>CM074722.1:169210035-169810035 GCA_037306005.1 Rhinophrynus dorsalis
CCAGTGCGGTTAAAGTGACGTAGAATATCTCAGTCCATATCTAAGCTAGTTATAACAATGTTATAATCCCAGCATCAAATGAACAATAGCACCTAAAATGAAAGTGTAATAATATTTATTTAAAGGGATAGTAATGCTTCACAAAAAACAGCAGCTCCAATTAATCTTCATAGTATTTGAGCCATAGACAGTGTTATTTCATTACTGTCAGAGTTGTAGTACAAGAGTAATTGAATGATAAAGTATCCCTTCCTGTCCCTTTTACCTAGTGTAACACTGCTCACCTCAGATGTGGAATCTGCTTGTTTGACCAGACAGATAACCGCAAGGGACAATCGTCTTACTGTGAGAACAATGAAAGCCTGCCTCCCTTGACAGGTTTTCAGCTTTTTCCCTTATCTTAATTGAAGATTGTCCCTCTCTGCAATCTACGTGGACACTCCGTGCTGCTCTAAGCTGAACAGTGTTACATCAGTAAAAGGGGCGGGATGGGGGTACTTTATCATTCAATTACTCTTGAACTACAACTGACAGTATTGAAATAACTCTCCAAGGCTCAAATACTATGATGATTAATTAGAGTTGCTTTTATTATGAAACATTACTATCCCTTTAAATGTCACAAAAGCATAAATCAAATCAAAACACCATATGGATATATACTCAAGTAAAGTGGTCTGATCTGGAATACTCCAAAAAGCTGAGCGTTTAATCCATCCCCGTTCTGGAATCGCGGGAAGTCGCCGTAGAGATAAATAAAAATGGCTGCTCATCACCAGTAGATTCCACAATATGAAGTTTATTAAAAGAAGTGTGCATAAATTACACCTAAAATACAAAAAATATGTAATAAAAGCTTTTTGATAGTGCACAAGTATTGCCCCCTGTGTTTTTCACTTGTTTCTTTTTGTATTTAAATATCATGTACTTCAAGCCAGAATCATTAAATATTTATATAGGTAGATCCCTATAATCCAAACCTAAACTCATTTTTCAGTTATATGTATAGTCTGTCCTATACATCAACAGTTTTGACTAATTGTGTCATACATTACATTGCAGGCGATAAGTTACCACTGGTTTTATCTCATGTCTTACTAATAAAAGTCGTTGTTAAAGCGGAACTATCTCTGAAAATAAAGTGTCCCCCAAATCATTATGCATATAGAGATACGCATATCCATACTAGTATTACCCTGAATAAGTCTGCCATTATTGATAAATGCAAGTCTTGCCAAAGAGACATCTGTGTGTCTGCGATGTTCGTTCCATTCTCTCCTAGGAGGGGTTGCATTGTACCTGAAGGAGCAGGAAGGGACTGACTGTGCCGGTGCACAGATGCCAGTACAACAAGATTCCTGTCTGTGCGTCTGGGAACGAGGTGGATTTATTAATAATGCCAGGCTTATTCAGGGTGATACTAGTATGGATATGCGTATCGCTTTATGCATAATGATTTGGGGGGAACTTTATCTTCAGTGATCCACTTTAATGACTGACAGCAGCTAATTCAGTTACTTTATATTTCTCTTATCTCATGCAATACTGCATCTTCACTTATAAGCAACCTTATCAGTATGAACATGTTAATGGAGTCAAGGTGTTCCTGCGCAGGTCATTGACTGGAAGCTCCACCAAACAAATCCAAGATTTTATAGCCGAACTACCATACCTTCTAAACTTGCCCCCAAATAATTACCCATCTGTCGACTAGCTGCTCAGTAGTGCAATTTGCCAGAATTATTACCGTGTTATTGAGAATTCCTACTGTTCCTGGGACTGACAGGCAGGTATTTTTTCATAGTGACGTCTGAACGCCTGTGCTGTCAGTCCCTTCCGGTGCCGTGCAGCTCCTAGCAGTGCCTCCTAGAGCAGAGTGGGACTGACAGTGCAGCTGCGCAGACGTCACTATGCAAAGATGTCTGTGCTGTTTCCTGGCTGTCAGTCCCGGGAGCTGTAGGAATTCTCTATAATGACTAGCTCTACTGAGCAGCTAGTTGCTGGATGGGTAATTCTTTTGGGGCAAGTTTAGAAGGGGTGGTAGTTCCACTTTAAACAGATCGTTTCTTCAGATGCTAGCGTGGAGTATAGGGTATATAGATGTGTATAACCAACTTATTTTTATATGTTGGTGTTCTTTTAAGAAGTATTTGTGCCATTGTTGCATGCTGTTGGACATGCAGTGTGTACAGCTGCTTTCCATCCAGTGCCTGCTACTAATTCTTACAACCTCATCCAAACATTTTTAGAAAGACTTGTAGAGCTGTTAATGGCTCCCCTGTTATTAATGGACTCCATGGCAACAGGAACAGTCACAAACACAATTTAGTTTGGAAAACTTTGTTTTTAAAGTTGCAATCGTCATACATACACATTTTTCTGTGTTTGAATAATTTTATCACACACCAGAACTATCTTGTATGTGACAAAAATATTAATTCTACCTTTACATGGCAAACATTGCTGTTACGGTGTCCCATAAGACTGGAGTAGCTGTGTGTTTTCTGGCACTTGGCTTAACATTTACACTATTTTAAGATCAGTGAGATATTATTAGTTTATACATAAAGGTATATTGCATTTCAACATATACTTAAAGGGATAGTAATACTTAAGTATTACTGATCTCTATAGCAAAGTACTACTTTAAAAAAAAAAAAAAAAAAAATGTATTGCCCACAGTGTCCTCTCTCAAACCTTTATGATTTGAGAGATGATCGCTTCTAAAGTTGCCCTTGCCCTCTCCCTTCCCCATAGTCAGCGTTGTAGCTGACTGCAGGGAAGAAAGTCGTACGACTTTCAGGCGGCTCTCCAGCACAGCCGGAAAAAGAAAACTTTCACTGAAATGGTCTTCTACGTGTGCTTGGTTTGCAAGCACACGTAGAAGAGCGTTTTAGTGAAAGTTTATTAACGCGATCGCGGCTCTGCTGCAGAGCCGCCTGATGATTTCTGACTGGATTTCCCTGAGTCAGCTAGAATGCGGACTACGGGGAAGGGGGAGGGAGAAGGCAACTTTATAAGCGATCATCTCTCAAACCATAAAGGTTTAAGAGATGACACTGGGGACAATATTTTTTTTTTTTTATTTTTTTTTGTGTAGTACTTTACTATAGGGATTAGTAATACTTAAGTATTACTATCCCTTTAATAAAGCAAAGAGTTTATTTTCTTAAGTTGGTACACTATATATTATCTGGAGGGAACTGGAACGGCTGTCATGATTTGTCGTAATTACCAAGTGCTTACTGCAGAACCAAAGCAAGTTTTTCTTCCATCGATGTCACCCTTGTGTAAACTGCCATATTTCTCTGTATGATGGCTATATTTCCCTCTCCTTCCTTCACATCCATTTTGAAGTGATGGTTCAGTTTGAATTTATGGAAAATGACAGAATTTAAAATTATACCAAGGGGAATTTACTAAGTAATGAACAGCCCCATACACCAAGGTGGACAATATGGGATTCTTGCGCAACGTGCCCATACTGGTACTTACTGTATAAATAATAGGATGTTTTCTTGGCAGAGTGATTCAGAAGGCTGCTATGAGGAGACCCTCTCTTCCAGCACCACCCTCAAAGTACCAGGGGTCCCATATCATTTTATAGGGCCTGAGCTGTTGGCTCTGATATCCTGTTATATCCTTTGACATCATGTAAAAATAAAGGTATTGGTTCTCCATGTTAACCCTTTGAGTGCCAGAGGAGTATGCAATGCATTGTGTTGCATACCTTTCTGGCACTCAGAGGGTAAAGGGCTGCTTCACAATAAGCAAAGATGGAAGCTAAAAAGGATATGGTGAGTGCTTATTTGCATCCGTGTTTATAATCCCCTTTCTACTGATCTGTTTTGTGTACTTAGTACAAAAATGCTTACATTGTAAACCTAGGCATGAATCTGGGATCCAGAATGTTTGGGGTCTTCCTTTATTGAAACATTGTTTGTTTTATCAGAGTAATTTACAAGAGAGGATATACATGTTTCCATAGCAGCAGATGGCATATACTAATGACTTCCCCCGTCTTGACACATGGCAGTTTGGCCTACACACTCATTCAGCTAGGAGAGGGGATTCTGTCTTGGTGAACAGTCTACTTTAATATCAGGTTTATTTTGAAATTGAAGAGTGAAGGGACATTTTTTTTCTGGAATGTGGTTTAACCCTTGAAGGATCATAAGGGTGTGCAGTTGACCCAAGGTCCACTGTTAATTTTCTGTTTACTGGAAAAAGACAGATTTCTAGAGTAGAAAAGACTATTAAAGCGGAACTACCACCCATTGTAAATTTTGCCCCAAATAATTACCCATCTGGCTACTAGCTGTTTAATAGTGCTAGTCGCCAGAATTATTACCGTGTTATTGAGAATTCTATACTGCTCCCAGACTGACAGGCAGGACGGAGCGCAGGCATCTTTCCATAGTGACAGCGCAGGCGCACAGACGTCTGTCCCAGCCTACTCTAGGAGGTGTTGCTAGGAGCTGTTCTGGGCCAAAAGGGACTGACAGTGCAGAGGTCACTATTGAAAGATGTGTGCGCTGTTTCCTGGCTGTTGGTCCGGGAGCAGTATAGAATTCTCAGTAACGAGATAATAATTCTGGCGACTAGCACTATTGAGCAGCTAGTTGCCAGATGGGTAATTATTTGGGGCAAAGTTTACAAGGAGTGCTAGTTCCGCTTTAAATTTTCAAGATACCAATTATTACTTGAGGGACTGCAATACATAATGGAGGTGGAAGAGCTGATCAGTGCTCCACATTTGACCTTCTGTTTTGTTAGGAGTCATTCGTAACAGGACATACAGGATTTGTAAATTATTTAACCCAATTTTATTTTAGGTGTTAATGTTCCTTTGCGGAAATGTGCTAAATGCAGTATTTATGAAGAAAAGGCGAGGTGGAAATCCCTGTGGCATGCATACTATTTGACTTTAATCCCCCATGTACCCTAATTCCCCACCCCCTCCCCGCCCAGCATTGTTCCACTGATGGAGTACTAATGTGCACTTGAATCAGGCTGGGAATAAAACAGTGTATGTAGGTGATAAACTGCACATGAATTCCAGTGCACACTGGAAGTCACCGATTTCCCCCCCCCCCCCATATGCACTATCCCCCAGCTGTTTCAACTGATAGCCATAGAAACGCACATTCACAGTTTGCTTACCCCATCCTTGTTCCACTGGTAGAAATGCTTCTGGCACCCAATATGATATGTCAACCCATACCAGTGGGTACTATTTTTCTCATAAGAGCAGTAACTAATGAATACAGTTGGAAATACCATAGTTTTACTACACACATTTACTATATTTGAAGGTGTGGAAATGTTAAGACAAAATGTGCTCCTGGTAATTAGGGGTCTGACAGGCCACGCATGCAGGCAAAAATATATATATTGCGTATTTTTGCACTTAGGAGATTCAGGGCTTTTTGAAATAGAAAGCTTCACAATTAACATAAATGTTTTTGGTGTATATTGTATGATTTTAGCAAAATAAGTATTTTTTTGTTTCGCATTACATAATTTACTTCACTGACACCCCATGCAATTGGTTCTGAAAAAAAGCTGATCATGGTTTTCCACATGTAACTAGAAAGTTGCCTACGGGAACCATACCTAAACAGATGGCAAAAATCATAAAATGTGCCTGACGTACTGGGCCCAAGCCCTGGCACTAAATGGGGTTGAAGGAATGTTGACATCTAAAAGAAATTTGTTAATATAACTTTAAATATCACGTACTACAGCTACTATATATGATTATCTATCTTATCAATCAGAAAAAAACAGCGTGTCTGGTGTGCGAGCGAGCGCGCGCACGCACGCACGCGCACACACACACACACACACACACACACACACACACACACACACACACACACACACACACACACACACACACACACACACAGGCAGTAAGGAGGAGATGTTCAAATCCCAATATACTGCTTGTTCAGGACATAAGGGAGAACTGATTTTTCTCTGCAAGGAGTTGGCCCTCCCCCACTATCTCCTCTTCCAAAAAACACACATGGCCTTTCCACCCCCTGCCACCTGTGATGATCACTGTAAGGAATTGCAGGGGCCTTCAATACAACAACACACACACACAACAATACATGCACAGGCACAACACACACTCACATGCACTACACAGACAACACACACACACACACACACACACACACACACACACACACACACACACACGCAATACACACATACACCAAAAAACATACTTACACGTGCATAATACGCATATATACCACACACACACACACACACACACACACACACACACACACACACACACACACACACACACACTACATATGCACAATACATGCATGCAGTGCACATGCACAACTCAAACATACATAAAACACACACACCACAAGATGCATTACAGACAGTATATACACACACGTGCAAAACATACACAAAAAACACGCAAAACACACACAAACAATACACGCTCACATGCAGTACACACACGCACAACACACAGTACAACAATACACATGCATGTAAAACACACGCACAAATTGAACAATCCAGTCTTGAGGAACATTGTCTTCTTTTCTGGATTTACCTGGATGTCAGGGGAAAATAGCCCACATGTAAATCCACTTTATTTTTTTAACCCTAAAACTACCAGATGCGTATCATATTCTTTGTTTATTTAATCATGCATACAACTGCATGGGACTTTTGGGGGATATTTTTTACTTTATTAACCACACGGCCAAAGCCATGCTTATATACAAACACACACACAGGGGCAGCAGTAAGGAGGAGTTATTCAAATCTCCTCTGTTCTGGCACTTCCACAGGTCCATTCATATTTATATACACACAATAAACACAGTGCTTGCATCATAGGCAATAAATACAATATACACTATACACAAAATGCCCAGGTAATACAAGCTGAATGGAATACGCAGAATGCTGACATACATGCAAGCAATGATGGAGAATTGTGTAACATGTTGCTTTACAATGTGTTTTGCACCTTTTTGAAACTGTAGAAACTCACTCTCACACAGTCTCTCTTCCTTTTTTCTCTTTCTGTCTTTCTCTTTTCTTTTCCTTTCTCTCCTTTCTTCTTCTGCTGGGCCCCGAGGGAAGGCTCTCCTCTGATGTTAGGGTCAGCCTTCAACGGTCAAGCCAAATTTGTCAGGCCTTGCTATAGAAGGTTTCAAAGTACTGCTTTGCAATGTTTTGACAACCTCTATCATTCAAGGGGTTAACTGAAATACAGCTTTTAACTTTGTGTTTGATTTAATTGCAGGTGTAACTTTATCACTGCAGAACATTGCAAATCAATACACTGCTTATCCCTCTGTCACTCAGAGGGTTAAATATTGTAAACTGCTGTTCAGATAAAATGTAGAATATTGGCCTTCATATAAATAACTGCTGTATGGTGGACTCTAACCTCTTTAAAGGGGAACTACCACCCCAACATGATTACGTCTGTAGAGATGTGTCTTTCATTTGTTATAAGCGCTGTGTAATTTATTTTTTTTTTAACCGTTTTTAAAATGAATAAAGTTGAAAAGACTATTGTACCTGGTGGTGTCTGTTCGAGTGAAGCATGGAGCCAAATGGCTCCGTTGTTCCTCCCACTTTCTAAATGATCCATCCTACGTGCATGGATGGTAAGGATGTCACTGCTTCATTTGCATGCGCGCTGCGCTACCGTGCATGTAAAAAAAAAAAAAAAAAAAAAAAAAGGCTGTGGGCAGGCACATCGCCGTTGACAGACAGGTCTATGGAGAACGCGTACATGCGCAGTTGAAGGAGACAGCAAAGATGGCCGCGGCGTTAACGGTCTATGTGCACGGTAAACTTTAAAGATTCCAAAATATAGAAAGCGCATTGGGAAGTTTAACAAACATATTTGGGGTGACTGTAGGGGTATCTAGCTTCACACCATAGATTAGTTAGTGATGGTAGTTCCGCTTTAACGCTAAGACAATTTGAGTGCTCCTTATTCCTGTGTGGTTTATGCTTTTACCTGATAATGCTAGGTTTATCCAGTAATAGTATTCCTTGTAGACCTGTGTCTGAGAACCAGAAAAGATTAAGAGGTGTGTCTGACCTGGAGTTTATTATTATTATTATTACTAGTGTAAAAAGCCTGTGTACACGGGCCAATTTCTGGTGAGATGTTAACCCTATGAGTGCCGGAGGGGTATGCGACACATTGCTTTGCAATGAGTTGCATACCCCTCCGGTGCTCAAAGGGTTAAAAGGCCGGTCCTGCTCTGTCTGCCGTCACTCACGTGATACGCAGTAGAAAGTGCCCGAAAGCACAGAATTCCCAGCATTCTGTGCATTTGAGCAGTCTCTACTGCGCATGATGGCTTCTGACAAACATCCTAGAGAATTATTATATAGGATTATTATTATTTTATTTTTTTTTTCCCTTACCTTTTAAATATTTGGTATTTTTGTTTGGCTGGAACACCCAAACACATACTGTAACACTAGAATTTAACCCGTTGAGTGCCAATGGGGGTACGCAATGCAGAGCCTGTACCTCTGGTGCACTCAAAGGGTAAAAAAACAAAAAAAAAATCACTGATCTACAAATGATCTTCATTGGTAAGTTCATGGTGTAATATATCTTGTCCTAATATGTTGTTGCTTCAGGTCACTTGAACTAGGATCTAATTCATGTATTCTGTAATCTAAATAGGTGCAACTTTGGATCAAACCAACTTTACCATATGGGGAAGTAAAAATTCTAATTTATTTAACCCCTTATTGACTGGCCGCTGCTGGCACTTAATGCCTGCAGTGTATCTTTTTTTTAGAAACTATTCCGGCTTCCCCGAACGGCGTGAAGCCTCACGGGGACCTGGAAATGGAGGACGTACATGTACATCCTCTGTCCTTAAGGGACATCTACCCGAGGATGTACATGTAAGTTCTCGGGCATTAAGGGGTTAAAACTCTCTAATGCCAGATCGCCAATGCATTGTGACGCTACACAATAGCATGCTTTCTAACATTTACATTTGCGTAACTTGGGCTTTTAATTTGTCCTCTATAGTGAAGTTGGTTTGCCCCAGAATTGTACCTATTGAGTTTCCTGAATTCTGTCCCTACAGCCTTATGCGGATGGCAAAATTCTGGAATGTACTAACTGCACCATTGTTGGGGAAAATAAAATTCCCATTGATTTTAAATGTTTTGAACATATTGCTTTGCAATGCATTTGAGACCTCCCTAGCATTCAAGGAATTGACCCTTTAAAGGGATAGTAATACATCATCTTGTAGCTATTAAAAACTTAAACTAAATACCCAAAGCCCCATCTCAAACCTTCATGGTTTGAGAGATATTCACTGTCCAAGTTCCCCTCTCCCTCCCCTTTCCCTGATGTCAGCACTCTAGCTGACTGCTGGGGAATCCGGTCCCGGGACCAATGGAGTCTCTTCAGCAGAGCCAAGATCGCATTATTGAAAAAGAAATCCTTCAAGCACACTTTGAAGAACGTTCCAGTGGTTTTTGCCTTAAGGACTAGCAACGTTCCTGGCACATCACATACTTTTTACTTATTGTAAGTAAAAATGGTGGTCTGAAATTGTCCACTCCAATAATGTATTGTTCGCTCTCTGAGCCAACTCTGTGCACCGTTAAATGTAACAGGTCATATGTACCGGCGCATCAGCAAGGATCAGAGCGGCCCTTAAGGGAAGCTAACTTCACTGAACTGTTCCTTAAGGGGTTAAAAGCCACAGTTAAATCAATGGAAACTTTCATTGTCCCCTATGGAGCAGTCTGTATGCTTCAGATTTGCTCATCTTTTGCATAAGGCCCTTAATATTACAGATATTCAGCAGTAACAAATTTACTTTTTCATTTGGTTTATTTTCCAATGTGGAGAAAGAACCAATTGCACACCATTGTTTCTTCACAACGGTATGAAACAGAGGGATGGGTTTGTTTGCATGATTCATTTTCTGTTTGACTTGGTTGGAATTATAAACTTTTGAACCTTCATCAGAAGTGTTGAAACTAAATATAGCAAACTACAAGATTTCAATCCTGCAGGGTTCTTCTGCGGTATGATGTGGTAGAATCACTATAGTTTGAAGGCAGCATTGTCATGATGATTTCCTTTTAAAGTAAATACTTCTGTAAATTGGCCTTTTTATTACTCTTTACGAGATTTTTGAAGTGTAGCATCTCTCACAGAGCTGAGTCTATTCTGGTTTATCAGATCTGATGCGCTGTTCTCTGCTGCTATGCGAATTTGATCATTTATAAATACCCTTTCTCTGTCGTCCTATACAGGTTACTGGTAACTTTGGGTAGGCGATCCTCCCCTTTAATTGTAGGCAGGAACAATTCTAGAATTGTATGCAGGGGGTGGGAATACCACCATTAGGCGGATTACCATAACTGACAATGCCCTTCAATGTGGCTAGCTCAGTATCCAGGTGCTTTTTGTGGACCTTAAGCCCTTGGGAGAAAATTTTGGGTTCAAGTTCTTTCCTCAGGCGTTGGCCTCCAAGGCTTCTTCTTAATACATGGTGATCTGAAGACAGAAGAGCTGCAGGTCCACATGTCCCACAGTGCCCCTCCGCACAGGGGTTTTTACTTGGAGTTCCTATTGCACACTCCTGCACTCGTTGGGTCTATCTGTATGTCTGTTGGGTGTTTTGGAGCAGGTTTGTGTGGTACTTAACCCTTTAGCTGCTGGTTTGGCATTAATTTGGGAGGTTTTCTGACGCTTTTCCTACTGGTTCAGTGTTTTTTTTGGGTATCCTAACATGTTCTAGTGATGTTTCATGTCTTTTAATATTACACCTTTAATTTTGTAAAATTTGAGTTAAAGGAGCACTTTACCGCATAGGCGCCATTGCTCCATTCACTCCTTTGGGACATATTTCTGCAACCATTTAACCTAGCGACTTCAGAGATGGCTTATTCTTCTTGTTTGCTCTTGCTCTATCATCCAGTTCATGTTTCCAGTATGTTGGGGGGCTCGGGGGCTTCGGGCACTGTTGGGGTACTTTTTCTGGGAAAACTACATTTCCCATGAGCGCTTTCTTCGTGTGCACATTTATAATTGGCTCCAGCCGCAACAGCCATTTTCTTCTATTTCCAGAATGAGTATCCTATGCAGGGCTTGGACTCTCCTTCTCTCCTCTGCTGATTAACCCTTCGCCTGCCAGATAAGTCTATTTTAATGATTTCTGGGTTGAAACCGTAATCCTACACACTGTAATTGGGTGATTTTATTATACTGTAAGATTATTGACACTGTGAGAATGTCTATACCTTTGGAGTTTGGGGCCAGACCAAAGGCTTAAGGATGCTGGTGTCTCTGTATCCCCTATTGTTCATTGCTCTTCCTTTCATTCAGGGTTACCTAGAGAATTCTCAGGTCATTTATGCCCAGCATGTTCTGATGTCCCTGAGAGTCTTCCAGGGACCTCCAGCCATGCATTAGAGCCAGTTTGGGTGCAAAAGTTCAAGGCTGCAACTAGAGACCTTAGGTCCACATTGCAACTCTTTCCATCCCAGTTACAGGGGGTCTTCCATTCTTGGCAGACCCCCTCCTCTGTCAAGTCTTCCCTGCCAAAACCTCAGGGTGTACCTGACGTGTCAGATTCCTCTGAGGAGGAACTGCTGGTGGATTCATATGTTGAGGAATGTTCTGCGGTGGGCTCCTCTCAGTTTTTGGAGACCGTTTTGAGGCTGATCCTGAGCCCTCGGCTGAGGGCCTGATCAGGGCTGTTTTGACTACCCTAAACATTCCCTTAGTTCAGAAGGTTCCTTCTGATCCCTCTGATGTGTTTCAGGAGCCTAAAAATCCCCTTACTTGTTTTCCACCTAACCCCACTCTTGACTGACCGCCTTGTGTCTGAAGAGTGGATATCCCCGGACAGAAAACCTTCTGTTTCCAAGAAATTTGCCAAGCTTTACCCCTTTTCTGAGGCGGCGCTTGCTCAATGGGTTCTTGCTCAGTGGGTTCATCCTCCAAAAGTGGGTGCTCCTATTTCCAGGCTATCTAAGTCTACTGCCTTGCCAGTTTCTGATGCCTCCTCTCTGAAAGACTGGACTGACCAGGAACTTGAGGTTTCCCTCAAATCCATTTTTGCCACTGTTGGTACAGCCATGCGTCCCGCGTTCGCTACAGCATGGGTTAACTGGGCCATTGTGGTCTGGACTGAACAATTTGCCCTGGCTGTCCGTCAGGGTACTCCTACTTCAGATAAGTTGCGTCTCCTTTGCCAACATTTCTGAGGCACAGCACTATGTTTCTGCTGCCCTATTTGATGCCATCCGTTTGGTGGCTAGAGTTTCCACCATGTCTGTGGTTGCCAGACGGGCTGTTTGGCTCAAAATCCGCTCTGCTGACACTGTTTCCAAGAAAGCATTGCTCTCCTTACCTTTTCAAGGCACTTCTTTGGCCAGATCTTAAGGATCTGATCAGTGAGGCCACAGGGGGTAAAAGTACCCTTCTACCCTTGGTCCCTAGGAAAAAAACGCCGCTTAAGCGTAACCGGTATTCTTGTTCCTTTCAGAATGAGACACGTCCTGCGAACCAGATGTCATTGGACATCTCAGCTGGAAGACTGTCCAGTCCGGGTACAGTCCGACAACACCATGGCTTACATCAACAAGCAGAGCGGAACAAGACGTCTTTCTGCCTGGTTAGAGGTCAAGACTATTTTGTCCTGGGCAGAAGAACACATTCCTGCCATATCCACAGTGCACATTCCTGGCGTAGACAAAGTCATGGCTGACTTCCTCAGTTGGAACGCAGTGGACAGCGGAGAGTGGGAACTACACACAGAGGTGTTCACCCTCATTGTTCAGAAGTGGGGTCTTCCTTACATCTACCTGATGGAGACAAGACACAACAGGAAGGTTCCGAGGTACTGCTCTCGATGGAGGGACCCTCTAGCTCTGGTGGTGGATGCCATGTCCATTCCTTGGTTATTCCCTCTGGCCTACATCTTTTCTCCCCTCCAGTGTTGCACAGGGTGTTATGGAAATTACGACTGCAGCACTGTCCAGTCATTCTGATTGCTCCGTACTGGCCTTGCCAAGCATGATTGCCGGAGCTTCTGGATGTATCAGTGGCGTAGCCATTCTGGCTCCCTTGCCGTCCGGATCTTCTTCTTCAGGGTTACCTGTGGAAGGAGGATATCGGCTAGCTTTGACGGCTTGGAAATTGAATCCTCAGTATTGAAGAGGAAAGGGTTTTCTTATGGCGTGGTGGCTACTATGCTCAATGCCTGCAAGCCTGTTTCTTCCAAGATCTACCATCATGCCTGGTTGACCTTCTTCTCTTGGTGTGCCGATAAGGACCTGTCTCAGGAGTTTGATCTGCCTACTGTCCTGGCCTTTTTGCAGGACGGAGTGGATAAGGGCCTCAGTTTGAGTTCCCTTAACACCTTAACAACTGGCCGCATGTTGCTGTCTCTAAAGGACCATGTAGCATTTTATTTATTTATTTTTTTATTCTGATTCCAGACTCCCCGAATGGTGTGCAGCCTCGGGGGGAGCCTGGAATTCCATGACGGTCATAGTACATCATGGGTTGTTAACTCAGATCTACCCATGACATACTATGACCGCAAGGGGTAAAGTTCAGACATCTCACTCTGTTTTCTTTCAGAGGAGCATTGCCATCCTTCCTGATGTCAAGGTTTTCTTCCAGGGCGTTGCTTATTCTCGTCCTGCCTTCAAGAATCCTGCTCCTCTGTGGGATCTTAACTTGGTTTTGGCCGTTCTTCAGTGCCCTCCATCTGAGTCTTTGGCTACTATTCCTCTACGCCTGTTGATGTGGAAAATGGCCTTTCTCCTGGCGATTGTGTCTGTCCACTGTGTTGCTGAGTTACATGCTCTGTCCTGTAAAGCACCCTATTTATTTTTTCACAAGGACAAAGTAGTGCTTCGCACCTCTCAGGATTTCCTCCCCAAGGTGGTTTCGGAGTTCCACATCAATTTCTGCCCTGACCCCACCTCTGACAAGGAGAGAGATCTCCACTTGTTAGACATGGTGCGTTGTCTCAAGTTTTATGTACATCACACTGAGTCTGTCAGGCATTCTGACGCGTTGTTTGTCATTCCTGAGGGTCCTAGGGCAGTAAGACCTGCATCCAAAGTGACTATTGCTTCTTGGATCAAGTCCACTATTCGTAAGGCTTATGAGCTGAGGAAGAAGCCTGTCCCTTTCAGGGTCACGGCTCATTCTACACGATCTATTGGGGCCTCTTGTGCATACAAGAATCGGACCTCTGCTGATCAGTTGTGCAAAGCTGCCACCTGGTCATCTGTGCACACCTTTTCGAAGCACTAAACTGTTGATGTGTTGGCATTGGCTGATGCCAGCATTTGGAGGAAAATCCTGGAGGCAGTTTTGGCTGTCTAGGATTTTCTTTGGTTCTTGGTGCTTCATTCACTTTTGAGCCCAGTTGTCTCTAGTTCAGTGTGCTGTGTAACAGTTGGGGTGTTGTTACCCCTGTTCAGTGTCTGACACTTCATTGTTTGTTGGGCTATCTCTGATCTGATGGTTCATATCTACTCTGATGACTTTGGGGGCCTTGCGTCTGGTCCTTGCCTTATTTCCCCCCTCTGGGAAACTCAGTGGTTGGACATCCCAGAGTTACCAGTAACCTGTATTGGACGACAAAGAAAAGTGGATTTTAGTCTAACATGTTAATCCTTTTCTCTTAGTCCATACAGGTTACTGGTCTCTCACCCTTTCAAGGGACCATGCTTGGCTCTCCTGTGGCAGACCATGGGGGTCCTTCGGTGTCATGCTCACAGGAGTCTTCTTTCCCTTCCACTATCTAGTCAGTAGTTAGTGTCTCAAATCTTTCTGGAGGTGGTTGTCTAGCTGCAGCCAAGGAGGGAAGGTAGGCTCCACCCCTCCTGCATACAATTCTAGAATTGTTCCTGCCTACAATTAAAGGGGCGGATTGCCTACCCAAAGTTACCAATAACCTGTATGGACTAAGGGAAAAGGATTTAACAGGTAAGACTAAAATCCTCTTTTTGTTATTATGTGATTGTTTGCCATATTTCTGTATTCTATGCAAGATTGTAAAATACATTAAATGTGAAATATACAGTAGGAATAATTTAATTTGAATGGGCAGTAAAACTTAAAGGTATAGCGATGGTTGCTTTTAACAACCTTTAATATTGCAGATATTAAATAAATTGGTTGATGTAAGTCCGGACTCTCAAACATGTATAGTTTGAAAAGATTTAAGATTCTAAAGTTCCCGCCTCCCTCCCCATTTCACAGATGTCATCGCTCTAGCTGACACCATGAGATCCTGGACCTGGGACCAGCCAGCGGCTTTTCATCAAAGCCGAAATAGCTCTATCTAGAAAGATATGCTTCATTAGAATGGTCTACAAAGTGTGCCTGGTTTGTAGACTGTTACACTGAAGTATTTTTCTAGATAGCGCTATTATGGCTCTGCTGAAGAGCCGCCATCCGGTCAAATCCCAATTTGTCATCTAGAGCACTGCTGTGTGTGTGTGTGTGTGTGTGTGTGTGTGTGTGTGTGTGTGTGTGTGTGTGTGTGTGTGTGTGTGTGTGTGTGTGTGTGTCTTTAGAAGTGTCTCTCTCAGACTATACATGTTTGAGAGACCGGACCTGCATCAGTTAATTTATTTATTTTTTTAATATCTACAATCTTAAACTTTGTTCAAAGCAACCATTACTATCCCTTTAATAGTGAAAAAATGTATATTGCAGGGTTTATCCTGCTTACTAAAACAGAGGTACACTCACTGCTGAGATGTTTTATTCAAAAATACGTGCATATTTTTATACAGTGGTCAGTTACTGTATTCTGTGGAGGTTTATTGTCCATATAATGCCGTAACAATCACAAAGCTTCCAAAAAACTTCAGGCTATGGAAGTACTGCACCAAAAAAATATAACTTTGATCTTCCATAACTTTTGATTAAAACATCTCCTCAATGAGTGCCTGTGTCTTACTAAAAAAGATAAACCTTGCAATATATACATCAGGGTAGTCCAGGTTCAAACCTCAAGTGCCACCAAACCTCAAGGGCCAGAATTTAAGAATTTCCCTGACTAGGCACAGGTGAGTTCATCTGTGGTTCAGTTTTTATTGGCTGTCCTGTGTTCAAACAGGGAAATCCTTAAAGGGATAGTATTACTTCATTTTTAATGAACTTTAAAATTGTGCATATTAAAAAAAATAAATCAAAGATGCAAGTCCCAACTCTTAAAGGGATAATAATACTTAAATATTACTAATCCCCATATTGTAGCCATGATAACAAGAATTTAATTGTCCTCAGTGTCATCTCTCAAACCTTTATGGTTTGAGAGATAACCGTACGTAAAGTTCCCCCTTCCCTGAAGTCAGCGTTGTACTGACTGCAGGGGAAGTCTGTCATATGACAGTCAGGCGACTCTGCAGCAGAGTCGAGAACTCGTTAGTTTAAAAAAAAAAAAAAAAAAAAAAAAAGATTTCACTGAAACGGTCTTCTACGTGGTTTGCAAGCACACATAGAAGACCGTTTCAATGAAATAATCTTTTTTTTTTTTTTTTTTTTTAAACTAACGCAATCTCGGCTCTGCTGCAGAGCCGCCTGATGCAAATAAGACTGAATATCCCTGCAGACGGCTACAACGCTGACTTCAGTGAAGGGGGAGGGAGGGGGGAATTTTGCATGTGGTTATCTCTATCACTTTAAACTTTGCTAGCTATAAGCTTCTAAAGTCCCCCCCCCCCCCCCAACCCCTTTTCCTGACGTCCGTGCTCTAGCTGACAGATTGAGATCTTGGTCCCGAAACCGGATGGCTTTTCAGCAGAGCCGAAGTAGTGTTCCCTACTAAGAAATTCTTCATCAGAATAGTCTACAAAGTGTTCCTGCCCCCAGCACAATTTGTAGACTGTTCTAATGAACAATGTCTGCTAAGAAATTGTTCATGAGAACAGTCTACAAAGTGTGCTGGAGGCAGGCACACTTTGTAGACCGTTGTAATGAAGAATTTCTTAGTGGATAACGCTATGTTGGCTCTGCTGAGATTAAGGATCTCAATCTGTCAGCTAGAGCGCTGACGTCTGAAAAGGGGCTGGAGGGGGGAACTTTAGAAGCTTATTTATATATCTTAAACTAGCAAAGGATGAGAGCCGGGACTTGCATCTTTTCATTTATTTATTTTTGTATTTTAATATGCACAATTTTAAACATTCTTTAAAGAGGAACTACCACCCTATATAAAGTCCCCCCCCCCCCCCCCAAACACAAGTACCAGGTTCAGAATTAATCATTCTTTTTTTGAGACTGACAGCCAGACTTCTTGCTTTAGAGCCATCTGTGCGCCTGCACCATCAATCCGTTCCGGTACCTTAAGGTACCATGCAGTGCCTCCTAGAGGAGACCGGGACGTACAACGCGGACGTTTCTAAGCCAAGATGTCTGCGTGCAAGCCTGGCTGTCGGTCTCAGAAGAAGGAGGATTACTTCAGACCTGGTACTTGTGTCCGATAATAGCACTATTAAGAAGCTAATCTCCATAAACCTAATTATTGGGGGGGGGGATTTATATAGGGTTGTATTCCACTTTAAAGTAAAGTAATACTATCCCGTTAAAGGGACACTAATGCTTCACAAAAATAGCAGCTCCAATTAATCTTCATAGTATTTGGGCCATGGAGAGTGTTATTTCAATACTGTCAGAGTTGTAGTTCAAGAGTAATTGAATGATAAAATTTCCACCTCCTGCCCCTTTTACCTAGTGCAATCCACCTACCCTCAGATGTGGAATCTGGTTTTGAGACCAGACACCTCACAGCAAGGGACAATCTTCTTACTATAAACATAATGAGAACACTACCTAACTTGATGGTTTTTTTCCCTTATGCTAATTGAAGGTTGTCTGTCTCTGAGATCCATCCAGACAGTCTTGCTGCTCTGAGGTGAGCAGTGTTACATCAATTAAATGGGGAGGGAGGGTATACTTTATCATTCAATTACTCTTGAACTACAACTCTGACTACTGAAATAACTCTTCATGGCCCAAATACTATGAAGATTAATTGGAGCTGCTTTTATTGTGAATTACTATCCTGGACTATTGACATCTCTTGAGGCCTGAACTTGGGCACCCATGATGAATAGTATAATTTTTCTGGTATTAAGTGTTCCACAACTTAGGTGTCCTTCATACAGTAGTCATGCAAAAGTAGTGTCAGTGTTTATGCTTGTTTTTCTCCCAGGCTTCTCCATCTAGATGTCTCTTAGGTAGCCATCAGTGGAACAAGTTTAGGATCCTTTAATCCTCTAACATAGAATCAGGTCTTCCTCATGACAGCTAATATTAATTACAGATTATTTTTGGAAAGGTAATCATTGCCATTGGTATTTTCTTCACAAACTAAAATACATTGGGATGTGTTAGAAGGTATTAGGTCATTTTGACACAGGCAACGTCAGAGCAGAGATGCTGCTTTGGATGTGTCACCAATGGTGAAGGGTCACATAATGGAATATGATGCAGTAACTTTATTGGTTCCTCAGGAATGCAGGAAAGTTGTAGTAAGTAAGATCTGCATGGAGGTCTATGGGGCCGCTGGGATACATTCACACTAAAGCGATGGTAGTTGAGCTCCTCATCGCAACTTCCAATGAATGAACGAATGACTGACTGACCCAAGTTGCATACCAGCCAGTAATATTGCCTTGTGCTTATGTGGGTATTCATTAGATGTACCTTCTCCACTTTTCAGTAAGGTGGCAAGCTTGCAATTAAATAAAAAAAAAAAAAAAAAAAAAAAAAAAAATATATATATATATATATATATATATATATATATATATATATATTAGACAAATTCTAGAGCACAATGTTTTCTTCAACCCTCTCTTCTGTTAAACGTGTTTCAATAAAGTTAACTGTGTGAACTAGTGTATGACCACCATAGGACAATTGAATTGGCTAAGCAGTGCTCTCTGGTAGAGTTTTGCCTCATGTGAGACCTTTTTGACGTGATTCATGCCTCCCAAAACATTAAACAGGACCTATCATTTTAAAAAGCTTTGCCTATTAATTGACAATAAGCTTGCATTACATTATTTTTATTTAAGATGCACCTTTTTCTTTGTGTGCGACTTGTCCCCTTTCAAAGTTCTTAGTTCAGTCGGCATTTCCATTATTGAAAGGATCTTCATGATTATTCCTAATTAATATATTCCACCAATCTAGTAGAAACTGATTTTAGCAGCCTAAAGGTGGAGATATGTGATTTTTCTGGACACACGAGCAATGAATTGCACATGCTTTATTTGACCAAGTCAGAGAACAAAGCCCTGCTGGATATGGATTCCCCAGAAGTATCAGTGAGGCCTGCACAATGCACTTTACGTTTGATACAGTTGAGTAATCTTTTATAGAGCCATGCTTCCATTGCTACTGTACTCTTTCACATTGCACAAATTATTTTTTCTGCAGTTTAGCCATGGATATTCTTATTATTTAGAGCTTGAGGTAGTGTAATAAAACATGATATTTGCATGTAAAACAGACATTTACATGAGCCCATGGACATTTGAATCCTATTTTTAGTTTCTTTATGTTTTTCAGTTCTTTTCTAGTGAGAATTTTTTTTCAGTGAAGTGTATGTAAATGCTAGTTTTTGCAGTTATCACTGAGGTTTTATGCTGCATCTAAACTGTAATTGGAACCAATACTTTGTAATGACTTGGCTGATTTCGAAAGGGCTTTTAAAGTAATCTATATGTTGTTATAGCCATTCTTTAATTAAAACTACACTTTAGAAAATCTATAGCTGTGTGTGTTAAAAACTGTATAGACTAACATTCACATTATCACGAAGGTTTTATGCTGCATGTGAACTGTTATGTGGGGATAGTCCTCTTTACCCCCAGTGTTTGGCCACTGTAACTCCCTTCAACTAGCCAACAGTTGCATACCCCTGCTGTAAGGAGTTTTGTTTATTTTATTTCTATTGCATTACTTCATAACACTTTATTCTTTAACCTGTTATAGCCATAAGATTTCTCTTGCATTTAGGAAGAATTGATGCCTAATAGGGTTTAGAATGAGACCTTTTATGTTTATTTGTTGCTGTCAGAGGTTCCTTCGGCAGCAATACTAAATGCATGATGAAATCATTGAAAATTCCTGATATTTTAGTCACCACAGCAGAGGACTGTGAGCTACAGATAACTTGGAGCAAGAGGAAAGTAAAACAATGAGCTAATGTGAGCCTTTTGGCAGTCTGCAGTCATGCTCAACTCCGCAGCAGTTGTGAGTGCTCCTAAACACAGTATTGTTCCAGCTTTATGCACAATATCTAGTGGCTCCAAAGGATCTTTTGAAGAAGTTGCAAAATGTCTTTCAACTGAAAGGAAAATTGATTTGTCTCTATATGGAGTCTAACTAGCAGACCCTAGAAATCTGTGCCCTCCAGGTCTCTTGTAATAATGAGGCACCAGAGAGTAAGTGCTTTTTTTTTTTTTTTTTTTTTTTTTTTTTTTTAAAGCATTCATAATTTATTGATAACTGTGCTTCGTGCATTGTGCAGTTGTTTTATTGTTAAAAGGTAGGGTATGATTCAGCATGAGCAGTCTATGGAGTCAACCTGGAGTTGCAGTCAGCAAAGAGGCACATGTATTATGACACGTGACTAGGTGCTACATTCTCTGCCAAGTATACAACCAGAATGAAGAACACTAACATCAAAAAAATTAAATAGGTTGTTATAACTTTAAATATCACATGCTAGCTAGTATACAGCTAGCTTAAATTAGAATTATTCATGTTACACCTCTAAACTATAACTCTAAAGTTTCCCCTTAATGTATGTATCAATTGTCCTGTTATAAGAGAGACGAGCTCCAGATCAGCCCATTCACAGATAATCCTGGAAAATCAATGGCAGCCTTGGAAAAGGCTAGAATGGCTGCTTCCTCAAAGCCATATATGACAAGATTTTAGGCCTCAGAAAACAAATATAGACTTTGTAATGATAACAAAGTACAGGGTATATACAAGTTCATTTAAGCAAATTCACATTCACAAACATAAATATTGATGCTGCAACCTGCGCTTGTCCATACATCTTTATCTTGCTTAAGAGGACCCTACAATGTTCATTCTGGTGACTTAAAGTGTAACTTTCACCTTAAATAAAAATGTAACCATGGGTTTTAACCCCTTAAGGACCGTCCGTTCACGCACAAGGCCGTCACTTAACCCCTTAACGACCCTTGACGGTCATAGTACATCAAGGGTTGATCTGACTGAACGACCCATGACGTACTTTGACCGTCATAGAGTTCCGGGCTCCCCCCGCGGCTGCACGCCGTTGTGGGAGTCCGGAACCGGACTATTTTTCATTAATGCAGCAATTATTCTTGAAAATAAAACTGTCTGTGCATATTGCTAATGTAATTTTTGTGGCGCTATGACTGCTTTAACATAGTGGGCTACCTTCCCCCAGCAGTAGACCCTCCAGTCTCTCTAATTTTCAAGTATATAGCTTTGCCACTTGCAAACAAGCTCCTGGAATCCCTCTTGAAGGCGAACTTGGCATCTTCGGGTGCCTCTACTTCCCATCTTCTGTTGCTTGGGCGATGAGGACCATTTATGTTTAGGGGATCAGCTTTTGGAGGCTGTTCATGCAGACACGCTTGAGAAGGAAATTGGTATATTTATGATCCTTGAGACTTTTGGATAGCTTGAAGAAAGCAACCTTTGATACAACCAGATTTACTGGGAAGACCTCGGCTTCTTGACCAGATTCGCTTACCATGCCATGCTATAAGGCTTCATGAAGAAACCAATAGGAGCATTTGTGGCGGGAAAAAAACACTGCACCATATGGGACAAATGTATATTACCTATGTCCCCATAGATTTAAATGTGGTTTTGATACCAGCAAATCCTTGATCCCCTACACATTGCCTAGCAATTAGCTGGATACCTAATTTAGCAATCTGAGTTAAAAGCCCAATTTAAGTCAACTGGGATTTTTATTACCTCTGTAAAGGAGCCTTTGGTTTGTTTTTGAACTGTTCTTGTTTTATTTTCTACAGAAGATCTCTATATTCTCCCTCTAGTCAGAATTTGATCTGTTGCACTGCTGTAACAAGGAGTGTAGGTGATGAATTGCCTGACCATGTGACTCCGCAGATAACTTCAGAGCTTTCAGGAGACATTGGGGAAGTGTTCTCTTTAGTTACCTGTATCTGTTTATATAAACCTTTCTCTTGCCTCAGGTTGCTGCGTTGTTTGTGTTAATATAACTGTTCTTCGTGAAGCTGAGAAATGTGGTCTTTAGAGCGATTTGACTAATTTGGCAAGTGCACTGGAACACATGGAAGGAGCAATCCTTAATTAAATGTGTTGGAAGTCTTATTCCAGCACTCCAAGACTTAGGACATGTAGCGTTGTTCAACACCATGAATAGCAAAAAAATTGCTTTTCTATGTTTAATTGGAAGACGGGAGTAATTTCCAAGAAAAACTATTGGTTAGTGTTGCTATGCAAGTATAGAAATATGTTGCATTTTTCATATTTCTGTTTGGAGCTGTTTGTTCTAATTTATTTAATGTAAAACCTAATCCTCAGAGTGCCAGAGGGGTCTGTAGTGATTTGTTCATCTGTGGAAATCAAAGCTTTGTTTTTTATATACCACGAATGCAAATGGAATGTGCCTTATTTGTGAATCTTAAAGGGGAACTAACACCCCAAATAAAGTCTTCCCCCCCCCAAAAAAAAAGTAGGCATCTAGAGATACGCTTTACAATAGTAGTATTAGCCAGCGTAATTACCGCAATAGTGAGAAATCCTACTTCTACCAAGTCCAACGGCCAGGTAGCAGCGCTTTAGAGGCTCCTGCGCCATCAGTCCCTTCTGGTACCTAAAGGTACCATGCAACAGTTCTTAGAGGAGACCAGGACTGACAGAGCAGGAACTCTGACATCTGTAAGCAAACATGTCTGCGCTGTTGCCTGCCAGTCAGTGTCTGCAGAAGTAGGATTTCTCACTAACATGGTAATTACGCTGGCTAATACCACTATTGTTAAAGGAGCAGTAAACTTTTTTTTTTTATGAAAACACATATTTTACAGAGCATTTCCTGCTGAATAAAACAAGATCACTCCCATCGCTGTCAGGTGTTTTATTCAACAATTATAGCAGTTTAACCCCTTAATGACCGACTGCGCAGGCACACGGAGGTCACTAAAGGACCACAGAGTTCTCCCCCCCCCCCCCCCCAATTCCGGACTCCCCGAACAGCGTGCAGCCGCGGGGGGAGCCCGGAATTCCATGACGGTCCTAGTACATTATGGGTCGTTAATTCAGATTGACCCATGACGTACTATGACCGTCAAGGGTTGTTAACGGGTTAAATATCAGGGAGTGAATTTACTGTGTTTACTTCCTGATAGCTCTAACTGACAGGAAGTGACAGGCAGTTTCTGTCACATTCTATGGAGAACTGTATGTCTCTGACTTTTCTGACTTTCCACTCTATTAGAATCTAACAGGAAATCTAATTAGAACTTGACCACTAGAGGGCACTGCTAATGTAAAAAAAACATGGGTTTAAACTGTAATAACTCTGGAAATATAAATCTCTCGGCAGTGGGAGTACCCTTATTTTACTCAATAGGAAAATCCCTACAGTATATATATATTTTCATTAAAAAAAAAGTTTACTTCTCCTTTAATTTTATCCCTAGATGCCTAATTGTTGTTGTTGGGGGGGGTGGGACTTTATTTGGGATGATCTCCTTTAAGTGGTGCAAACTGGTTACACTATGGAAGGAAATTAATTCTCCTTGCTTTTAACTATTTGATTGCCAGAGGTTTCCAAAGCATTGCATCACAATACAACTACTTCTGATACTTATAGGGTTAAATGCACCTTGAATTCTAAAGGTCTCTAACGTATTGCTTAGTAATGCATTGTATACCTTTGCGGCACCCTAAAGGAGTTAAATCCCCATTTAAATGAATGGTGGTTTGCAGAATTGCACCTCTTTATTTTATGTACACCACCCTGATGCTTACTATATTAGTGACTTGTACATGGTTTGTCATCTTGTTGCAGCTGTTTTAGCGCCGGATGTGTGTACATCACGCTGGAAAGCAAGATGTTCCATGTGGTACTCACACGCCAAAAACAATTTCCATTACCTTTTCTTTATGAGAGTATCCAACGATTAATTGGTTTCCAATTTACTGCTAGCTTTTCTGACTGCCAAATGGGGAATATTGATTC
Source organism: Rhinophrynus dorsalis (assembly GCA_037306005.1). Taxonomy (NCBI): domain Eukaryota; kingdom Metazoa; phylum Chordata; class Amphibia; order Anura; family Rhinophrynidae; genus Rhinophrynus; species Rhinophrynus dorsalis. The sequence goes on from CM074722.1 coordinate 169,234,323, forward strand.
ACTAATCACTTTGACTTACAAATTACATTTTGTGTTTACAAGAATCCATGTCCTCCTTGCAGCAGTACATTCCTTCGTATTTGCAGAGGATGATACAATGAGGAGGATATATTTGTTCTTGGGTAGGAGTTAATGGTGTTCTAGGGAGGATGGGGAAACCTGCTGACAGGACAAGATTTTCTTTGGTTTAGTTGGTTTAAAAATCCTAAGTGACTGTGATCTGCGAATCACAAATGTAATTGTCTTAAATAGAATAAGCCTGTCCTGTCAATTTCTGACAGCCATTTATGGTTGTGTTAATATTTATTCTTTCAAAGTGTGAGATTTATTCTGTTTGGCAATGTAAGTGCTACTTTGTTATGTATATATTAAAAAATAATTAGAAGGGACTAAGCACACACCCAGCAATATATTTGGAAGTGCCAGAATATCACTGTAGAAAAATTTTGAGGGTGTGTGTTAAAATAACGAGTTCTCTATAGAACTGCTGACAACTTTGTGAACTGTTCTTGCTGCTAGAATGCTTGGTTGATTAAATTCTGCATAAGTGCATTTTAGCACATTGTAAAATCTCGCATACACACACTTATTTGAATTTAAAATTAAAGGTATTCTTTAAAAAACCTTTAGCATTGCATTTGTTCTTGATGTCTTCCCTTTACACTTTTTGTGGACTGTTTAGATCAGGGGTAGACAACATTTCTCGCTCCAGTTATTGGTGTACAGTTCCCATCACCCCCAACCAGCCAATGATTGTTGCGGGATGGTGGAAACTGCAGCCCCAAACAGCTTGGTGAGCAAACTGTTGCTCCAGGTTTTACCTCCTTTGAATTTGAAAATGGGGTTTATTGGTGACATTGAAACCTTAACCCTATTGGATGCTAGAGGACTGCTTTGCTGCATCCAATAGGGTTTATCCTTTCAGTGCCATAAGTGTGTCCTACATATGTTAGGTACCCCTATGGCCTACTGATGGTGGTGCCCAGAAGGCTGTTAAAAGGGATAGTATTGCTTTTATTTAACATATTAATATTGTAGACATTAAAAGTAGTAGTACAATGAGCTATGTCCCATCTCTCAGACGTTTATAGTTGGAGAGATCGACGCATGGAAAGTTCCCCCTTTTCAAAGAAGTCTGCCCTATAGCTGAGAGAAGCAGATTCTGGTCCTGGGACCGTCCTGTGGCTCTTCAGTAGAGCCGAAATAGCAAGATGTCAAAATAAATACTTAATTGGAACGGTCTACAAAGCGTGCTTGCAAACCAGGAACACTTTGTAGACTGTTCCAATTAAGCATTTATTTCTATATCTCGCTATTTTGGCTCTGCTGAAGAGCCGCCGGACGGTCCCGGGACCAGAATCTGCTTTTGTTAGCTAGAGCGCTGACGTATATAAAAGGGGTGGGAAGGGGGAACTTTACATGTTCGATCTCTCAAACTATAAATGTTTGAGAGATGGAACATTCCTCATTGTACTAATATTTTTAATGTCTACAATATTAATATTAAATAAAAACAATATTATCCCTTTAAGGATACTAGAGGGTGAGAAATCTTTCAGTAATTTAAAGGGATAGTAATACTTCATTTTAACTTTATTTTATTTTGTAGGCTTTAAAAAAACATGAAGAATGATGCAAGTCTTATATCTCAAACCTTTATGGTTTAAAAGATATTCACAAGCAAAGTTTCCCCTCCCGCCCCTTTTTCCTAGTGTAAGCCATCTCTTCTCAGATGTGGAATCTAGTTGTAAGACCAGACAGATAACAGAAGAGGACAGTCTTCTTACAATGAAAACCATGAAATCCCTGCCCCCCTTGACAAGTTTTTCAGGTTTTTCCCTTATCTTAATTGAAGATTGTCCCTCTCTGCAGTCTACCTGGGCACCTCCCTTCTGCTCTGGCTGAGCAGTGTTACATCAGTAAAAGGGGCGGGAGGGGGATACTTTGTCATTGAATTACTCCTGAACTACAACTCTTGACAGAATTGAAATAACACTCTCCAAAGTCCAAATACTATGATTAATTAGAGCTGAAACGTTACTATCCCTTTAATTTAAGAACAAACAAGTTTATTTTAATGTTTGTCGAAAAGAAAAAGTTAATTTACACAATTTAGATGTAAAATATTCAAAATAATAATACTCTCTGCCTCGGATGGACAGTCTTCTGTCCTTCAGCTGTTGCTTACTAAACACTTGGAACAAGAAAACAGGTTTATTATCGGAATACTAGTTTAAAAGCCTGTGTACAGGGGCCACAGTGCCACCCATCAACCTCGGCTGGTGCCCGGAGCATCTCTGCTCACTGGCCGTGCTGCAGTCATGCGCAGTACAGACTTGTTGAATGCGCCGCAGCTGATACGGAGCGGGACACTCTGAATTCAGACTGTTGTCCTCTCTACACACTTTCCTGGGACCAAGCGGTCCCAGGAATTCGGAGTGCCCCGCTCCGTATTAGCCGTGGCGTGTTCAGGCAGTCTGTACTGCACGTTACTGCAGTGTGGGCAGTCTCTATTGCACATGACAGCTTCTGACAAACATCCTAGTGAATTATTATATAGGATTATCACAAGACTAGCAAAAAGGGGTAATTACTGTCTTATATTTATTTTTATTTTTATTAAGCTAATTACATTAATTGCAGAAACACTCTTCTGATAGTGTGAGGAACCTGCCATACCTTTTCTTTTTGTCTGTGCTGTCACCTCCACCAATGTTCATGTACCAGGTGCTGACATACGTGCAGTCAGTGGCAGTGCCTCTCCTGGGGAAAAGGAAACCAGCATTCACAGGACTGTGACTAAAGTTACATCGCATGCAAGCTTAGAGGGAAGGTTGGAGTTTCAGCAGCTGACCAATGAAGGAAGGCTTGAGTGTTACTGGAGAAATAAGACCGCCTTAATTCTAAACCCATGCTTACCTTTCTATGGTCAGAAAATCCAAATGGCCCCTATGAATTTTGCCATAATTCATATGTTCAAAACCTAATGTCTTCAATCTGTCCTGGATGTCATGTCCATGGAGGCAAACATGAACTAAGGCAGGCAGAGTGTATGAGCATACTTAACTGTTGAAGGACCAGATGGGAGTGCTGACCTTTGCACACCCTACCGGTCCTTAACCCCTTAAGGACGGGCCAGCACTTAAGGACCATGGACCTGTTTTGTTTGTTCCCTTCCCTTGCAGTCCTGTTTAGGGCTCCACGAACTGTGTGCAGCCGCACATGGAGCCCTGAAATCCATGACGGTCCTGGCACGTCATGGGTCCTTATCGCATGTTGGACCTATGATATGCCAAGACTATCATGGGTCCTTAAGGGGTTAAATAACTAAGAATGCCATGTGCATATCTCTCCAGCAGAGGTACACAGGCAATATTAATAGGGCCTTTAGGAGTTTTTGGCCATCATTAGTTGTGTGGGAGGGAGGCTTGTTACTAGGAGGTATTGCTTCTTTAATGACAATCTTGTTTTATTTTAATGGGTCTGTTAACCCCTTAATATACCTGCAGAATACAAAAGGTTTGACCCTGAGATTCAGGGTCTTCATCTAATTTTGAGTGATGGGCCTGTTTCTCAGGATTATAGAGTACTAGGTCGCGTACTACATGTGCTACGCTGATTGGTTACAGAGAAATGTGTCTGATGATGATTCTATGAAAACAGTAAAGAGGAAAGTCCTGGCTGTCTCTTGTGATTGAGAAGAATGTGTATTAAGTGGACTGCGCTCAAGAGAAAAGTAGAATACTTTGAAGTATACCAACAGCACCATAGAAGACAAATACAAATTCCCCCCTTTCCCATTTCATAGTTTTTTTGTTACATATAATAAACAGTGAAAATGGGACAGAAAAATATAAATGAATAATAGTAATAGGAGGAAATTACTGTCTCTTGGAAAGGCTCCAAATATTAATAATTGGGATAATGAGGTGAGGCTTCAAAATGAGGCTGTCTACATTGGGAGCTGAGCCACAGGGCCCAGACTTCACATTCTTTTTAGGGCAGTCTGTTGTATGTATGTATGTATGTATGTATGTATGTATGTATGTATGGCTTTATTTATATAGCTCCAAAGTGCACGCAGTACCTTGTGATGTAGCTTGTTACAATAAAGGTGTTAAGATGAGTGTCACAATCATACGCAAGTTTATACAGCAGGACCATTTAGCTAATTATAGATCACCAATAGGCAGGGATTGGGGAGGGCAAGGGTCCTTCCATTACGTGACAATTACTCTGTGGCCATAGAACAGTAGGATGTGAAGGGGGGTTCTTTATGCTTTTTGATGGCACAACCTCCTCAACCAGATACAGCAAAGTCTCACCAACCACATCATTTACCATTTGTGTTCCAAAGGTGTGTGCAGCTCATTGCATAGCAATACTTTGTATATCCCTCTGGCACTCAAAGGGTTAATGTAGGGAAAGTCTAGCTCAGAAGAAATGAATGAGATATTTTACAGTATATGGCATTTATTAATCTAAAGCGTTTAAACTCTTGAGTACTAAAGTGGTTTCCAGTCCACTGCAGACCTTTGGAGACTTCTCTAGCACTCAAGGGCATACAATCACCTTTAAATCAATGATAATTTGTATTTACCCCATTTTGGTGCATTTGTGTTGCACCAGAATTTATCTTCTTTGTCTTTGAGCATAGGTCCTCAAGTCAGTATTAAAGGTTCCTTGATGGCTGGTTAGTGTGATCCTGGGTTAGAATAAGCAGTAACATGGCCCAGAATCTGCATTAGGTAGGAAAACTAAGGGTTAATATTTAGATAGAGAAACATGCACATGTTCTGTACTTGAATACTATGCCTGTGTGACAGCTGGCAGTACTGTGTTTTTAGGTTTGTCTTTTGTACTGCCCACTTTCCTGGAGATGTGGAAACTTAAATTCCCCCATCTCCATGTTGAGCTTCAACACCAGTGAGGATGCAGTCCCTGAACCCTGGTGTCTATTTGGACAGAAGTCTCCTGCAATCTTGCTGGTACTGACCAACTGTGTAGGGGAAATCTGATTATTCTGATTTTGTTTTAGAAGTAATGTGTCTGGAGCTGCTTGCCCCATCCGCTGACTGCTGCCAGAATACATTAAATTGGCTGATTTCTTCTGCACTGTCACATGTTATGAGAGAGGTGCAGGACGTCACGAAAGGTGATATTGGACATGAAGCTCCCTAGCTCCTTCCTACAGTAAATGTGCTCCTCTTAATGGCACTAATGCAGCCGATACTAACGGGTAAAGCCAGATTGCTATATAAACTATTAGTTGCACAGAGTTAGAATATACATAGTATTAAATCACTTTTTATGTGTTTTAGCACTGATTTTTTTTTTTTTCCTCTTTCCCTGGGGGGATGGGGTCTAGGGAGGTGTGTTTCCATTTTAAAAAGGTACTAGGGTCTGGTCAGTTTGTAATGACCCATGTCTGCTACTTGAATGCTATAAAGGTCCCCAAGGCATTGCACTGCATTTAGTTTAAACTGGAGTTTATTCCTTTTGTGCATTTGGACTGCATGAGAATTGCTCCACTGTACTTATTTGCTATAAGATTTCAGACATTATGCCAACACATCTCCTTGATTTCTGTTTCTATAGAGAGAAAATGTCATTTTAATGTGTTTAGTTTATTTTACAGACAGTCTTTCTATATGTTGTACTAGCCAATTTATGTAAAAGTTTGTTTTTTGAGAATAAAGGTTAATTTATTTATATTACAAACAATGGCTAGTTCAATTTGTATACAGTCTAATTTTTTTTAAATTAACTAAACTTCACCTACTGAGGACCAGAGGTATCATCTGTTTGCAATGTGTTGCACTTTCCCTTTGGCCCTGAAGGGGTTACATAGGGTGAGAGGTCCAGCTTAAGGCTACTTCAATACATGTATTGGTGCTGCTGGTAGAACAAGTGTTATGGAAAGTATGTTCTCTAGAAAACCATCTTAGCGAGCGTCTGAACTTGCAAAACAGGTTTTCATTCATTACAAATCAAAAAGTGAAACTGTACTTTTGTCCTACCAAGCCGCAGGATTGTGTGAACCTAATGCAGGGAACTTCCAGAAAGTCTACTTAAATGGCAAATGTGCTGGACAACAAAATGTAACCCTTCTCTGCAAGAAGGTCTTTACTGGTTTAACCCTTTGAGGGGGTGGGTAAAGTATTAATATATAATCACTCAAAGACCGTGTTGAAATGCTGATCATGTAAAACGGCCCAGCTGAAACTGAAAACATTGCACTGTCTGATTTATAAAGATCATTGGGATTATAAAAAATAAATGTAAATTGTTTCCTTTTACTGTAAATCTAGATGAGCTCTCCCGCACCCTTCTCTGATATTTTTTTCTCACAAGATAGAACGAGGCTCGTTTACTAAGAAGAACTAGGGGGAGATGTACGAATGTTTGATGCAATGGCAAATTATGTCTTATGATATGTGGAGAATGACACAAATCGCCATGTGCACTAAGAATTATCGATGCAAAAGGAGTAGCAGAGGCTGCTCACTAGCATATGAGGTTGGATTAATACTGGCTGTGTCATGAGGAGGGCAAGTGGGAGGAGCAGAGAGGATGCTAGATGTGAATATCTCTCTAACCGTAAATGCTTGAGAGATGAGATTTTCTGCACGTTTCTTTGCAGTTCGTATTGCACCCATGTGTCTCTCAGAAGGTTATAACGTACACAGTCCACTGCCCCGCTTAACAGCCGATTCAGATGCACATGGAACTGCAGTCAGCTGTGTGGTGATTGGTGGATAGATTGTGTACATGTAACAGCTGTTCTACTAGTTCTGTATGCACAGAACATCCTTATGGTGTGTGTAAAGGGTTAAAGGAGGCAGCTGTTGTCAGTAATTTCCAGCAGGGACATAGCAAACTGTACTCTGTGGCTGCATAGTAAGCTATAGGAAGGTTCCATATTTGCCATCCTTGGGTTGGAGAGTTTGGGTCTGTGAGCTCTGACAACATAGCCAGTTTTTGTAGCTTACTGCAAGTGGTGAATAGCCATATTTACATATAAACACCCAATATGCTAATGAGCCATTGCCAAAGGAGACACTGTAAACCTTGTGAAGGCTCAAACCACACCCTGCACAGTACTATCAAACTATATTTCCATCGTTTTACTTTTGTCTTCTGTATGACAGCACTTCGGAGCGTCCAGCTCTGTATCAGCCGGGCAGTCTCTACTGCGCATGTCGCGGCGTTACACACGTTTTAGTGAATTATTATATAGGATGTTGTAGTCTATAGCTGTGCAGTGGCCATTTGCATTCTGAAAAAGTATATCCTGGTTCCAATGGGAAAATTATTGGGGCTTCTCATTGTAGTTTTTCTCATTCATACTGTTAAAGCCTATTGTACTTTACAAAGTGTTTGCTCTGCTCTGAGGCCTCGCTCACAAAGGCTAGAGAGCTGTTTACGTCCCCTGCGACAGTTCTGTCCCCTCAATCTTTACTCTCCTGTGTTTTCCTGCCTTTTGGAACCCAGGAGAGGTGTGTCTAATTCCTGGCCCAGGTGACTTCCCTTCCAGTACTAGCGCACACGTGGGTCATCCATTCATTGAATGTTTCAATAAGGGATACAACTTGCAATGCTGTTATAGGCCACCAGTCAGACTTTACACGCTGTAAGTTTACTGTGCTCTTGAGGAAATGCAGTAATGTTTCTTGTGTTCTGGACTTTGGTGTATACATTCAGGTAATGGCTGCCCGTGTGAAAAACACATAGCCCAGCATGTTGACTATCCCCATGAATGACATCAAATGCAGCATTGTGTGAGAAAAGGGCCAAAGGCAGACTAAACGGAGTTAAGCAGAAACAGGCTACTGATGATACGATGTTAAAAATAAATTATTATTTCTACCAAAGTCTTCCCCTACACCTTTGTATGCTATAGACCTCTCCAGTGCATTGCAAAACAATCAGCGAGATGTGTCTGGCATCCAGGTGGTTAATCATTATGAGTGTGAGAGCTAGACAAAGCCATGCTTTGCAGTGCATTGGATACCCTTCTGGCACTCAAAGGGTTAAATAAAGCCACTTATCCCAAGGGCATATTCCCCTTTAAAGTTTGTGATCGCTATCAATGTGTTTTGTTTATAATGTAAACTCTTTCTTGAGTAAAACTAGTTGAGACATTCTAATCCTTTTGTGACCTGGAAGTGAAAGGGTTAGCTCTTTACCCTTGTGACTAACCTGCTGTGTATTGAAGATAATGGGGGCTGCTTTAGGCTTTAGCTGGGTGATGCCTTTCAGGCTAAATATAGAGTAAACACCCACCCTGACTAGTTAGTCTTTGTAGAGTCCAACAGAGGTTATCAGAGCTATGGAAGAGCAAAGCCAGAAGCAAACTGCCTGTGAAGCAGAACACCACCTTACATCACCATGTTTGTGTCATCAAAAGAATGTGGCTCTCCAGCTGTTCTTTCACTGCCCTCCCATCAGCTGAATATCCACATTGCCTATCACTGGAATAAAAAAAATTTCTGAAAGAGTCTAGTGTTGAATACATCACATTTCCGGTCTTATTCTTCTATAGTAGATTAATTGTTGCAATATGATTAAGCAGTTAACTCTTTCAGTGCCAGAGGTGTTTGTAATGCGTTGCGTACCCCTCTGACACTTAAAGGGTTAAACAAACAAAGTATACCTCTGTTCCTCAGGGGCTTCAATGAGCAGTCTAACTGGATTGTGTAACTTTCTTGAGTGAATATTTCTCCTTTGTACTGCGCACTTCATATATATTTTCCTAGTCCGTTGTACTGCCTTAGACCAGTGGTTCTCAATCTTTTTAACTCAAGGCACCCCTGATATAGTCTTAAAATTTCAGGGCAACCCTAATATCTTATAAGTTGTTTGCCAAGGGTATATTTAATACTTTTGAGTGCCAGCATATGCTGTCTGTAATGCAGTGAACTCTCATCTGACACTTAAAGGTTTAAGAGGGAAAATAAATAATTTCTGGGTTAGGAAAAAAAAACTTAATTAGTGAAGAGAAAAGAATACTAGTCCATCCAAAGTTTAACTCCTTAAGGACCACAGGGGCTTGCATTGCAAAGTAATGTGCAACATCCCCTTTAAGTCCTTAAAGGGTTAAATAGAGGGGAACATTTTTATTTTTAGTTTACAGAGTTGTTTACTTGTCAGACTGCCGGACTAGTGAAAATCCAGAGTCCTTGTATGTATGTATGTTAAGTCCCACAGTCGGAGTATAGATGAAGCAAAAATTGAGCAAACCGACTGCACCATGGGGGAGGGGAGTGAGGGATACAATTTCACAAAATTCCCATTTAGATAAATTGAGCTTGTAGTTTGAGTAATTAAATGATAAAGTATCCCCCTCCCACACCTTTTACCTAGTGTAAGCCACCTCCCCTCAGATGTGGAATCTGGTCTTGAGACCAGACAACTCACAGCAAAGGACAATCTTCTTACTGCGAGAACAATGAAAGCCCTGCCCCCCTTGACATGTTTTTCAGGTTTTTCCCTTATGCTAATTGAAGATTGTCCCTCTCTGCAATCCATCCAAACACCACCTTTCTGTTCTGAGGTGAGCAGTGTTACATCCGTAAAAGGCGTGGGATGGGGATACGTTATCATTCAATTACTCTTGAACTACAACTCTGACAGTATTGAAATAACACTCTCCATGGCCCAAATACTATGAAGATTAATTGGAGCTGCATTTATTTTGAAACATTACTATCCCTTTAACTCTTGAATGTCAGAGCTCTCCGTTGCATTACAAAACATTGCACCTGGGCATCTTTACTATTCATATGGTTAAAATCCTCATTTTCATTGCAGTTTATTTGTTCCAGAATTATGGCATACCTCCTTTTTTATTCATTCCAAAGTCTGCCACTATTAACTAGCTCTAACGAGTGGTACTTAGGCTGCGGTTAGGACAGTATCTTGTGCTTTGCTTCAGGCTTCACGTCCATTAAGCAGAACTTTTAATAGCCAGTTAATTATAGCAGAATCTATGCTGGCATTGGGAACACATCCTCTAAATAACTTATGAGAGTTTAGCCAAGAATACAGTAAGTGCTAAGCTATGCTGCTTGTTTTTGAGGGGGTGTGGATCCTTCTTTTTCACTACTGGTATAGATTTGTGTATTATACACTCCCTTTTCTGTTAGGATCCTTTTCCACCCTGCCTGTTATGCTGTAAAGTAACAGACTACAGTGGATCCGTATGTCTTACTGATGCTATATAGCATTCTTGAACTGCTGCCCAATGTTAGAATGTGTGCGATGCCCTTTAATGGCCACATGTTCTCTACAGTATTCCAGTCCCTGATTCATCCCTTTGTAGTCTGCTAAAGATCCCTGGTCTTGTGTGTAAGGACTAACTGGAGAAATTCTTGGACAAATCAAAATTGTCATTTATCTAAATTGGGCTTTTAACCCCTTGACGTCCTCAGTCCTGGGACGTAACCTTCCCTTAAGGACTGCTATGAAGATTCCGACGTGCCGGTACATGTGACGCGTACCGGCACGCAGCGCTGGGGACTGAGAGAGACCGCTGTAGTCTTGGAGCGGTCAATCTCACTCCCCGTTTTTACTTACAGCGCTCCCAGAGGAGCGCTGTAAGTAAATTGTACGTGACATGCTATGACCAACACCGGTCCTTAACGCAAAAAACGTGTGACGGTCATAGCACGGCAAACGGTCATTACAGGGTTAACCCTTTGAATATACTAGAGGTCTTTTAATGCATGTTAATGCTCTGTAGATCTAGTATTCAAGGGATTAAAATCACCGTTAACCCTTTGGGTGCCAGAGAATGTTTTAACATTTTGCAGATCAATGAGTTTCCCATCCCTCTGACGATCAAAGGGTTAAAAGCCCCTCTAAACGTTAGTGGAAATTCTGGGGATTTTTTTCGTTTTGTTTTAAATTGCTCCACGTAGTCAATCTCCCTCGTAAATCTGAAATGAAAACTTGTGGATAATATGTATAAGAGAGTCAAAACACATGGCTGACGGAGAGGTCTCATTCATCATGAAGCATTATAGGGAAAGTAATGTTTCACAAAACCAGCAGCTCCAGTTAATCTTCATAGTATTTGGACCATGGAGAGTGTTGTTTCAATACTATCAGATTTCATTCAACAGTAATTGAATGATAACGTATTCCCCGTCCTGCCCCTGTTACCTAGTGTAAGCTGCCTCCCTCAAATGTAGAATCTGCTCTTGAGACCAGACCGATCGCAGCAAGGGACAATCTTCTTTGCCCCCTTTGACAGGTTTTTCAGGTTTTCCCTTATGCTATTTGAAGATTGTCCCTCTCTGCGATCCAGCCAGACAGTCTTGCTCCTCTGAGGTGAGTAATGTTACATAAGTAAAAGGGGCAGGAGGGGAGTACTTTATCATTCAATTACTCTTGAGCTACAACTCAGAGCTGCTTTTCTCTGTCATCCAATACAGGTTACTGTTAACTTCGGGTAGGCGATCCACCCCTTTAAGTGTAGGCAGGAACAATTCTAGAATTGTATGCAGGGGGTGGAGCCTACCTTCCCTCCTTGGCTGCAGCTAGCTAACCAGCTCCAGAAAGATTTGTTCCTTGGTGAAGATAACACAGGCAAGAGAACAGTTCTGCCATAGCTTTAGAATGGAATGCCACCATTAGGCAGATTACCATAACTGACAATGCCCTTAGATGTGGCTATCTTAGTATCCAGGTGCTTTTTGTGGACCTTAAGCCCTGGGGGGGGAAATCTTGGGTTCAAGTTCTTTCCTCAGGAGTTGCCCACCGAGGCTTTTTCTTAATACATGGTAATCTGAAGACAGAAGATCTGCAGGAAAGGTGAGCAACCCTTTGAGTCCTTCAGGTCCACATGTCCCACAGTGCTCCTCCACACAAGGGTTTTTCCTTGGAGTTCCTGTTGCACACTCCTGCACTCATTGGGTCTATCTGTATGTCTGTTGGGTGTTTTGGAGCAGGATTATGTGGTACTTAACCCTTTAGCTGCTGGTTTGGCATTCATTTGGGGGGTTTCTGACACTTTTCCTACTGGTTCAGTGTTTTTTGGGTTTCCTAACCTGTTCTGGTGATGATTCATGTCTTTTAGTTTTACCCTTTCAACTTTGTAAAATTTCAGTTCGCTTGCTTTACCGCATAGGCGCCATTGCTCCATTCACACCTATGGGACTGTACAGTTTGGGACATATCTCTGCAACCGTTTAACCTAGCGACATTTTGCTTGTCTGCCTTTGCTCTATCATCCGGTTCATGTTTCTAGTGTGTTGGGGGGCTCAGGGGGGCTTCGGGCACTGTTGGGGTACTTTTTCTGGGAAAACTACATTTCACTGTCGTCCAATACAGGTCACTGGTACCATGGGATGTGTAGTCCCCTTTAATAGGCAGGAACAATTATGCAAATAATTTGCAAGGGGCGGAGCCTCCCCTCTTACTTAAGCCACCTTCTGGCCAGAGCCACCCATATTGATTTGTTCCTGGTGTGCTTGCACACCAGGCAGAGAACAGCTATGCTTCTTAGAGTTTTATTATTTTTTCTTCAAATATGGAATACCACCATTAGGAGGGTGACCATGGCTGTGAATGCCCTCACCCGAAGTGGCTAGTGCAGCTTCCAGGGATTTCTGTGGACCTATACCTGATGAGGGGACAGCTTGTGTTAAGCAGCTCCCCTGTTGGGGAATTTACCTCTGGTTCTTTCCCTCCCTATCATGGTCACCTGAAGACAGAAGTCTGCGAGAAAGGTGAGTCACCCATTGAGTGCTGAAGGTCCACTTGTCCCCACAGTGTCCCTTTGATGGGCTTGTATTTGGGAGTTTTAATACACTCCAGCACTCATAGGGTGTTTTTATTGCATTATCTCTATTTATGCAATTTCTGTGTTATTCTCTGAGTTTTGGAGCATTGGGTATTCATTTATTTATGTTTCTCATGTATTTCATGCTTGTTTGGGCACTTTTTAATGTTTTACTAAACTTTATTCAAAATGGTGTTCCGCGCCTTTAAGCGCGGCTTTTCCCGCTCAGCAGCAGAGCTCCTTTACTCTCTATGGGAATTCACAGTTTGGGACATATCTCTGAAACCGCTTGTCACAGCAACTTCAGAGTGGGCTCATTTTAATGCTAGGCTCCTGCTCTATCATCCGGTTGGTGTTTTATTAATGTAGGGGGTTCAGGGGGGCTTCGGGCACTGTTTGGGGTACTTGCATGGGAAAACTACATTTCCCATGAGCGCTTATCTCGCGCTCGTTTCTGATTGGCTGTCATGACGGCCGCCATTTTGTGGTACTTTTCCAAGGCGAGTACACTACGCAGGGACCGAGCCTTCTCTCTCCTCACCAGATTAACCCTTCGCTGGCCAGATAAGTCCGTTTTTAGACCTTTTCTGGGGTGAAACTTTAATCTTTAACACTTTTCTGGGTGATAGTGTTTTTTGTGGGGTATATTGACGCTGTGAGCATGTCTACTTCACTGGAGCTAGGGGCTAGACCCAAGACTAAGGAGGCTGGGGGGTCTTCTACCCCCATGGCGTTTTGCTCCTCTTGCCACATTGGGCTGGATTGCGATAATGTGGGGGATCTATGCCCTAATTGTACTGATAAAGATAGCAACCCTGGGCTTCCCAGCCACGCTATTGAGCCATCTTGGGTGAGGGAGTTTAAAGCTGCCACTAGGGATCTCAGATCCACGCTTCAACTCTTTCCCTCTCAGGTACAGGGGGCTCTCCAGGTCTGGCAGACCCCCTCTACTATCAGGACCTCCCTGCCTAAGCCACAGGGAGCTCCTGATATCACTGATTCTTCTGAAGAAGAACTTTTGCAGGATTCTGATGCTGAGGAACGTACTGTTATTGAATCTAACAGGTCCATTGGGGACCCCTATGAGTGTGACCCTGAAGTTTCGGCTGAGGGTCTGATCAGAGCGGTTCTGAATACGCTCAACCTTCCTCTGACTCAGGAATCCACTTATGATCCTACTGATGTTTTTCAGAAAAAGCCATCTAAACCTGTTGTTTGTTTTCCAACTAACCCTACTCTTGCCCGTCTGGTTTCTGAGGCATGGAAGAATCCTGATAGATCTTCCTCTGTCTCCAAAAAGTTTGCCAAACTTTACCCTTTTCCCGAAGCGGAGCTGGCAAAATGGGTTCATCCTCCCAAGGTGGATGCTCCTGTGTCTAGACTATCCAAATCTACTGCTTTGGCTGTCTCAGATGCCTCTGCCTTGCAGGACTGGACGGATAAGAAATTAGAGCTCTCTCTTAAATCTATTTTTGCCTCTATTGGCACTGCCATGCGCCCCACCTTTGCTGTGGCATGGGTTAATAGGGCTATTGCAGCCTGGACTGAACGACTGACTGAAGCGGTTCGCCAGGATGCGCCTGTATCTGAACAGTTGCAGCTTCTTGCTAATATCACTGAAGCTCAGAACTATGTTGCTGATGCTGCTTTTGATGCTGTGCGCATGATGGCGAGGGCCTCCACTTCTTCTGTGGTGGCTAGACGCGCTCTTTGGCTGAAAATTTGGTCTGCTGATACAGCCTCTAAGAAAGCCTTGCTTTCCTTGCCCTTTCAGGGGAATTTGCTCTTTGGCTCTGAGCTCAAAGAAATGATCAGTGAGGCTACTGGCGGTAAAAGTACTCTTCTACCCTCAGTCTTTAAGAAAAAGTTTCCAGCCAAACGCAATCGGTCCTTTCGTTCCTTTCAGACTGAGACACGCTCCTCGGCCCAAACGGGTCCTCCCACTACGCGCTCCTCCTCCAAGCCCAAACAGTCCTGGAGGCCCAAAGTTGCCTCCAAGGCCAAGACCTCCAAGACTGCTTCGGCATGACTCGCCGAACCCGGGTCCGCATCCGGCTGTAGGCGGTCGTCTCCGCATCTTTCGCCGGACTTGGGAGGAGTCAGTGGCGGACCCATGGGTTCTTCAGGTGGTGTCAGAGGGATACAGGATCCCTTTCTCTTCCCTTCCTCCTTTTCGGTTCCATTTTACTCGTCCTTCTCAGGAACCCTCAAAAAGGCGTCTGTTCGACGACGCTATTCAGGATCTCTTGGACAAAGAGGTCCTGGAGGCGGTTCCGCAGGGGGACACAGGTTCAGGATTTTATTCCAACCTGTTTGTGGTAGCCAAAAAGGACGGAGGAGCCCGTCCCATCTTGGATCTCAAAGATCTCAATGCCTATGTGGTGACTTCCCACTTCCGCCAGGAGTCCCTGCGCTCTGTGATTGCAGCGATGTCTCCAGGGGAGTTTCTTGCCTCCCTGGACCTTCAGGATGCTTATCTTCACATCCCTATTCATCCAGAGAGCAGGAAGTATCTCAGGATTGCCTGCCACAGGGGACACTTTCAATTTACAGCGCTCCCCTTTGGACTGACTACAGCTCCTCAAGTCTTCCAGCGGGTGCTGGGCTCCTTGATAGCGGTGCTCCATCAGAATGGGATCAGAGTGACTCCCTACATGGACGATCTCCTACTGAAGGCCTCCTCAGCGGAGCTTCTCCACCAGCAGTTGCAGAGGTGCATGCACACCCTGAACCGTCACGGATGGATCCTGAATCTGGACAAGTCGGACTTGATTCCTTCTCAGAGGCTTCTGTTCCTGGGTCTCCTGTTCGACACTCGCCAATGCATGGTGTTTCTTCCAGAGGACGTGGCTCACCAGATAGCCGTCAGAGTGGCTGGGATTCTGGACATGGACGAAATTCCAGTTCCGAAGTTGTCGTCCTTAGTGGGGAAGTTCATTTCCACGATCGAAGCAGTACCATTTGCCATGGCCCACTCCAGGGATCTTCAGAGATTTGTGATCCAGACGTGCAGGAATCATCCAGATCATCAACATCTGTCTGTTTCTCTTCCTCCTCATGTCGAGTCGAGTCTGCACTGGTGGTTAGATCTCTCATCTCTTGAAAGGGAAATCCTTTCTAGTTCCTCTTTGGACCACAGTCACAACGGATGCCAGCCTTCGGGGCTGGGGTGCAGTCTGGGGTCGCTTCAGTGCTCAGGGGAAATGGGGTCTGGAGGAATCCATGCTCTCCATCAATGTTCTGGAACTTCGAGCTGTCCGGCTGGCCCTGAGGCACTGGGAGTCTCAATTGACCGGTCTTCCAGTCAGAGTAGAGTCCGACAACGCCACGGCGGTGGCTTACTTCAACAGACAAGGCGGCACAAGAAGCGGTTCCGCCTGGTGGGAAGTCAAGGATATTTTGTCTTGGGCAGAAGATCACGTGCCTGTCATCTCTGCAGTTCATATTCCAGGCGTGGACAACGTCATGGCAGACTTCCTCAGTCGTCACACCGTCGACAGCGGAGAATGGGCTCTTCACCCAGAGGTGTTTCACATGCTCACTCAACGGTGGGGGATGCCAGTGGTGGATCTGATGGCTACCAGACACAACAGGAAGGTTCCGGTGTTTTGCTCCCGTCTGAGGGACTCCCTTGCTCTAGCGGTGGATGCCTTGTCGATCCCTTGGGACTTCTCCCTGGCTTACATCTTCCCCCCTCTTCCTCTATTGATCAGAGTTATTCAGAAGTTGAAGCGAGAACGTTGTCCTGTCATCCTGATTGCTCCAAACTGGCCTCGCCAGTCCTGGTTTCCGGAATTGATGGCCATGTCAGTGAAGGATCCAATCCCACTTCCAGCCCGTCCGGACCTGCTTCTTCAGGGGTATCTGTGGAAAGAGGATGTTCCCTCTCTCCGTTTGATGGCATGGCGGTTGAATCCTCGATTCTAGCTAAGAAAGGCTTTTCTCCTTCTGTGGTGTCGACGATGCTCAGTGCTCGTAAGCCTGTGTCTTCCAAGATCTATCATCGCATTTGGTCAACTTTCGTGACATGGTGCTCTGTCAAGCAGTTGTCTCTTGACTTCCATCTTCCCACTGTCCTGGCCTTCTTGCAGGACGGTGTGGACAAGGGGCTCAGTCTGAGTTCCCTCAAAGTTCAGACCTCTGCCTTGTCTGTGTTTTTCCAGGAACGGATTGCCATCCTTCCTGATGTGAAAGTCTTCTTCCAAGGTGTGACTCATGTTCGACCTGCCTTCAAGAGTCCTGCTCCCCAGTGGGATCTCAATTTGGTGCTGGGAGTTCTTCAGCGACCACCGTTTGAATCCTTGGCTTCCATTCCATTACGTCTTGTGACTTGGAAGATGGCCTTCCTTTTGGCTATTGTGTCAGTACGCCGGGTGGCAGAGTTACAGGCATTGTCTTGTAAACCTCCTTACCTGGTGTTCCACAAGGATAAGGCTGTGCTTCGCACTACCAAGGAATTCTTACCCAAGGTTGTGTCTGAGTTTCACATCAATCAGGAGATTGTGGTTCCCTCTTTCTGCCCTAATCCTTCATCTGACAAGGAAAGAGATCTCCATTTGTTGGATGTGGTGCGTTGCCTCAAGTTTTATGTTCATCGCACCGAATCTATCAGGAAGTCTGACGCTCTATTCGTCATTCCTGAGGGGCCTAGGGCAGGAAGACCGGCTTCCAAAGTTACCATTGCCTCTTGGATTAAGGCTACCATCCGTGAAGCCTATAAGTTGAGGAATAAGCATGTTCCCTTCAGGGTGACTGCCCATTCCACCAGATCTATTGGGGCCTCCTGGGCCTACAAGAATCAAGCTTCTGCTGATCAACTGTGCAGAGCGGCCACTTGGTCCTCTGTGCACACTTTTTCTAAGCACTACCGAGTTGATGTACTGGCATCGGCTGATGCCAGCTTTGGAAGGAAGGTCCTGGAGGCAGTCTTGCCTGTGTAGGTCTTCCGCTCTGTGATCCTTAGTGCTTCCTTACTGTTGAGCCCGGTTGGCTCGTGTTCCGTGTGCTGTGTTAAGTTCAGGGATTGTTCCCTTGATTGGTGTCCGTTGACACTTACAGTTTGGGCTATGTTATCAACTGGTTAACAGTTCTAGTGACTTGGGCCTTGCGCCTGGTCCTTGCCTTACTTCCCGCCTCTGGATCAGCTCAATGTTTGTACATCCCATGGTACCAGTGACCTGTATTGGACGACAGTGAAAATAGGATTTTAGTCTTACCTGTTAAATCCTTTTCACTTAGTCCATACAGGTCACTGGTCTCCCACCCTGTCAAGGGACCAGTCTTGGCTCTCCTGTGGCATTCAGTGGGAGACCGTTCGGGCATGCTCACAGGAGTCTTTCTTTTTGCTTACCTGGGGTCAGTTTAGGGTCTCAAATCAATATGGGTGGCTCTGGCCAGAAGGTGGCTTAAGTAAGAGGGGAGGCTCCGCCCCTTGCAAATTATTTGCATAATTGTTCCTGCCTATTAAAGGGGACTACACATCCCATGGTACCAGTGACCTGTATGGACTAAGTGAAAAGGATTTAACAGGTAAGACTAAAATCCTATTTTATCATGAGCGCTTGCTTTGCACACTCATTTCTGATTGGCTCCCGCCGCAGCAGACATTTTTTGCAATTTCCAGAACGAGTATCCTATGCAGGGCTTGGAGACTCCTTCTCACCTCTGCTGATTAACCCTTCGCCTGTCAGATAAGTCTATTTTAATGATTTCTGGGATGAAACTGTAATCCTACACACTAATTGGGTGATTTCTTATACAGTAAGTTTATTTGACACTGTGAGAATGTCTACACCGTTGGCGCTTGGGGCCAGACCTAAGACTAAGAATGCTGGGGTCTCTGTATCCCTTATTGCACATTGCTCTTCCTGTCATTCAGGATTACCTAGAGAATTCTCAGGTCATTTAGCCCAGCATGTTCTGATGTCCCTGAGAGTTTTCCAGGGACCTCCAGCCATGCATTAGAGCCAGTTTGGGTGCAAGAATTCAAGGCTGCTACTAGGGACCTTAGGTCCACATTGCAACTCTTTCCATCCCAGTTACAGGGGGTCTTTCATTCTTGGCAGACCCCTCCTTTGTCACGTCTTCCCTGCCAAAACCTCAGGGTGTACTTGACGTGTCAGATTCCTCTTAGGAGGAACTGCTGGCGGATTCAGATGTTGAGGAATGTTCTGCGGTGGGCTCCTCTCAGTTTTCTGGGGACCCTTTTGAGGCTGATCCTGAGCCCTCAGCTAAGGGCCTGATCAGGGCTGTTTTGACTACCTTAGACATTCCTTTAGTTCAGTGGGTTCCTTCTGATGTATTTCAGGAGCCTAAAAAAGCCCTTTACTTGCTTTCCACCTAACACCACTCTTGACCTCCTTGTGTCTGAAGAGTGGAAGTCTCCAGAAAGGAAACCTTCTGTCTCCAAGAAATCTGCCATGCTTTATCCCTTTTCTGAGGCTGCTCTTGCTCAGTGGGTTCATCCTCCCAAAGTGGATGCTCCTATCTCCAGGCTATCCAAGTCTACATCCTTACCAGTGTCTGATGCGTCTGCTCTAAAGGACTGAACTGACAAGAAACTTGAGGTCTCCCTCAAGTCCACCTTTGCAACTGCTGGTACTGCCATGCGTCCAGCATTCGCTGCAGCATGGGTGAACCGGGCCATTGTGGTCTGGGCTGAACAGCTCACCCTTGCTGTCCATCAGGGTACTCCTACTTCTGATATGTTGCGCCTGCTTGCCAACATTGCCGAGGCCCAGCACTATGCTTCTTCTGCTTTATTTGATGTCATCCGTTTGGTGGCTGGGGTTTCCATCATGTCTGTGGTTGCCAGATGGGATCTTTGGATCATGAACTGGTCTGCTGACACTGCTTCCAAGAAAGCATTGCTCTCCTTACTTTTTCAAGGCACTTCTTTGTTTACCCCCAGATCTTAAGGATCTGATCAGTGAGGTCACAGGGGGTAAGAGTACACTTCTACCCTTGGTTCCTCAGAAGAAAACACCTCTTAACCCATTGAGTGCCAGAGGGGTACGCAACGCATTACAAAGCAATGCATTGTGTACCCCTCTGGCACTCAAAAGGTTAAGCTTAACCAGTATTTTCGTTCCATTCAGAATGAGACACGTCCGGCGAACCAGACGGTTCCCTCAGCTCTGCGTACCTCCTCCAAGCCCAAACAGCAATGGAAGCCTAAGCTCTCTCCCCCAAGGCTTCCAAGCCTTCTTCAGCATGACTCATCGAACCCGGGTCCACACTCTGCTGTGGGCGGTCATATGCGTCACTATCACAGCATTTGGGAGGATTCTGTGGCGGACCCATGGATTTTACAGGTGGTGATGGAAGGGTACAGAATCCCTTTTGTCTCCCTCCTTTTCGCTTCTTTCCTTCTCATACGCCTCAGGGTGCAGAGAAACGTCATCTGTTCGGCGCTTTTCAGGCTCTTCTGGACAAGGATGTTCTAGAACCGGTTCCAGTTCAGGACAGAGGTATGGGTTTTTACTCAAACCTCTTTTTGGTCTCCAAGAAGGATGACTGTTGTCGCCCCATTTTGGATTTAAAGGATCTCGATTCCTTTTGTGATCCGGGCCCATTATCACCAGGAGTCTCTACGAATGGTAATTGCTGCCATGTCCCCGGTGGAATTCCTTGCAGGACACGTACTTGCACACTGCCATTCATCCAGAGACCAGGCAGTATCTCCGATTTGCCTGTGACCGGGGACATTTTCAGTTTTCAGCTCTTCCTTTTGGTCTGACGACAGCTCCCCAAGTCTTCAGCTGTGTCCTTGGGAGCCTTTGTGTCCGTCCTCCACCGAGACGGCATCAGAATTACTCCATATATGGATAACCAGCCTCTGAAAGCCCCTTTTGCGGAGCTTCTTCAACAGCAGGTTCAGCAATGCATTCATACTCTCACCCATCACGGGTGGATCATCAACTTGGACAAATCAGATATTGTCCCATCCCAGCGTCTGGTCTTCCTGGGCCTCCTCTTCGACACCCAGTAGAACATGGTGTTTCTCACATTCAAGGTAGCTCACCAGATCGCCCACAGGTTTTCTGCGATCCTGGCTCGAGATCCAGCCAAGAAGCTGTCATCTCTAGTGGTGGGGAAATTAATTTCCAACATAGAGGCGGTACCGTTTGCCATGGCACACACCAGGGAACTCCAGCGGTTTGTGATCCTGGTGTGCAGGGGTCAGCTGGACCTTCTGAAAATGTCAGTGTCCCTCCCTCTTCATGTGGAACTGAATTTGTTGTGGTGGCTCAACCTCTCCAATCTGCTGAAGGGCAGGTCCTTCTGTCGAACCAATTATGTGGAAGGTATCCAAGTGGTTAAAACAAGAGAACCAATCAGGTTGGATATCTTCTCATAAATAGATAAGTGACAATATTAAATCATTTTGAGAACTTTACACTATATTAGGTATTGACACGCTACTTCACAGTAAAGAATTGATTGAAATAATCAATCCCACATATTTGTACAAAATATATATAATTTATTTAAGTGAAATATACTATATATAAAGTTTAACCCTTTGAGTGCCAGAGGGGGTACGCATCGCATTGCTTTGCAATGCGTTGCATACCCCTCTCGCACTCAAAGGGGTAAACAACAATGATATAAAGGAGTGATCAGCAATTGCAATAGATATATAGCAACTCAGACCACAACATCACCATGAGGATTACCAGCCATTAAAGGGTTAACCACGCATTGGTATATTCAGAGGTATTAGATAATAATTTCACTCAGCAGCATAGAAAAGTATAATTGATCCTTACAATTAATAAAATACAGTTGGCAGCAGTGTATATGAATACCCCTGCCCCGGAAACGATATAAACTATGCTAATTGAGGTTTAAGGTATGTAGGTTGTCAGGTGAATTAGCTTTAATATTAAGCCAGATCCTCTGACAATTCCCTTATACCATATCTAATAACCAAATTTAGAGACTAACTGGAATAGAGTCCCAGATTTAAATCACTATAATTTAATTATCGATTACAAATATTGCATACCTTTTGTATAAAACATAAAAATTGCATTCAATATAGTCAATAACAGATTATACCAGAAAATACTTAGAATCAATTCAATAATATGTCTAGACTGTATATTAAACTTCGTGCAACGTTTATCACAAATATAACTATAGCAATATTATGCAAAACCTATAGGGTACTTCAAGGGTTAATACACTTATTAAGATAGGGTGCCACACCCAAGATGGCAGCTTCTTTTGTCTAGTGAAAGTTTAAAAGAAACCTTCCTTTACAAAAGTTAGGCCTAGTACACAAAGAAATCCAAAGAAACACCACAAATAAATAGACAAATAGAGATTAAAGGGTTAATAAATCAATTCAAAGAATTCCTCAGATCCATATTAGCCATTATAACCTACTGCTATAAACTATTTTATTATTTTCTGGCAAAATATGACAATTTACCAGTAAATAAATTCTGCTTAATTCCAGAATGTCTATAGCTAATATTGCTTATTATAATTAAATCCCAAATGGCTGGCTAGAACTTAAATAAGGAAAGATATATATAGTTACTAGTCCAAGTGTTTCTTAAGATCTCCCGATCAGCCAGCCAGGGACAGGAAAGGAAAAAACAGCCACGGCCCAAGAGGAAAGAACCTTTTCCCTCTCAATTTGCATATTTATATTATGAAATTCCTCTTATCACAATCTGCTCTGACTGGTTAAAGGACCATCTCATTATACAGTGACATCACCAGTATTACCTGATTGGGTGCTTTTAACACTTAATTTCCATATTACATCATGCATAAATTATGATAACAATATGATGAATTTCAGGTCATTAGTAATAACGTTACACATCCACAAGATGGCCCTCTCCCTCCACATTAAAATTTTCCTTGCTAATTTGAGAACCGCTAGTGATGACATCTTGTCTGGCAATAATCTCGAAAGGGAGAGATCATAAGTTTCAGATACCCTATAAACATGTAATTCTACCAGCCTTTCTCACATAGGAGTACATCTTCTTCTAGAGTTGGTGTCTAGCACCTAATCATATATATCCATAACGGACATTATTTTCACCCCCTACCTTGAATCAAAGGGCCATTGTTTTAACGTGAGATCATTTACACACATCTTAAAACAGAATTTCAGAGAATTTAGTTTAAAAGAAAAATTAACCATTTCCTCCCCATCATGGCAATGTCTCTGACACTTCCTGGTATCCTTCTGGACCACAGTGACGACGGATGCCAGCCTCTCTGGCTGGGGAGCGGTCCTGGTTCGCCTGAGTGGTCAGGGTCGGTGGTCTTTGGAGGAATCTTTCCTTCCCATCAACATATTTGAGCTTCGGGCGATATTTCATGCCCTTTGTCATTGGACATCTCAGCTGGAAGACTGTCCAGTCTGGGTAGAGTATGACAACGCCACGGCAGTGGCTTACATCAACAAGCAGGGCAGAACAGAAGTCTCGCCGCTTGGTTACAGGTCAAGGCTATTTTGTCCTGGGCAGAAGAACACATTCCTGCCATATCCGCAGTGCACATTCCTGGCGTAGACAACGTCATAGCGGACTTCCTCAGTTGGCATGCAGTGGAGAGTGGGAACTGCACCCAGAGGTGTTCACCCTCATTGTTCAGAAATGGGGTCTTCCTCTCATCGACCTGATGGCAACAAGACACAACAGGAAGGTTCTGAGGTTCTACTCTCGATGGAGGGACCCTCTAGCTCTGGCGGTGGATTCCATGTCCATTCCTTGGTTGTTCCCTCTGGCCTATATCTTTCCTCCCCTCCCAATGTTGCACAGGGTGTTATGGAAATTACCACTGGAGTGTTGTCCGGTCATTCTGATTGCTCCATACTGGCCTCATCAGGCTAGGTTTCCAGAGCTTCTGGATCTGTCAGTGGCAGAGCCATTCCAGCTCCCTTGCCGTTCGGATCTTCTACAGCAGTGGTTCTCAACTCCGGTCCTCGGGACCCACTAACAGGCCAGGACTTAGGGATTTCTCTGCTACAGCACAAGTGTGTGGTGATCAGAGACTCATTCACATTGATTAACTCACCTGTGCTCTAACAAGGAAATCATCAATTCCTGGCCTGTTAGTGGGTCCCGAGGACCGGAGTTGAGAACCACTGTTCTACAGGGTTACCAGTGGAAGGAGGACGTTCATTGTCCAGCCTTGATGGCTTGGAAATTGAATCTTCAATATTGAAGAAGAAAGTGTTTACTTCTGGTGTGGTGGCCACTATGCTCAGTGCCCACAAACCTGTTTCTTCCAAGATCTACCATCGAGTCTGGTCGACATTTCTATCTTGGTGTGCTGACAAGGTCCTGTCTCAGGAATTTGATCCACCTACAGTCCTGGCCTTTTTGCAGGACAGTGTGGATAAAGTCCTCCATTTGAGTTCCCTTAAGGTTCAGACTTCTGCTCTCTCTGTTTTCTTTCATAGGCGCATTGCCATCCTTCCTGATGTCAAGGTGTTTTTCAAGGGAATTGCTCATACTCGTCCTGTCTTCAAGATTCCTACTCCTCCGTGGAATCTTGTTTTGGGCGTTCTTCAGTGCCCACCGTTTGTCTTTCGCTACTATTCCTCTATGCCTGTTGACGTGGAAAATAGCCTTTCTCCTGGCGATTGTGTCTGTCCGCCGTGTTGCGGAGTTACATGCTCTGTCCTGTAAACCACCCTATTTGGTGTTTCAAAAGGGCAAGGCGGTGCTTCACACCTCTCAGGAATTTCTCCCGAAAGTGGTTTCGGAGTTCCACATCAATCAGGAGGTTGTGGAGCCCTCTTTCTGCCCTGATCCCACCTCTGACAAGGAGAGGGATCTCCACTTTTTAGACGTGGTGCGTTGTCTCAAGTTTTATGTACATCGCACTGTGTCTGTCAGACATTCTGATGCGGCATTCATTATTCCTGAGGGTCCTAGGGCAGGGAGACCTGCATCCAAAGGGACTATTGCTTCTTGGATCAAGTCCACTATTCATAAGGCTTATGAGCTGAGAAAGACGCCTGTCCCTTTCAGGGTCACAGCTCATTGTACACGATCTGTTGGGGCCTCTTGGGCTTACAAGAATCAGGCCTTTGCTGATAGGTTGTGCAGTGCTGCCACCTGGTCGTCTGTGCACACCTTTTCGAAGCGCTACTCTGTACTGGCATCGGCTAATGCCAGCTTGTGAGGAAAATCCTGGAGGCAGTTTTACCTGTCTCGGATTTCCTTTGGTTTTTGGTGCTTCCTTCACTTTTGAGCCCCGTTGTCTCTAGTTCAGTATACTGTGTAACATTTGGGGTGTTACCCTGGTTCAGTGTCACTTGACACTTCATTGTTTTTGTTGGGCTGTCTCCGATATGATGGTTCGTATCTGCTGTGGTGACATTGGGGGCCTTGCGCTTGGTCCTTGCCTTACTTCCTGCCTCTGGGAAACTCAATGGTTGGACATCCCAAAGTTACCAGTAACCTGTATTGGACGACAGAGGATTTTAGCCTTGCCTGTTAAATCCTTTTCTCTTAGTCCATTCAGGTTACTGGTCTCCCACACTATCAAGGGACCATGCTTGGCTCTCCTGTAGCAGACCGTGGGGGTCCTTCGGGGTCTTGCTAACAGGAGTCTCCTTTCACTATCTAGTCAATAGTGTCTCAAATCTTTCTGGAGCTGGTTGGCTAGCTGCAGCGAAGGAGGGAAGGAGGCTCCACCCCCTGCAATCAATTGTAGAATTGTTCCTGCCTATAATTAAAAGTGCGGATTGCCTACCCAAAGTTACCTGTAACCTGTATGAACTAAGAGAAAAGGATTTAACAGGTAATACTAAAATCCTCTTTTATTGTGAAACATTACTATCCCTTTAAACTTGACACTTTTATAGAATACATGGAGTTAACCCTTTGATTGCTAGAGAGGCACACAAAGAGTTACAACACCGGTGGAGTGAATGATAAATTCTGTCTGTTTCATATTTGTTTGCTCCAGAAATGTTCCATGTGTCCTTATACTCTATTGTGTTCTGCGTTATTCCTTGTTTCGCCAGAACAGGTCAACTTTTTATGCCATGCCAGCTTAGTCACAGGGGTATCCTTTTGAAATGTGCAACTTTTTAACAAATTCACAAGTTCGTCATGGTGAAAATGATGCCATTACAATCTTGCACTGCATGACAGCGCGAGATTGTCATGTCGCCTACTTAATGGCCGCATACATAGACGGAGGCACTATAGATAAAAATGTCCATTTGATCTTCTGATCAGTATAGCTCATAAATGAGACCAGTATAGAGATAAATCAAGGGAAACTTTTTTTTTTTTTATGGTCCACTTTTCTTCATTTATGGACTTTAGAGTCTCACTGCCTCATTACAGACAACCCCTGCTGCCAGTGACATAATACATTTGTTGGAAAAACCGGGCATTATCCCTGAGAAAATAAATCTTACTGTTGTCTTTGCTTCCTATGGATTAGCATTTTCATTGCTCTGGGCATCTGTGATTTATGAAGGAGAGTCGACAGTCTGTTGCAGGACACAGTGCCTATTTATTAGGCAACCATGTAGAGGATATTGGGGTAGCCTGCTTCCTCCCACTCACCTCACTGCAGTTTAAGGAGGAGAGATGACAAACTTTGTCCTGGTTGCCTGCAGGGGCCAATGGTTGGGATACAAATGACAGATGGTTCCCAAGAAATGTCCTGCATATAATGGATAGCAAAGCAGGCATAATCTTTAATTCCATACGTATACTATGTACTTTCCTACACCCTTTCTGAGTGGGCAAATTCCATTACCATGTGCTGCAGCTGAAGTGCCTCCATGTGCTGCAGAGTCATTAAAGCGGGAAGTTTCAATTCCGTATATGTATGAGACCATTAAGCAGGCAACATGACAATCTCGCGCTGTCATGCGGTGCAAGATTGTAATGTCTCCATTTGACCATGGCGACGTGGTGAATTAGTTAAAAGTTTGCACACTGTTAAGCGTGTGACACTTCAAAGGTGAACCAGTCACGTGTGAGCAATCGGGAACAGTCATTGTGATTGAGTTGCCTTTGCTTAATTAGGGATATCCTGGAAATTTGACATTGGTGTATCCCGATAACTGGATCTGAGAATCGCTGCACTAGTGGTTCTAATAACTTGTCGTGACACTTGTGTTCCTTGGGCACCTGCTTGGGGTGCCACTTTTTATGACTACTTTGGCAAAATGTGAATGTTGAGTATATTTTTGAAACTTGTCTTGCACTTTGTCCTTTATCCTCATTCTGACTGTGGCACCTAAGATAACTGAATACATAGTAGGTCCCTGACAAATGACTTATAAGATGTTAGGGGAAACCCCAGACTCTGTGAAGTATCACTGTGGTGAAGACACCGGCTTTTGAAGTGGCAAAACGCAGCTATATCCTTAGACAAGTCGTTTATCATATAGTTCTTCTGGTATAATTGGGTATTTGTGTGCATATTAATTATTCTATTCAATTACTGTCTGGATAATGATCCAAGCCAATTTTTTGTGGCAACAAGTTGCCAGTTTTTCTAGGGGAAAACAGACTGGAAAATAGTTGTTTCGTGTGTAATTCAGCTACTTTTAGTTTTGTTCCTGTACACACATTTTTGTATGATTGTCAGCCCGATTACTTGTTTTACCTCTTGGTCTGGTATGTCAACTTGATGTGTTCCAGTTTTCCCCTTCAAGGACTACTTCAGGCAGGCTTGCTAATTCTGTTTGAAGATTATCCACCTGTTTTAAAGTGCTTTCCATTTGAAGTGCAATCCATTTCCTTGCTGTACACATGGCTGGTTTTTCAAATCCTCTCCTTAGTATTTGACACTTAGGACAGTATTCAGGGAGCTAAATATGTGCATTTCTCGAAACAAACCAACTGCACCATAAGGGACAAATAAATATTCCCAAAATTGATATGAAAGGGGTTTTAATTCCATATAATATTTAATGAATTGGAATATTCAGTTGTTCCTGTGATGCAGTTGATTTGCTTGAGAATTGCACCTTCTTGGCTTCCTCAAGGACAGGGCTGTCAACGTTCCACCCCTGGGGCTCCATTCAGAAAGTTAAAGGTGCATTTCTGGTTCAGACAAACTGCACCTATGGGGCAAATACACATTCTCAAAATTCCAGTTGATTTAGATGGGCCCTTTAACCTCTTGTTAGAGAGGACCAACTCATTGCCCTTAGGGCCGTATATTCAAATGAAAAGTGGAATAATTTTGGGCAAACCAACTGCACTTTAGGGGACACAAACATTTTCACAATTCCCATTGATATACATGGTCCTCTTAAAGGGATAGTATTGTCAGAAATTAATTAAACCAAATCTTGTAGCTATCAAAAAACTAATCGAAATGCCCCCAGTCCTATCTCTCAAACCTTTATGGCTGAGATAATTCCAATGAAAGATTCCCCCTCCATACGTCAGCGTCTAGTTGACAGTAGGGGGGAATCCGGTCCCGGGACCGTCGGAGGCTCTTCAGCAGAGTCGAGATCGAAAGACCTAAAAAGACTTACTTCACTGGAATGGCCTACAAAGGGTGCTTGGTTTGCATCAGAGTTACCCCATACATGGACGATCTGCTTCTGAAAGCCCCTTCTGCTGAACTACTTCATCAGCACGTTCAGAACTGCATTCATGCTTACTCATCATTGGTGGATCATCAACATGGACAAGTCAGACCTTGTCCCATCCCAGAGTCTGGTCTTCGTGGGCCTCCTCTTCGACATTCAGAAGATCATGGTGTTTCTCACGGATGAGGTGGCTCACCAGATTGCCCACGGGGTTTCTGCTGTTCTGGCTCAAGATCCAGTTCCAGCCAAGAAGCTGTCCTCTCTGGTGAGGAAGTTCATTTCCACCATAGAAGCAGTCCCATTTGCCATGGCTCACACCAGGGAACTCCAGAGGTTTGTGATCCAGGTGTACAGGGGTCACCAGACCATCTGAAGATGACTGTTTCCCTCCCTCTTCATGTGGAACTGAGTTTGTCGTGGTGGCTCGACCTTTCCAATCTGCTGAAGGGCAAGTCCTTCCTGGTATCCTTCTGGACCACGGTGACAACTGATGTCAACCCCTCCGGCTGGGGAGCGGTCCTGGGTCGACTGAGTGCTCAGGGTCGGTGGTCTCCGGACGAATCTCTCCTTCCCATCAACATATTGGAGCTTCGGCGATATTTCTTGCCCTTCGTCATTGACATCTCAGCTGGAAGACTGTCCAGTCTGGATAGAGTCTGACAACGCCACGGCCATGGCTTACATCAGCAAGCAGGGCGGAACAAGAAGTCTCTCCGCTTGGTTACAGGTCAAGGCTATTTTGTCCTGGGCAGAAGAACATGTTCCTGCCATATCCGCAGTGCACATTCCTGACGTAGACAACATCATGGCAGACTTCCCCAGTCGACACACAGTGGACAACGGAGAGTGGGAGCTGCACCCAGAGATGTTCACCCTCATTGTGCAGAAGTGGGGTCTTCCTTACATCGACCTGATGGCGACAAGACACAACAGGAAGGTTCCGAGGTTCTGCTCTCGATGGGGGGGACCCTCTAGTGCTGGCGGTGGATGCAGTGTCCATTCCTTGGTTATTTCCTCTGGCCTACGTCTTTCCTTCTCTGCCAATGTTGCACAGGGTGTTACAGAAATTACGACTGGAGCTCTGTCCTGTCATACTGATTGCTCCGTACTGGCCTCGCTAAGCTTGGTTTTCGGACCTTCTGGATCTGTCAGTGGCTGAGCCATTCTGGCTCCCTTGCCATCTGGATCATCTTCTACAGGGTTACCTGTGTTAGGAGTATGTTAATCGGTTAGCCTTGGCGGCTTGGAAATTGAATCTTCAATATTGAAGAAGAAAAGGTTTTCTTCTGGTGTGGTAACTACTATACTCCGTGCCCGCAAGCCTGTTTCTTCCAAGATCTACCATCGTGTCTGGTTGACCTTTCTATCTTGGTGTGCTTATAAGGACCTGTCTCAGGAATTTGATCTGCCTACGGTCCTGGCATTTTTGCAGGACAGTGTAGATAAGGGCCTCAGTTTGAGTTTCCTTAAGGTTCAGACTTCTGCTCTCTCTGTTTTCTTTCAGAGGCGCATTGCCATACTTCCTGATGTCAAGGTTTTCTTCCAGGGCATTGCTCATACTCGTCCTGCCTTCAAGACTCCCGCTCCTCTGTGGGATCTTAACTTGGTTTGGGGCATTCTTCAGCGCCCTCCCTTTGAGTCCTTAGCTACTATTCCTCTACACCTGTTGACGTGGAAAATGGCCTTTCTGCTGGCAATTGTATCCATTCTCAGTGTCGCACAGTTACAGGCTTTGTCCTGTAAACCGCCCTATTTGGTGTTTCACAAAATACAAGGCGGTGCTTCTCACTTCATAGGAGTTTCTTCTGAACGTGGTTTCAGAGTTCCACATCAATCAGGAGATTGTGGTACCTTCTTCCTGCCCTGACCCCACCTCTGACAAGGAGAGAGATTTCCACTTAGACGTGGTGTGTTGTCTCAAGTTTTATATACATCGCACTGAGTCTATCAGGCAATCTGCTGCACTGTTCTTCATTCCTGAAGGTCCCAGAGCAGGAAGACCTGCATCCAAAGTGACTGGCGTCCTGGATCAAGTCCACTATTCATAAGGCTTATGCGCTGAGGAAGAAGCCTGTTCCCTTTGGGTCACGGCTCATTCTACAAGATCTTTTGATGCTTCTTAGGCTTACAAGAATCAGGCCTCCTGCTGATCAGTTGTGCAAGGCTGCCACTTGGTCTTCTGTGCACACCTTTTCGAACCACTACAGTGTGGATGTGCTGGCATCGGCTGACGCCAACTTTGGGAGGAAAATCCTGGAGGCAGTCTTGTCTCTGTTGGATTTTCTTTGGTTCTTGGTGCTTCCTTCACTTTTGAGCCCTGTTGGCTCTAGTTCAGTGTGCTGTGTAACAGTTGGGGTGTTGTTACCCCTGTTCAGTGTCTGTTTACACTTCATTGGTTTGTTGGGCTATCTCTGATCTGATGACTTTGGGGGGCCTTTCACTTTTTCCCGCCTCTGGGAAACTTAATGGTTGGACATCCCAGAGTTACCAGTAACCTGTATTGGACAACAGAGAAAAGAGGATTTTAACAGGATTTGCCTGTTAAATCCTTTTCTCTTAGTCTATACAGGTTACTGGTCTCCAACCCTTTCAAGGGACCATGCTTGGCTCTCTTGTGGCAGATTATGGGGTTCTTCTGGGTCATGCTCCCAGGAGTCTTCTTTTCCTTCCACTATCTAGTCAATAGTTAGTGTCTCAAATCTTTCTGGAGCTGGTTGGCTAGCTGCAATCAAGGAGGGAAGGTAGGCTCCACCCCCTGCAAGCAATTCTAGAATTGTTCCTGCCTACTTAAAGGGACAGATTGCCTACCCAGAGTTACCAGTAACTTGTATGGACTAAGAGAAAAGGATTTAACAGGTAACACTAAAATCCTCTTTAATAGCTACAAGATTTGTTGGTGTTAATTTCTGACAATACTATCCCTTTCAACTCTTGAGTGCTTGAGAGATCTCCAGTGCATTGCAAAGCAAGGAATTGGAGACCTCTTTATTATTCAATTAGTTAAAATCTCTATTTTAATAAATTGTATCTAATTATAAATTTTATTTGTTCTGTCGTGCAGTTGATTTTCCTAAAACAAAAAAAAACACCACTTTTCTTTTAAATGCAGAGCCCTTTTAGACATTCATAGTAGCCTTTTGTGTTAAGTTGTTGGTTTAGATTGAACCCTTTGTGTGCCAGAGATGTCACAAGATCCATTTGCTGTAGATGTTCTGGGAGCCCATGGCTGGATTCAGTGGGTTATCAAAGAACTCTCAGATTCAGCCTCTCCAGTATTTCTTTGCAATTAACTGGGAAGAATAAAATACCTAAAGGGTTAGTAATGTTTCATAATTAATCATAATAGTATTTGGACTTTGGAGAGTGTTATTTCAATTCTGTCAGCGTTGTAGTACAAGAGTAATTCAATGACAGTGTCCCCCTCCTGCCCCTTTTACTGATGTAACACTGCTCAGCCAGAGCAGAAGGGAGATGCCCAGGTAGACTGCAGAGATGGACAATCTTCACTTAAGATAAGGGAAAAACCTGAAAAACTTGTCAAGGGGGGCAGGGATTTCAT
Organism: Rhinophrynus dorsalis; assembly: GCA_037306005.1. Lineage (NCBI taxonomy): Eukaryota > Metazoa > Chordata > Amphibia > Anura > Rhinophrynidae > Rhinophrynus > Rhinophrynus dorsalis. Next base: position 169,266,222 of record CM074722.1, read on the forward strand.
TCTCATAGGAAGAACATTGTCCCCTTCTGTTATCTGTCTGGTCTATGGACTGCATTCCACATCTGAGAAGAGATGGCTTACCCTAGGTAAAAGGGGCTGGAGGGGAAACTTTGCTTGTGAATATCTCTCAAGCCATAAAGGTTTGAGAGATAAGACTTGTATTGTTCATGTTTTTTAATGCCTACAAAATAAAACAAAGATAAAACGAAGTATTACTATCCCTTTAAGCAACAGTTGTGATGTAAAGCAGATTCTACCATATGATATACAAGGTTAATCTTCTATGAGAACTGAAAGCCATTTGAGTATGGATAACATTGTACATGTTCTCTTTCACAGTGCAGTCCTACAAATCCTGCTCCTTACAAGTAGGCAGGGTACTGTATGTATATTTATCCATGCCTATGAGCAATAATAAAGATGTTTTTATGAAGCTGTTGGACACTTTCAGAGCTTTTTGTCCAGTTAGTGATATATTACACTTCAAATAAATACAATTATGTAGTTTTACATAAATAGCTACAATATAATTTTTTTTTCAATACTATCCCTTTAAGTGTATTGCTTTTAGTGAATGGAAGGCTATGCTTAAAATATTACAGGAGGTTAATCAACGTCTTTTAATCCTTTAAGGACCATAGCTAGTGTCACTGAGACGTACACCTAGTCCTTAAAGGGTTAATGAAGAAAATCTAGAGATTTGCATGCTGAGGAAAACTGAAGTTACTCAGACTGCTGTGAGATTTTTGTTGCAACTATTAGAGCTGTAGTCTATGACTCAGGATCTCCCATAGAGTGCTGTATAACCATTGCTGTTTGGACACTACTTGGCACTGTCGCAAACAGTTTATTACAATCCAGACTTTCTTTTTAAATCTACCAGGAGTGGGAGTTGCCCTTGTTTTACTAGTCAGGATTTCCCCTACATAACATTTCTCATTAAGTTCTATAAAGGTTATCCTGCTGTGTAAAACAAGGGCAACTACCACTCTGGGCAGATTAAACGCACATTTTCTTTTCTCCCCTTTGAGCACAGTGCATTGGATAACCCTCTGGTACTCAAGAGGTTAAACTGTATTGTCCCAAGGGTATATTTTTTTTTTTATAATGCACTATTTGATAGAGCTTGAGTCAGACTAATGCATTCCACTGTAAAAGAGTGCTAGAAAAAAAGCAAAAAAAAAAAAATTGCTTTAACACTTTGAGTGCCAGAGGACTAGACAATGCATTGAGTACCCCTCTGGCACTCAAATGGTTACTAGAGAGTCCTAGAAAGTGCTTCCAGGACATGCACTTGAACAGCAGAATTACTAGCCATGCATTCTACTGGAAGAAAATTGGCTGAGCCGTGTACGTGTTTACTGCTGCCAAGCAAATATGTAACTCATAAACCCGGAAAGCACTCTGTGGATAGAACAACTGAGATAACGGCCATAAGGCAGAGCGGCATCCCTGGTATCTACAGAAATGAAACCAATGGAATGTGTGGGGAGAGCCCACTCTTCTTATTGGCTTAGCCGGCTGCCCGTTCTATGCTAGCAAATGGATAGTACAGTAAACACACATGGATCTCCCTGACAACGGACTGTGTGTCAGAATCTTCATATGTATGTACACCCCATGGTTTTTGTTCAGTTTGCCTGCCAGATTAATAGAGGAGATAATTTGTTGTTGAAGATACGGACTTCCCCTTTGTGATTGGTCATGCGTTTTAACCCCTTGAGGACCAGAGCAGTGTTCAAGGCACTGTTAATTGTTGCACTGCAACCTCTCTGGTCATGTAGCAAAAAAAAAATGCATATAGGCACTGGTTGTAATATTAACACATTGATGCTAACTTGTTAAGAAGACCTGGAGTAAATCTGGGGCAAACCAACTGCACCATAGGGGAAGAAAAATATATCCAAATATTCTCGTTTATTTAAAATGGTGGCTTTTACTTGCTTGAATGTTAAAAAAAAAAAATCTCCAATGCATTGTGAAGTCCCATCTAACTTTTATAGATTTAAAGAAACAAAAAAATAACTTATGGTGTAGTTGATTTGCTCCATTATTACTGTAGTTAGTCTAATTATATCCGTCTAATTGTTTTGAAATGTATTGCATACCCCACTGACATTAACACACATTACATTGATGGAATGTTGTAAAGGCCTTTATGTGAGTGTATTAAAGATCATGGATATTCAGACAAGTTGTTAAATTTAGGGAGCCTAGGAATCTTATGAACACGAATACAAACATTTTACAGATGAGTTTGCCCCTTTGTGCATCCTGGCTAATACGTGATTGTGTAAAATAACACTTCAGATAGGATAGAGTGCTGGTGAAGGCCTGAAGTCTGGCATTCTAGAAATGCAGTTTTATACACCTGAGCAAACCCTAAAAGTGCCATTACTAACTGGTCTCCAAGTTGGCTGTAATGATTGGGCTCTACTCATAGTTCTATACAAATTGATATTGAGCCCAACTTCTTTATAAATACTATATGGGAGGACTGAAAACGTGACCTTCTGTGAACTTTCCCACTTTCTCAAGGGAAGCTTTCTTGTATGTTGGAGAACACTGAGCATTTTGATGGAATAGAGTTGACAACATTGGATTGTTTCAGTATAACAAGTATTTGGATAATGATATGAGTGGCTAGTGGATTGGCACTTGGAGGAGGCCATTAGTGGTGAATAGCTGAATCGGATGGACTGAGGGGCATAATAACAGACACAAGTGAAACCAGGAGGCTGATGGGCTTGATACACCTTTGATGTCTATAATTTAATTTTTTTACTAGTAAAGATAAAATTCAATAAAAGCTCTACTTTTAGAGTTTCCCTTTTGCGTTGTTGTTTTTCTGAGGGGGAAAAAAAAAAATTTGGATTGAAGCGTATGAAATGTTATGTGCATTATTGTAGTTGCACTTAATTGCTCTTGAAGTGGATGGGTTGCCTCGGAGGTTGTTTAATCTTGGCCTGTTGTTGTAGGAATTGAATGGATGTGTTGATTAAAAACATGTTATTGTTTTAACCATTTTAGGGCACAAGGAATGTGCAACACATTCTAGTAGTACAAGCAATTTGTGTACAACTTTCCTAACATTCATAGTACTCTCTATTTTGTAATATACAGTTTCCCTTTGTCAACCAGCAGTAGACTATCAGACACTGCACTCCATCATTTCAAATCTATTACTAGTCATAAATTGGCTGCACAGAAGGAAAGCCAGGTCAGGCAGAGGTCAAACAATTCACTGCACCAGTCAGAGAATAGACTGTTTGGGCTTCTGTCGCTGACTACAATTTCAGAGAGATAAGCAGACTTTCAAGCTTTTTATCAAGCTCAAACGAAAAGTCAATGAGTATTCGAAATGTGAGACGTTTTTGCACAACGTGGATTTATTTTTAGCCTCTTTCATATCCTATTGTAACCTGTACTCCTCATTACTCTACCTTTAACATTTGCATACTTTTTTGTTAATGCATACTTTTTTGACAAGAGCTTTGAGCCTTAGTAAAAGCTAATAATCATTGCCTTATGTTGAGTAGAAAAGTGCAGTAATTCTGGGGCACACCAAATATACTATAGGGGACAAATATACATTCTGAAAATTACAATTTATTTAACCTTTGAGTGCCAGAGGGGTACACAATGCGTTGCAGAGCAATGAGTTGTGTACCACTGTCACTCAAAGGGTTAAATGGAGGTATTTAACAGCATATACTTGTTAGGGAGGGCTCACACACACTGCAAAGCAATGCCTCATATAGTAGAAGCCAACATGTTACCTGTATCTTATATTAGTTTCTGAAATCTTGTCCCTTATATGATTAAAGTGATATTAATGTTTCACAAAAACAGCAGCTCCAATTAATCTTCATAGTATTTGAGCCATAGAGAGTGTTATTTCATTACTGTGAGCACTGTAGTTCAAGAGTAATTGAATGATAAAGTTTTCCCCTCCCGCCCCTTTTACCTAGTGTAAGCCCCTACTCCTCAGATGTGAAATCCATTCCATAGACCAGACAGCTCACATCAAGGGTCAATATTCTACTGTGAGAACAATGAAAACCCCGCCCCCCTTGACAGGTTTTTCAGTTTCCCCTCATCGTAATTGAAGATTGTCCCTCTCTGCAATCTACCTGGACACGACCTGCTGCTCTAAGCTGAGCAGTGTTGCAGCAGTAGAAGGGGCGGGAGGAGGATAATTTATCATTCAATTACTCTTGAACTACAACTCAGACAGAACTGAAATAACTCTCCAAGGCCCTAATACTATGAAGATTAATTAGAGCTGCTTTTATTATGAAACATTACTATCCATTTAAGCCTAAATGCTGGTCTTCAAACCTGCCCCCCTCCCCAGTGCAGGTCCTAACATGATGGCTTTGGTGTTGATTACCTTATCCTCATTTTTGTTAACGCTATATAATTAGGTTAATTTGAAAGGTTTTCAAAATCACCTGTTCATCTTTACCAAGAACAGTCAGGTGTTAGACATACAACCATTGATATCATCTGTAGGTCCAATAACAAGACAGGGAAAATATATCTAATACCTGCAACATAAAAAATGCAAGTTATCCTTCTGCCACACAGAGGCAATAAGGCCGATACAAAAAAAAAAAAAAAAATACAGGCCAACAGACCAATAAATCTATTGTCGTTTGCAAAGTTTTCACAAAGGTGCTGTCAAGTAGAATGGATACTTGATGTGACAAAACCTAAAGAACAAGCAGGTGATGCAGAGATTGTTTCAGTACAATAGACCATATCCAGACAATGCAACAAGTTTTTTATAGAATAAATACCCTGATCAACCAAAAAATAGATTTTTCATTATTTAATATCCTTCAGTCAGTATATGAAAATGCAACAGCAGCATTATAGGTCAATACAGAAAAAGGCATCCAAAAAGGAGACACAGTCTTCTAGAACACTATTTTCTGCTTGTTTAGAAGAAATTTTACACAGATTCTAATTGGGTCAAAAAAGAACTGAAGATCACTGGAGATTACCTACATCTCTGTTTTGCAAATTATATCCTACTTTCAGTAGTCCAGGGCTTGAGAAATGCCCGGTGCCAGGCCCCCATGGTGACTAGAAATTGAGACCTGGCTCCCAGAAATTTGCCCCGCACGTAGGCAAGTTTTGATATTTTAAAATCTACACGATCTTGGGAGCTATCTTGTATATAACAAAATGCACATAGTGTGAGATCTCTTGGTCCTGCAGTATGTGCAGTTCATCTTGTGTGTCTTGAACATTTTCCTGCTCAACCCGCACAAACATAGAACTCCGGGTTGAATAGGAGAATGTAAATGGAAGGCAGCAATTGCCTTTCTGGTCGCAGCATTTATCACCTAGTGTATTGGATAGGTAATAAATGCTAGCCTAGCCTGGTTCTACTGGCACTTACTAAGCCCCACATACTCTGTGGTCCTCCCAAGCTGGTTCCATTGGTACAGAGCCCCACATGCATTAAGTGACCCAACCAGTCTTGTTACTGTGTCCACTTGGTAACCACAGATCCCCCATGTACATTGTTTGACCCCCCCCCCCCCACACACACACACCTTGTTCTCTTGCCCACTGGTAGCCGCAGATCCTCAAAAACATTTGCCACTCTGCCTCAAGTGAAAAATATTTGACCAGTGTGACCTCCCAGTCCTTACATATGGCTTTGAAACATTGACACTGATTGCCAAAGCCATAAAAAAAAACTGAAGGTTACACTGAGAAGTAAGGATCATTGAATTTGAACAAAAAGTGATTGAAAAAACATGAGCCTGGATTTGTCAGTAAAGTTTTCTGACCTCAAAAGAGAAAAGCACCTTGAATGAAAATTGGCAGGTCACATAGCAAGATGACAAGACCATATATGAACCAATCAAGTTGTTTTAAAATGGATTCCATTTTTTGATATTGAAGAAATAGAACAGACGAGATGTGTTGATGAAATTACCAAATGTATAGGTCACAATGGCAACAGAAAGCACAGAAGGTTCTTCATCCTGCAGTGGGTAGACAATGGCTGATGAGATATAGATATATCATTCGACAGATATAGAGGTATAATAAAATACATCAGTGGTAGTACCTCACCTATTGATAAGGACAAGAAGGATGTACTCATCCCTTTGGTTCTCAAGGGGTTAAATATAGAGAACAGTGTTTTTAAAGGGACAGTAATGTCTCATAAAATTCTTCTAGTTTTGTAGAAGTTAAAAAGCTAAATTATGTGCCACAAATCCTATCTCTCAAACCGCTATGGTTTGAGAGAGATTAGTTTTCAAAGTTCCCCCCTCCCTCCCTTTCTCCTGATGTCAGCTGTAAAGTTGACAGCAGGAGATACGAGTCGGCTGACTCGGAGGCTCTTCAGCAGAGCAGAAACTGCATCATTTAAAAAGAATTACTAAGTTGGAGGGGTCTACAAAGTGTGCATGCAAACAATCTTTTTTTTTTTTTTTTTTTTTTTTTTTTCTCTCCCCTTTTCATATTAGAAGCATCTCTTCCCTATGTGCCCCCCATACATGCACCACCATCACATGTCTTCAGTGAGGGTTTTGTTTGTTACTTTGTTTTGCTGGTAGAACAAAAGTGGACTTAGTAGAGGTCGAATGTGCCTATCTACCATTTTGCAATTCCACATACATAGAAGCATTCTCACATTTCCTCTGATCTTGCCACCATTCACCTTCACAGTGTGACCCCTTGTTCTATTACTATTTCAACTGAAGCAGTCTTCTCTTTTGTTGAATACCATGATGTTGAGGTGTCAGATTGCACTCCCAAAAGGCAGAACAGGTTTTAAGAATATCCCAGCTTTTTCACAGGTGGCATAATAAATATGAGAGGCAGTGAAATGAGGAAAACAATTCTGGAGTAAACAAACCTCATAGGGGCCGAATGTCAATTCTTACTGATAAAAATAACCCCATGAATACTAAAGAGGTCATCAATGAATGCACTGGAGACATCTAGCAATAAGGGAGGTTAACGGCCCATTTAAGTAAATAGGAATATTTATTTGGCTCTGGTGTATACAGTTCAGTTGCTCTTCTCCCCCCCCCCCATGTTGTTCATACTCCTAGTTCTGATTTTCCCACACTGTGGAACACTGTGTATGTGAAAATATCAACCAAAGGCCTCGCACATGACAGAGGGTAGTTTTGCTGGTATTTCCTTTCTGTGGGGACACCTAGATCTTCAGCACATCCTTAATTAAAGGGATATTAATACTTCGTTTTAACTTCATGTTTTTTTAATGCCTACAAAATAAAATAAAGAACGATCTAAGTCTTATCTCTCAAACCTTTATGGTTTGAGAGAGATTCACAAGCAAAGTTTCCCCTCCCGCCCCTTTTACCTAGTGTAAGCCATCTCTTCTCAGATGTGGAATCTAGTTGTAAGACCAGACAGATAACAGCAGGGGACAATTTTCTTTCTATGAAAACAATGAAAACCCTGCCTCCCTTGACAAGTTTTTCAGGTTTTTCCCTTATCTTAATTGAAGTCTACCCGGGCACATCCCTTCTGATCTGGCTGAAAAGTGTGACATCAGTAAAAGAGGCAGGAGGGGGATACTTTGTCATTGAATTACTCTTGAATTACAACTCTGACAGTATTGAAATAACACTCTCCAAGGTCCAAATACTATGAAGATTAATTAGAGCTGCTTTTATTATGAAACATTCCCATCCCTTTAAACCCATCTCTGGTTTGGCACTTTATTAATGCAACTTAACACTGCTACACTAATGTTTAAGGGACAGTAACATTTAATATTGAAAATTATACAATGCAGTGTTTATCCTTTTGAGTAAAACAAAGGTACTCCTGCTCTGAGAGATGATTTGTTTAAAATATATTGCAGCTCAAACTTAGTTTTTACGTGCAATACTTCTGTGGCCTGGCTACAGCAGTCTGGGTAGGGGGTTGCAGCTATGGTTAGTCGACCAAAAGCCTCCATAATATGCTGTGGTGACAGTGCCACTATAACATTTCAGGCCATGGAGATACTGCATCCAGTAAATACAAGTTTGAACAGCAGTACCCTGTGAGTAAAGTACCTCTGGGTGTACCCTTGTTTTGTTGGAAGGATAATCCATCTATGTATATTTTTTTCAGTACAAAGCATTGCTGTGCCTTTAAGGACCAAAGGAATGCACAACTCATTGTAAACCCTCAAACGTGTACCTTATGTCTTTTCTTATGCTCTTCATGATGCAAACGTTGCAAGTGCCATTACACACCCATTTTATGTAGTGAGCATTCAGGTGTCAGGCTCAGGGGACCTGGGAGATCACACATTGTCACATGAACTTATAGTTAACAAATGGTTACAACAAGCCTTTTGGAAGTGACAACCATAAACGTTTGTATTCACTTTTCTTAGTAAACTATATTGTGATAATCATTGGTTTAACAACTGTGCATATCACTTGCTAAGTTCTTATGCTTCAGTAAGATGTATTCTGTATTATCAGGGAGTCGGTAACTGTTGTTGCATTGCTAGAAATTGCAAAAAGTGTGCAAGCCTTCCATAATCCTATATAATAATTCGCTAAAACGTGCTTCAGTCATGCGCAGTAGAGACTGCCCGCGCCACGGCTGATACAGAGCTGGGCGCTCCGAAGGAATGTCCAGCTCTGTATCAGCCATGGCGCGGTCAGTCTGCACTGCGCGTGACTGCCCCGCGACTGGGTGGCAGTGGCACTGTGGCCCGTGTAACGGGCTGTTCAACTAGTTGGAACATAAATGAGAACTGGCATGCTTAGTAATATCTCTTACCTTACTGTGACCAGAAAATCCTAATGGTATCTCTTAGATTTGCCCTTGTTCTTTTGACGTCTAGGACAGATTGAAGATGTTCTGTTCATGGAGGCAGACATTACAGTGGCCAGTTGTTTTTTTTAACTGATGCTAGACAGAGTGAATGAACCTAGTTAACCATTTGAGTGCCGAGGAATTATCCATAACATTGTGTTGGAAACCTCTCTGGCACTTGTAGGGTTAACACCTTGAGGGCTACACAACATCATAAAACAATATTTCTCAACCCTAGTGCCGTGGCAGTCATCCAATTGGGGTGCCCCCCCCCATTTGTGAATAAATGTGAATGTTGACTTTAACGTGTGTTTATGGAAATAAATATGCACAATATGTATTCTTCTGATTGTGAGAGCTTAGAATTTCTCTATACTTGTACATTTTACACCCTTGAAAATTACATAACATTTTAGGGGTGCCCTGAAATTTACAGAGCTTGTTAGGGCTGCCATGAGCAAGAAGGGATTGTGAAGCACTGCCATAAAGGGATAAGATTACCATTGGACATGAGCAGTTTGAGCTTCTGTTAGCAACTGGCATGCCTGCCTCCATGCCCCAGGTATCCAGTAATGAATGAAAAGGCTAACTATTGATCAAAGGTGCAAGGGCAAAATCCCTAATCACCATTAGTATTCTCTGGCCATAGAGTTGAGTTTGAGGGGTTATTAGTCCTCCTCTAAACCTGATTCAGAATATGTGCTGTGTAAACAGAGAAGAGCATTTCTCATAAATGATCCATGCTTTTTTATAGTCTGGTTGCTAGCGTACTCTGTGAACCTTTTGCAGGCCCATTATTCCATACAACTGTCATTTTTTTATTTGGAAGAAACACCCACAGAGGGTTGTGCTTTCTAGAAGAATATTTGTGCTTGTAGCTGCTACCATATCTTGTTTATATTTATTATTTTCATAAAGGGAAAGTATCTTGAGCAAACACACAAGGTATCCTGGCACAAGTATGACCAAAAAATGTCCATTTCTTGTTTGATGTCCTGCCTAGCTTGCAGTGGACACACTGGAAACTGTATACAAGATCCAGGGTCAGGATAGTGTCAGGGGGTTGAACAACATAGATTCATGATCCTATCGAGTGCATGATGCCTGCTTGCTACCCTGCTTTTATGGTGGGATGCATGTAATGTGGCATATTGCACTAGTTCTGAGCACCTCAAGATAATTGCTTCTGGGTTATGCTTTCCCTTTGAAATATGCAACAAAACTAAAATGGATGTCATATAAAATATGGAGCCTGTGTAAAAAAAAAGTTAAAAGTAGAGTTATTTGGGGGCAAAACAACTGCATTACATGCCCGTCCCATTTGTAATATGGTTTTATGCTGGGAACCTGAAAACATAACCTTTTAAAGTCCTTTATTAACCTTGATTGATCTTCAGGAAAATTCACTGTTTTACGTGACAAAAAAGTGTTTTTTTGTGTGTGTGTGTGTGTGTGTGTGTGTGTGTGTGTGTGTGGGGGGGGGGTGCTGCCCTAGTCTCTTGTAAAGTATTGTATGACCTGTTAAGTTGTGTTTTAGTTCTCATTGGGCAAATAACTGAATCAAATCATGGGAATAAAGGAACTAAACAATTGATATTAGAAGGCTTACTAACTGACAGTGTTCAGGACTATATGAAGATAAACAATATTATTAGTAGGAGCCACATTGTTTTATGAAGATTAGATCATGTCAGACTAACTTGCTACTTGTCCTTTTTGTAAAATGTAATTTGGACAAGGGAATTGTTGAGAGAGTATACTTGGATTTAGCAAAAGCCTTTAATATAGTGCCTCACAACAGGTTACTGCATAAATTAAAAGGCTTTGTGTGGGAGGTGATATCTGTGCATGGATAGAGAACTGGTTAAACTCTTAAGGACCCTTTACCTGGCATGTTTTGGAATTCCGGTATGGCAGTGCAGATGCACACTGCTCTGCCATCCCAGAATTCAAATGACAAAAAAAAAAATTCTGTGGTCCTTAATGACCCCCCACGCTCTGGATCAGGTGGTCATTAAGGGATTAAATGTTAGATGGCAGAGAGATGTTGTAAATGGGACCTTTTCAAATTGATGTAAAATTGTATGTTGGGTGCCACGGGGTTCAATCCTGGGTCCAATGCTTTTAATTTGTTTATTAATGATCTAGAAGTGGGAATTGAAAGTGTCACAATCGTTGCTGATGACATTAAGCTATGTAAGGAAATACATACAGAGCTGGATGTTTTTTCTCTGCATACGGAGTTAGATAAACAGTGAAGGGGCAGAAAAGTGGAAGATGACATTTAATGTAGATAAATGTAAGGTTATACATTTGGGCTGTAAAAAGAAACATGCTACATATACAAAATGGGAAACGACTCAGAAAATCCTCATTCAAGAGATTTAGGAGTACTGATAGATGACAGACTTCATAGCATTGTGTATAGATACACGGGGTGCAAATATAATTCTACTTCTATATCAGTCCTTGGTAAAGCCTAATCTAGAATATGGAGTACAGTTTTGGGCATCAGGGCTTAACCCTTTGAGTGCCATAGTGGTATATAGTGCATTGCAGTGCAATGCATTGGATGTCTTTGTAACACTCAAAGGGTTAAAAAAGATAATACTGGAAAAAGTACAGAGACCTGCAACAAAACTGATAAAGGAATTTGAGGACCTAAGGTATAAAGAGACTAGCTAAACTGGGTTTGTCTACATTAGAGAAAAGGGGTGATGTGATTTCCATTTACAAATACATTCAAGTTCCATACAAAGAACTCTCCAATGAATTGTATACTGAAAGAACTAAGCTAAGAATGAGAGGTCATCCTTTAATCCTTAACAACCCAAGACGTACCTGTGTGCCACAGGGTAGATGTCCCTGAAGGACCAAGCCCTGAATCCGGATCGCACCAGCGTGCGTGGCTGGTCCTTAATGGGTTAAGACTAGAGGAAAGGCTTATTCAACTACAACAAAGGCAGGTATTTTCTACAGTAAGGGCGGTAAAGTTATGGAATTCTTTGCCTTGGGATGCTGTGCTTACAGATACTGTAACTGCTTTGAATAAAGTAATGGATGCCCATCTAGCACACAACTATAGTGAGAATTATGGCAGCTGGCTTCAAAGCAGATAGGATGTTGATCCAGGTTGCTATCTGACTGTCATTTGGAGTTTGCTATGATCCACTTGGTGGGGTAGAATCCCCCTTAGAGAGAGGCATGCATAACCGTGCAATTACATTCTCTGTATAATCAGTGTTTGCTGTTAAATTGGAGCCTTTTCCCTAAAAAAAATAACATTTAAAAAAAAACAAAAAAACTTAACATCTGATTCTAGCTTCACCCACTCCTTTCCATGATATGTGTTGTTCTAACTCTAGATTTATCAGGGTCATGCTGTCATAGTTTTCTGATAAAGCTCCCTAGTTTCTGCAGAACTGTGGTATGCTAGATGTTGAAAAGGAGCTAACCCACTGGTGAACTTATATGTATCTATTCTAATAACTATTGAGAAATGGCATAAATCTGGGTTGATTTGTGTTTTTGTTTTAAAAAGGGTGTATTGACTTCTTTTCTCAAGGGCCAAACTGAGAAGAAAAACATTGACTGACTACTGTTAGCGTGGCGGTCCTTGAATATACTACTGTCATCGGTGTGTGTGTGTGTGTGTGTGTGTGTGTGTGTGTGTGTGTGTGTGTGTGTGTGTGTGTGTGTGTGTGTGTGTGTGTGTGTGTGTGTGTGTGTGTGTGTGTGTGTGTGTGTGTGTGTGTGTGTGTGTGTGTGTGTGTGTGTGTGTGTGTGTGTGTGTGTGTTACACGTACAATATGCACATGGTCTTGACGCTGAGGTCCTTAATGCACTTAATTTATGAAAATAAACTTAATCTCTTAACCCCTTAATGACCCATGACTCCCAGGACCATCATGGGTCCTTATGATAAGTTTACCCATGACAGTCCTGACACGTCATGGGTTAAATGATAGCAGTACGCCTCAATGCGCACTGCTATCATGCTGAATAGACTGAAACTGAGCGATCTAGGACCGGAGCACTTAGTTTCAGTCCTTCTCTTTTCTGCCGGTACATGTGATTGCTACTGCAGCGGCCACATGTACTGGCTTTTTCATTGTGACTGTTCTCTGCCTCTTTCTTCCTTACTATGTGAGTAAGGAAGAGGAAGCAGAGAACATACTTTAAATCAAATACAATTGGGCAATAGCTGGGGGTATATCACCTTCAGTGCTGGTGCCGGGGGCAGCCTGGATGCAGGTCCATTTCTGACCTGTTAAGTGCAACTTTTTTTTTTTTTTTTTTTTTTTTTTTTTTTTTTTTAATTTATACAGTTGTTTTTAATTTTAATAAAATAAATGGTGGGTTATCCATCTAAGTTTGGTATCAAAAGAAAGCCCTACTAGTGCGTGAAAAAACTGTATATAATTTATGTGGCCTGAATAAAAGACTTAGAGAGGGAAAACACAGTAGAATAAAGACATAATCAAAAAGATCAAAATTGCTCCGGTCCTTAAAGGGATAGTAATGTTTCATAATAAAAGCAGCTCTAATTAATCTTCATAGTATTTGGGCATTGGAGAGTGTTATTTCAATAATGTATGAGTTGTAGTTCAAGAGTAATTGAATGATAAATTCTCTTCCCGCCCCTTCTAGTGATGTAACACTGCTCAGCTTAGAGCAGCAGGGAGTGTCCAGGTAGATTGCTGAGAGGGACAATCTTCAATCAAGATGAGGGGGAAAAAAACAGAAAAACCTGTCAAAGGGGGCTGGGTTTTCATTGTTCTAACAGTAAGAATATTGACCCTTGCTGTGAGCTGTTTGGTCTATGGACTGGATTCCACACCTGAGAGGAGGTGGCTTACACTAGGTAAAAGGGGTGGTAGGGGGAAACTTTATTGTTAAATTACTCTTGAACTACAGTGCTCACAGTAATGAAATAACACTCTATGGCTCAAATACTATGAAGATTAACTTGAGCTGCTGTTTTTGTGAAACATTACTATAACTTTTAATGCAAACCACCCCAGATTTTCCTAGTCCTTAAAAGGTTAAGGGATTCTTTTAATTTATTTCAGTAAACTTTTTTTTTTCCTGTTGCAAAAGCGATAAGTGTTTTATGTAAAGGTGTATCACAGACCATCTGTGACCACTAAAGGTCATGGAAGTTGCACTCCATCAGCTAGGGAGTGGTAGGTTGGTTACCTCTTTCCTACCTTCACCAGCAAGCTAAATATTAAGTTCTGGATGCTACAGAGGTACGTTTCTGACGCAAGCCAGATGCACCATAGTGGGAAAATAAAATTTATTAGTTTAAATGGGACTTTAAACAACTAGATTGTTAGGTGTCCAATGCATTTATTTGTGCTTCTAGCATTCAAGGGGTTAAAATGTCCATTTAAATTCATTAAAATTTTAGGAATGTTTCTTTTACTTTTTAAGGTGCAGCTGGTTTGCCCCAGAACAGCACCTCTCTAGCTTCCAGAATTGCACTTGAAGAGGTTTAGGTTTGGTAATTAATGGTTTAAACAAAACTTTGCTCTGCAGTTGAGAGAGAACCAACTGCATCACAGGGTACAAAAACTTCCATTAATTTAAATGTGGCATTTTAATCCTTTGATTGCTAAAGATGTGTCAAAAGTTTTGCTTTACAGTATTTTGGAGATTTCGTTGGCATTTAGGAGGTTAAAAATGTCATTTAAATCAAAAGGCGTTTAGTAACTTTTTGCTCTGTGGTGAAGTTGGTTGTTTCAGAATTTCTTGACATCATTGTGCATGTTGCACTTGTATCATATTTATCAAGGCACAATTTGAGCAGCTGTAGTATAAAATAACTATTTTTTAACAGTGGAAAACATTTCATGGCTCCTCTACTAATAGTAAGATTTTGCCCCACTTTTTGCTTGATAACAATGTTCAATTTATTAAAGTAGACGTTTTACCTAAACAGCGTTTGTGTGTCATTAAATGTTTCAAATTAAACTGCTCAAACGTGTTGCGTGTTTTAAATATTTTTGATTTTAGTGTTTGGGAAATTAAGTCTCAGCAGATATTTGTTCTCTGATTTAGTCCGATAAAGCTTCATAATTACTTACACATCCAGAAAATGTCCTCTCCACCTTCTTAGGCTGCTAAATCCATAGGGGTGGAATAAATTGATAATTAACAATACAAATCCTTTCAAGATTGAAGCTTCTGCTGACTTAATAAGTCCTCATAAAATAAATCTATCAATGTATCTTAAAACATGTAATTATTATTATTATTTTATAAATATTTTTAAGTAAACATTTCATTTTAACAGGAAGCAAATATTTGTTTGTGCGTGATAGGTCTGCTAACAATTAGAATGACAGAGCGGTATCCACCACAATGGGGGTTATGCACTAAGGTATGATAAAAAGGAAATTACTTCTCCAGTGATATCACTTCTCCAATTCCTTTGTTATTCTATGGAGCTTATGTACTAAGATGCCTCAAGTTGGATAGATCTGAGTGCATAGGTTCCATAGAATAACAGGAAATGGAGAAGTGATACCACTGGAGAAGTTATCTCCTCTTTTTCACTGCTTTATTGCATATTGGTGAATCTCCCTCAGTGCGTTGGATACCTCCTCTGGCACTCAACAGATTAAACTGATCAAGGGTGGACAAAGTAATTAAAAAAATAAAATACCTCAAACCAGAGCTCAAAGACTCCTCCGTTGCTTTTTCTTTTACATCCAACCTAGCACTTTGGTACCGTGGGGTGAGTGTTTGAGTCCCTCTTCCTGGAGGGCAGGGCACATCACAAAAGACAGGAGACTCCCTCCTCTTCCTCCAGCTCAACCTCCCCACCCCCATCTACTCCCAGAATGCATATGTCCTGCAAAGCAGATGCAGATGCAGTGGCCATCCTGTCTTAGATTTTATTTTTGTTTTCTTTAGATATGGTGCTGTATACTGGGCAGGCTTCCATCACTAGACGTCCTTGTAGTTGGATTGTCCAGTCCACAGGTGCCTTGTGTTTGATCATGACTAAGCACTGCTGTTGTGCAAAACGTGTTAATCACCTATACCACCTGTAAGATCTGCCGTTACCCACTCTGTAAGTCTTATCCCCTATCGCTTTGAATATCATGAAATCAAGAATGTGTTTACATTTTTGCAACTAAAGTATTCGTTGATTTTATGACAGAGCATTTCCATACATTTTTGCATTTTTATGAGGAACATGTCAAAAGTGGTGTGATGTGTGGGATATTGTTGGAAATGTTGGCCTTGTGGACATATTGCTCAGTGAAGGTTGACTTTGAGAAGTCTTCGAGATTCTGTTCTTTCCTTAGGATGGCAGCCTGAAGACAAGATTGAGTAACTCTTTCAGTGCTTTGGTCCACCATTTGTCCCATTCTGAGCTATTTTCTACACTGTGTATGTTGACTATACATTTACGCACTCATTCCTAACTCCTTTTTCTCTTCATTGAGTTGGGAGTACAGAAGGCTGCTGTGTTGTTTGGTAGTTTAACACTTTCCTTGCTGTCTGTGCAGTGTTGGTTCATTTTTGGTGTATATCACTTTGTCATTGAATTACTCTTGAACTACAACTCTGACCGAATTGAAATAACTCTCCACGGCCCAAATACTATGAAGATTAATTAGAGCTGCTTTTATTATGAAACATTACTATCCCTTTAACAACCGGGGCCTGCCCACTGTCATCTTTGTTCCATTGACTTCTGGAGGAGAAAATTATTTTGGACATATCTCTGCAACCGTTTGGGCTACAACAGTCAGAGGGGCTCTATTTTCTTGTCTCTTCATGCTCTATTATCTGGTCAAATTTATGTGTGACCAGAGAGCACACTGCATTTCACCACCAGATTAACATGTGTTGCTAGGCAACAAGCAAGGGAGAAGAGTAGAGTTCCCATAATGCCCTGTTTCCTGGGTTTCTACTGATTGGCTGGCACACTTGTTGCTATCTTACTTCTACCCAAGAAGGATGGTGGTTGTCGTCCTATCCTGGACCTGAAATGTCTAAACAGGTAAGTGGTTGCTATGCACAAGATGGGATCTTTTCTTTCTGTCATTGCAGTGATTGGGAAGTTTCTAGCCTCCCTGGATTTTCAGGATGCATATCTTCATATCCCGATCCACCTGGACTGCCAACGCTCCCTGAATTTTACTTATGGCTGCAATCCCTACAAGCTTCATGGCTCTACCGTTTGGCCTGACTTCGGTGTCCAGAATCTTCACAAAAATCATGGCAGCCTTGGCTGCGTACATCCATGCCAAAAGCATTTCTCAGAAACCATATTTGGATGATCTCTTGATCAATGTTCCTTCAGAAGACCCATAAAGAAAAAATAAAAATACACATAGATACTTATGATGGCACTCAAGCGATGATGTTATTCCTAAGTGGGTTCAAGGTGAAAGTACTAAAACTTAACTTTTACTAAACACAAAAAAGGGGATAAAACGAAAGAATACAACCCTGTGATCTCGTAATCCCTATATTGCGACTAGTCAATCTATAGAAAAAATTATGCTCTCTCGTCTTGATCTCTTGTTAATACCAAGACTTGGGTGAGATATGTGTGTCTATATAGTATGACAAACACACTTCCAATTAATCATACAAAGGTAATGAGTGTTAATTGTTCCCTAAATTATCATTAGCCTTAGTTTTAAAGCAATGATAAAAAGCATCAATCTCTTTATTACCATCGGCAACTCTCCTGAGCTTAAACACAGCACTGTTGCTTGTTTAGAAAAAACTGGCTGATCCCTCAATTGTTGCCGCAGTTCAAGAGTTATGCACTAATAGTCAAGGATTAACAAGCGTCAGGGAATCTTCCGTATTAAAAACATATAGGATTAGTTTCTTTTGCCTAATCCAAAGTGGAATCTAGGTTAGAAAAGAGTCTATAAACAACCATAAGTGTAATGTTATTTATTAGGATTCATTCTTTAAAGGGATAGTAATACTTCGTTTTAACTTTATTTTATTTTGTAGGCATTAAAAAAACATGAAGAATGATATGTCTTATCTCTCAAACCTTTATGGTTTATGAGATATTCACAAGCAAAGTTTCCCCTCCCGCCCCTTTTTCCTAGTGTAAGCCATCTCTTCTCAGATGTGAATCTGGTTGTATGCCCAGGCAGATAACAGAAGGGGACAGTGTTCTTTGTATTAAAACAATGAAAGCCCTACCCCCCTTGACAAGTTTTTCAGCTTTTTCCCTTATCTTAATTGAAGATTGTCCCTCTCTGCAGTCTACCTGGGCACCTCGCTTCTGATCTGGTTGAACAGGGAAGGGATACTTTGTTTGTGAATATCTCTTAAACCATAAAGGTTTGAGAGATAAGACTTATATCATTCTTCATGTTTTTTTAATGCCTACAAAATAAAATAAAGTTAAAACGAAGTATTACTATCCCTTTAAGACATCTTCAAACACACTCGTAGAACACCGACGAACATTTCACTGTAAGGCTTTCTCAATGTTTTTAATATTGAAGATTCCCTGACTCTTGTTAATACTTGACTATTAATCCATAACTCTTTAGTCCTTCAGAAGGCCACCTGGCTCTCCATATCCAAGAGTGCTTCTGCATTCTGGTGCATCATGGCTGGATTCTGAATCTCAAAAAATCCCCTCCCATTTCACCCCAGGTATTTGTGTTCTTAGACATGAGATTTGATACCTTTCAGGGTAAGGAATTTGTTCCAGGGAGTCACAGGTCTGAAGTGGCCATCAGCAACTATCAGGGACTAAATGACTACTTGGTCTGTTGGTTTCTGCTCTGGAGGCAGTCCCCTACTCAAAGTTCCACACAAGGCAACTTCAGAGGGACAGTCTCTGGAAGTGAGTCAGAAATGCAGAGCAACTCACCCATCAGATGATCCTGTCTGCCAGGGAGGACTTTCAGTGATGGCTTGATCGTCCAAATCTGGCGAGTGGGAGACCCTTTGTGATTCCAGAGTGGAGCCTGGTGATGGTGAATGCCAGCCTGTGAAATTGGAGTGCACCCCTGAGTTATCTGGGAAGGGAAGCACAGTCTGTCAGTCAACATTCTGGAGTTCAGAGCAGTTTTTCCAGCTCTTTAATTGGTCCCAAATGCTCACTGGGACTAATAATAAGGATGTGCCTGTAATTGTGGGAGGAGCTGGAGGACTGTTTAATCCCCCAGCTCCCTCTCTTACTCCTCTATCATTGTGGGTCACTCCCCACCCAGATCCCCCCCCGTACAATTTATTTCAATATTAGTAGACCCTCTATTCAGGTTTACTTCTTTTCACGCCCCTCCTGATCGTTCAGGCCGGGGTTTTAAGGCACAGATCATTACTTGTCTAACTATTACTATCATTGACGCTGTATAGATCTGACCACAATAGTGAGATAAATTGGATAACTCCACCACTAAAGGGGAACCTACAGCGAGATGGAGTGTAGAGAAGTGATGGAGCTTGTAACTTAAGTGAAAGCTCATGTTCCGGTCATCTCTGCCATACACATTCCATGAGTGGAAAACATACTAGCAGACTTTCTCATTCAGCAAGACATCCAGAGTCGTTCTACCTGGTCAACACTGGAACAGCAATAGATCTGATGGCAACCAGGGAAGGTACTGATGTTCTGTGCTCTGACGAGGAACCATCTGGCATTTGCAATGTCCATTCCATGGAGTTTTCACCTGTCTTATGTTGTCCCTTGATTCCTCTTCTTCTCAGGGTGATTTGGAAGCTCAAGATGGAGAAGGAGACAGTCATCTTAATTGCTCTATTCTGGCCCGGGAGGGCATGGTTCAGAGACTTTGTCAGTCTGTCCATTCAGGAACCTATCTGCCTGCTGCCCAAACTGGATCTGTTACTTCAGGGACCCTTTGGTAAGGGAACATGGATAGACTGACTTTGACATGGCTCTTGAGACCATAATTTTGAAGTGACAATAATTCTCCAGTGTCATTTCCACCATGATCCAGAAGCCGTCTCATCTAAGGCTTACCATAGGTTCTGGTTCCTTCCTTCAGGACCGAGTCAACCAAGGGTCTCTGAGTTCCCTCAAGGTTCAGATATCAGCCCTCTGTTCTTTTTCAGAGACAAATCGCTGTCATCATATACATTGGCCTGGTTCATGCCTTTCCTTCCTTTGAGACCCCACATTTCCATGGGATCTCTATTTGGTCCTAGGCATCCTTCAGTGGGTCCCCTTTGAGCCCCTGGCCTCCATCTACTTGTGTCAATTGATTCTTAAGCTAGCCTTTCTTCTGGCAGTTGTCTCTGTGTGGAGGGAGGCAGAGTTGCAAACTCTGCCTTGCAAACCTTCATTCCTGGTTTTTCACTAGGGCAAGTCTGTACTTCATACCTCTCAGGAGTTTCTTCCTAAAGTTGACTCAGTGTTTTGCGTAGGGAGTTAGTTGTGCCTTTTTTTTTGCCTTGACCCTTCGTCCACTCATGAGTGGGACCTCTGTCTTTTAGCTGTTGTGCACGGCCTTAAGTTCTATGTGCACCACGCTGATCACTTCCTAAAGGCTTACACATTTTTGGCATCCCTGAGGGTCCTAGGGCTGTTCTGACTTGCATCCAAGGTAACCATAACCTCTTGAATCAAGGCTACCATACTCCCTGTGTACGAAATCCGGAATGAGACGGTTCTCTTAAATATAACAGCTCATTCTGCCAGATCTCTGGGTGCTTCTTGGGCCTACAAGAATCAGGCTTCTGCTGAACAGCTGTGCAACACTGCGCAAGGTCCTCCTTGCATAACTTCACCATACAATACAGAGTCCATCTCTTTTGCCTCGACTGAGGCCAGCTTTGGCCGGATGGTCCTTCTGGTAGTCTTGCCTGTTTAAAGATCTGTCTGTTCATTTCTCTACTGCCAATTGTTCAGTAGTTTTTGAGCCCCGTTGGCTCTTTTTTGATGTGCTGTACTAGTTAGATGTCCATTGTCTATTACGGTTATTCATATCCTGGTTAGACCTAGGGAATGCTGGTATCACGGGGACAGGTCAGCAGCCTTTTCTTCTTGCCCTCCCCAGAATCTTGGGATGCTATGGTATACATCCATTGTACTCATGTTCCATATTGGACATAAGAATTTTTTGTTTTCTTTTTTAATCCATATGGAACACAGGTCTTCCACCCAGAGAAAAAACTCACTTGTGATGCTTTCCTGGGCAGAGGCGTCCTCTTAGGGTCTTCATCCTGGGAGATTTTCTCCTTTTAACTGCTTACCAAAAAAATCTAAGGTATAATACGCACCTGTGTATAATACGCAGGTGTATATTATGCCCAAGATTTTAGTGGAAAACAAGAGTGCCTATGCATAATACGCACCCTTGTTTTCTCCTCCTTAAGAAAAAAAAAATTGAAGCCTTCCAGATCCCTTTTCTCCCTCCCCCAGAGTTATCCGCTGCTAAAATACCATTTACTTGTGTCAAAATTCAAGTCCCCACATTTTCCCCATTAGCAGTCAACATATAACCCATGTCAATATTCCCTGCAGGCGGCATGCTTCCTTCCGGCTATGGTATTGCCCTGTGAGGACCTTCAGATCCTCACAGGGCATTACCATTGGCTGGAGCCAGTAGGTCCTGAAGGAAGTGGGTGGTGAATGGAAGCATGCCGCCCGCAGGGAATATTGACATCTGTTATATGTTGCCTGCTAATGGGGAAAATGCGGGGACTTGAACTTTGAAGTAAGTAAATGGTATTTTAGCAGCAGATAGTTCCGGGAGAGGGAGGGAAGGGATCTGGCAGGCTTAATTTTTTTTTTTTTATAAAAAAACTCTCGGGTATAATACGCACCCCCTACTTCACATAAGGTGAAGTGGGGTAAAATTGTGCGTATTATACCCGAGATTTTACGGTAGTTATTTTGCTGTGGCTTTTGTAACATAAATTCTGGAAGAAGGGAGGGGATTCTGCTTGCGGAAGAGGAGTGATTTTTCCACCCCACAGAACCTGTTTTTTGTGATTAGTCCTGCCCTCCATGAGGATGGACTCAACCCCCCCCCCCAACATGGTACCAAAGTTCCATATGGACTAAAGAGAAAAGGATTTAATAGGTAAAACTAAAATTCTATTTTACACTCTTATGAGTTACTTAAAGCTGTATCAAGGATTGGGTTTCTCCCTTATTAGCCTCATAATAATTTTATTATGTATAAAATATTTACCTCCACTCTGTAATGTGATTGGGAGGTGGGGGTGGGTACTGGAGACTATAAACCTTTTAGGTAATTGGTGGTTATTCATGAAATTCTGCTGGAACAAGGATCCTGCAGTAGTGATCGTTTTCCACGGTGCTTTACATGAAGACAAGAACGTGCTGCTCTTCCCCACTCGAGTATCGCCTTCTAGAAATAGTTATTGGTAGTCGTTGGCATCTACTTATGCTTACCAGACACAACTCAGAACACAGTTGCAGTCTGTCTCTTCTCTTCAAGAATCTTTTTTTAGACTGGGAGTAATGGAAGTTCTGTGACATTAGGAGGATTCCCCTGGATGTCAGCTGAGAACTTCCCCAAGTGCTCTAATGTAATGAGAACCCATCAGAGAAAGATGATGCATGCCTGTGTCTTGTAAGTTTTTAACATGCACAGCAATGAGGTAGACAGGTGCTTGTGGGTTCTGTTGCCGAGGATCAGACAGTGAATGATATGCTTCTATTACTCATTTGTGATTGCTGCAAGCATACATCTCCGTGTACACACAAGCAGCCTATTTCTTCAAGCTGAAGAGATGCAATACTGGAGCAAACCAAATTTGCCATAGGATTGAAATAGAAATGCCATACATAGTCATTGCTTTAATGGAGGCCTTTAAATCTCTGAATTCTAGACAGGTCTCCAGCACAATACAAAATCAATAGTAGTAATAAGTTCCCACTTAAGGTGCAGTTACCACAATTTGCTCCAGAATGTGTCTGACTAGTAGTCCAAAGATGTCTGCACACCCATGCTTGTAACCCTTTGAGTGCCCGAGAGGTATCCAACGCATTTCAACTCTGGCACTCAAAGGGTTCATACCCTTGCTCTGTTTTTCATGGGATAAGTAGCTTGTAATGTTGGGAAACTGTATTGGAATTGTTAATATAGATTTGTAATTATTTAATTATTATTGAATTTGAGGCTATATGCATCAACATGTCTGCATCTGGTTTAAGAAATAGTATTTTATACAGAAAAGTAAAACACTCATGTTAAAAAAACACAACTAAAGGACTATGGGGTTTTATACAATTAAAGACTCTTCACTTCGTGCTAGCATCTGTAACAATTCTCTTTGTTTTCTGACAACGAAAAACTAGACTTAAAGGGATAGTATTAC
This sequence comes from Rhinophrynus dorsalis, assembly GCA_037306005.1. Classification (NCBI taxonomy): domain Eukaryota; kingdom Metazoa; phylum Chordata; class Amphibia; order Anura; family Rhinophrynidae; genus Rhinophrynus; species Rhinophrynus dorsalis. The sequence goes on from CM074722.1 coordinate 169,289,358, forward strand.
TTCAAAATTACTATCCCTCATATTGTAGCCCTTAATAAACTGAGTTAAATGACACCAGCGGCATCTCTCAAACTTTTATGATTTAAGAGATAGCCGCTTTCAAAGTTTCCTCTCTCCTGCTGCCAGCAGGGGAATCCGGTCCCGGGACAGGCGGAGGCTCTTAAACAGAGCAAATATCTCGTTATGGAAGGAAAAATGACTAATTGAAACAGTCTTATATGTGTGCTTGGTTACCAAGCACGCGTAGAAGACTGTTTCAATTAATAATTTTTCCTTCCATAACGAGATATCGGCTCTGCTGAAGAGCCTCACCTTGATTCAGAGACCGGATTCTCCTGCTGGCAGCAGAACGCTGACAGCAGGGGAGAGGAAACTTTGAAAGCGGCTATCTCTTAAACCATAAAGGTTTGAGAGATGCCGCTGGTGTCATTTAACTCAGTTTATTAAGGGCTACAATATGAGGGATACTAATTTTGAAGTAATACTATGCCTTTAAGCTCTGAAGGAGCAGACATTCCTGTTTTTTCGGGTCTCCCTTTGATTCCATAAATATATTTCTGAATACATGCATAGTGAGCACTAATCCTAATCATGCCTGGTAGCTTCTGTTTGGGACATATTTGGTACTGCTGGAGGATAGAATTGCTGCGAATCGTGGCAAAAGGGAAGGGGGTGGTTTACCTGCAAGTGGAGGCTGGGCTTTCTGGTGGCATCACAAAAGTGGGAGGAACTGGGTGGGGAAGGAGGAAAAGTTGGAGGAACTGGGTGGGAAAGAGCAAAAGTGGCCAGAGAATCAGCCTCTGCCCCTTAAACCCGGTAATTCAATCTCCATACCGGAGTCTCCAGGGCAAATCTGGAGAGTTCCCAGGTATGATCATAATTAATGGACGAGTTAGTCTCTTCATACAAACAGCACAAACAACATTAAATAAATGTTCTACCAACAAGAAAATTTACACATGCATTTAAAAGGAAGTTTAGAATTTAATTTTAAGGATGTAACATTATTTATGTATGTAACTTTATATAGCGCTATACAGGTACACAAAATGGTACAATACAAAACATACAGAAAAATACAGCATTGGCCTAAAATGCAATAATTGCAGTAAAAAATTCAGCAAAGTGAATAATACATTGGGAAGGACACCCTGCAACAAAGAGCTTAAAGGGATAGTAATACTTAAAATGTAAAAAAAAAAATGCTGTAGGGTTTATCCCCCTGAGTAAAACAAGAGTACTCCCACTGCTGAAAGGTGTTTCATTCAAAAGTTATTAATTTTCAAAGTTGAATTTTTTAGGTGCAATATCACAGTGGCCTGAAATTGTACAGTGGTGCTGTTGCTACACGATCCTATGGACAGCTCTGGTCCCAGGACCATAAATCTCCATAGGATGGTGTAGCAACAGCGCCACTGTACAATTTCAGGCCACTGTGATATTGCACCTAAAAAATTCAACTTTGAAAATTAATAACTTTTGAATGAAACACCTTTCAGCAGTGGGAGTACCCTTATTTTACTCAGGGGGATAAACCCTACAACATATTTTTTTTTTTACATTTTAAGTATTACTATCCCTTTAAAATCTAATTAGTAACTGTGACAACATACAGAAATAATAAGAGGAGAAGCAGTGTGAGTAACATTAATAATTGTATTATATAGTAGCTATAATTTATCAACCTATTTTATCTTTTGGTATTGGCGTTCTACTAAAGCAGACTTGCTCTTACTGAAGCAATCCGTAGTATGGATATAGCTCAGAGAAATGTAAACTGATGGCTTTCCTGTGCTTTACAGGTTATTTAATACACATTAGGGCTTAGTGCAGCTCCACCATTGAATCCCAGGGTTGTCATCAAGTTAAAGTTCTCTGTACGTTTAAGTGGAACTAACACATTCTAATGACACTTCCTACTGGCCTGGCTGATTCTCCTTACTCATATTGTCCATTCTTTATTTAAAATGTAGTTTGAGATATTTAGTTTATTCTTATGACGGTTTATGCAGATTAGCCTGTTATTCCTGATAGTAAGTGGCAGTTGGGAGGGAGTTAGTTTCTGGCACGCTGGGCTGTTCCTGCCAGTACTGCCTAATCTGCATAAACGGACAATGCTAATTATCTCAAACTGTAGTTTAAATAACAAATAGATAACATACATATAGACTTTTTTGAAAGCCTTTTCAAAATCATCCAAACTATTACAAAATGATAGTTCCACTTAAACTTCAAAACCCTAATATCATGCCACTTTCAGCTTTCTTGCTGAGAGCTGATCACATCTCTTCCTGCCAGTCTGTGGTCACAAATGGTTTTGACATCTACCCTGGTAGTGACAGAGGGGTGTCAAAGGCAATACAAAGCAGTGTTTTGGGCACACCATTGGTATCCACAGGATTAAATGCAACACAAATGCTTGCTCATACGCTCACCTGGCATGCTTTCACTTGCTTTGGATCGCTCACTCACACACAGCACTTAACCAGTTTCCGGGCTTCACTGGGGTAGCAACAGGACCTCCTCTTGATTCCTCCCTGGTGTTAATCTCCTGCTAATGAACTAAGTTACATTCTGCCTTTCTACACACACACACACGCACACACCACCACCACCACCACCAGCACCGACACCCAGTGTTCCCGAAGTTCTGGGTTGTGTGGGAGGCTTGGGGAAGCCAGCATGCGAGCTCTTGTGTCTGTGATGATGCAGTCTGGCTTCTAGAGTCTCTGATCCACCCCAGGGGTTTTTTGGGAACTCTGCAGTGTGGAAGTGGAGAATGAAGATAGAAAGTGCCTTCCATTGTTTGTTCACTATTGACATATGGGTCCTAATACTGCCACAAATTGAAAATGGATGGGTTTGAGTGCCGTCTCATACTTAGCATTATTGTAACCTTGTGACAATGCTATATCAAATCCAGTTGATAGCTATATGATTTTTATTTATTCAAGTCACAGGGAAAGCCATATAGCACAGGTAATAATCACACTCTCATTAACGTCACTGGACAAAAAGCCATATGCCATTGTTCGCTTTATTTTTATAAAGTTCCCACTGGTGCATTTGTATTGCTTCCAAAGCCATTCACCTGTTTTGCTTGGGTAAGTGCCTAAGTGGGAATTTTCATCCCAATATGCAGTAGACCTAGCAATTTCACAGATTATGTTTTGGGGGTTCAAAATGCAAACGCTTGTGGCTCTTCAAGTCTTTGTCTAAACTATTTTTTATAATTAAAACTATAAAAAGAATATAGTTGTTAACTATAGTTGTTAACCCTTTGAGTGTCAGAGGGGTACGCAACACATTGCTTTTCAACGTGATGCATATCCCTCTGGCACTCAAAGGGTTAAATGTATCTTCAATCAGAAGGAAACTGTGCCATTTACTCTTCATGACTCAGCTGTTTGGAATCTTGAAAGTAATGATATTCCTTTGATCTAAAACGCAGATGAGTAAGGTTCTGAGTTAAAGCAGGTAAGTTAATGAAATCGCATGATAAATTGAATAATTATGCTGAGTTAATTGGAATGTGATTTTACAGCTAGAGAAACGTTCACACCACGCAATCAAAAAGTTGCCCTGCCCTAGTTAAAAAAACTGAACCTGAGAGGTAAACCCTATACACCTGTTAATGTACTCCATTCACCTCCAGGTGACAATTTTGCAGGCATATTCCACAGAGGGCACATTGTGTGTATAGTGAATGATTTGTAAATAAATACATCATAAGGTCTTTATATGGTCTCTTTCACCCAGGCAACAGCAGTCTCATTGTTCAGAACTCAACATCCTCCCAAATTCCATTGCTAATCCCTATGTGGGTTGGGGGTAAGATGACCACATATTCCTTTAAACTTGAAATATGCAGGGGGGTGCTCTCAGTACAATGATTATGAAATACAGTAGTAATACAAACCCAGTTACTCACGTGCCAATATCACTTGTTTGTATGTCAGCGTGGTTCTGAACGACTGAGTCTTTTATCAGGATCTGACATCCCTTTAATCCTTTGAGTGCCAGAGGGGTAAGCAACACATTGCAAAGCAATGTATTGTGTACCCATCTGGCATTCAAACAGTTAAATCAGGGACACGTGTGAAGTCCTCCTCCTGCAGGACTGCACAGACGTCTGTGCAGATATGCAGTGTGTGCTTTTTATAAAACAGACGTGTGTTCGCTGTAGTTGTGCTGCTGACACCTGGCTCATGTAATTGTCAACCAGATATTACTGGTTAGCCCTCACGGGGGTCAGCAATTCATTTAGGCCTTCAATGCATTTTGTGTGAAAGGTTTCCTGGTGGTCCGTAAGCCATGCTGAAAATTTCCTGCATTAGCACAGTAAAGTCTCAACTGGCCGGACTTTGATGCTTTCATGAGAGGCAATAGCCAACCATGTGGAAGGTGCTGGACGTCCCTGCAGCACTCATAGGGTTGATGTCCCCCTCCCCAGTTATTGATTTCCCAGTGCGATTGTATATGCATATGGAGATGCAGGAGAGCAGTAAGCTGGTAGGAGTGAATGGGATTGAAGTAAGTTTCCTGACGTCACGGGTGACCATGTCCGATGGTGTTGGGAGTCTTCCACCTATCCCACCCACTCCTACCTGGAAGTTTGGGAGAGAGGGGGAAGGAGAAGCTCTGCGCATATTTATCTCCCAGCGCGATTGGCTGGGAGGAATCAGGAGTGATCCCACCCCCTAAGACTGCAGGCATTATTTATTTATTAATGCAGCCACTGCATGCTGGTTATTCCGACTTATGCCGTGACCTCATTTAACTTGTATTTTGTACAAGCACCTGCTGGCCAAACTCATACAATGTGCCTACCTGACATTCTAGGGGTTAAAGTGGAACTTTCATGCAAATAAAAGTGCCCTCCAAATAATTTTTCACATAGTGTTAAGCATATTAGTACTTGCATTATCCTGAGCAAGTCTGGTATTATTTAGAAACCAATCCTACTTGTTTGGAGACTCGCCAGCAGGCATCTTGACGTGCCTGCGCCAGCAGTTCCTTTCTGTACCTTAAGGTACAATGCAACTCCCCCTTAACAATCATGGAGGAGACAAGGACAGACACACAGATGCCTCTTTAGCAAGATGACTGCTCTGTCATCTCCGGTGAGCTTGAAAAAGTTGGCTTTCTTAATAATACCAGACTTACAAAGGATAATACAAGTATTGATATGCTTAACACTATGTGGAAAAATTATTTGGCTGTCACTTTATTTGTATGATGGGATTATATCCTGAACAGCTGGAGAGCATCCAGTTGCTGTCTGGGGATGATGGGAATTGAAGTCCTGAGCAGCAGCTGAAGGGTCTCTGGGTTCCCACCTGTGATCTAGCTCCCGTGACTTTCTTTTGTAATCAGCATCTGTGAATTGTTTTCTTAGAGAACAACTGTGCCAGTGTGCATAAAATGTTACTGTGATTTTGGTGACTGCTGTATTATTGCTTGTATTGCTTTTGAGTACTGTTTTATGTGACTCGCTGCTAAACAAATCTCGTAAAGTGACATTAACACCTTCAACAAAGGTGTCCTTGTTACTTTAAAATAACTAAAAATGCATCCTGGAGCTGCTTTAAAGTTTTCTGGGGAGCTCTGAGCACCAGTTTAAAGACAATGCAGAACAATCACTTCTTAGACACCTTATCAAGATTGCCATGGCAATGGGAGCCCTGGAAAAAATAGAAATAGGAGCCCCCACAGAGCAATATGTAAGAGTGGATTGTAGGCTTCAGAAAACAAATAGACAATTCTTACCATGGAGTACAGTGTATTGACACACGTATAACCCCAGAGCATTTTTAGGTGTTGGTGTTCCTTTAATCAGTACCTGATATTTCTTTCAGGGACATAGGCATACTATTACAATATCTCACATGGACAAAAAAAAAAAAAAAAAAAAAAATATATATATATACACATAAAATAATGTGTGTGATTGCTTGGCTTATAAGTGCAAAGAAAAGAGAAAAAAATTAACCTGCTCAACGTGTTTTTCCCCAAAGATGTTCAACAAAGCATTTCAGTAGCTTGTAATCTGCCCTTTCATGTGTACTTGCCATAACTCACAGTCCATAGCGCTTGCATAAAACACCCTCTTACTGCCTCTTAAGCTCTGCCTAGAGGCTTCGTTTGTTAACTTTAATGCTGTCTTTTTTGTTTGTTTTTAAAGCACAACTCTTAATTTTATATGAAAAGTATATGCTTTTGTGTAGGGGCGCAGATAACCTAATAGGGGTGAGCTAATGTCATTAATGACTTCATTTGACATCCCATAAACTTAAACCCTTGAGGACTATAGGGGTGTGCAACAAATTATGAAGCAATACATTACACTCCCATGTAGTAGTAGTCAAGAGGTTAGTATGTAATAAGTGGCCTCCCCCTTATCCTGCACTTCACTATTTGGATGCAGGAGGGGCATGTCTGCCTCCCCCCACATGAGTGCCAGCCAGTATTATTGGCTCATTAATTGATGGAACACTTTTGTGAAAGGTGTGCAGGCGGCCCATAGGTTTCCGTGCAGTCCTCCTTTTCTGTATATTTACTGTGTCCACATGAGGCCTTTCACAAAGGATGACATCACCAACACAGCATCTCTGCTTTATTCTCACTCATGTGAAAGGGGCCTAAATGTAATTGTTGGATAATAATGGCATATGATTGTTATATTTAGTTTGTGTTAGGGCAAGAAGTTCTGATCCTATTGTAAGAGAAGACAGAATTGGACTGTGAAGTTTGTTTTCCATAGTCTAGCATTCATGGGATTAAAACCTCCATTTAGCTGAATGGGAATTTTGGTCCCCAGTGTAAAGTTGGTTTCCTCCAGAATTGCTTCTTTAAGTCTTATGGAGTATGGCTCCATGTCCCACGTATTAGATTAAAAGAAAGGAACATGTTTATTTTAACACCCATCATTTTGGCATGGAGAAGAGGGTGGGGGTGGACCCCACTTCCAATTATTGGGTGAGAATACCCCCCACCCCCTTCAAATTGCTGACCTTTCTTCATCACAGGATGTTAAAATAAAAAGATCTTGCTTTCTTTGTAAATATATATAGTTATGACTTTACTAGGTGAACAGTAGATATAATGTAAAGTGAGTGTGTGGAGGCCCAGGAGTTGGGAACTCTACAATTCCACCTGGTTTTGAGTTGCATCTAAAGCGGTCTTCCCCTCATTTCTCTCTTTAAACAGCCATCTTTTTCATTTCCTTGTTGACTATAAAGGGTTAGTAATGTTTCAGGAACACCAAGGCTATGATTTTTCCTTATAGCTTATACTAATGCTATCCTGAAGAGTCACTGTTCATACCTAACGAGTTGCGATGAAATTATATTATAAAGTATACACTTCTGCCCCTTATATAGATGTCAGTCTTGCGTCTGCAGAACTGAATGAGGATCGCGATGAGGGACAATCTTGTATCCGTATAAGGAAAAACCTGCCTTCCTTTGCCAAGTAGGGCAGGGTGTTCCTTATACTGACAGAGGGGAGATTGTCCCACTTTGTGATCTGTCCCGTCCAATGACCGGATTTCGGATCTGAGGGTAGGTAGCTTACACTATGGGAAAGGGGCGGAGGGGGTAAACTTTATAATATAATTTCATCTCAACTAGTGAGATAAACGGTGCTGCCATCGGACAGCGCTAGTATAAACTATAAGGAAGAATCACAGCTTCAGTTTTCCTGAAACATTACTAACCTTTTAAACACTTGTAAAAGTCAGTCATTGAGGTCTTATAAGTTCTAGCCCAGTGCCGATTGTACTGGATAATCCATGAGGCAGGGATGTAAAAAAATATAATAAATGCGGTAGTCCAATTTCAGGCACCAATAAGGCATTTTAATAGCCAGTGTAAGGGATGCATTTAAATAGCTCTATGTGAAATAACTCTGACATTTAGGAGGCATAAGTAAAATTTTAGGAGACTGGGCTCATAGGCCTTTAGAATCTCTCCACCCCTGGTTTGAGGTTACCTAGTTGTGCTCTCATTTACAGACTGTTTACAGAATGTCTAAGTGTTTGGGAACAAGTTCATAATCTTTCCGGAATCCCTTTGTATCCAATTTGTAGCTCTGCCTTTTGGTATGCACTTGCCTTCTCCCACACCTTTCAGTTCTGTCTTAACACCTTGAATTAAATGATCTTTATCTTTCACCTCTCACATAAAGGGAATATTTTAAGCCATTTTGCAAATGCAGTCAAAGAATAAGAGGAGAACTTGTTGAAGCACTGTATAAAGTTAAAATACAACCTCCCTAGATTTATCACTGTCAACTCATGGCTGTTACCCCCTCCACTTCATATTATATGGAATATTTTATGCTTGCTAACCATGACTGTGGTTCTTGACCCCCTTCTTACTCCTTATTTGTGGTTGGTAACCACAATAGCCTTGACTGTAATGCTTCAAACCTAAATTCAGGGCTAGTCAATTTGTGGACCTCCAGCTATTGGGAGCTACAACTCCCATTATCCCCAGTCAAGTGTTGAGAATTATGTAAATCATGTATTACTAGTCAAATGCTGGCTAGATATATATGATTTAGGTATGAACCCCCATTTTGATTGATGCTGTCCTGTTAGTTTGCATTTACATTTATAGTGTTATAAAAAAAAAATCTATTTGTATCCTTTCTTGCAAATTTGAAAGAGCTGGAAAGTCCATCTGCTAAATAAAGAACATGTACATGCATAATTAGACTCCTGACATAATTTCAAATCTGTGTAATTTGTGTCTTCATGGACAGCATCTAGACCTACTGCCACCTTAAGATTTTGAGTACTTTCAGACTCACGGGCTTCTTCTTAAAGGGATAGTAAGGTTTCATAATAAAAGCAGCTCTAATTAATCATCCTAGTATTTGGACTTTGGAGAGTGTTATTTCAATTCTGTCAGAGTTGTAGTTCAAGAGTAATTGAATGATAAAGTATCCTCTTCCTGCCCCTTTTACTGATGTAACACTGCTCAGCCAGATCAGAAGGGAGGTGTCCAGGTAGACTGCAGAGAGGGACAATCTTCAATTAAGATGAGGGAAAAACCTGAAAAGCTTGTCAAGGGGGGTAGGGCTTTCATTGTTCTCATAGGAAGAAGATTGTCCCCTTCTGTTATCTGTCTGGTCTATGGACTGCATTCCACATCTGAGAAGAGATTGCTTACACTAGGCAAAAGGGGCGGGAGGGGAAACTTTGCTTGTGAACATCTCTCAAACCATAAAGGTTTGAGAGATAAGACATATCGTTCTTCATGTTTTTTAAAGCCTACAAAATAAAATTAAGATAAAACGAAGTATTGTTATCCCATTAAAGTAGAACTTTCACCTTAGTATAAAGTCTCCCTCCAATAATTAAACCTATGGCGACTAGCTTCATAATACTTCTATTACCTCAGATGTGCCAGATTCTAAAGTAATCCTTCATCTTCAGAGACAGGCGGCCAGGTTCGTGCCATCTGCATGCCTGTGCAGTCAGTCCCTTCCGGGTATCTTGTGGCACACTACTATGCTTCTTAAAGGAGACCGGGACTGACAGAGCAGACACGCACTCAAGATGTCTGTGCTGATGCCTGGCTTCCGGTCTCCGAAGATTAAGGATTACTTTAGAATCTGGCACTTCTGAGACGCAATAGAAGTATTATAAAGCTAGTCTCCCTGTTTAATTATTGGGGGGCGACTTTATACAAAGTGAAAGTTCAGCTGTAAAGAAGAACAGCATTGACACGCGTAAATGTACTTCTCAGTGGCGTTCATGTACTACCATTGCTTGGATATGTTTTAATTCAAAGTTAGCAACTACATGTATTTATTTTATAAATTAACAGTGCCAAGTAGTGCCTGAATGTTTTAAAATAATGCAAACTGTGGGAGAGCTTGAATCACGGACTTTGGCACCATAGCAAATGATTACAGTTGTGGGGGTAGACTTGTCATAATTTATAAATAAATAAAAAAAAAATAATAAAAAATCTCCCAGCATTGGATGGAATACTCTAGAAAAGCCTTATAACATTTTACATTTTAAAAAAGTGTATAATTTTAATAATCAGAACAACACTTGCCAGCCTGCTAGAAGGTATCACCAGGTATGATTTTGTGGAGTGTTTTTTTATTTATATATTTATATATATATATATATATATATATATATAATAACAAAATCTAGTACTTAAAATGATTACGATGCAAATATTCAGTTGTCTTTTATCTCCAGAATATAACAGTATAAACTGGATTTCTCTATTCTGTGACAGCTTGCCTTTTTAAGGATAAAGAGAGCAATATTTGCGGATTTGTTTTGGAGACACTGACACACATTAAGCAGGTCTTTCTGGATAAATGGAATGTATGGATCATTTCCTATTAGCAATTGCCACCAGCTTCACATTTGAATGTTGCCAGCTATAGTTGTGAACAAATAGCTGATGGCAGGAATTTAACAGACCAAAGACCAAGCCTGTAGCTACCGAACGACAGGCTTGGATTTAAATTAAATCTGAATCACATCTCAAGTCTTTATATAACAAAGCTCTTCCAGTAAGTGAGCCAGAAGGTTTGGTTAGCAACATGGGGGAATTTCAATAAAGCTTTAACCTTTTAGGGTCATAGGCACGTGAAACACATTGCTTCTCAATGCTTTGCATGACTCGTGTCCTTTAAAGGTTAATCATGCAAGCTCTTTTGTATTAATAAAACAAATGCAGATTTCTTTGCTGTAAAAAATTTGTTCTGACTTTTTCACATTGCACTTCATTCAGTTTCAGGGTCCATTGACAAGGTTAAGATGTAAAAAGTTGTCTGAAAGTCAGAATGCCACTGTGACCTTTTTATTAATATGCAATTTATTGTGCAGTCCATTTTCCAGGTTTTAATAGCGGGACAGGAAAAAATGAAAGTGAGCTCTCGGATCTGTTTGCAGAGAGCTTTGTTGAGTGACATGAAATCAGGTCTACATATATCATTTAAAAATAAACAATGTATATATATCACACACAGCTTTCAGTGGTGTTGGGGGAGTGACTTTGTATTACATCCTGCTTTAATGGTCTATTGAATATATAATTCTCTGGAAATAGAAATTCAGTGAGTGTTTTCAGGGACCATCCCCATGAAAAGGTAGGTTATTCCATAAATCCTCTATAATATGGAGCAGACTTGCTTTGTGCAGCACCCTGTACACTTTAAAAAAACCCTACTCCACTCAGATGCTTTCTGTCTTGTCAATCATTGTGTAACTGTTACACTAAAAAGTAATAGCTACTCTACCTCTCATTTTTCCCAGTTGGATTTAGTATATTTACTGTTAGAGAGAGGATCATAAATGGATAGAAATCAACAGAGAAAGTGTTTTCCAGAAAGTTTAGTGCTGCTGACACTTTAGAGGTTTATTAAAAATAAATAAATAAATACATTGTATGCCTCTGTAAAAACTATCTAATTTCTGAGGCCTAAAATCCACCCTTAAATAATCTGTGGGGGCTCCCATTTCTGCTTTTTTTTTTTTTTTTTTTTTTTCCCCAGGCTCCCTTTACCATAGAAACCTTAATAGTTCTGCACTGTTTTTAACTGGACTGGGATAAGGTATCCTTTCTGAATAAAACCACAGTGGGTGGTAATCTCAATACATTAACAGTATTGTATTTCACAACCATTTTATCTATATAGGATAGTGTAGACGTTAATTAAAAAATGCAACATTATAATCTAGGGATCTAACAAACATTTTATAGATTCTAGTTGGAAGTACATGATTATTAAAATTATATAATCCAAATTAATTTTTAGGTTTTTATTTTTCTTCAAATAGCCATTCAGAGTGGAGAGGATCCATGCTCCACGTGTCTCCGTTGAATCCATTACTGGGGGGGGGGGGGGGATTGGATCTCCCTCTTTGTGTCTCTCACTTTATTGTTCCGTCACACACGTTTTTTTTTTGTTTTTTTTTTACATACAAACACATGTACATGTGTTCACCAAAACAGAAAGGAGGAGAAACGTTTTGAGATGGCTAAAGCAATTGTCATAATAAGGGAGAGTGTGGTCACTGTTGCTCGATTTACATGTAAAATAAACCTTAATACACTGGAGATGGTGTTTTGTGAATCTCCTATTTCCAGCTGGTAAACTTCTATATGCATAGTATGAGGAACTAGTGAGTAGAGGAGCGTTAAAGGGCAAAGGCAGTTGGTTTTAGTACTAACTATAATAACATATACGTGTGTGCGTGCTTGTGTGTGCGCTAGTTATAATTAGAGTCCAAAAGTTTGAGTCCAGGATCGCCAACTGATTTTATTTGATCATTGTATTAAAAAGTAGTATTATATTGTAATCATTTCATACTTATTATTCAGGAATACATTATTTTACACTGCGACAAATCCATTTATCTTTATATGAATATCCTCTCACACCATTTGCTTATAAATTTTCAAAACTGTTGCAACACCATATATTTCATTTCTGAGGGTAACATCCTAGCACACATGATTTGGATTGGTGTTTTAACTATTACCATTATCTATATATATAAAAGAAGACTTTGTGCCTGGCAAAACACACCCAGGGGCGGCAGTAAAAAGGATTACTGCTGCCATTGGGTGATTCTGTGGGAGTGTGATTTTTTGGCCTGCCCCCACTATCCAGCCCGCCCACCACTATCTAAGGCTGAAAAAAAAAATGGCTGCCACACACTCCTACACCACAGACACATGCACATGCCCTCCCACACACACACTAGCAGACACATACACACATATACACACACGCACGCTGAGGATGATGGGAACAATGTTCAAGCTACAGCTGGAAGGCCATGGTCCAATCTGTATTATGCAGCTTCTTCATTCCCTGTCTTTGAGCCTACACAGCTCTGCTAATTACTACAAGTGAGCTGATTTCTAAACAATCAGCAGGAGGATACTGGCTTGCTGAGAAAGTGGAAACAACGGCAGAGAGGTGATCAGGCAGTGCAGAGCAAGGCTTCAGCTGAGCTGGTAAATGGCAGAGACATGGATGTGACTGTATTTATATATTGCACAAAGAGAGAGAAAGAGAGCAGGTTGTTTGTCAGTCTGTCTGTAAGTAGAGGTGCCAGTTCCTGCAATCATCTCCATGCTGTACATAGCTCACTGTATAGCATGTATGACAAACTATTTATATATGGTCTGGCATTGTATAGTATACAGTCTGTGTATAAGGACTGGCACTATACAGTATAGGAGGGACAGTCCCTGTTTGACACCCAAATCCCTCTGCTCCTCTATTTAGGAGATCACACGGTGTGGTGTATATACAGTAGGCTGACCAGACCTCACCTTTAACCGGGGACACATAGAAAATAAGCATATTTCAGGAGTGCACCAAAATCAAAGCAGCCCTGCAGTATGCATTTTTCATATGTGTCACTGGTTAAAGGTGAGGTCTGGTCAGCCTAATGTACAAGTGTATCAGATTGCTCCACATCAGTAAAACCCACGGTAATGTGGGTATAAACTTCTGTATATATCTGTTAAATTAGTCTGTGTAAAAAAATACTTTCATCTTCTTCTAAATCATTCACTTACAGAAAGAGTAACTTAACCATTTCAGTGCCAGAGGAGATGCAATGCATTGCTTACCCCCTGGCACTCAAAGGGTTAAAAATTCTCTACAATGGTCTGGCACTGTATAGCAGTGGTTCTCAATCTGTGCCCTCAGTGGCTATTAACAGGCCAGGATTTTAGAATTTCCTTTTAAGAGCACAGGTGAGTTAATCAATATGACTGAGCCTCTGATCAACACACTTGTGTTCTAGCAGTGAAATTCCTAAGTCCTGGCCTGTTAGTGGCCACTGAGGGCATGGGCTGAGAACCTCTGCTGTATAGTATACAGTCTGCATGTGTCTGTGTATAAGGACTGGCACTATACAGTATAGGAGGGACAGTCCCTGTTTGACACCCAAATCCCTCTGCTCCTCTATTTAGGAGATCACATTGTGTGGTGTATATACCAGTGTATCAGATTGCTCCACATCAATAAAACCCACAGTAATGTGGGAATAAACTTCTGTATATATCTGTTAAATTAGTCTGTGTAAAAAAAATACTTTCATCTTCTTCTAAATCATTCACTTACAGAAAGAGTAACTTAACCATTTCAATGCCAGAGGGGATGCAATGCATTGCTTACCCCCTGGCACTCAAAGGGTTAAAAATTCTCTAAAATACACCACCAGCCACGCCCCCAGTAACACCACCGAAAATACAAGTGTCCCTCTTTGGCCATATGAAATGTTGGGAGGTATGTTACTTACACTGCTCACACTGTATGTATTTATGTTCTGATTTGCAGCTGTGTGTCACTGTTTGTGTTGTCAGTGCATGTGTGTGTATATGTGTGTGTTGCATGTGTCTCTGTCTATCACTGTGTGTACCTTTCTGACACGTACACCCTACGCTATAATTCACTATCATAACATTTATTTAAAAAAAAAGAAACATTTCCTGCATAACATGACGGGCAACGCCGTCCCAAAATGCTAGTATATTCTATTAGTATGGTACTCCTAGTGCTTCTACTAGTGCTACTGAAGGAGTTCCTGTTAGGGCAGTATAGGCACAGTGAAGAGATTTTATGAAACCAAATAATTTTCATCCAAATTAAGACTAGGCAGATCTAAAGTGACCACACCATCAGAAGACCAGTATATTGTGGAGATGCTTTGCCTATTCTGGAGTTGCTGACTTGCAAAAGATCAACTATACTTTGACGAAAGAGACGTACCACTCTATTCTGCAGAGGCGTGCATCCCTTCTGGCTTAAAGTTGTGTAGAAGAGGATTTTCCAGCAGGACAACGATCGTAAACACACAACGCTGTTCCAGGCATATCTGAAATCCAAGGAAGAGTGAGGTGTGCTAATTTGCATGGCGTTCTCACTGCAATCACCATTCCTCAACCTCAGTGAACATCTTTGGGCACATTTGGAAAGGTGAAACACAATGTGGCATCTGTAGACACTCTTGGAGGCTCTAAAGGAGTGTTGGAATAATGTGGATTGTAAAATTCTGCATTAACTTGTAGAGCCAATGCTAGGCAGAGTTAAAGCAGCCATTAAGGCAAATGGTGATCATAGCAAACATTGCAATTTTTTTTATTTATTTTCAGTATGTACTAACAAACTTATTTTTTACTTTTAGTAGTGAAAATGTATTTTTATTTGAGAAATACTGTATATTTTGACAAACATTCGTTTTTTTTGGAAATGCTGACATAAAAGCAGGTTGTGTTAGTGAACTCAAACTTTTGGGCTCTATTGTATATGTGCAATAAAAATAAACATATATAAAATATCACATGAGTCCCTGGATGTGTTCCTGCTGGACACTACTGGGGTAGCAGTAGGGTGAAGTTGGGGTATACTTCTGGGATTTGTGGTCTGGCTTTCATAATATCTGCTCTGTTTCTTGAGGTGAAATGCTTTGCACCTCAATTTCATATGTTCACCCTTTAAAGACCAGAGGTGTGCGCTCTGTAGAAACATAAAAACCATTCGGTACATCTAGTCTGCCCATTTTCCTACTGTAAAAACCTTATCTGGTCCTTGGTCTTGATTCTTATGTACAGAACCGCCTTATGCCTGTCACATGCTGTATTAACCCTTTGAGTGCCAGAGGGGTATGCATTGCAGAGCAATGTGTTGCATAATTCTCTGGCACTCAAAGGGTTAACTTCTTCCACTTTTGGTGGTAGGCTATTCCACTTATCTACTACCCTCTCCATGACCTAAACAGAAAGCATATACACACGAGTGAGCGCATGAAAGGAAGGAATGAGCGCACACAAATAAGAATGGCACAAGAGCACACACGAGAGAGACTGACATACAAAGATGGTGACTGCAAGACAGCTACATTGAGAGGAAGAGAGAAATTGAGATGTATGAGAGAGACTGCAAAAAGTGTGAAATCGAGTGCCAGAAAGACTAAACTTGTGACTGTAAGGAAGGACTGCCACTGTGGGCTGTAGTATACTGTGTATGTTATACCCCCCAGGCAGCCCCTGGCCATTTATGCTATTAGTGCTTATAGGTAAAATAATAAAACATATATATGGTTTGGAAAGAGTTCAACATCACTTGGAGCAATTCTTGGGCAAATCCGCTTCAACATAGTGGATAAAACGAAATCCCCTTGATCGCTAGATATGTCTCAAACATATTATTAGAAACCTTTTTTCTAGCATTTATGGGACTCGAAGCCCCATCTAAAGTTGTTTTTACCGCTGAACTTTTCCACTGTTCTTTAGGAAACTTTATTAATGGTAATTCTATTACAAAGTGCAGTGTGTGTATTCTAATGGTATACAGTGGGGAAACATTTTCTTATTCCTTTCATAAGATATTGTTTGAGGCTGTCTGATTTAATTCCCTTTCACAATTAGTCTATTATAGAAATGTAAAGCATGTGTCATTTCCTGACATATATAAAATAAGAAATAGCAAATAAAATTGTATAATTGAATGTGTTATTGGCCCCTGAGTGCTGCTTCCCATGATAATAAAAGGGCCTTCCTGTGAGTTTCCTTAAAAAGATTAGACGGGAACAGCATAGGAAATGATGCAGCATTATGGAGACACCTCGTAAATTAGGACCTCATCCTTCTTGTTACATTAGATACCATTGCAGAACGGCAGCCGGTATTGTGACTTTTAAAACTGTGATGTTCTCTAAAAGGCAAAGCCTAACTGCAACTGTGGATGCTCTAGCATCTAAGCGATTAGAAGAAGAAGAAAAAAATGTGTTAACCCTTTGAGTCTCAGAGGGGTACACAACAAATTGCTTTGCAATGCCTTGCGTACCCCTCTGGCATTCAAAGGGTTAAACACATTTATAGCATGTATAATCACAATGATCTCTTTTAAAAGGATAGGAATCTTTTAGTTTGACTCTACATATTCTCCAAGTTCATAACAAGTACTGTCACTTCGCCTATACTATTTAAATGCTTTTATGTTCCTGACCATTATTCCCCTGGATCTCTGTTTACAATGAGTTTTCTGGTCAGTCAACTGTCACAGCAGGATGTAATGAAAAAAAATAATTCTCCTTAAAACTGAGTATGCTGTACGCTTTTATGTTTATCAGTAAGTCTGCTTTCACTGTTCCTAACGGAAAACTGTCTGGAAACCATTCCAGTAGCTTAATGTCTGGGACATATGTGTAAAATAACTAACTAAATAATCATGAAATAACAAACGCCAGGATGGCCACTTCTACGGAGCAGAGCGTATGTATGTATATGACTAGATATTAAGCCTTAGAAAACAGGATTTTTAAAGAGTAGCATGAAGTACAACGTATTTACGTGTATAGAACCTTTTTAGTTTTGTGTTCCTGTAATACTAGAGGTGTATTTGTAATTCCTTGGAGATGTGCCTAACATCTGAGGTGTTAAGAGCTCAAAAACCCTCTCACCCCGAAGTGACCAACCAAAGGTCCTACAAATGTTATACTACAACTCCAATCATCTCCATCCAGCCAACAGTAGCTCAAAAATACAACTATACACCTTTCCTGAGTCCCTGCTATGTATAAGCTAGTTTTCTCTTTCTAGAGTGAATACGATATGGATGTACAGGCTGTCTTTAGTTCCAGTCCCAGGCATTAAATCAGCATTTGCTTATGAGCTCGGCCAAGAAGGAGCACTGTCAGCACAAAACTGCCTCTCCTTTTCTCCTTTCTCCTTCCTCTCCTTCAGTGTCCAGTTAATGCTGACTGACATCAGTCCGGTAAGGGTGTCTTCCCTTGTCTTTTAAAGAGATAATAATGTCCAAAAAAAAGTATTAATTATATGGTTGATACCATTAAGAGAGTACTTGCACTTATTAGTATCTCTCAAACCATTTTTGTTTGAGAGATATAGGAAATTAAAGTTCTCTGCTCCCTCCCCTTTCTGCTTGACGCACCGTAAAGCTGTCAGAAGCAGATTCTGGTTCCTGGATCAGACGGCGGCTCTTCAGCAGTGCCTACATAGCAATACCTAAAAATAAATACTTCATTGGAACAGTCTACAATGTGTGTCTGGTTTGCAAGCACACTTTGTAGACCATTCTGATTAAGTATTTATCTTTAGATATTGTTATATCGGTGCTGCTGAAGAGCCGCGTCTGGTTACGCGACCAGAATCTGCTTCTGACAGCTTTATCTCGTCAAGCAGAAAGGGGAGGGAACGGAGAACTTTATTTTCCTATATCTCTCAAACGGTTTGAGAGATATGAATAAGTGCAAGTACTCTTTTAATTGTATCTACCATATAGTTAATACTTTTTTTCTGACATTACTATCCCTTTAAAGACTGATGATGCTGAAGGTAAAGTCTTTCATGTGAAATATATATATAAATTGCCCATTCAAAAATGGCTTAGGGGTGTCTGAAGACATGACTCCCCAAAAATTATTGAGCCCCTCACAAAAGAGACACATCAGTGTGAGGGAAAATTGTGTGTGTTTTGTAGGAGTGTATGCATTTTGTACGCAAAAAAAAAAAAAAAAAAATAATAAAAATTGTTGTAAATCTCCTACTCTTTCTGCAGTCAGCTTGTTAGCCTGTTAGCTATTAGCAAGTTTGTGTGTCTACAGAAAACCTATCACAACTTTTAATTCTGCTGTGGAATGAGTTTTATTGAAGGTGTGATATGGGCATCACATCCAAAAGCCTGGCGTCCCTGAAATTCTGGCATTCTAGGCATCCGCATACTTGGCCTAATGTCAAATCCAACCCGGAGTTTGACTTTACATATTCTGCAAGCCCATAGTAGGTAAAGTGTAGCACATTTTAAGTAATCTTACTGCTCAAATATATAGACCAATGTTTCTCAACCAGGGTGCTGTGGCACTTTGGTATGCCTCCGACATCCACTTAAGGTGCCTCAATCTTCTATAAAGATGTTGACAAATATTTGAATGCTGCATTTCAATGATATATGTATGATGATTATTGTGCACAATATTTTTGTTTTGTTGTTCCCATTGTGATCCCTAAGAATAACTATATATTTGCATCCTTCATTGCACCTTTGACCAATAAAATAAAATTTAGGGGTGCCCCAAAAATTCCAGACTGAATCTTAGGGGTGCCTTGGGCAAAAAAGTTTGGGAACCACTGATATAGACAAAGAGAGGGGGAGAAAAAGGGAAGAGGCGCACCATGTGTTGAACCCAGTATGATGATAATACCGTCACCTATCACCCAAGTGAGTTATAATCACAAAATTAGATGCTGCTTCGACACATACATGGGAAACATCCCAAACACTTGAGGGGATTTAAAGCTGCCCCAAATTAGCCGATCTACAAATCACTATTACACAAGGCTGCTCCATCTTAAATTGCTCTCCCAAAACAGCCACCCATGGAAAAAAATAAAAAATAAAATAACGGTACCCAATAGTATACTATTGTCTCTCTAAATTGTAAGGCACAATTAAAAACCAATATGTACTCCGTTATAGAGATCAGCTGGGATATTAGCTGACAGATGCGCGTACAAAGATTTTCGACCCGTCTCTGTTCGGGACACATACAAGCAGAGTGCTCAGAACAGCTGGAAAACAGGATGTTTCACACGACTCCAATTTAAAAAATAAAAAAATAAAATCAAAATGTATTCTTAAATTAGACAATATACTGGTGTATAAAATCAGAATATAAAATGGCACAGTATACCGCTCAAATGCTCATCTTCATCAAACTTAGCAGCAGCTCCAGCAAACTTACAGAAATCGTTTTATGATTTGCTCTATAGGAGAGCTTGTCATGGAGTACGGCTGTGCATTGTAAAAGATGGGAACATCACAATTTGGTGACCAAACTCTTGTTTTACTCTCAAAAATAAGGTTCTTCAATGCATATTATTTTTCCTATAGAGTGGTCCATAAAACACTATCTTAAAGTCTTGGCTGATCCCCAAAATATGTGGGTGCTGTACTCCCATAGCTCAAAATTCCTCAGATATACCCCGATTTGCCTTGCAGAGGTCTGGGAGGGCTGAGTGATGTCAGTACCTTTCTTGTCTCGGGGCGATTTCTACTCTTCCTATTGAACACTACAAATGCCTGTGTCTATGAATCGATTAGCGTGAATGAGGCTCTGGGATCACTCAGCCTTTCAGATCTCTCTGACCTGTAAGACAAACTAGAAGAAAACAGGTATATTTTTAGCTGTTAGAACACGCTCAAATGTGGGAGGGGGGGATTATGAAATACTAAACTAATACTTACTCTGGGTAAACGTAAGCTTAACTATTTGAGCCAATCATTGATGTATAGCCCATACAGAATTATAGAATCTGCAAAATACGCAAAGTACTGTTAAAAATAAATAAATAAATAAAAAATTCCTCCATTTCCAAGAGCAATACCTGCTACCCATTCTAAGCAGCATTTTACTGCTGCAACTGAATCTCGCAGATTAAGCTGAGCAACAATATCTTTTATGAAAGAAGATAATAAATTATTTCCTATCTTTTTGATACTAGCTGCAAAGCACAGGTACTTTGCTCTAACTCAAAGGTGTTGATTGTAAGTGGTTTTACAAGTTCAATGTGAAATGATCACTACCACATGTGTTTTATTTTAAGAAACAAGTTGATGATGGCATTGTATCTCTTTAAACTTGCTAATAAGTTATTTAGGACAGCTTGGTTTAATTGCAGAAACACTAAGACTATAATGATAAAAACAAAAAAAAAACAAAACAAAACACAAAAACAAAACACTGGTATATTATTGGCGGGTGTTCATTTGGGCCAGCTATTGGACACTATTCCTTTCTACATCCTGATCTGAGGTGGACCGCAGGTAAAGGTGAGTGAAAGCGCGTGCGTGGCAGAACTGTTGCAGTTGGGCTACAACAGTTTTTTGTAAAAGGTCTAAATCCTGTTAGGGCTACTTGGATACTGTGGTTGAGAAAAACTGCTCTAAAGACATTGGTGCCTAAATTGAGGCAACATTATTGCAGAATCCTTTCCTTTCTTTTGGCTCACCAGTTCCTTCATTGTAATAGGCTGTGTTATGCAGAAAGAGGAAGAGCTTAAAAAGATAAGAGCATGTCAGAAGTTTATGGACCTCTCCTTCAGAAGAATAGCAACATATTTGCAAAGTACTAAATTAACAATCCGCAAGAGGGAATTCTTTCTTCTGTTAAGAAAATGGCAGTGCCACTGGCCAGCAGGCAGAAAGGCAACTTTCTCTTGCATTTGAGATATGGAATATCGCTTGTTCACAATTTAAATAAAGGTACTATAATCTGATATTGTATATCATTTTACTACATACAGTGTGTAAAAACAAAGTAATATGAATACAAATTTTGGAGAACTAATGGTGAGTTAAAATGTGAAAACATTGTCAAACTTATATTCACCATTCTGAAAAAAATGTAATGACATGAACTTGATGAGAAATACTGATGTCTACAAATGGATGTCATCCACCCCTCAGTAAGATATTTCAGGTTCAGACACTTATAAGCTTACTGTAGCTATTCATTACTTAGGCCAAAAATGTTCCTGCCAACCATTGCATATAAAAGAGAATATTAAGTTATGTAAGTACTCATGTGCGGCAGTAGACAGACCAGTCAGGTGAGGAAGATAATCTATAAATATTGTATGTATGAGGTGATTTATAAGTTGTCAAGGTGTATAAATAAAGCTTGATGAACCTGATGCTCTTGCTTCTAAATTACTAAACAATATGTTGTACTTCATACTTTCCTCATTATTTTTTTTTTTCTCTCTCCTCACATGCACTGTGTGTGACTAATGATCTGAAGTGATGCAGTGCATGAAGACTAAATATTTAATCTGTAATCCTGAATGCAATTTGCTCTTGATACTGTTCTAGAACAGCTGATGGCTCTTTGTAGTAGATAGCTGTAGAAGATGAAGTAGGCATTGTACCAATGTTGGGCAGCATTTTCTAATTGCCGCTTTATATGTACCATATGCTGTAGTGGAGGTTAGGAGATTGTCTAGCAGCAGCTGATAGACCTTTGGGCACCCACCACCACCATCCTACAACTTTAGGAGGCGTTCCAAACTTTTTTTGAACATGTACCAGCAAAGGTAATGAATGTTATCAGATGTATACTGGATTAATGTTTTTGTGTAAGTTACTAGAGCCTAAGAGGTGCTAGATACTCATGGGCAGCTGCCAGACTAAATTGTAACCCTTTGAGTGCCAGATAAATGTCAAATGCATTCCACCAGAATGCACTGGACATCCTACTGCCACTCCAAGGATCTGCCATAAAGGATCTGGAGTTTTATGCTTGTAAATACATTTTAATCCATGTTGGCATCTGTAAATATGTTCTGTTTTCTGAGGTCTAAAATGTAGTCTTTTGAATATTGTCTGTGAGGGTTCCTTTTTTGTTTTGTGCGGGGGTTTTTTGTTTTGTTTTTTAAACTTGCATTACCATTGTAATATTGCTAGGTGTCTTAGAAGTGATGATGTTTTATTCTCTGTAAATGGTCTGATATAATGTACCAGCCTTCCTGAATGGAAGAGCAGTGGGTATTCTCAGTAACTTAACGTTGGCTCTATACAAACATACGTAACAATGTCTTTAGGATACTCTACACCTGCATTAAAAAACACAAGTTTAGGATTACATTTTAGAGACCTAAAACAATTACAATTTGCAGATATTAGTTGGAAGTACAATATTTATAATTATAAATCCCATTTTCATATATAAGTTTGTGTTTAAAGTGGACTTGTCACCTTAAGATACATTTAGCTTGTTTTACCAATAATTAAATCTGCCTTTACATTGTACAAGCAAAGTTTGGGTCACACTACTGTATCTTGAAAAGGAATCCTGAGAGAGAGAATGTCCCACACATATTTTTTTTTATTAGACTAACAGAATTTTGGATTGACAAGCTTTCGGGAGAACCTCCCTTTCTCAAGTCTAAAGCATTTCTCCATGCTTTAGACTTGAGAAAGGGAGGTTCTCCCGAAAGCTTGTCAATCCAAAATTCTGTTAGTCCAATAAAAAAGGTATTACAAGATACTTATTATGTTTATATATATATATATATATATATATATATATATATATATATATATATATATATATATATATAATGTGTGTGTATAATATAAAACAAGATGGTGGACAGCACTCTCTCCGGTAATCCTATTCACCAAGGTGCACAATCCCTATATAAGAAGTATGAAATTAAAGAATTGGGCAGAACCCATGGGTCTTGTATACAAAACTAGGACCTTTCTCAAGACCTAGATGGACCAAAACATTGACCATGTACTTTGCTTTGTAAGATAAATAATTTTAACTTTACATATGTTCGCAGAGTACATTGCACACCTTGTGCAGCAGCTGACTAAAATAGCTGAGCCTCTGTCCAATTCACTTGCAGTCACATTAAGTATCCTATATAATAATTTGCTAGGATGTTTGTCACAATGCAGTCATGCTCAGTAGCGACTGCTCGCATTCAGCAGTCTCTACTGCACGTGACTGCTTCGCGTGAGTGAGATGACGCAAGACTGCATCGAGTGGAGCAGTGAGGTAGTGGCCTATTAACTCTTTGAGTGCCAAATGCGTTGAGTACCCCGCTGGCACTCAAACTGTTAACATTACCCGGACCTTGGCCCATGTACATGGGCTTTTACACTAGTTCCTAATAATTGGCCTATGTACAGAACTTCAGAACAGGGGTTTCCTAACCTTGTGCAAAGGCTGGGATTGGTGCCTTGTGGCAGCTGGAGATCCCGTTGTTGGACACAACTTCCATTATCTCCAGGCAGCTGCTGGTTGGGTATGAAGGGAGTTGGAGTCCACATCACCTTGAGGTTCAGCAGTTCACTAACCCTTTTTAAAAAACAAACAAACAAACAAAAAAACCAAACTTTACCTAAAAAAATGCTGGCTGGTTATACTTGAAAAACAACTTTGTAACATTATATGCAATACCGAATGTTCATCAGGACTATCTGAGAGTTCAC
Source organism: Rhinophrynus dorsalis (assembly GCA_037306005.1). Taxonomy (NCBI): domain Eukaryota; kingdom Metazoa; phylum Chordata; class Amphibia; order Anura; family Rhinophrynidae; genus Rhinophrynus; species Rhinophrynus dorsalis. The sequence goes on from CM074722.1 coordinate 169,313,382, forward strand.
TAGTCGAAAACCTTTTGTCCCATCCCCTACATAATGTTATTTAAATGGAAATGTTTCTCTTCTGATATTACTTTATACTTGTTGCTTTATTTGTGTTTAAATAAGTGTGTTAATCACACAAATCCCTGGGCTGTAAGTTGCAGCAACGTTAATTTTTTTTTTTTTTTTTTTACATCTCCACTAGCACAGGCAGCGTGCCCTTTCTAAACAGCTTATCTTTCCTCTAGAATGTGTGGGGTGTACTGCGGGCAGCAAATGCCAGGACATCACACTGATTCTAGTCAAGCACAGATTTTATTTATTTATTCCCCCCCCCCCTCATTTTTAACCCCTTGAATTATAGAAGGTTCAAAAGCATTTTGGTGCAACATACAGGAGATGTAGCTAGCATTCAGAGCATTATATGCAAAGAAATGCTAAAAATAAAATTAAAGAAGGACTCTCCCACTGCTGAGAGAAGTCTTCTTCAAACCTTATTGTAGACCAAAACTGCATGTTTTTGGACGCAGTACTTCCCTGCCCTTAAATATTGTGGTGGTAGCCTGTGGCCTGCTATACTCCTCTGTGAAATGTGTGGCCATGGAGGTGCTGTCGCCCCCCCCCCCCCCCCCCCCCCACACACACACACACACACACCACCACCACACACAATGCCTGTTTGAGCTGCAGTACATTTTGAATAAAACATCTCGGCAGTTGGAGTTCCTTTATTAAGCATTACTATACCTTTATGATAGGTCAGTGGGGTGCACAAGACATTAGTCCTTTTAACCATTGAGAGCTAGAGGAGTGTGCAGTGCATTACAGAGCAATCCTTTTGCACACCCCTCTGGCACTCAGAGTAAAACAGTAACTGTACTAGAGCACTCTGACAACAGTTCCAGCATTTTGACGTAGTAATGCAGACTGTATGAAACGTTTAGGGTCACATTACACTTTTAAAGGGGCAGTATGTACAAAAGAGGAGGAATCCTGGGATAAACCACTTTGAGCCATAAGGGAATAAAATAAAAACTCCAAAAGGTACCATTGCTTTAAACGGGACTTTTAACCCTTTAAATGCTAGGAACATTTCTAGCATTTAAATGGTTTAAATCCCCATTTAAGTTGACAGGAGCTCCTCCTACTTTTCTTTTGAACATACAGCCCTTAAAATGAAATTACGTATTACCACATCTGTTCTCATGGGAGCAAATTTGGTAAAAATGTGACATTTCCTTTATGTTTTCTCTTATATCGTAAGAAGCTGGTGCAAAACTGGCAGTGCTATACGTACATTTTGTATTACTTTAATTCCTCAAACGCTAGAGCAGTCTGCGCCACATAATGAAGCAACGCATTATGGATCTAGCATTCAAGTGGCAAACTAAGACTTAAAATATGGGGCCTTGTTCACAAAGAAAATTACAAACAATTCTACATCAATTCAGCTGCGTTAGAGGAGACAAGAAAACCTTCCTATTGATTTAAATTATGCTTTTAACCCCTTGAACTTTGGGCGGTGTCCAACACATCCATGGAAGTTTGGATGGATAGATTTCTCCCCTCTGGTTCAGGTGGTTTGCTTTAGAAATGCTCAATTTATTTTGTGAATAAGGCCCTTGGCATGATTGCATATGATCCTATATAATAATTTGCTAGGATGTTTGTCAGAAGCAGTCATGCTCAGTAGAGACTGCCCAAACACACACAATGCTGGGAGTTGTTTGAATACTGGGTGCATTCTGTTATTTCAAGCAGTCTCTGCAGTGCATGACAGCGTCGGCGACAGAACCGGCCTCTTAACCCCTTGAGTGCCAGAGGAGTACGCGTACCCCTCTGGCACTCAAGGGGTTAACATCACCCGGACCTTGGTCCGTGTACATGGGCTTTTACACTAGTTTGTATATAATGTAATATAGTCTCAGAAATGTTTCAGTAAGTGACAGTTTTGTTCAGTAGCATTTCAGGCCTCTAGATTTCTATCTCTGCTTCACATTTGAAAGCTTTGACAATTGAAATAATGCTCCTGAGCTATAACACATAGCTGGGAAACAGAATAATATACATACACGTCAAAATAAAATGGTTTTGTTACCGTCTGCATCGGGTTTAAAATGGATTAACATTTTGAGTGCCAGAGGGGGTGTGCAACGCGTTTCTTTGCAAAGCAATGAATATATTTAAAATTGGTGCTAATTCCCTTTTAAAAATCTGGCACCGCTTACCCCTTTCAGTGCTTTGCAATGTGTTGCGTACCCCTCTGGTGCTGAAAGGGTTAACGGCTGGAGAAGCTAAGATTTGCGTTAGAGCAGGGGTAATCAATGTTTGGTCTTCTAACAGCTGGTTGGGGATATGGGAGTTGTAGTCCCCAATAGCTGGAGGTCCAAACATTGTCTTGCTGCTGCTTTAGAGACTGAAACCAAAATTTAATACTCTGTGGTTTTCATGCCCCTACCCATAATCCCTGCACACAATGGATGTGCTGTGATATTGTGTGTAATCTCTGAAGGGCAGCATGTAATGTTGAACTTTTATTTATTTGCCTCATAAGCCACTGTGAACTACCTGTTGCACCACCACTGAGATTAAAGACAACCTCTATAACCCTTTGAATGCCAATGCGTTGGATACCTCTCTGACACTCAAATCGAAGAGGTGCAGGATTTTCCTTAAACTGGAGTTTTGCCCCTCACTGCAGCTGTCCTGACCAGACTGCAGCTTCTTCATGACATAGCCAGAAAGGGGCGGGCGGGGGGATCTTTATCTCTTAATAACCCTTTAACTTGACATACTGTAAGTGCAGAATATATTTAAAAAAAAAAAATAGCCTATACTTCACTTTTTCATCTCCATTAATTTTTAATGTATTTATTTATACTTTTTTTTTTTTTTTTTTTAAATGTCCCAGACACGGAGCTGACTGAATTTGTTTCCATAGGGCTTTTTGTTGGTTGGGGTTGGAAACCTATATTTATACAGTGTTGAAGTCTACTTGTTGCATTGATTGGTCTGCAAGCTGTAGTGCAAGCTTTTTACATTATAAAGTGTTTTTTTTTTTTTTTTTTTTTTTTTTTTTTAATTATTTATTTATTTTTTTAATAAAAAATTGTAAAGTTGTACTTTGCTTTCCCAGTCCCAAACTGAAAGCTCTCTGGAAACATGTTAATATAGCTCCATGTCAGAGAAATGTATGTATGTATGTATGTATGTATATATATATATATATATAATATATATAAATATGTATTTTTGTAAATAGTTGCTGCTGAAAAAATAAAGTACATGTAATTTGACTTTTACATACTTTTCACTTTCATAATATGAAAATGGAGGTTGATGATTACTTTAGTGCTGTTCATTCAGCAGTTGCAAATTTGTTGGTTGCTTTACTTGATTAAATGTAAGTAAGTTTATACTGAAATGTGACACTTTGGATACAAGATCCATAACGACTAATTATTTATTTAGATACTTCATTAAGCCGCTCACAGTGCAGAGGCTTGTGTGTGGGTGTTATTAATATCTTGAAATAAAGGGCAATCTGTCGGGGGTGGGGGCACTGCAAATTGTAAGGATAAGTGAACATATTGGAATAAGTAGTTGTGACTCTTAGCTTAACCATTTGAGTGCCAGAGGGGTACGCAATGCATTGCAAAGCAATGCGTTGCTTACCCCTCTGGCACTCAAAGGGTTAACAGAAAGAGGTCCACGGTAGGACTGCGTCATACAGCAGTCCTGATGGTCTATTTGTTCATACGTATTGGTCCTTATGTTAATCCAACTAAGCACTTCAAATCCCGTATGGAAAGTTCCCTCTGAACAATTATCTCCTGTTATTTGAAGCAGGAAACTTTGGTCCGTATGCAGAAAGCAATAGATGAGTACTAAATGCGTCAGTGGGGCAACTACAAATTGCCATGACATCCCATAGATTTGAATAGGGCGTTTAACCCCTTTCATGCTAGAGAGGTCTCCTCTGCATGGAGAAAATAGAAGTTTCAAGTGTGTTGTGAATCCTGCATGTGCTTGGATGGTGTCCATTGCACTGAGGAACCATGCTGCAGTCGCAGGGTTAAATGACTGTTTGGCTAACACTCTTCTTATCTCTTTCTCCCCCTTAGGACTCTCGGAGCAGTATAGTTGCTGAACCCATGGGTATCCATCAGAAAATGGACTTTTCCGACCCTCTGACACAACCACATTTGGATGAAATAAAGGATCAGATAAAGCGTGAAATTAGAAAAGAACTGAAAATTAAAGAAGGGGCTGAAAACCTTCGAAAGGTTACAACAGACAAAAAAAACTTGGCTTATGTGGACAATATTTTGAAAAAGTCAAATAAGAAACTGGAAGAGCTACATAACAGCCTTCAAGAACTAAATGCACACATTGTTATGAGAGAAGCGGAGGATCTTCCAGGTACAGTATTGAGAATGCTACATCATAACATGATGTTTTCTGGACTGCTGCCAAAACTTTAATCATTTGTGTGCCAGTGTGCAGGGCTATGCCTTGTGATCCCCTCACTCACAGGCTTAAAGTCAGCTGTATCCTGTAATAAGTGGATTTGTGCAGGACTGCATTAGCGCAGCAATCGTAGCAGGCTTCTCAGTAATTATAGTACAGATTTGTTTGTAAATTGTCAGAGATAACAGCCCTTCTGTGTATAGTAGACCAGTGAGTAAATCTAATCTCAGTAAATGTAACTGCTTTAGATCTCTTCACAATTTACAAGCTGCACAAACAGAATTAAAGGGGATGTATCACACCCATACAAGTTAGCCTGGATCGTTAGATTATACGCCGAAGCTCCTGTTGGTCTAAAATGAAGTTATAAAGTCTGCCCTGCAGTCACTTTCTCATAGACTGCAGTTACCTGCTCTGTAACCTCAGTCCATCGCTCTGCCTCTGCTCCCCTCCCTCTATCCAGCCTCTCCAATAATTGAGGCTTTGTGTCTGTAAGCTGGAGCAGTCTCATTGGCCAGTGAGACCGCTCCAGTTTACATACAGAAAGCCTCCGTCATCAGAGGAGGCTGCATAGAGGGAGGGGAGCAGAGGCAGAGTGACGGACTGTGGTTACAGAGCAGGTAATCACAGTCTAGGCAAAACTGGCTGCAGGGCAGACTTCATAACTTAATTTAAGACCAACTGGAGCTTTATAAAATATGATACTTTTACTTATATTCAGTGTATAATCGAACAATCCAGGCTAACTTGTATTGGTGTGATACATCCCCTTTAAGCAAGCTGATTGTACATAACAATGTAAAATGCTTTATAAAAAATATATTTAGTTTTACATTTATCTAGAATTACAATCGAAAATGTATTTTGCATTGTATCTGTAGTTGCCCGTATATATTGATTTCTTGGTAGGCTGCCAGTAGTTCACGCCTCCAGCAATAGACTTCAGTAGTCCTGAATGGCTCTGATGGGTTGGTTGTTTTTGTCAAATTTTGAAGTGAAAAAAGTTAGTAGTAGATTGACAGATATTTCAATTACATATTTTTCCAGAGAGAGAGGCTGTTGTATGAAGCTCTTCCACCATGGGGAAAATGAAGTCTCTTCTTTCTAGACCACATTATAGTTTCCCTTTAAATGGAAGTAATGTTTCACAAAAACAGCAGCTCCAATTAATCTTCATAGTATTTGTGCCATGGAGAATGTTATTTCAATACTGTCAGAGTTGTAGTTCAAGAGTAATTGAATGATAAAGTATCCCCCTCCCACCCCTTTTACCTGTGTAAGCCTTCTCCACTCAGATGTGGAATCTGGTCTCTTGACTGGACAGGTCTCAGTGAGGGACAGTCTTCTTACTGTGAGCATAAGGAAAACTCTGCCACCTTAATAGGTTTTTTCAAGTTTTTTTCATGCTCACTGAAGATTGTCCCTTTCTGCGATCCATCCGGACAGTCTTGCTGCTCTGAGGTAAGCACTGTTACATCAGTAAATGGGGCAGGATGGGGATACTTTATCATTCAATTACTCTTGAACTACAACTTTGACAGTATTGAAATAACGCTCCACAGCCCAAATGCTATGAAGATTGATCGGGGCTGTGTTTTTGTGAAACCTTACTATCCCTTCAAAGCAGGGCACAGACTTAAAGGGATAGTAATGTTTCATAATAAAAGCAGCTCTAATTAATCATCATAGTATTTGGACTTTGGAGAGTGTTATTTCAGTACTGTCAGAATTATAGTTCCAGAGTAAATCAATGACAAAGTAACCCCCTCCCGCTCTACTGATGTAACACTGCTCAGCCAGAGCAGAAGGGAGGTGCCCAGGTAGACTGCAGAGAGGGACAATCTTCAATTTAGATAAGGGAAAAAGCTGAAAAGCTTGTCAAGGGGGGCAGGGCTTTCATTGTTCTGATAGGAAGAATATTGTCCCCTTTTGTTATCTGACTGGTGTTACAACCAGATTCCACATCTGAGAAGAGATGACTTACACTAGGTAAAAGGGGCGGGAGGGGGAAACTTTGCTTTTGAATATCTCTCAAACCATAAAGGTTTGAGAGATAAGGCTTATATCGTTCTTCATGTTTTTTTTTAATGCCTACAAAATAAAATAAAGATAAAACGAAGTATTACTATCCCTTTAAAGGACCTGGGGCTGTTTGATTTGCTCTCCTCTAAAGTTTCTGCTTAGTTTCTACAAGAGGAACCTTGTATGGTATAGGAGCTGAAATACTGAGGACAATACCTTCTTGCATTCAGAGTGCCCAGGTCTTGTGACTATGTCCCGATCTGTCTGCAAGCCACATTTGTTATCTATTTTGGCTAGACTGGCAGTCTGTATACTTATGTACTTTGATACACTCAAATGTTATTTTATGTTCCTTTCATCTTTTTGTTTTTCTCCTTTACAGAGAGGGATCTAGCGATACTTTTTTAGTGTTATTTTTACCCTTTTAACCCTTTTATAACTTTACTGCACTTTCTTTCATTTAAACTCACTTGTTCATTAATTTTAGACTTATTAATCCTGTTCTTTCATTTTATTACTACTACTTGTATGTTTTTTCAGTTTGTCTTTTTCACTAGTGTTAAGTGCACTTTACCTTTTCTATGGCGTCACTGCCTTTGAGACACAGCCATATTGGTTGCAGCATATGCAAATGTTCTATGCCACCAGTTGCATTCAGTTGGGGGTAAGGGGGCTTTGTGTGCTTCCTTCCTTGTGCAATACTTAAGAGTACCCCCCACCGGGCACCATTACATGAGTTTTGGAGAGCCACTGCTCTATTTTCATGTAAAAGGGAACTGTACTACCGATAAAGCCATTTTTCATCAGGCTTTTATTGCCTGGGAAACGTTGATCCCTACATGGTATCTCCATCCTTGCATACTATTTAAGTTAGATAAATACTTTTATCTTTATATAAGTACTTTACTTTTACTGTTCTGCCTTATACTGTAAGAGGTCTTATGCCTACGACTGAGCCTAAAGGGAGGCATGGGCAAGCCTTCGGCTACCAATAGTTCAGCAACTCACCTACCTGTAACACATTTAAGACCTTTAACCCATTGCTCCTCATGCTATACGTCTTCCTAGGGATTCTTCTGGTACCGTATGTTCCTCTTGCTCTGTGGCCCCACACAACCTCTGGGCCTTTATCTAATGATCTGGAGCTTTCATTTCCTTGGAGTTCTGTCCCTTCCTTTATTCAAGGCGAGTCCTGTACCCCCTCCCAAAATACATTGCAACCACTTTGCAGAACGTATTGTCCCCTTGATTCAGGATTCTTCCACTGAGGAAAGGGGAATCTGAGGGGGATGATCCATCCCTCTGCTGGGGATTCTTTTGAGAGAGACCCTGATTAATCTACTGACTGTCTTGTCTGCATCATCATGTTAACCCTGAACGTCTGAGGCTTCAGGTTCTAGCACCAAGGGGAGGGATGGAGCAGGTTCCCTATTAGAAACAGGATTGTTGAAGTGCTGTCTGTGGAACGAATGTCTTCCCTTCACACATCACCAACACTACGACAATTCTAAAGTTGAAGAGCATCCTTTCTGCTTCCCTACTTGGCCAGTAGGGGAGTGGAGAGGATACTTTCAGCACCATGGACAGCATCACTCCCTTTTCCCTTTGAGTGCCATAGGAATGTTGCTCACCCCTGTGGCACTCAGAGGGTTAAAAAAAAGTACACCAAGCACTATATAATTATAACCTTAGCTCTGTATCATATATGATACATATTGTGCACTCCCAAGGGAACAAGGCTGGGGGTCAGACAGGATCTATGGGATTTGTGGCTACCACTTGCCCCCCCACCCTTGTTCCCTTGCCCACTGGTAGCCATAGAACCCCATATACACTGCTTGGACCCCAGACTTGGTTCCTTGACCACTGGTAGCCATAGAGCTCCATGTACATTGTCTGACCCTCTCCAGCCTTTTCCCCTTGCCAACTGCTAGCTACAAATCTCCATGGGCACTGCCTGGGCAAGGGAAGAAGGCTGGGGGTGCCAGTGTATGTTGGGCTAACACACAATGGTGGTGGTCCCCATGCTGCACAACATTCTATACATCCGACATGCCGCCCCCCCCCCCCAGCTAAATCCGACATGTACCTCCCCCCTCCGACATACTGCCCCCTGTTCAATCTGACATGTCCCCCCTGACATATACACCACCCCCCCTTGCTCAATCTGACATATACTGCCCTCCCCTTTGCTCAAACAGACATGTACTGCTGGCCATACAGTTAACCCTTTGAGTACCAGAGCGGTACACAACTCATTGCTTTGCAATGTGTTTGCGTACATCTCTGACACTCAAAGGGTTAATAGGTAGTGCGTGCTTCTGCATAACGTTTTCTTTTACGTGTTAAAAAAACATTAATTAGGGGTGATCAGTACCTATTATGTGTAGCTTTGTTATTGTAGCCTAACCACTGCTAACTGCTGATAGATTTTAATAACTGGGAGTTCATATTTAAAATCTAGCTTGATTGTTGGGTGGTAGTTTAGAAATAATATGTATTCCAAACACTGCATCTGATATAAGATGGTGGATCACTACACCTCGTTTAGTCTTATTAACCCCTTGAATGTTAGAGAGGTCTCCAATGTATTGCAAAGCAGTGTGATGGATCCCTCTGTAGCATTCAATAGAAGGCCTGACAGGGCACTAACTCATTTTCTCAATGGCGGAACAGCAGCCTAGGAACTTGGTAGCTCCTGGCTGCCTGCTTAGGGGCTCAAAGGCAATGGAGGTGGGTTGGAGGGAGGGAAAGTGGGGGCTCAGGAGGGAAGGGGTAGGGATCGAGAGGAGATCGGCATTTTATTTTTGGAGAAAGGTGGTGCGAACTATACACATGTACTTACATTTTCCTAAAAATCTTGGTTGTAATTACTCCTGCATATTATACCCATATACGTATTATACCAGACATTTTACAGTAGCTTTTCATCAAAACAGTGAGGATTTTGGGAAATTGTATTTGTCCCCTAGGGTGCACTTGGTTTGCTTCAGAATTTTCTTTTTAACCTACGGCCCTTTGATTCCAACACATTAGGGACCTCTCTAGCATTCAAGGAGTTAAAAGCCACATTTCTATGTATGGTAATTTTTATTTGTGCCCTGGGGTGCAGTTGGTTTATCCCACAATTACCCCATTTTTCTTTTGAACCCTAATGGGGCCCTTTATTGTTGCTATTCATCTCTCTTAGGAGGTCATCTAAGGTGTCCCTTTTGATTACTTGAAAAGTGCTGAAAATAATTAGCATATGTATGTGGTAATTCAATCCCATATATATAGTACATCCACATACATTTCTGTTTAAAAATGTATGCTTGACAGTCCTAGCTTTAAGCTGGTCATTCCTCAGTCTGACTTACCAACTGCTGCATGGTTAGAGACTGACTGGGGGAAACCACTCATCTGTTCTGACGCATCACTGCGACATGAGTAAAGCCATTAGGAGAGCTATTTAAAACACAGAGATGAGATGGCAGATTTAAATTGTCACGTGAACATTCTAATATTCGTAAAGGAGAAGTAATACCTCCTAATAATCCCCATTTACCTTATTATGACTACAAAATCCTAACAGCCTAGTTGGATTTTGCATTTGTTCAAGCGACACCACCTTCAATTAGTCCCTGAGAGAGAGGTGTCACCCCTCTTTCTTCAGTTAAAGGGATAGTAATACTTCGTTTTAACTTTATTTTATTTTGTAGGCATTAAAAAAATATGAAGAATGATATAAGTCTTATCTCTCAAACCTTTATGGTTTAAGAGATATTCACAAGCAAAGTTTCCCCTTCCCGCCCCTTTTTCCTAGTGTAAGCCATCTCTTCTCAGATGTGAATTTGGTTGTAAGACCAGACAGATAACAGAAGGGGACAATCTTTTTTGTATGGAAACAATGAAAGCCCTTCCCCCCTTGACAAGTTTTTCAGCTTTTTCCCTTATCTTAATTGAAGATTGTCCCTCTCTGCAGTCTACCTGGGCACCTCCCTTCTGATCTCGTTGAACGGGGGGGATACTTTGCTTGTGAATATCTCTTAAACCATAAAGGTTTGAGAGATAAGACTTATATCGTTCTTCATGTTTTTTTAATGCCTACAAAATAAAATAAAGATAAAACGAAGTATTACTATCCCTTTAAGAAAATAAGTTTGAGAATAACAGTAAAGCATGAGGGTAGTGGCAGTTGGGGAGTAAAGCAGTGAATAATGTAGGTATCTTGCAAATGACTGGACAGTTCTATCTAATTTACACAATCTAATAAACATTTAAAGTGATTATATGTCAAAATTTTGTTTTAATTCTTTTAAATAAAGTAACATAAAGGTGATTTTGAAAGCTGTTTCAAATTAACCTAAATTGTAATAAGGTGTTTGTTCCAGTTCAAAGGAACTTATAAAGCAATCCAATGAACCTAGGAGCCAGGACTCTTCAAATTTCACTGCTGGCACCTTAAGATTTCAGAGTATTTTATATATACCTTTATGCAAGAATTTCTTCACTAGCTCCTAAAAATGTTGTCTGCCTCCAAATCAATATATGATGGTAACTGTGCCTGGTTTGAGGCAGTAGACTGTTCTCATGTCTGTATACAATGCTGTTTCTGCTTTGCAGATGAGCCGTCTGGTCCCGGGACCAGGATCTAAGTCTGTCCGCTAGAGCTCTGACGGGGGTAAAAGGGGCGGGAGGGGGAACTATGAAAGCATATTACACGAAAACTATAAAAGTTACAGCAACAGGACTTACATTATTTACTTTTTTTTTTTTAATATGTACAATATTAAATATGGTTAAATAAAGTATTACTATCCCTTTAAAGGGATAGTAATACTTCATTTTAACTTTATTTTATTTTGTAGGCATTAAAAAAACATGAAGAATGATATAAGTCTTATCTCTCAAACCTTTATGGTTTATGAGATATTCACAAGCAAAGTTCCCCTCCCCGCCCCTTTTTCCTAGTGTAAGCCATCTCTTCTCAGATGTGGATCAGGTTGTATGACAGTACAGATAACAGAAGGGGACAATTTTCTTTGTATGAAAACAATGAAAGCCCTTCCCCCCTTGACAAGTTTTTCAGCTTTTTCCATTATCTTAATTGAAGATTGTCCCTCTCTGCATTTTACCTGGGCATCTCCCTTCTGATCTGGTTGAACAGGGGGGGGATACTTTGTGAATATCTCTTAAACCATAAAGGTTTCAGAGATAAGACTTATATCATTCTTAATGTTTTTTTAATGCCTACAAAATAAAATAAAGTTAAAATGAAGTATTACTATCCCTTTAAAAGACAACTATCACTCCTATAGTATCTCCTTTATCATATCTATGCCTCCTTTGAGCAGATAAGTCTGAAACAGCCCATTTCCATTCTTACTAATGAGAACTGAATTAATGTGTTCTAATTAGTAAGACTTGAATGAGAGACACATCAGTGTGGTCCCTGACTAGCTGTCATAGTTCAGCCTTAGAGAGACAGATGCATGCCCAATATTGTTGCTGATATCTTGTGCCCCTCACAAAGGTAGAGTACAAAAAAGGCAAAGTGTTCTTGCCTGCCATCCGCTCCCTAGGCCAGCAGGGGAGAGGTGATTTGGACAGCCCTCCCTTCCGCCCATCCTGCTCTCCTCACCCTCCCTTTCGGTACTCCTGATGTCCTTGACTTCCCTTTGGCCTCTCCTGTTCTCCCGCCCTCTCAAACGAGTCTCACGCAGGCAAAATGCCCTTCTATTGCTAGTGTATGTATGAACAGTAAAATCTCCGGTATAATTCGCACCTGTATATAATACTCTGGTGTCAATTATAACCATGATTTTATTGGAAAACAAAAGTGCCTATGTATAGTACAAACCCTTGTTTTTCTGTTCCTCTAACCAAAAAAAATAAAGATAAAAAATACATTTAGTTTCTGGTTTTCTTCCCCATCTCCACCTACCTTAATATGCTCCCACCTTCCCCTTCCTCTACTCACCCTTTCTGAAGGCATCTGGGACATCTGTGCAGCAGGTGGCATGATTGCATTTGTGAGGAGCTGTGTAAATTCAAAATATTGGTAGTGCTCTTTGATGACCTGAAGGTCCTCACCTGGCACTTCCATAGATCCAGTGCACAGACCTCTGCTCACTGAAACTACAGTAGTGCCCTGTGAGGGTGTTCAGGTCCTCAAAGGGCACTACAGTTATCTTGAACTAACAGGTCCTCACAAGGGGATGCGGGAAGCAAGCGGCAAAAGCAAGCATACCGCCTGCTGCACAGAATTTCCACGTGCCTCCGGAGGGGATGGGTAGAGGGAGGGGAAGGTGGAAGCATATTTAGAGGAAGCGATGAGGGGAGCAGACATTATATATACATTATATAATGAAGAGAGAGAATTTTTTTCTGTTGTATATAGGGGTGCACCGAAATTTCGATAGCCGAAACGTTTCGGCCGAATGGCATTTTCGGCAAAAAGCCGAAATAAAAAAATGACCGAAACGGGGAGCCGAAACAGGGGAAGTTCTCTCATTGCTCCCTGAACTGTCAGAGCCTTGTTATGTTAAGTCAGTGTCCTCACTTCTGTGGTATGCTCCCAGAACGTGTTAGTTACATAGCGATGGTTTTGCTCATTTTGTTCAGTCAGTGCCCTCACTTCTGCAGCATGCTCTCAGAACGTGTTAGTTCTCCACTTTAAAAGTTGCTATCTTCACTATACTACAAGTCCCATCATCCTTACCTTGCCTGGTGCCAAATATAGCTTTGTTTAAGTGCTAAAGAGAATGAGCGCTGCCTCACTCTCTCTCCCCGCCCTGTATTCTGCTTGCAAAGCAGGGTAGGAAGCGGGGCAGCGCTCATTCACAACTCTTTAGCACTTAAAGTCATGTTCGGCACCAGGCAAGGTAAGGATGATGGGACTTGAAGTAAAGCGAAGATAGCAGCTTTTAAAGTGGAGAACTAACACGTTCTGAGAGCATGCTGCAGAAGTGAGGGCACTGACTGAACATAACGAGTAAAACCATCGCTATGTAACTAACATGTTCTGGGAGCCTAGTGCAGAAGTGAGGACGCTGACAAAACTTTGTCCAGAGAACTTTTCATAGATTGCAGGCCATTTATTTTGCACAACACTGCATATTTAGTTTGATATTTTAATCCATAGAGTTATGCTATATTGTAAATTTTAGAGTAAAATTATATTAAAGCAATGCACCCTGGGACTTGTAGACCTGTTTAGTAAGCAGTATTGGTAACCTTCAGCTCATGGGACTTTCACTTTGACTGTGCCGTTGTACTTGCTCTACTATATTTTTTTGTTTCTTTTGTTAGCCCAATAAACTAAAAAAAAGTCCTTTTCGGTTTCGGTTTTCGGCCAAGTGCATCCTGACATTTCGGTTTCGATACAAAATTTTCATTTCGGTGCACCCCTAGTTGTATATAATACACACCCTCCACTTCACATAAGGTGAAAAGGGGCTAAATTGTGCTTCTTATACGCAAGATATTACGGTATCTATATAAATATATGAATGCAAAGGGTATGTTTGACAGCGTTGCTTTGTACATACACAGTGAAGCTTATGCAGCAACAAAGTGGTGCAGTTCTTGAACAAACCAGAGACGCACACACTTTACTTATGTTGACATCTGACACAAGGAAACTCTTCTGCCCAGCTAAGGCATAGGATAAGTAGGCAGATAGTGTAACATAAACATTAACCCTTCAAGTAGCAGAGGGGTGTGCAATGCATTGCAAAACAGCCCTCTGTTCATTAATGGGAGAAAGATCGTTGTCTGTTGCATTTGAGTACCTCTTCTGTTAAAGGGGAACTCTTACATCTGTTCTCATTTTAATGTTCCATTTGAGTTTATCTTTAATCCAGTTTTTTAATAATGCAGTTTAGCCCTAGATTTAACCTTTTAAAAATAAGCCGGTGATGTCAGTCCAGGACAGGCTGCTGCACCTCTCTTCCCCTCAGCCTGTCCATCTTCGTCTCTTCCCCACCCCAGCTGTTCCATTTTGCCACCACCTCCTCTGACCGAGACATCCTCCATGTGAGGTGGAGCTCTCTTGCCAATGAGATTGCTCCAGCTCACACACCAAAGGGGGAGGTTATGACTGGGGAGGGGAAGAGATGAAGATTGACAGGCTGCGGGACAGAGCAGTTCAACAGCATGTCCTAACTGACGTCACTGGCATATATTTAAAATATAAGTCTCGGACTATGGTGCATTAAAATAACCCCCCCCCCCCCACAAAAAAACAACAGATTTAAAGATCAACTCAAACTGAACATTAAAATGAGAACTTTTAATAGAGGTGAGATTTCCTTATGAGGCGGGAGTTCCCCTGAAATCATCAGTGACTTGGAGGGTGCCAGGACTCCAGTGTGTCATCCTTTTACTTTGTTCCAAGTTTCACACCACCTAACTGCTCCATGAACTGCAAAGTGGTGGCAGTGGGTGAGGGGAGTGATACTGGACATGGGAGGTGAGAGAGGGTTAATACTTGGGGAGAGGTGGTTAATACTGGGCAATAGTGATACAGGACAGGTGGAAGAAGAGACCAGGTGACTTAGGGCAGGAGGATGAGCATGGGGAAGGGAGTAAGATGATACAGGTTGGTGTGGGCACAAGAGAGTAGATTTAATACTGATCAGGATGGGCAGGGTAGAGCGGGGGATGCTACAGGGCAGGACAGGATGGACAGAGAGGGCAAGAATGCTGGGCAAGACTGCAAGGGAGACTGTGAGAGGTGAAAAAGAATGTGCGTTATGCTTGCATGTTCCTCTGGAAGTGGGTGTAGTAGGTTATGCAGGATATTGCTCTGCCCATTGTCACCCCAGAGTGGTCAGTACAGGTCAAGAAACAGGGTATGTGACTTCAGTTTTTATATATTTAGATATAATCTATAAACTTGTCTATTTAGAAAATATAGTGTTTATATTGTTCTTTTACCACCACAAATGCCAAACTGTGCTGAAAACCTACACGTTTAGAGCCGTGTTATAATCAAACCAATTTTGTGTGAACAATTGTCATAATCGTAAAAATGTTTTTGTGCCCCCTACATATTGATATTTACTAGTTTTTGAGAAATTAACCCTTATTATTGTTGACATGCTGCCACTTCATTGTAATTTGTTTCTACCTTGGACCTATATTATCTCATACTGCTATGAATGAATCTAGAAAGTCCACACACACGGATTGTTTCTAATAGTACAATAAGTGATATGTTTGGCTTTAAAGGGATAGTAATTCTTCATTTTAGCTTTATTTTATTTTGTAGGAATAAAAAAAAAAACATGAACGATATAAGTCTTATCTCTCAAACCTTTATGGTTTGAGAGATATTCACAAGCAAAGTTTCCCCTCCCGCCCCTTTTACCTAGTGTAAGCCATCTCTTCTCAGATGCGGAATCTAGTTGTAAGACCAGACAGATAACAGCAGGGAACAATCTCCTTCCTATGAAAACAATGAAATCCTTGCCCCCCTTGACAAGCTTTTCAGGTTTTTCCCTTATCTTAATTGAAGATTGTCCCTCTCTGCAGTCTACCTGGGCACCTCCCTTCTGATCTGGCTGAACAGTGTTACATCCGTAAAAGGGGCGAGAGGGGAATACTTTGTCATTGAATTACTCTTGAACTACAAGTCTGACAGTATTGATATAACACTCTCCAAAGTCCAAATACTATGATGATTAATTAGAGCCGCTTTTATTATGAAACATTACTATCCCTTTAAGCACAACGAATTAGGATACTGTGCAGGGAATTGGCATAAAATACCACACAGTTTCATCAAAATCTAAAGGTTGCTTTCTCAATTTTTACAGAAAATGTAGATCTAGGTAGATATGACTTCTCTGTAAAACAAAGTAAACTTGTTTTGATGTCATATGACTACTGTAAAGAGGATCTACCATCTTTTCCAAATACTCGTCTCTGTGAAAAAAAATTGAATGAATAATTGTTTTTGTTGATTCACTAGCAATAATGGTACAGAGTTGCCCTTGTGGTTTAACTGAGTGGTGAAGGAGTATCCAACACATAGATGAATAATGCATTTGGTACTATTGTTATTGAAAGGGTTAACTGAATGGCAAAGACATATCAGGCGCATTGCAAGATATGCATTGAGTAGCCCTCTGCCACTTAGTGGTTTAACCCTTGAGTGCCAGATATGTATGCAATGCATTGTCTTCCCCTGTGACACTCAGATGTGTAACCATTTGAGTGCTAAGGACTTATTTATTGCATTGGATGCACCTCAGACACTAAAAGGGTTAAAGAAAACCACATGCGTTGGATTTCTGTCTGCCATTGAATGAGTTTGTAAATGGTGTGATCCCTACCATGCTTCAAGCTAGAAAACTGGTTTCGTCCAAGGCCTTATAGGGTTTTTTTTACCTGTTCTATCAGTGGGGTGACAATTGTTTATTTCATCCACAGTCTCAGTCTTCGGTTTCTCTTTAAAATATTTGGTAGAGACTTTTTCCGAACATTCTCCAGTTATTGTGAATACATGTTTGTGTATATTGAGATGCTACTGTATATGTAGTAGTAAAAATTGGTCTCTTTTGTGTGTGTGACTGATTGATTGACCATAAAGTATTTAGTTACTAATCTTATGGAGTTTACTTTTGGGCTATCTCTAGCGATAAGTTTCAATTGTTCAGCCCTTGTGTTAGTGTTGAATTATCCTATAACATAAAGTGATAGAATGCGTCGCTACCTGTGAGCGTAACCGCACATGCGCAGTAGAGTGTATGTGTGGTTTCGCACACAGGGAGCTTCACTGTGAGTCGTCTGAAGCTCCCCATTAAGGATCAGCACGTTCGGCGAGAGACTCTCTGAACGTGCTGATCCGGAGCGGGGAGCTCCGGACTGCTCACCACCTGACTCTGCTCCGGGGCAGCATCCAGGGCCGCTGGGTGCACTTTAGCCCGTGTATACGGGCTTTGATACTAGTTTTGTATAACACGTGCAAACTGTGATTTAGGGACTGAATACTGAATCTTTGATCCGGGTAAAGGAAACTATTAGAATGGAACAATTTATTTATGTCTGTCTCTTTATAAACTACATCACGATTTGTTACCCTCCTTAAAGATCCTAAGATCGATGAAATCAGTAGACTTTTTAACATATTTATATGTCATACTTACAGGGGAAGGTAAACCATTGATGTATTCGATAAATCATAGGAAGGATTCCTCTGACCCAAGTGAAATGATGAATAAGTTGCCAATTAATCTCCTAAACTATAAGATGCTGTCCCTAAATTTTTGTTGAACGTATTCCTCCTCAAATACATGCATATATGCATTAGTATACATAGGTGCTACGCATCCACCCATGGATGTTCAAGATGTCTGCGTAAAGCATTTCCCCTCATCCTGGAAGGAAATTCAATTTCAAACATGGATACAGAAGGTATAGCAAATACTCGACAGAAGGTATAGCAAATACTCGACAGAAGGACCAGTATATTGGTCAGATTCTGTTAGTCCTTACTGCTTCACTACCCTCTTCATATCCATAGGTACCAACAAGATATTAGTGTCTGATAAGCATACCTGGGAACTCTCTGGGTTTGACCCTGAGACTCAGGGTTTTGACCCAAATCTCAGGGTCTCAGGGTGAAGGGCCAAATTCTCAGGGTGAGAGAGGTCTGTGTCACCTACTATATGAATTTCCCCAATTAAATATTTCCTTAGCCTCTAAACTGGTGCCATTAGTACCAGAAAGACAGTGGGTGATGTCTTCTTGTCTTGTTTGTGTTCAGGCAGTGAGTTATCAAAACTGTAGCATGTTAAAGGTCCCTCGCACATGGACCGGAGCACCTCTGTGTTAGAGCTAGCAGGCACATATCGCATAAAATCTACATTATGGGAAGCTTTAAGGGTTAATATTTCAAAGATCTCAGGGTCAGCTCATCTTGAACGTTCCCAGGTATGCTGATAAGACAACTTGTTCAGTTTCCTTAATTGGATCTGGTAGATCTTTTACATACGTGGGTAAGATTTGTATAGTTGATTGCAAAGGAGCGTCAATGACCTTCCCAGTAGTTTGATGGAGGCTGCGTTGGGCTGATATTATTATTATCTATCTATTATTATTAATACTCCAGATTTACGGATTTTAAGGAGTCTATATAAATTGGGACAGACAGGAAATTCTTCCCTCAAATATTTCCTTTCAACTTCCATGATCCAATTTTGTGTAAGACCCAAGTCAGTGATTCCATTGATGAGTCATCACATCCCCAGTAGGATCCTTCTTTAGTTTGCAAATATGTTTTATCCTCCTGTAATTGCTTTTTCAATTCCTAGCTGTAATCACACTAGTCCTGAATGGGAATTGCTCCGCCCTCACCTGCAGGACAAATCCAGATTTTGTGGCCTTCCCTTAGAGATTTAATTGCTTTACATTCATCTGTAGACAAATTGGAATTCATTCACTGATGGATTTAAAGGGATAGTAGTACTCCCACTGCTGAAAGGTGTTTCATTCAAAAGTTATTAATTTTCAAAGTTGAATTTTTTAGGTGCAATATCACAGTGACCTGAAATTGTACAGTGGCGCTGTTGCTACACGATCCTATGGACAACTCTGGTCCCAGGACCAGGAATCTCCATAGGATGGTGTAGCAACAGCGCCACTGTACAATATCAGGCCACTGTGATATTACGCCTAAAAAATTCAACTTTGAAAATTAATAACATTTGAATGAAACACCTTTCAGCAGTGGGAGTACTCTTGTTTTACTCAGGGGGATAAACCCTACAACATATTTTTTTTACATTTTAAGTATTACTATCCCTTTAATTCTCCTCCATGTCATTCTTGATCAAGATGTCAAATGTTTGAATTGATAAACTTCTTGTTTGTGGTACTAATCTACTTTTCAGTCTAAATGAAGGCTATTTCAATACTTCAGAGGTTTCCTTGTCACTAAAGTGTACATTGAGGAGCATTAGATAGTTCATTTTATCTTTGTCCACTTTGCACTCAAAATGGTTGAATTTAGTTGTGAGTATAATTGATAGTCCTTTTCTTAGGAGTGATTGCTCCCCAGACGGCAATGTGTGTTTAGTCAAATTATTAATAACCAAAGTTATTTGGACCTGCCTCTGCTGTTTGATCCTCTGGTTTGACAGCTGGTCTCCTTTTTTGTCCTCTTCCAGGACAAAAAGGAAAAGGAACAAAAGAAATAAAAAATGAGAACAAAAAATAATAATAAAATAGGAAAAAATGAAAAATAAAAGGTAATAAAATATAATAGGCAGCAAGCAACTAATTTGATTATTTTCATTCAGTCCATATGGATTGCAATACAGTTCACGGATCCTGAAGCAAGAGGTAAGTTAACCTGTTGAGTGGTAGGGTCCTGTCCTTGTGTCCCTAACCTACTGGCACCCACGGATATGTGGTGGTTTTGCCTGTGTTGCATTCTAGTCTCCATCTTTATTATTATTTTGAGTGTGTGTTCTGGATGGATGATTTTTTGGCAAGGACTTTGAAACCTTTCTGTTCCTCATCTCAGTTTTTACATTTTATGGAGTCCAATCTTTTACTTCTCTGAACTTTTCTATTGATTCACTTTTTAGCTATTTCCCGACTTTTTCTTTGCTATGTACTTGAAAATTTAACGTGGCCCCTTTAAGAACGGGTGCCCAAATGGTGGCCTTCTTTATTTCTTTCACAGACCTTTTAAGGGACACCTCTCTGACCCTGTTTATCTCTTGGGGTTAGAGTGAGCTTAAATTGAATCAAATGATGGCACTATTTTAGAACATTGGAGAACCCAAGTTTGCTTAGCATGTTACAAAACTACAAACCTCAGAATTCCATGTTTTCTGTGTGGTCCTTCAGTAACCATCCTCCTTTATGATTGCACAATCTAAGCAGAGGCTCTTCTCTCCCTCTTTCCTTCCATTGTACCCCCATGCAGTCATCATTATAAGTACTTATATACTTCTGAATACTTTTCTCTTACTGCTGTGCCTTTTGGATTGACCGCTTTCATCCTGTCTTGGGGGGGGGGGGGTCTTCTGGATAAGTCAGACCTCAAGGGACACATGGGAAAATCTTAAACCCAGTAATTATGGGATCTCCTTAACTACTTTAAACCCTGTTACTCATGCCATATTGGGCTTCCGAACGAGGATTCTGTTACTCTGTCTCCTGCACTGTGGCCCCCACTCCTCCTCTGTGTCCCTCATGTGCTTGACAGGAATCAGATTTGATTAAGTCTCCTTTCTATTCAGACTCTTATATCCCCTCATTATTCAGGGGCTCCTAAACTCTTGGTCCGGATGCCCTGTGCCAACAGTTAGGCATTTAACGTCTGTTTTTAGGAGTCATTCACGATTAAATGGGGATTCCTCTGAGAAGGTAAGATTGATGGAGATAGATTTGGATTCCTCACTGTAATTGAGAGATGTCTGTGAGGAAGATTCTTGTTCCTCAGCTATAAAGGTCTTCACTGTGCAGTCCTCAGAGCTTCAGCTCTCTCAGGCCTCGTATTTTATTTCTTCTTCTCCAGGTGTCTTCCAGAGACCTAAAAAAGGAGGCACCCATTTTTCTTCCCCCATCACACTTTGGATCAGGTCCTTCTGGAAGAATGGAGGACGCATGACCGAAAACGGATTCTTAACAGGCTCATCTCTAATATGTGTCCCTTGTCAGCTTAGGCTTTTATGCAGCGGGCTACTCCACCTGCAGCTTGCCTCCCTATCTTTTGCTTTGCTAAGAACACTGTTTTGTCATTGGCAGATTCAGCATCTCTTAAGGATCAAGCAGATAAACGCTCGGGTTCTTTAGTGAACTGAATTTTGAGGCCACAGGTGTTGCCTTCTGACATATTTTTTGCTCATACTTGGCCACTAGAGCTATGGCTATCTGGGGTAAACTGTTTTCAGAGGCCATTCAAGGAGATGTTCCCAAATCAGAACTATTGGTACTGCTCACCAAGATTTTTTAGGCACCAGCATACTTTACAGAAGTGGAATTTGATGCCACCAGGTTTTCTGGATGAGCGTCTTCCTTTTCAGTGGCTGCATGTCATACCCTGTGACTCTGAGTGCATCTTTATTTCCTGTTTGTTTATAGTTGTTTGGTGTGTAAGTTCTGTGACGTTGACAACTGAGGTTTGTGGTTTATCAGTTTAGTCCTGTGGTCCCCCCCCCCCCCCCCCCCCGAAGTCTTAGTGGGATAGCTGTGTTCCACTATGGATGACAGAGAAAAAAGGATTTTAGTGAACTAATAGTTAAAAACTTTTCTTTTAGTTCATGTGAAACAAAGGACTCTAACCCGGACTGAAGTAAAACCCAAAACCGTGGTTTGTGTCCCCAGGCAGACAGTGCTCTTGGATTCTCGGTTAAGTGGATTTCCTTCTTTCCCCTCACTTCTGATTTATCTTTGACTTTGCTATATCTTAAAGCTGCGGAGGATTGGAGGGAAGATGGGAGTAACTGCCTCAGAGGCATAACTTTTTCCTTTTCTTAAAGTTCCCATCCCTTCTGAGGGGCGGTGGGGTGGTGGCATGGCATTCTCCTGCACCACATTCAGATTGGCAGTTGAACACAGGAGAAGGGTAAGAAAACAAGTAACAGAACTCTGTGGCCAGGGGCTGCTACAGTTTTGTCAATCACCTAAAGTCCCCTGACAGATAATTGTTCTAACCTGCTGTAGTAAAATGTAACTTCTAGCCTCCTTTTATGACACCTTATCTTGTATAGATATCTAAATATATTTTTTTAAATGAGTAAGACCTTTGCGTGCCAGAAAGGTGTCAAGTGCTTCGACTCCTTCAGTTCCCTCTTGATCATCGACTGGCTTCTGAGAAGGATGTAAACTTTACTCCCGCTTTCTCAAAAACATATTACTATTGTAGTCACACACAGCCAAATTGTCCACTGCTCACAGTCACAGTAGTAAAATGGGGTTTAAGATGTCAGGAAACTTGTCCTTCTCAGGCCCCATGTGTGTGTGTGTGTTGCCAGTCAAGCAGGATGTGGAAGCCATTCACCCCGTGCAGCAGGAATCTGTGTGGTATCGGATGAGCAATTAGGCGAGTGTTAACCCCTTCGTGACTGGATTAGTTCAGTGGTAGCGGGTCACACAAATGTTTGTTAAAAAAGATATCTGGTTTACTGTTGCTTTAAGTGGATGTGAAACCCTTTTCGTCTTATGCTAGCCCTCTTAAAGGGATTGTAATGTTTCACAAAAATAGCAGCTCCAATTAATCTTCATAGTATTTTGGCCATGGAGAGTGTTATTTCAATGCTGTCAGGGTTGTACTTCAAGAGTAAATGAATGATAAAATATCCCCCTCCCTCCCCTTTTACCTAGTGTAAGCCATCTCCCCTCAGATGTGGAATCTGGTCTTGAGACCAGACAGCTCGCAGCAAGGGACAATCTTCTTACTGTGAGCATAAGGAAAACTCTGCCCCCCTTGAGAGGTTTTTCCCTCATGCTAATTGAAGATTGTCCCCCTCTGTGATCCATCTGGACAGTCTTGCTGCTCTGAAGTGAGCAGTGTTATATCAGTAAAATGGGTGGGAGGTAGATACTTTATCATTCAATTACTCTTAAACTACAACTCTGACAGTATATTCAAATAAAAGGCATGGCAGCTCATACTTCCACCTTCCATTCAAACTTGCAATCCACAATCAGTATTATTGGATGAGCAGTTCTGGCTTTCTTGATTTTAACACACAAATCTCTAACTTCTAAATCTAATTCATCCAGACACAATGGAAGCCATATGTGCTCTCTAAGGAAACCTTTCTCCAGGTTCCTGTGAAATATCAGAAAAAGCAGGAGTGAATCAGCACCAAAATGGTTAATATCTCCACAATAGTCTGGTAATATAAAATAATTGAACAGCTTTATTGCATCAAAAAGATGCAATAAAAGTACCTTGGACAGTTTCAACCCGTGATTGAATCTAGGAGAGACTTCTACAGATGTATCAACACATTTCGCGCATTACGAGCTTACTCATAATCAAGGTCCTTGATCATGAGTAAGCATGTAATATGTGAAATGCGTTGATCAGTATTGATGGTCTGTTACATCTGATTGGTATCCTAAGTCTCTCCTAGCTTCAATCACAGGCTGCAACTGTCCAAGGTACTTATATCACATCTTTTTGATACAATAAAGTTGTTAAAGGGGAACTTTCACCCCGCAATAACTTCATGTTCACTTACTGCTCACCTGGCGACTAGCTGCTTAGTAGCGCTAGTCGCCAGAAATCTTACCTGGTTCTTCAAATATATGCGTTTTACAGGAGCAGGAAGCACGGACGTCTCTTCACAGTGACGTCCGTGCTTCCTGCTCCTGTAAAACGCCGATATCTGAAGAACCGGGTAAGATTTCTGGCGACTAGCGCTACTAAACAGCTAGTCGCCAGGTGAGCAGTAAGTGAACATGAAGTTATTGCGGGGTGAAAGTTCCCCTTTAAATTCTTTTATATTACCAGACTATTGTGGTGATATTAACCATTTTGGTGCTGGTTCACTTCTACTTTTTCTAGGATTGAAATAACACTCTCCATGTCCCGAATCCTATAAAGATTAATTGGAGTTGCTTTTATTGTGAAACATTACTAGCCCTTTAATCCCAGTAAGGCTTGTAGGACTGGGATCTCAAACTTAATTCCCAAGGGGAAATGGGGATAGCCCTAGTTTTGCACATGTGCTTTGGGTAGTCTAACTAAGCTTATGAATGCAACATCTCTTTAGGATCAGCAGTATCCCTAAAACGAGCAGTTATTCAGCCCTGTAGGAATGCAGTCTGAGACCTTCATCTTGGATAAATATAATTCTAGGTGTCCTCGTCCTTACAGACACAAAGCATTTGATTGATCTAGCAATTGCTGCAGTTTCATGCCTTAAATAAGAGTTTATTTGTTTCTGTTCTTTTACATAGACTTTTAGAATCTGCTTGTCTGTTTTGTTTCTGTACAGCCATCTGGCCACTTATTGACCTTTATCTTACCTTTCAAAATGGCAGATCTCTCCTTTTTGTTGTATTCTCCTAGTACTTATTGAATGTCATGTTCTAATAGCCTTTGGCATTCTTTCACTTTGTTCTATTATATGGTGCATGCTGCTTTCCTGTGTCAGTTGCTCCTTCTACAGCGTCTGTAAGACACGTCAGTGCTTTGTTTACTTTTTACTTATCTGTTCATTTCTCCTTTTCTTTTCAGTTCCACCCATTATTTAATTTAGCATTAAGCACTTTATACTTAAGGGTCCAGCTCAGAAAAAAAGTGATATTGTCATCAAAAACAATCTTATGAGGGTTAACATATAATTATTCTGACATTTTACAGATTGTCCCAAAACACCAGACACTCCTAAAAGTGATGCTGGCTCTTCTGCGAACAGTGGAAGGCTGAAAGCTCTGCAGAAGCAGCTGGATATCGAGCTGAAAGTGAAGCAGGGAGCAGAGAACATGATTCAGACATATTCTAATGGGCCTTCAAAAGTAAGTGGATTGCATAAGGGATAAATAAATAAAACCAAATGTGTCTCACACAAACGCCAAAAATGTAATGTAATATCTGCCAAAAGGATATCAATAAAAAATTGTATATTAAATTGTATGAGCAAAAATAGTAATACAAAATAAATGCTTGGATCATCAGATGTATCAAATTAGGAATACATACTAGCGGATATCAAATAATTCGTATATAGGCCAAATGGGTCTGCACATTACCCCCTATGTTGGCATTGCCACCCAGCCAGTATAAAAGGCTCTGTAACCAGAAGGGTGCCCACCCCAACCCGAGCTGGAAATACTAACAGCAAGATGGCCCAAAATGAACTGAAATCAAAAATATCTATGCACAGATGTGCACAAGATGTAATAGAAAGCTATGTATAGTAGGTGAAAGAGAGAGACCGGCAGGACCACAACCATATAAAAGGACAAAAACTATAATGGGTTAAAGATCCAGCAACTCTACCACCTTGACCGACCGGATATTCAAAAAAAAATAAAAAAAAATAAAAAATAAAATAATTGAAGTGAATGGAGTGGTGTGGAAACAAACAGGTGCCACACCCAACATAATTATCAAAGATAAAACGGAACACATAATGGGTTAACCCTCCGGTATCACGACTGTTTGGACCTCACAGGTGAAAATAAAATGAAACTGTATTGTAAAACGGAACACATAATGGGTTAACCCTCCGGTATCATGACTGAGTGGACCTCACAGGTGAAAGTAGAATGAAACCGTAATGTAGTTAATACAACTGTGTGGCTATAAACTGGGTCCTCACTAGATAGCATACTTGAAGGAAGGAAGGAATCCAGCATCCAATGGGTTAACAGCCAAGCGCGGTCATCAAGTCTGGCACACAGTTGGAAAAAACAAAATAGAAACTGTGAGTCTACTATATGCTAGATCTATAAACAAATAAATTACAATTTGTGTACAATGTGTCTGGTTAAATAGTGCCTAGTGAAAAAATTATATAATGAATAATGTATCTGGGTGAATCCAATTGATTCTGTTTGATATTGACCTTAATGGCCAGACAAGAAACGATCATCAATTTTGTGATGCAAGAGTTACAGTCTTTAAAAGAAGAGAGGAGATGATGATGTCTATTCCCCGGAATATATATATCCTATATAATAATTCGCTAAAATGTGTGTAACGACACAGTCATGCGCAGTAGAGACTGCCCACGCCGCGGCTGATACAGAGCTGGGCGCTCCTTCGGAGCGGAGAGGGCAGTCTCTACTGCGCATGACTGCCCAGCAACCGGCTGGCAGTGGCACTGTGGCCCATGTAACAGGCACTTCAACTAGTATATAAATATATCACCCATGCAGGTCGAACTGGAGTGAAGATGCACAGAGTTAGAGGGTAAGAATGTTTGTTTTTGTCTGTGTCTCCCTCTACTAGATTGCTGTTGGATGTCTTATTCATTCTAGATTAACATTTATTATTTATATTCAGGACACAATATATCTCGTTTTCTGTATTACCCTATTCACTGCTTATATTTACTCATCTTATAGATACAGTGTCTTCTCTAGGAATTCGGTCCTAACCAGATTGGGATTCTTTACATTATTTATTTTTATTTCAGTTGTTTGGCACTTCAGTTGGATTTACACAGATACAGTTCCCATTATATATTTATGTTTTTTTCCACTAGGCACATTGTATTTTATTTGTTTATAGATCTATCATATAGTAGACTCAGTTTATATTTTCATTTTTTGCAACTTGATGATAGTACTTGCAGGGCTGGTGCAAGGATTTTTGCCACCCTAGGCAAAACCTAATTTTGCTGCCCTTTGGCTCCACCCCTTGTGCCCGACCCATTTATGCCCCGCCTCTGTATATGTTTAAGTGTCAGTGTGTGTTTCCTATATGTGTCAGTTTGTGTGTGTGTTCTCTATATGTATGTGTCAGTGTGTGTTCCCTATATGTATATAAGTGTGTGTGAGTCTCTGTAAGGATATCAGTGTGTAAGTATGTGTGTGTGCTTCTCTATATGTGTATCAGTGTGACAGAGTGTATGTTCTCTATATGTGACTCTCCCCCCCCCCTTTGACTCTCTCTCCCCCTCTTGACTGTTGATCCCCCCTTTGACTCTCTCTCCCCGTCTGACTCTTGATCCCCCTTTTGATTGTTGATCTCCCCTTTGACTCTCTCTCTCTCCCAGTCTGACTCTTGATCCCCCCTCTTGACTGCTTATCCCCCCTTTGACTCTCTCTCTCTCCCCCCCTTCTGACTCTTGATCCCCCTCTTGACTGCTGATCACCCCTTTGACTCTCTCTCTCCCCATCTGACTATCCCCTCTTGACCTCCTTTCCACTTACTCTTCCCAGTGCACGTCTCTCTCTCTCTGTCCCAGTGAGTGTGTTTCGGTGCTCTCCCTTGGCTGGCTATTTTTTTTTTAACCTTTTCAGTGAGAGGGGTATACAACGCATTACAAAGCTATGCGTTGCGTACCCCTCTGGCACTGAAAGGGTTAATGTAGCACAGTGATGCCCATTTCTCTCTCTCCCCCTCTGCTCCTTCAGTCCTGGTCCAGGATTGAAGGAGCAGAGGGGGAGAGAGAGAAACAGGTATCGCTGTGCTACATTAAAAAAATAGCCAGCCAAGGGGGGGCACAGAAACGTACATTTTTTTTTACGTCTGCAGTAAGTGGTGGTGGTGGGGGGGGCGATGCGCCCTCAGAGAATGTGCGCTCTAGGCCGGCACCTACCTCGCCTATAGGTGGCGTCGGCCTTGAGTACTTGGCTGTTAACCCCTTTAGTTGCTGGATTCCTTCCTTTGGGTGAGCTGTACAGCGAGGTCCCTTTTTGTAGACGCACGGTTGTATTAACTACATTATAGTTTAATTCTACTTTCACCTGTGTGGTCCACTTCGTTACGATACCCAAGGATTAATCCTATGTGTTCCATTTTATCTTTAGGTTTGTCAGGTTGGGTGCGCATTTGTTTCCACAACACTCCATTCACTTACATTATTTTTTAT
Organism: Rhinophrynus dorsalis; assembly: GCA_037306005.1. Classification (NCBI taxonomy): domain Eukaryota; kingdom Metazoa; phylum Chordata; class Amphibia; order Anura; family Rhinophrynidae; genus Rhinophrynus; species Rhinophrynus dorsalis. Next base: position 169,341,353 of record CM074722.1, read on the forward strand.
CCTATATAATTCGCTAAATCGTGTGTACGCCCGACATGCGCAGTAGACACTGCTGCGCGTGCGGCAGTCATGCGCAGTAGAGACTGCCCGCGCCGCGGCTGATACAGAGCTGGGCGCTCCGAAGGAGCGTCCAGCTCTGTATCAGCAGTGGCACGGGCAGTCTCCACTGCGCATGACTGCCGTGCGACCGGCTGCCAGAGGCACTGTGGCCCGTGTAGCGGGCTGTTCAACTAGTATGGATGTATTTCCATCCCAGTCGTCAGGTCGGTCTGTAGAGGTGGCAGCGCTGCTGGATCTTTAACCTGTTATATTCTTTGTCCTTCCTTTACAGGTTTGTGCTCCTGCCACTCTCCTTTTTTTACCTACTGGGTTTACCTATACATTGCTTTCTAGTATATATTGTGCACATTTATGCATAGATATTTTTCATTCCAGTTCATTTAGGGCCATCTTGCTGTTTGTATTTTCCACTCTGATCGGTGTGGGCACCTTTCTGGTTATGCACCTTTTTTACTGGCTGGGTGGCAATGCCGACTGGGGGACGGGGGTTGCAGACCAATTTGGCCTATATATGAATATTTAAATTATTTGATATCCAGTCGTATTTATGCCTATTTTCATTTGTGATGATCCAAGTTATCTTGTATACTATTTTTGCTCATTTCTTTTAATAAACCTTTTTTTATTACATCATTTTAGTATATGTTATTGGTGCTAGTATAAGACATATTTGGATTTTAGTTTAGATTTTTTTTGTTCTAGGTAGAAGAACATTTTGTATCAAGCAGCCTACTTTCTTACACATTCTACATGTACTCTTTATTAGGCACATCTAGATACGTGTGTTTTTTTTTTTTTTAATACAAAGTTTTGATAAAGGAACACATTCCTTTCAAACAGTGCTTTTTAACTCCATGAATGCTCACGGATGTCTCTAGTATTTACTCGCTTGATCCCTTGGCAGCTTCTACTGTGTAGATCAGGGGTTCTCAACCCATGCCCTCAGTGGCCACTAACAGGCTAGGACTTAGGAATTCCCCTGCTAGAGCACAAGTGTGTTGATCAGAGGCTCATTCACATTGATTAACTCACCTGTGCTTTCACAAGGAAATCCTCTAATCCTGGTCTATTTAGTGGCCACTGAGGGCACGGGTTGAGAACCACTGGTGTAGATTTTCTACTTCATCACTGGCTTATAATACAGGTTTTGAGCAGGTACAAACTTCCCCATTCCTCAAACCTTGTATTACTACAGTCATGTGCAAAAGGTAAAATATGCAGCTGGTCATTCTTTGTAGGAATGCAAGTTTTGAACAAGGGGGAAATTTGTTCCTGCTTAGTTGCTATATTACTGGTTACTTATCAGGAGGAAAAAGTCAAATACACCCCTGCAACAATTGCTGAGGCTTTGTATGAAAAACAGTTGGGCAACATTAGGCCTTCCAGCCACTTCCAGACTGCAACTCCCATCATTCCCCATGCAGCCAACTGATGATGGATTATGTTGGGAGTTGTAGTCTAGCAGCGGGATAGATGACTACATATTATTGACTCCTGCTGTAAATAGTGAGTTTCAAGTTGTTAGCATAGTGTTATAATCAGGGTAGAATGTCCTTTAAGTTAAGTATACGTGTGTTTTGGGATTACTGCTGCTTTTAACACCTTGAAGACCAGAAGTGCGTGCAACACCTTATAAAGCTATGCATTATGATACCCATTGACTCTGAAGGGGTTAAACTTATGTTGGTAGAGCTGCTGGGGTTTTGCGGGATGAATTCTGAGGCAAACCGACTGCACCGGGGAAGGACAGATAATGTTCCCAAACTCCAAAGTGATGGAAGATCTCTCAGGCATCAATGGAGTTAAAAGCCCCATTTAAGTAAATGGGAAGTTTTATTTATTCCCTATGGTGCAGTTTGTTTTCTTCAGAATTTCTCCTGTCTTTGCAGGAGGCCCTAAGGGTCTTATTCATTAAGCTAAAGATGCTCAATCTTGGGAGAAACCAACTGCACAATAGGGGAGAAATAAATTCCCATTGAATGCTCGAGACCTCCCTAACATTTAAGATGTTAAACATCCCATTTAAAGTGACAGTCAACCTCCTTTTTACTTTCATGATAAACGTAGACTGCCACATTCAAGTAATACATTTACACCGTCTGCTTACCTTTAGTCATGCAAGCGTGCAATGAGTGATCAGACCCATATCAATGACAGACATACATAAGCTCCTTTTCTGTGTGCAGAGAGACTTGACAGAACTTCTATACCAATTTCAAACATTGCACATGTAACACCTGACCCACAAAGGGCCTTGTTCATGACTGAAATAAGGAGCAAACCTACTGCATCATAGGGGAGAAATAACTATCCTCCAAATGCCTATTAATTTAAATGGGCGTTATTTAGAAAGTTAAAGCGGTGCAATCCTGAAACAAACCAGTTACACTGTATGGGAGAAATTAATTCCAGTAGAATGCATTGGAGACCTCTCAGTTAGGTGGTCCAAAGCCCCATTTAAATCAGTTAGATGTTTTCTTTGTCCCCTGTGGTATAATTATATTGTTTCAGGATTGATCCTCTCCTTTTGTGACAGAAGTAAAAAAGGGTGAGGTCATGTTAAATTGTGGTTTTGTCTCCTCTTAATTCTTTAACTTGATGAGTAAGGCCCTAAGAGTGTCAAATGTTACATGTGTAATATCTGTAACTGGTATAAAGATTTGTCAAGTCTCTTGGCATAGGAAAAGGGTGCTTACTTGTTTCTGTCTGTAATTGATATGCGGTCTTATAACTCATTGCACACTTGAGTGATTAATGGTACGCAGACAATGCAAATGTATTCGGAGGAATAGGAACGATAACTGTGTAAAACTCCCCAAATATGACCGAAATCGGTAACTGTCGTAAAAGCCCAAAGCTAATAGAAGAAATGCTGATATAAAACAAGTCAATCTACCAACTATCCTATATAATGATTCACTAAGGATGTTTGTCAGAAGCCGTCATGCGCAGTAGAGAGACGGCTGAACGCGCTGCAGTCATGCGCAGTAGAGACTTCCTGCTCCAAGGCTGATATGGAGCGGGGCACTCTGAATACAGACCGGAGTCCTCTCCGCACACCTTTGTGGGACCAAGGCAGTCCCAGGAAGGTGCACAGAGAGGACTCCGGTCTGTATTCAGAGTGCCCCGCTCCATATCAGCTGCTGTGCGGGGAGTCTCTACTGCACATGACTGCAGCGGTGGCCTGTGTAAACGGGATTTTCAACTAGTAATAACAATAAAAGTATAAAAATCAATCAGTGATAATGTGGAAGGCAGTTCTTCCAAGCATTTCCCTAAGAATAAATAAAGATGGGTAAGTAAACAAATTAATAATTCAATAACAATTTATAAGAAAAGCTACAAAAAAGTCCATAAAAGATAATACATCTTTTATACATTTCTCAATAGTCGGTTGTAGCCGCAATTCAGAATCATGTCTGTGGATGTGAATAAGAAAAATATGTAGAGTTATCAACATTAGCTTGTCTCCAGCATTATAGAGGAAAGCATGTAAATGGAGAATGATAATGAAATCATGGAATGAGAGAGTTGGTAATAATAATAAATGAATGATAAGGGCTGTACAGTCCATTGCCAGCATTGGTGAAAAAAGAAATTATAGCAGTATACTACCTCCTGCAGCTCACTATCGAGTGACGTTCACTGTGAAGTAATTTCTGGTTAAAGGGATAGTAATACTTCGTTTTAACTTCATGTTTTTTTAATGCCTACAAAATAAAATAAAGAATGATATAAGTCTTATCTCTCAAACCTTTATGGTTTAAGAGATGTTCACAAGCAAAATTTCCCCTCCCCGCCCCTTTTACCTAGTGTATGTCATCTCTTCTCAGATGTGGAATGCAGTCCATAGACCAGACAGATAACAGCAGGGGACAATCTTCTTCCTATGAAAACAATGAAATCCCTGCCCCCCTTGACAAGCTTTTCAGGTTTTTCCTTATCTTAATTGAAGACTGTCCCTCTCTGCAGTCTACCTGGGCACTCCCTTCTGCTCTGGCTGGACAGTGTTACATCAGTAAAAGGGGCGGGAGGGGGACACTTTTCTCATTGAATTACTCCTGAACTACAACTCTGACAGAACTGAAATAACACTCTCCAAGGTCCAAATACTATGATTAATTAGAGCTGCTTTTATTACGAAACATTACTATCCCTTTAAAAGATGTAACCACAAAACAAGAGAGGAATGAGTACTATCTAAGCTTTGTAAGTTTAATATATGTAAGAACATATTAATCTATTAATTACAAACCATGGATCCATAAGGTAATGTCTAGTATGATTTTGTGGCATTTTTATATGTATGGGTTTTATTTTTTATTTTATTATTGTTGTTACTATTTCATGTTATTTTAATTATATTAATACCTCCTATTATTGTCCGTTTTTTAAAATTGGTATCTATTTTCCATTGCATTGATTTTATTATTATGCTAAACATTACCAATGTAGACCATTCCTTATCTATGTCATGCTCTATCTCCCAGCCTGCGCCACTCCACTTCTCTTGCGATCTTCAATGTAGTAATGTTTCACAATAAAAGCAGCTCCAATTAGTCTTCATAGTATTTGAACCAAAGAAAGCAGAGTTTTGCTACTGTCAGAGTTGTAGTTCAAGAGTAGTTGAATTATAAAGTCTGCGCCCCCGCCCCTTTTACCTAGTGTAAGGCACTGCCCCTCAGATGTGGAATCTGGTCTTGAGATCAGACAGCTCATGACAAGGGACAATCTTCTTACTGTGAGCATAAGGGAAACCCTGCCCCCTGGACAGGTTTTTCAGGTTTTTCCTAATGCTCACTGAAGATTGTCCCCCTCTGCAATCCATCCAGAAAGTCTTGCTTCTCTGAGGTGAGCAGTGTTACATCAATAAATAATAATTTATCATTCAATTACTCTTGAACTACAACTCTGATAGTATTGAAATAACACTCTCCATGGCCCAAATACTATGAAGATTAATCGGAGCTGCTTTTTTGTGAAACATTACTTCCTTTTAAAATTACACCTCTTCAACAAGCTAGAAGGCACTCACATCATACATCTAAGTCTCTTTAACTTGTGCATATTCCCCTATCCCGACCAGAAATCGAGCATTGTAATCTGCACTTAAACCTTGTTATCTGCATGTCTCCCTTCACCACTATAGATTGTAAGTTTTTGAGCAGGGACCCCATTTCCAGTGTTTCATTTTGCTAAGCATTTGTCACCCTCTATTGTCTACACCCTTAAATTGCTGAGTAAACTTGTGGCACTAATTAAACATTCATTCAATGCATTTTGTTTGGTCGGTGATTCATGTGTCTTGTGAAATATGCCTTTAGATTCTCACATTGTCACTCATTTCTCCCCACGGAGGTTTTCGTATATGCGCATTCGTCACTTTACCAACTTAATTCTCATACTTAATTACCTCCCGTGAAATTAATGCACACAGTATTGAATACATTGTTTTTCTTTTATTTAATCACTGTGATGATTATTATTTTTATATAGATTGATTGTTAGAACTTTGATGTAATTAAAAGAACTCCTGTTCTGAGAGGTAGGAGCATAGGAAATGATAAACAAGTACCATAATAAAGGCATTGTATGCTTCTAATGAAGTAGAACAGAGGCTCCACAATACACATTGGGCCATCCTATTAATGCACCCTACCACACCGCCTTTGTGAACCTGCCCACTAGTCCAGATTAGCAGCTAGTTCCTGCACATGGCATTATGTGTTGTGGTCCTGCTTACTGCACAGCATGTTTTAGACACATGCAGTTTCAGCTGGATGATACAGGCGTTGTTTTAAGGGTCCTAAAAATTCTTTGAGGACATTTCAGAGAGGAGCATTACAGGATATTAGTGAGGCCTGAGTCAGTGAACTGGCCAACTTCTGGACAGTACTGTGGGCACAGCTTTGTTGACTACCAGGGGCATGGGCTCTTAATGCACAAGGTAGGAGCAATATGTGAGTCCATATTGCTGTAAATGTTTATGGTTTGTTCTTACATCTAATAAATGTGTTTAATATCCAGTCAAATTACCACTTGCAGAACAGAAGGGATGCCTGTATTTATTTAACCCTTTGAGTTCCAGAGGGGTAGTCACCCTTCTGGCACTCAAAGGGTTAACGTTGCATTGCCCATTTTCTTTTTAGGATGTTGGGATCTGCGTTTTTTAGAAAGCTAGGTGAAGCAATTTACTCGTGCTTCCTTGTCAGAAGTTTACACTTCACTGTGTAATACACAACATTATTTCCCCCAACTTGCTGAAAACCAACACATTCAATGTCACATGCTTTAAGGTATGGAAACTAAACTTTATGGTATGGAAATCTATTCATATTCTAACATGAGCTTTCATAAAAGAGCAAGTTGGATACTGGCATTAATGCTTCTTTAAATGGAAAGTTTTGCTGTCTTCTGATGTATCCTGTAAAAATAGTGCACAATGTCCGAGTAAGTCACTTCTCCATGCTGCAAGAGGGGTAAAATCTGAGACTTCATTTCTTTCTTGCCCTAAAGGAGTCTGACTTCATAGCACCTTCTTCATAGCACCTGTGACAGTGGTAACCAGAGTGCACAACATAGCCAATAGTTTTAAGCTAAAATGCACAAATATGCACCATGGTCCTTCACATTCAGTTATTAAAAGGAAAGAAAAACTGTGGACCCTTGGTCATAGAGCACCACATGTGTTTGATGCCCTGGGTGTCTCTATGGGTGAGTGTGGGGGTGGCACTTAAAAGGGATTCAACAGATTCCTTATATAGCCTGGAATGAGATTGTGCCCCATTATTTTCCTTCCTTTCCTCGTGGCTTTCCTCTACAAGTAAGTAGTTACATGCAGGAATCACTGTTCATTCCAGCATAAAACTTCCAGATTCACAAAATGAGTTTTTGCAGAGGGTAAACATACACTAAAGACAATACTAATGTATTCCCAAAGACACTGCATATCTGACATGTAATATGAATACATTTTACTCTGACATCCAAACTGCTGAATTCTGGTGCATCATGTGGACAGTAATCACCTGTGTGAACTGCACCATAAGAAATAATACCAGTGATGGGGGGAGTGGAGCAATACATTGCACACCACTCTGGTCCTTTAAAGGTTTAAACAAAATAATGTCGACTACTTGAACAGGACCTTAAAGTTTGATATGTGCCGTCACACATTCTGTTATTAGCTGAGCTTTGATATGGAAGGCTGAACTTTTGTTTTAGGGCACACTGGAACAGAAGTGTTTAAAGCGGAACTACCACCCGACATAATCTTTAGCTTCACTAAGTCCCCATCTGGCGACTAACTGCTTAGTAGTGCTAGTCACCAGAATAATTACCTTATTTAATAGATTTCTGCTCTCTTCCATGGGTGACAGGCAGGACGGAGTGCGGGCATCTTGCCATTGTGACATCTGCGCGCCTGCACTGTGTCAGTCCCAGCCGGAGCCAAATGGCTCCTAGCAACACCTCCTAGACCTGGCTGGGACTGACATTGCAGACGCACGGACATCACAATGGCAAGATGTCTGCGCTCCGTCCTGCTTGTCACCCATTGAAGAGAGCAGAAATCTATTAAATAAGGTAATTATTCTGGCGTCTAATGCTACTAAGCAGCTAGTCTCCAGATGGGGACTTAGTGAAGCTAAAGATTGTGTCGGGTTTTAGTTCCGCTTTATTTGAAAAAAAAAAAAAAAAAAGTTCAGTGTGATGCTTCCCTTTGTGTACATGTTGGACTACATTTATCAAGAGGTGATTAGGCGTGTGTGTGTAATATATAGTATTCACAATCAGCTTTGTAGTGCTACAGTGTATCACAGTTTTCGCAGCATTCCTTTGTTTCAGTAGAAACAGAAGTGAGTAAAATCCCAGTTGCAACGGTTGTGTGATTAACAGAAATCAGTGCTAGACAATTGTAGCTACACTATTTCACTGTTTGCGAAAAGTTGCAGCAAGAAGAGTCTCTGTGAAAATTGCAGCATGTGGCCTGTGTGAAATGTCCTCTAGGACACAGTGACTCTAGAGTCTTGGTTTTGCTTGTTTGGGTGTTTTTTTTTTCTTTCACTCTGATTGTCCCCTGAGTGTAAGGAGCCTTAACCAAACCCAGCCTTTTGTGTTTTCTTTACTGTTATTTTTCTACACCTTTAGATGTGTTTTTTTGTTCTTAAAACAAGAGTCCAAAGAATGTGAGGAATCATTTTACACCTTGAATGCTAGAAACTTCATCATATTGCTTGGGCTGTAGGTTCAAAAGAAGACTGGAGGGATTCTGGGACAAATCAAACTGTACCATATGAGAATAATATATATTTAATTTAATTTTATCATTTTAACCTCTTGAGTGCCAGAGTGTTCTTCAGTGCTAGCATTCAAGATGTTAAAATCACACTTTTTAATTAACAGTAGTTTTTAGCTATCTCTCTAGTTGCAGTTGCCCCAGAATATCTCTGCTGTTCTTTGGAACATAGTCTTTGGAATCCTTTGCACTCTTTCCTTTACCAGTTAAACACTGGCTCTTAATTTTTTTTACAGGATCGGAAGCTTCTTGGCACTGCCCAGCAAATGCTCCAGGACAGCAAGACAAAAATAGAAGTGATACGCATGCAAATTCTCCAGGCAATGCAGCAGACCAATGAAATGACCTTCGATAATGGTAAATGTTTAGAGTTGTCCCTTTGCACCGGCTGCTTTATATCGTTGTTAAGTGTGAAATGCTGCTCACTAAGCCTTGTGTTTCTGGATTAGCTGAAGTGATCATGTAGAAATTGTACAAGGGTAGCTGTGGGACTTTAAAATGATGGTACATTGTAGGTCTGTGGAAGGTTACTTTCTGTACTCTGGCTGTTGGAGACTACAGCTCCCATCATCCCAAAGCAGCTTTATTTACTGGATATTTTAAAAATGATTGCAGGTATTCAGCAGTTTTTTTAACCATTATTATTTAGCATTTTAACATTTATTTCTTAAAGAAGCTGTCAGTCTTTATTATGGAAACACGCATACCGTAAGGTTTTTCCTTCTGTGTAAAACATGGATACTGCCACTTCTTCAAGATATTTTGGTCCAAAGTCTTATAACCATTTAAACCAGTGCTTTTCAACGCAAGTCCTCAGAAAACACCAACTGTTTATCTACCTGAGAACAAGCAGGCACTAATTAAAAATTTAATCAGTGGCTCAGTCATTTGATTGCTGTACCTGTTCTTAATTAGAGAGAGCTTTCAAGGGGATTGTATTGCTTTTATTTAACAAATATTAATATTTTAGACATTAACAATATTAGTACAATGAGTTATGTCCCATCTCTCAACCATTTATAGTTTGAGAGATCGAAGCATCTGGTTTGCAGCCACACTTTGTAGACCATTCCAATTAAGTATTTATGTCTATATTGCGCTACTTCGGGTCTACTGAACAGTTGCAGGACTATCCCAGGACCAGAATCTGCTTCTCTCAGCTAGAGGGCAGACTTCTTTGAAACGGCCGGGAGGGGGAACGTTACATGCTTCTATCTCTCAAACGAAAAATGTTTGAGAGATGGGACATAGCTCATTGTACTACTCTTTTTAATGTCTACAATATTATTTGTTAAATAAAAGAAATATTATCCCTGTAACATTTGATATGTTGGTGTTTTTCCAAAACCATGCCACGTGTTGTCCTGAAACTTCATGTACAGTTCACCTGGTTTCCAGACTGTTGTTCTGTTGCATTCTGTTGGAGGTCTTCATAGAATGCGATCGTAACAGCTTTATCAGTTTGTAACAGTTTGAACAGTTATACTCTTTGAATAATACCACTGCTAGTACTGGAAGTGCCTTTGTTTTACTCAGCAGGAGAAGCCCTACAATGTGTGTGCTTTTTTGTTTTGTTTAACAATAAATGTTTACTACTTCCTTTAAAGAAAGTACAAACTATAGTGCCATTTGAGTATGCAAAAGTAATTGCAGTTTCTGCAGAGCAGGAGTGGGGTGATGTGCAATCCAGTGGCCATCTGAGGATGATGGTAATTGTAGATCCAATAACAGCTGAAGGGCCACATATTGCCTAGTCTTTCTTCAAGTCCTAGTAAGAGAAAACTTTGATTTTCAGGGTGTGTGTGATATACAGGGAGTGGTCCTCCACCCAATCTTTCTGTGTGTGTGTGTCTTTCTGTGTGTGTGTGTCTTTCTGTGTGTGTGTGTGTGTGTGTGTGTGTGTGTGTGTGTGTGTGTGTGTGTGTGTGTGTGTGTGTGTGTGTGTGTGTGTGTGTGTGTGTGTGGTATGAAAAATGCTGGCAAGTGAGAATGTTATCAAAAATAGACATGTTTAATAGTTTATTTTTATCAATTAACAAAATGCAAAGTGAGTGAACACAAAAAAAATCTAAATCAAATCAATATTTGGTGTGACCACCCTTTTGCCTTCAAAACAGCACCAGTTCTTCTAGGTACACTTGCACACAGATTTTAAGGAACTCTGCAGGTAGGTTGTTCCAAACCTCTTTGAGAACTAACCACAGCTCTTCTGTGGATTTAGGCAGCCTCAGTTGCTTCTCAGTGTAATCCCAGACAGACTCGATGTTGAGATCAGGGCTCAGTGGGCGGCCATGCTATCACTTCCAGGACTCTTTGTTCTCGTTTACGCTGAAGATGGTTCTTAATGACTTTGGCTGTATGTTTTGGGTCATTGTCATGCTGCATAATAAATTTGGTGCCCTGATGGTATTGTATGATGGATAATATCTGCCTGTATTTCTCAGCATGGAGGAGACCATTCATTCTGACCAACTCCATTTGCAAAAATGCAGCCACAAACTTGCAAGGAACCTCCACCATGCTTCACTGTTACCTGCAGACACTCATTCTTGTACCGCTCTCCAGCCCTTCAGCAAAAAAACTGCCTTCTGCTACAGCCAGATATTTCAGATTTTGACTCATCAGTCCAGTGCACCTGCTGCCATTTTTCTGTACCCCAGTTCCTGTGTTTTCGTGCATAGTTGAGTCGCTTGGCCTTGTTTCCACACCAGAGGTATGGCTTTTTGGCCGCAAGTCTTAAGACCACTTCTGACCAGACTTCTCCGAACAGTAGATGGATGACCAGGGACCAACTGTTTTCTGCCAATTCTGAGCTGATGGCACTGCTGGACATCTTCCGATTGCAAAGGGAACTAAGAATGATGTGTCTCATCTGGTGCACTAAGTTTCCTTGGCGACCACTGCATCTATGATCCACAGCAGTGCCCATTTCTTTGTGCTGTTTCAAAAGCGCTTGAACAGCACATCTGGAAACCCTGTCTGCTTTGAAACTTCTGCCTGAGAGAGACCTTGCTGATGCAGTATAACTACCTTGTGTTTTTTGGCTGTACTCAGACTTGCTCTGGTGTATGACTTTTGACTTTAAACTCTCTTCAGCGACTAACCTTTTTAGCTGAGTTTGGCTGTTCCTCACCCAGTTTTATTCCTCCTACACAGCTGTTTCTGTTTCAGTTAATGATTGTGTTTCACCCTATATATCAAATTGATGATCATTCGCACTTTTGGCATAATTGTTTAGTCGTACACCTGACTATATACATACAAAATCCCTGATTTTGTGCAAGTGTACCTAGAAGAATTGATGCTGTTTTGAAGACAAAGGGTAGTCACACCAAATATTTAATTGATTTAGATTTTTATACTGTTCACTCGCTTTGCATTTTGTTAATTGATAAAAATAAACGAAATAAATTAACTTGTCTATTTTTGAAAGCATTCTTACAGCATTTTTCACACCTGCCTAAAATGTTTGCACAGTACTGTATATTTATTGACTTAATGTGTTGGAAGCCACAGCAGTAGTTATTTCAGACATATTGAAAAGATAATTAATCAAGGCATACAATTTTAAAAGAAGGGAAACAACCGATCCAATTTATTGGTGTCTTTCTACCACTTGGCTGATATTCACAAAGTATTGCAGAAGGTGGGGGGGCATCTGCAGATATGAGAGACTCCACATTGTTATATGTATAATAAAAAATAAGTAAAGGTCATAGTGATGCTTAACTAGGATCAAGCCTTCCAGGGTTTATAGCAGGCTTAATAGGAATGTATCCTACTCAGGGTGCTGTCTCTCTTAGCTCACTAATGCCATACACAGAGAAGAACTATATCCTGTGCACTTCATGCTTATCCTGCCCAGATGAAAGTCCAGCTGTGAACTTCCAGGCAATTCCTCTCTGAACAAGGAAAGCCGCTAACCCTAGACATATGTTTTGACAGCCTTGGGCCTCATCTGGGAGATGCAGCTAGGCACATGTTAGTAAGGTGTCCACATCTAGATTCTCCTCTAACCCACAGGTTCCTTAAAGTGGACAGCCACACAAGGCCAAAGAGAGCTTTAACATAGGCCATGAGGTTGCTGCTTCAATATTTTCAATAAGTGGAGTCTTCTCTACGTTCCTTGATCAATAATACCCAATGTTCAAATTCCATAATGAAGCTTTTCTCTTTGCTGTGTGTAACTGTTCAAAAAGGTGATGTTATGGTTTTCCTTTTTCTTTTTTTCCCCAGCAAAACCTGTGATAAGTCCACTTGAGCTCCGAATGGAAGAATTGCGGCACCATTTCAGGATAGAGTTTGCAGTGGCTGAAGGAGCAAAAAATGTAATGAAACTGTTAGGTTCTGGAAAAGTTACAGACAGAAAAGCACTTACTGAAGTAAGTTATGTTTTGTGCAACACACTTTTAATATTACAAAACTTCAAAACCATCTGTACCTTCTTAATGTACCCCATCTTGGTATTTATTATTTACACTGATGGTGCTTAATCCCTTAACGACCGGCATGCACACTCGCTTCCGGCACTTGAGGACCATGGGACATTTCTTTTTTTGTATTTCCGATTCAGGTCCTGTCACGGCAGTGGATGCTAAGGGGTTAAAGAAATACATGCATACTAATATTTGAATTAGGCTCAAACACAGAATCCTGTTGAAAATCGCCATTCGGGGTGCAATTGTTAAAAACTAACTTTATTAAGTTATTAAAATCTGACATAATGAAAAAGAAGAAATAAAAAAGAATTTCCACAATATTTTAACAATACGACAGTGGTGGCCTATACTAACTAGCAAGGAGTGACCAGGAACACTCAGCCTTGTCCTCAGAAGTTGTTGAATCTTGTTTGGGCAGAGACTCCAGTTCCAACTTCCTCCGCGATTCACATTCCAAGGATAGACAATTTCAGTGGATTTTCACAGATGTCCAGATCTCGATTTCAGGAAATGGGGACTTAACCAGGTGGTGGTCAACTCCACAGTCCAACTATGGGATCTTCCAGCCATGGATCTAATGGCCTCTCAGTGGAAAAGCAAAGATCTCCTGATTTTCTCCAAATGTGTGAGCCCAGTTATCCATTCTGTGCAGTTCAACCTGGAGTATGTGTGTTCTCCATTCCCAGGGTATTGAGAAGTCAGGATGCAGCAAGCGCATATAATCCTGGCCTCGCGGGACGTGGTTCTCAGATCTTCTGCATTTATCAATAGCAGAGCCTTTTTGGCTTCCGCTTCTTCCAGACCTTTTGACTCTAGGTCCTATGTGTCACCCAGGCCTGGAGAGGTTGGCTTTGACAGCTTGGCTCTTGAAGACAGCATCCTAAGAATGAAAGTTTTCTCTTTATTCTGTTATTGCCACTATGACAAAGGCCTGCAAGACAGTTTCATCCAAGGAGTATCATAGATGTATGTTCATTATTCAAGAAGAGGGCCTTGGCCACGTTCTTCTTGGTTATCTTATCCTTTCTTGAGGATGGGTTTCAGAAAGAGCTTAGTCTAATTTCTATCAAGGTCCAGATTCCAGCTTTATAATAATAATAATAATAATAATAATCCTTTATTTATATAGCGCACACAGATTCCGCAGCGCTTTACACTCATATTGGTTCCTGTCCCCATTGGGGCTCACAATCTAAATTCACCTATCAGTATATTTTTTGGAGTGTGGGAGAAAACCCACGCAAACACAGTGAGAACATACAAACTCAGTGCAGATGTTGTCCTTGGTGGGATCTATGCTTTTGTCTTATTACCAGACGTGCAAACCTTTATGCAGGGGATGACTCATGCCTAACCATTTTTTTTAGGTTCCCATTCCTTTGTGGTAATAGACCTTGGTCATGGGAGTGTTTCAGCAGGCTTTGACTTCTGTTTACCTTTGCTGCACTTCAGGCTTTGTCCTCTAATATGCTTCCTTTCCTTCATTCTCATAGGGCGCTTCTGAGAACTCCTGTAGTGTTTTTCCCTAAGGTTGTTACTGAGTTTCTCATTGAGCAGGAAATTGTTCTTCCTTTTGTCAGGCTCCATCTAACACACAGGAGCTTCATTGTTTGGATATAGTTAGGTGCTTGAAGTACTAGGTTAATTATACAAACCCTTTTCAAAAATCTGGATCACTTGTTGCCATTCCTAGGGATGTTGTTGTAGGCCAAGCTACATCTAAGGTGACAGTGACGTCATTGATGAAAGGTACCTATTCACCAGGCCTAAGTCCTCAGGAAAAAGCATGTGCTCTTTAGGGGCACAGCTCATTCCACCTGAGGACGTGTTTTCTTTTTTTTCAAGGTGCACAAGTCTATGTTTGCATTAATTTTTTTTTTTTTATTAATTATATTGCACTAATAATTCACTAGCGAATGGTACACAGCCCGATCGATTGGGTGCAGTGACTTTCACAGGAGTAGGTAGGGGGCTTTGCCTCCTTGCTCACACCTGTGAAAATCTCATCACCTCATTTGCTGCATGCGGCTGATCTCTGGCAGGGTAGACATCGAACCAGAAACCATTTAGATTGGTGGTCCTACACTAACCCTTTTCCTTTTTGGATTCAGTGTGCTATACATGAGGCTTCTCTCTCCTCTTGCTTTCTTTACTAACACTTTGCAGTCTGATAAGTACTTTTAATATATAAGTACTTTTATCCTGCTTTTATTCTACTCTTATTATTGTCCTTCATATTTTAACTGATTTTTTGGGGGGGCTTTATTTGAGCGTGAGACGTGCAAGACTATAAGTCTATTAAGGCTTTGAGGGTCCATTTAATCCATTGCTCCTCATGCCAGATGACTCTTCCTAGGGATTTTTCTGAAATTCTGTGCTCCTTTTTCCTCGTTCACCTTTTCACCTACTGGGCCCTCCTCAGGGTCTTATCTGGGCTGTCCAGCAGACACTTGATGTCTGAGAAGCCTCAGATTCTAGTTCTTACCCTGATATTTTTAAGAGATGCAAAAAAAGAGGCTGCAATTTTGCATTCTCACCATTCCCTAGACCAGGGGCTCTCATGGAGGACACGTGACAAGAGGCTGTTCTTTCCCCAGCGTATCTCTCTCCTGCATCATTTTTCAAGAGTCTTAAGTGCAGTGAGCTACTCCTCCATCATTACGGATGTGGACCTACCAATCTCTCGACAAACTAAGAATACAGCTTTGCTGCTGGTTGAAGCAGCAACATTTAAGGATCAAGTGGATAAGCACCTGGATTCCATTTTGAAGGTGTATTTTGCAGCTCCTAATGATGCTTTGCTCTTCAACTTTGCTGTTTCTTGGGTGATGTGAGGGAATCAACATTTGGATTCCATCTAAGCTTGTGTGTCTTAGATCTCAAGGCCAGGGCATACCTTGAAGTAGTGACCTTTTTTTAGTTTTGATGGATGTACCGGACCGACCTCTTTGTCTGTGGCCACATGTTGCACTCTGTGGCTCAAGATCTAGTCAGGTGACCAGTCCTCCAAAGAGTCCTTAGTGTCCCTTCTGTTCATGAGCAAGCAGTTGTTTGGCTCAGAACTGGAGAAGGCTATAAATAGTGCCCCTGGAGGCAAGAGCACCTTATTGCCTCAAGTTACTCCTAAACAGTCCCTTTTTTCCACCCCAATATGGATGAGCTCAGTGCACCTGTGCCCAGGCTCACTCTACCCCCCCAGAGTGAGCCTTCATCCTCACCCTTGCGCTCGTAAGTATTGTACTTTCTTGTACTTATTAGAAAGGTGTTACTGTAGTTTGTCAATTTGTACCATCTTGTAGGGTTGTAAAAAAGGCCACCCTGGGCAAACAGGCATTATTTGCTTGCTGCACTTTATTTGATATTTTGAGTATATTTGTATGCACAAAGCCTGCTCCGAAGCCTTACGCTGACGAGCCTTACCCCCTCATGACTTAGAGTGGTGGTCTGGTTCACCTGAAGCAGTTGGAGGTCGTTTATGCCTTTTTTCATAGCATATGCCTTTTTTCCATGGTGGATCAGTAAGTTATGAGGGTAATTTCAGAAGGGTACCGAATAGACTTCAAGTCCCTTACTCCCTGTCACTTCTTCATGTCCTGAGTTCCTTGCATCCGAGCAATGTTTTTCTGGTTTTAAAGCAGTCTCTCTTCTTTTAGATGCACAGGCTTTGGTACCTGTTCCTTCTCTTGTGATGCTTACAGGATTCTATTCCAGTCTTTTCATAGTTACCAAAAAAGACAGTGGATGCCATCCTGTTCTGTACTCAAAGCTTCTCAAGAACTTTGTTCTAGCTCGTCTGTTCAAAAAGGAGTCCTTGTGATCCATCATTGCTGCAGTGTGTCCAGGGGAATATTTGGCTTCCATAAACATAAAGAATGATTACCTGCTTATTCCCATCCATGTAGACCCTCAGTGTTTCTAGCAGTTTGCTTTTCAAGACCGTTATTTTTAGTTCACAGCCCTTCTCTTGTGTTGGCCTTCTCTTCTCGGGTCTTTACAAAGTTCATGACTGCCTGGATGGCTCACATCCACTCACTAGGGATTTCCCTATCCGGATGACCTTTTGCTGACTGCTCCCTCAAAGGAAACTGCACCTTCAGATCCAAACTTTTCACCTTTAAATCCAGACTTTCATGTCAGTTCTAGAACACAGTTGGGTTTGCAATTTCAAGAAATCTTCTCTGGCTTTGTCTCATGTTCTGGGATATTTAGACTAAATTGCTGATCCTCTGAAAAACCCTCAGTTCTGAAACTTTGCTGGTTCACACCACTTCCAGAAGAAAAGTAACATTTAAAGACGGCATGCCCAGAGAGACAGATTCAAGGGGCTCATATGGTGGAGACATTAGATTCCAAAACACAAGGTAATCTCCAGGCAGTGAGAGTTCTCCGTATTAGAAGTCTTAATAAGAATACTGCCTGGAAGAAGCAGGCTATCAAAACAAAAGATAACTGAGCCTGTTAGTACTTTGCATGCCCAGTTGTCTATTTCTTCTCTAACACGAAGACCTTTCTAATGGCCCTTTGAGATGATTAACCTAGTTAACTCTAGCCCATGTATAAAAAATATCCCAGATTCTATAATAATTAGTAGATGGAGAAGAGCAGAAGTGCAGTCACTGACTTGGAGAGGGCATAGCTGGAGATGATATTCTTCTTCTTAACCTCCACCCAATCAGAAGGAAGTCCTGTGGAGACAGGTCAGATGGGTAGATGCCAGGGTTCTGCCACTGCGAGGTGAAGTAGAGGATACCATGGTCTCCTGAGCCAGAAGGGAAGGATTGACAGCTTCCTGGCAAATCTTCCTCAGTACCTTGTGAATTAAAAGAATTGGAGGGAGGACATAAATTAATTCCAGAGACCTGACCTATGTTATGGTGTCCACTGCTATTGCTCTATGAGACCATCCTCTGGAAAAGAGCAGAAGTAATAGATTCTATTACCACAGGCTCAGTGCCACAGGATTGGCGAAGAGCTAACATAGTGCCTCTATTTAAGAAGGGAACTAAAACAGAACCTGGGAATTATAGACCAGTGAGTTTGACCTCTGTAGTGGGAAAACTATTAGAAGGCATAATAAGGGACTATAGTCAGGATTACAACACAAAAAATAAGATCATTAGCACAAATCAACATGGTTTTATGAAGAATAGGTCATGCCAAACTAATCTTTTCAGCTTCTTTGAGGAGGTAAGCAGCAACCTTGACATTGGCAAGGCAGTAGATGTAGTATATCTAGACTTTGCAAAGGCATTTGATACAGTACCACACAGAAGGCTGGTGTATAAAATAAGGAAATTGGGGCTAGGAGATAACCTTTGCAATTGGATACAAAACTGGTTGAAGGATAGGGAACAGTGTGTGGTTGTAAATGGAAAATTCTCCAGTATAGTTAAAGTGGAGAGTGGAGTACCTCAGGGTTCAGTATTGGGTCCGCTGCTTTTTAACATGTTTATAAATGACCTGGAAATAGATATAGAAAGCAAAATATCAATATTTGCAGATGATACTAAATTATGCAAAGTCATTAATTCAGAACAGGATATTTTCTCTCTACAGAGGGACTTACATACAATGTCAGATTGGGCAAACATGTGGAATATGAAGTTTAATGTGGGGAAGTGTAAAGTCATGCATTTGGGAGGAAACAATCCCAAGGCTACTTATAAACTTAATGGAATAATTTTAGGTGACTCGTTGCTAGAAAAAGACCTGGGTATCCTTGTCAACTACAAACTTGGAAACAGTGACCAGTGTCAAACAGCAGTAGCAAAGGCAAACAAAGTCCTGTCTTGCATAAAAAGAGGTATTGAAGCAAGAGTGGATAACATTATTTTGCCATTATACAAATCATTGGTAAGACCTCACTTTGAAATCATTGGTAAGACCTCACTTTGAAATCATTGGTAAGACCTCACTTTGAGTATGCAGTGCAATTTTGGGCACTGGTTCTGAAAAAGGATATACTAGAACTAGAGAGGGTACAGCGGAGAGCAACAAAATTAATTAAGGGAATGGAGGACTTGACATATGAGGAACGACTAAACAAACTTGGTTTATTTACTCTAGAGAAAAGACGACTAAGAGGAGACCTTATCACATTGTACAAGTATATGAGAGGTCAATACAAGGATCTCTGTGGTGAGCTATTTATTCCAAGGCCTGCTCAGGTGACCAGGGGACACCTCTTGAGATTAGAGGAAAGGAGGTTTAAACTTCAGCAGAGGAAGGGTTTTTTTACGGTAAGGTCTGTCAAATTGTGGAATTCATTGCCCAGGGAGGTAGTTATGGCAGATACAATGGACACATTTAAGAGAAGATTAGATACATTTCTTTCAAAAGGGAACATACAGAGTTATACTGTTTATCAGTAGGCTGATCAGGAAGGTCTGATAAAGACTAATTTAATTGGTAGCAGGAAAGCTATAAAATTCTTAGTTACTGAGGTATGAAGCGAAGGTTGAACTTGATGGACTTGTGTCTTTTTTCAACCTAATTTACTATGTTACTATGTTACTAGGACGCTTGTGGTTCCTCTCAGAGGACATCACATCTATTGCTGAGACTCCCCAAAGGTTGCAGGGAAGTTAATACTTTTTTTGGGTTTAAGGATGGTGTCTGCATAGAAAAAAATGTGCTTGTATATTGAGTTGACCGGTTAGATACAAATTCAGAGTGGCTGACTATAGCCCATTGAGCGATAGGAGCCACCTCTGTTATCAGAGTAGAGCTGCTTCTCCCTCCTGCTTGTAAGAGGCAGCTGTAGCACTGTCTATTTTGAATTTGATAGGATGACCCTTTAGCTCTGTTTCCAAGACTAGCAACTCCTGATAGGAGGCTCTTAACTCATATGTGTTGGATGGATAAGTTGACCAATCTTCTGGCCACTGACCTTAACATAATAAACCATTCTTCTGAGTAAGACTCTGTGCCAAGTTGATTTCGGTCTGCCACCATGTCAAGAGTCTGTAGCCCTTTTCATGAATGCAAATAGTTTAATTGTAGTCCCTCACGTAACTGTCCCATTGGGACAAAACTGGGTCTGTATAGGATGCATGTACCATGTGGCCCATTTCAACAAAAGGATTGTTGAGTAGTCCCAGTATATTGGAACATTGCCAAGCAGTCTAAACTGATCTCTTGCAGAAGAATTGCCATCTGAGTGCAGATAGTAGGCCTCTTTTCTTGAGGAAGTTCTTTCCACTTGGGCCTTGTGGGTGTCGAACAATACTCCCAGATGGACCATCTTCAGAGTCAGAATTAGGCGACTCTCTCATTCACAGTAATGATCCATCCATGGTGTTGAAGGAAAAGAATTGCTTGATCTTGATGAAGTAATTCCGGATCCTGAGAGAGAGAGTACATTGTCCAGATAATTAAATATTGACATACATTTTCTATGTAATACTGCAATAAGGGAAAAAACAGTATTTGAAAAGGCCAGTGGAGCTGTTAAGAGACTGAAAGAAAGGCAGCTGAACTAAAACTGCTCCCTTCTAATTGCAAATTTAAAAACCTCTGATGTGCTGGACAAACTGGAATATGCAGAGAGGCATCTTGCAAATCCTTGGGGAATACTGCTGCAGTAATGGTAGACAGTAACTCCATTCTGAAACCTTGAACCTTCAGGAAAGAAATTACTCTTCTTTAGCTCCAACATTGTTCGTAGAGAACATAAAACCTTCTTGATGAAGAATAGGGTGGATAAGATTACATGAAATCTTTATTCCTGTGGAACTAGAACAATAGCACCTGAGAGAAGGCTCTGACTGAGATAGTCTTGAAGAGCCTTTCTTACATCTAAACTTGGTGGAACTCTAGGGTATAACCTGTGTGAAGAATCTGAAGAACCCAATTATCTGAAAATGTATTGGTCCAATCCTCTCTATCACCACAGTCTTCTCCCTATTCAATATGTCTGGATCAACCCACCATCAGAACTTAGTAGAAGCCTTAAAAGAGACTGAAGATTTCTCTTGATTCACAAAAAAAGAGAAGATTGACCTCCCTTCCAGGCAGAAGACATAGTAGATTCCTTACAAATCTTGTATCAGTGGGCTTCTCTAAATGCTGCCTGGTCTTCAAAGAACTTGTTTGATGAATTTCCAGATTTGGAACCTTGTGTATCTTGAGGCAGAAAACACATTTACTTCCTGAAGCTTTGACAATTTCATCCAATTTTTTACCAAAGAGCATGTACCAGAGAACAGAAGGGAACGTAAATTGATCTTTGAGACATTATCTGCCACCCAAAGCTTAAACCACAAATCCTGCCTTGCTGACACTGACAAAGTCATAGCTTTAGCATTGAGGCAAATTAGTTGAATGGATGAATTTGACAGGAAGTCTAAAGCAAATTTCACAAGAGTTTCTTAGACCTGGAAATAGTCAGCGAGACTGAAGGTCTGCAGACTGAACCTGAAGTGATACTCTTGAGATCCTTCTCCATTCTCCTATCCATGGAATCTCTAAAGGATGCAGCATCATCTAGGGGTAACGTGGTCTTCTTTGCTAGTCTAACAGATGCATCTAATGTAATCAGAGAAAATCAGTCTTCAGAATGTTTCCCTAAAAACCATAATAACCAGAAAGCCTTGATGGGGGAAAAAAAGGGACTTCTAGTCCGATCTCTGCCTTTCAGGAGGTATAATGTCTAATAACACCTTGAAATGGAACAATTAGAAGGTTGCTTCTTCAATTAGGAAAAGAGATGAGAAGCTAAACAATCCTCAGTAGATTCTGATATCTCCAGGGATACCTCAACCAAAGGTTGTACTAGGGCAATATCAAATCCCACTAAATCATCTATGGCTTCCTTGTCTGAAGAGGAGGCATAGTCTAAATCCCGTTCCTGAATGTCCTCTACTGAGGGATAGACACGCGAGAGAACAGAAGGTGCCTCCCCAAGTCTGGACCTCTTTCACAGTCGAAATGACTCTTGAATCCCATGGAACACTGCATCCTTGATAAGATGAGGGAGCCTGGTGGAGGAACATTGAGCTATTTCTGACCAGCAGAAGAGCACACTTTCTTATCATCCATGTGGGATTATCACAGGCTACACATACCTGGAATCTAGAGGGTGGTATCTGACACACCCAGGAGCTGAAAAGCCCCATCAGCCATCACTCTTTAAACAACACAAAAATAAACAAATTGACTAAAGTAGAACTTACCAAGTGGCCTTGATGTGAAGTACATTGGGGAGGCTGGGTAAGGCCCATAATATCTGAGCAACTAAAAAAACAGGACCACAAAAATCACATATCAGCATCTTAAAATTTCAAGCAAGAGGCTATGGCAGTAGAAAAATTGGCTGAACAACAGAAGTACCAGAAGAGCCTGGAGAACAGAACCAACTGGTAGCTGAACAAGTGAAAAATTGTCTCTCAAGAAACTATTAAAGTTGCATAACTTTTTTTTTTTTTTTCCTTCAAGTCACCGGCTGCCATGTCAATACTCATGATGCTACTAGAGTGTGTCCATCCAATCAAAATCGCAGAACAGGAAACTTATTAAGGATCATACCTGCCCATGAGCCAGAGTGGAAGAGAGGCCTGCATTGGCCATTTTGACTACTGGAAAAAGCCAGCCAGCCAAGGAAGTGATGAACAAACACTGAAACCCAAACTATCGATAATGGGGAAGGGAAAGGAATCCATCCCCAGCATCCCATGTATGATGGAAATGCCCCATAACACTAATGGGACACCCTTACTGCTCCAACTAATGGAGTTTTATGCAGGGTCACCAGAAGCAGGTAGAGAGACCTGCTCCTTGAAATGGACACAAAAAGGTCCTAGTAAGTCTTAAAAGGAAAATAACGCTCCAGAAGGGCAAGTTTCCTCACAGGTGAAGACAGAAAACAAAAAGGTAGGGGGAGGAGGCTATTTAAAGTGTTTTTTTTTTTTTTTTTTTTTACGGTTTAGGGGGACTTAACCCGTTGGTGAATGTTGCCACAGATGGCCAGGTATTACCGAATCACATGCTATTTCCCATTTAAACTATGAATGTTTCCTTAGTTCAGTGCTATCATATTGCTTTGTTTTAGTGGGGTCTGTGGAAAACAATGAACATCTCCCACTGCCTTTCATGAAGTTCAAGGGATACTGTCAGTTTGACAGGCCTGCTATAGTACATTTTATATATTAATTGCAACATGACTGCATTTGTAAAATGTGTATAGACAGATCTGGGAGTATAAATAGACAACCAAGTGTAACACACCGAACTATGGCTTGAATTTGTCACATTATACTACACAATATACATATTTTGGTCCCTTTTGGGTGCTAGGGGGCTGCACAGCTCATTGTAAGTGATCGGTTGTGCACCCCTCTGGCACTTGGAGGGTTAACCCATACATTCTATAGACTTGGCTATCTCTGGCCAAAGACTAAAATTCACTGCAGCATCAAAAAGGTAATAAATCTTTTTTGTATTTGCATTTGCATTGAGCCACTCAACCAGTAAAGGTCTCATTTTTAGTCTGCTAGTCACCTACATTTGTAAAGGCAGAGTGCTTGATACACAGCAGTTTCAGCTGTCATGCTTAAAAACTATTTACCTATTTATTCTTCTAAATTTGGTTTTAGCAGTGATCTGAAAAGAAGCAATCTGTTGTGAAAACCTTTCCATAGTTCCATACACAATAGCTATATATGGATACATGTGAGCTGAATACAGATCATTTTACAGGCATCATACCCCCCCCCCCCCTTGGTTTTACAGATAACACAAGCTTATCCTATGAAATTAGAGGGGTGGGCAGAAATACTTTTATTATATATAATTTCATCTGCTATGCCTAAGAAATGTTTAATTTGTTTTAACAGGCTCAAGCAAGATTTAATGAATCAAGTCAGAAGCTGGACCTCTTAAAATATTCCCTGGAACAAAGGCTCAGTGAACTTCCAAAAAACCACCCCAAGAGCAGTATTATCATTGAAGAACTTTCCCTGGTCGCTTCTCCTACATTAAGCCCACGCCAAAGTATCATATCTACACAAAACCAGTACAGTACACTATCCAAACCAGCTGCTTTAACAGGTAAAAACATTTGTGCTGTTGACAAATCCTTCCTCTAACAAAATTTTAATGCCCAAGTGCACAGTCCTGCTAGAAATATGCAAGCTACAAAAGAGGCAGCACCAGTGGAACTGTTTAATAAAGCAATAGGAAAAATGTATGTTGTCAATGTTTAGGTCCCAATCTGGATACTCTGGGCATACCTGGAGTGGATTGCCCAGTTCACATGTGCCTTATGGACTTATACTGCCCTGTGGAGTGAATCTTGCTGCCAAGTTTTCCCTCACGACAGGGTCTTTTCATTCTGTCCTCTCCTACTGTGGTAACCTGAAGAAACCAGCCGGTTGAATAATACTTTGAGCCTCATGGTCAACTTTGTCTCAACCTGATCTCCTTTCTATGTATGCTCTGGCCATCACCATCACTATGGGTATCTTATTATTCTCTTGTAGGGCATTGGAGTGAGGATAGCTACTGTTTTCTAGGCGATGTTATTGGTTTAACCCTTTATGTGCTGTTTTGAGCTATTTAGTATGTATGAGCTTAATTTCGCTCCCCCATTACTAGGTGTTCTTCAAGAAGTAGTCCGTTATATCTTTATACTGTTTATTGCAATGCAAGGGAGCTAGTACCAGCCATCTGTGAATGGCAGAGTAAAGAGCAGAGTGGAATGTTAGGATCTGGTAGACAGATACTGTTTAATATGCATAAACTGCCAAAGTTAAAAAAAAAAAGTCACTGTTTTAATAAAAACCATCTAACATATATGTGACTTTGAAAGCTTTTACAAACCACTTAAGTTATAAGGTTTTTCACTCTCCTTGTTTGCTAGAGAGGTCTCCAGTGCATTGATTCTCCATGTGTTTGAGACCTTTCTAGCATTTAAGGGATTAACATCACCAATCATAATGCATTTAATTCTTTGTTCCATTTAACAGGTACCCTGGAAGTCCGGCTCATGGGCTGCCAGGATATTCTGGAAAATGTCCCAGGCAGGTCGAAAGCTGCTTCTGCTACCCTCCCTGGCTGGAGTCCAAGCGAGGCGAGATCATCTTTCATGAGCAGGACTGGTAAAAACAAAAGTGGCAGCAGTCGGAACCTTTTGAAGACAGATGAATTTTCCAGTTCAGTAACTTTGTATTTGTCTTAATCTCATTACAATGTTTTATCATTACATTGTCATTACATTTCCCCTGCCCCTTAAAGTAGCTTTAAGTGCTGGCTGCTACTTGCTGCATTGGTTCTGGAAAGAAAGCAGCTTGGTTTAAGTTCTTTATTCATTATGGAATGTTATTAGCACTTGTTTAACATCATCATATTGTTCAATAATGTTACAAAAAAGAAAAGCAAACAAACAAGGAGCTTACACCCTTGAACGCTGGAGGATAATGATGGAAGTTGTAGCTCATCAGGTTGGAGGGCCCCAGGTTGCCTAGCCCTGATACACGTAGGTTATGAGGGAAAACACTTGAAACAAAATGGGTGCTGTGTACTAAAGCAGGGGGTGTGCAGTGTAAGCCCTGCAGCGGCTGTTGCTTTACAATTTCCATCATCCTCTACCAGCAGTTGGCTGGCAGGGGGTGATTGGACTTGTAATCCAGGCAACAGATGGAGAGGGCCTCTTGTTCCCTACCCTGTTCTAAACTCCCATATGGCAAATGCAGTGCAAGAAACGTGCATACTCTGCAGCTGATTTAAGAATAGTTTAAGAACTGTTGCATTTCTGGAGCAATTATATAATGGGTGCACGTTTTTTGCCCTGGTTTTACACCTATGATGTTTGGTTGCTTATAACAGTTTTTGATGTCTAGGATATTTTATGTTTAGACCTTGATTTTTAGATAAAAGGACAGGTGTTTCATGGTGTGTTTAACCCTATTCATTGCGAGTTAGGTCTCCATTACCCTACATTCATGAGAACTGGAGAGTTGACAATTTAAAATATCAGGCAAGACCTCTGACTGACAACAATATGATTGGTAGGGCTTTTTGTTGCCCCACTTGTACTTTTTCACAAATTACCACCACCTTAAAGGAACCCTAATGCCTAACCGTAAAATTAGTTGATAAACCTTTAACATGTACCTAGCTAGAATCTGTAAATAAAAATTCAGTCCCATAAGTAGAATTTTAAACTTGTTTTCTTTAATGCATTTGTAGACACTGTCCTCTTCAAACACCATTTGTATGAAACGCGTTAAGGCAGTTAATTTGAGATAAGAACGGCTCCTGTATTTAGAATTGCTGCTAACTTATCTATGGCCTTTTACAAAAACAGTACAGCACTTCTGCTTCTGTGACACCTTATTAAGACATCTGTGGTAATGGTAGTCACTGAGCCCTGCAAAAGGAAGGAATGGGTACCTTCACAACATATGGAACTGGAATTTAGGCCTCGGGAAACAAAGATTTTTTTACAGAAGCTGGCATGAAGTGCAGACTATTTAATGGCTCTGTGTTCAGAAGAAAAAGGGAGTAATTCTAAGGCAAACCAACTAAATAAAAATGACCCCAATTCCCAATAATTTAAAAGGGGCTTTTATCTCCATGATTGCTAGCATTCAAGGGTTTAAATGTACCATTAAAATCTTTGTAACTCTGCATATGTCCCTTATGGGGCCCAAAATGTACAGTGTATATCCCCAGTTCATTACTATGTGTTATTGTTCCTTTAACTCTCTTTAATAAAATGGACAGGTTAGCATTAAGCAGTTACTCATTTGTCTTTGGTACAACTGTTAATTTTTATCCTGGATTTTTAGATTATTATTAATAGTGTTTATATCAGCAGTGGGAATCTTAAACAAAAGCCTGGTAGTGGGATTGTATCAGATGATACAATACCTTTCACGTCTCTACAAGATCTCAGTGCTGGAAAAAAAAACTTGACCTTGTTCTGGCGATGACAAGAGCATTGGTGCACATGCATGATGTAAATGTATTGCAGCCTGAAAACAGATTATTAGGTATTTACTCCACCCGACACTCTTGAGTATTTTAGTTTGGGAACCACAGTCCATAGTAAATTGTGGTTAAAATCCCCACTTAATAGTAGAATGGACATTCTTCTGTTCATAAAATATTTTCTGAACACCTTGTTTTGTGTGCTAGAAAGATTTCTAAGCTTGTCAAAGAAATATTTTGCAGATCCACTGGCAGTCAAGGGGGTGAAAAGAAAAACCCTAACTAATCTGTTAAGCAGATATTTAGTTTTTGCTGGTTTTAACAACAAGCTTTTTGTTTTTTTTGCAATCCTCTTAGACTTTTAAGCTGAGTTTCTGTAATTTCCTTACAGATGAGGTTTGTGCTGTGCTAAAGCTGGACAATACCGTGGTTGGCCAGACCAACTGGAAACCGATTTCCAATCAGTCATGGGATCAGAAGTTCACCCTGGAGCTGGATAGGGTAAGGGGAAGGTTTAAGCCAGTCTCACATGTCAAACCCCGCAGCAAGGTGACCAAAAATAATAAAAGCAGACCCCTTTATCCCTTTGAGTGCCAGAGGGGTATGGAATGCATTGCAAAGCAATGCGTTCCGTACCCCTTTGGCACTCAAAGGCTTAAATTACAGAGCAAATGCACACAGCTAAAGAGCAGGTTTGCATAAACCACCTGTGCACCAGGCTGAAAAATAAAAATTCAAGTTAATTTAAATGGGGATGCTATCTCCTCGGATTCATTTAAGGTTCAAAAAGCCCCATTTAACTAAAAGTGAAGTTTAGTTTTTTTTTCTTTCCTATGGTGCATGTGGTTTGTCCCAGAGCTTCCCAGTTTCCTCCGTTCATATGGCACTAAAGGACAGATGTTTACTACATAATAGGAAACTTTTGCCAGATAACACGGCACAAGATGTTGGGAACCTTTACATGTTATCTGGCTATGCCCTTTGTATTGGAGGGATGTTGTGAACTGTTATGTAACTGTAATGGGGCTGGTTGAAGACGCGGTGCTCACAAATGCTGAGAACGCCTTATTATTTTATGTTCTGAAAGCAGTAATCCTTAAATGGAAAATATCTGAGCCTTTCCCTTAAAATCACTGGTTAACTCTGGCTAATAACTCCTGTCTGGGCAGTCCCATGCATAGCCACTGTTAAATTTACACAGAATGGTATTTTGCTGTTGCTAGTCTCTCTGAAGGCACTTCGCAGCAATGCTCTTCCAGCTCCCTATACCTTATTGATAAAGTATCTGTAAAATTTACACCAAGCGAGATTATAAAAATGAACAATTAGTACTGCGACTTCTGGCAATTCTTAATCATGCCACAAAGAGTTTTATTTATTTTCTCTGCCATACAAAGATAGAAATTGAAGGCAGATTAAAACTAAGTGGCCCATCTTGTCTATTCAGTGCCCTGTCTGTTTATAATTCTGACTTATTTAAAACTTAGAATATTCATATAGATATCCTCAGGGTTATTAAATTCACTTACTGTTTTAACTAACCTACCCTATAGCCTTTTATATAGTCTGCCTCATAGAGCATTCCAAACTTTCCTTCTACTGGTCAGTTTGACTTGATTGCCACTACCCATTTTGTAAAATTACATGAAGTTTATAAAAATTAAAAGATTAGTGTAAATAAATGCTGGTCTATTAACTCTAATTTGCTTTGTGTAAAGTCTCGAGAGCTGGAGATATCTGTGTTTTGGCGTGACTGGAGATCGCTATGTGCAGTCAAGTTTCTGAGGCTAGAAGATTTCTTGGACAACCAACGTCACGGCATGTGCTTGTACCTAGAACCACAGGGTACCCTCTTTGCGGAGGTGAGAATCTGAAACTCAGACTTATTGGATAACAAGCTTACTGTGTCAGTTCAATACTGCTGGCTTCACAAAGCTCCTATCAGTTTTTTTTTTTTTTTTTTTTTCCTAATAAAGGGAAGACTTGTTTATACTGTAGTTATTTAAAAGTATTTTGTTAGCTGTACAGATGCCCATATCTTGAGCCATCTGTGTGTGTGTTCACTAAAAGCCTGTTCTATTATTATTTATTTCTGTTTGTGGTCTTTAACCATCTTTAGGACCCAAAGGGTGCATACCACATTGTGAAGCAATGTGTTGTAACTCCTCTGGTCCTCAAGGGGTTAATATATGATGTAAAGTTCAAATTCCTTACCATAGTATACAGTTATGAATGCAAATTTGTAAATACTGGATTCCAGGCTGAACAGTTGTCATCAATTATATGGCATATTGGTTTGTTTCATTGTCACAAGCTTAACACAACTGATTATTGATAAATGATCATTCAGAAAAGCAGAGGTAGTGGCATTACGGTTCTCCGGCTGCTATCAGTAACCAGCTGAGGAGGATGAGAAGTGCAGCCCAACAGCAGCTGTGGAACCATATATTTTCCAAAATTCTGCCTCAGAATGGGCATAGATATCATACTAGTATGCTGACATGATTTGTATATATCATTTACTCTTTAGTTTATGTATATAGTGCTTTAGGTCCATGTGCATTATGGAAAAGCAGTACAATACCGGGACAAATGAAAATGCAACGCATTGGTGACCCCTCTAGCATTCAAGTGGATTAATTTGTGTCTGCCCCCTATGATGCAGTTGGTTTGCTCCAGAACCACACACACACACTCACACGTTCACAGGTGCTTTGTGGACCTTTTCAGTCATGTGCACTCATGACAGGATCTCTGACCTCTCCTTCTAAGATGGTAATCCGAAAAGAGATGACCTGTGAGAAGTAACCTTTTGAGTACCTCTGGCTCACTTTATGTGCCAGTCTATGTTGCCTCTCTATCAGGAGATTGTTGTGCTTTCCTTCTGTCCTGACCCTAAGTTTGATAAGGAGAAGTATCTCCATTTGTTTTACATGGTGACTGCCTTACGTTTTATGTGCACCATGCTAAGCCTTTTCATAAGGCTGACTGTTTGCAATCTCTGAGTGTCCTGTAGCTGGTTAGGCTGCTTCCAAGGTCACCATTGCCTTTTGAATCAAGGCTACCATACAACAGGCATATGTGGTCCAGAAGAAACCTGTTCCCTTTAAGATCACAGTGCAGTCCATCAGGTCTGTGAGTGCTTCTTGTTCCTACAAGAACCAGGCCTCAGCTTAACAGCTCTGCAAGGCAGCAACTTGGTCCTCCTTGCATACTTTCCCCAAACACTACCAGCTTGATGATCTGGCATTAGCTGAGGCCAGCTATGGCCGGAATGTCCTGCAGGTGGTTCTGCCTGTCTAGGGACCTGCGTAATTTTTTTCTTCCAAGGTGTTGTTCAGTATCTTCTTAGCCTTGTTGGCTCTTGTTTCTTTTTGCTGTGTAAGTTCAGTGTCCATTGACACTTGGGTTATTCAGATACTGGATAGTCCTAGGGAACTCTGGTATCATGGGGACATGTGTGAGGTCCTTTGTCCTTTCCCACCTCTGTGAGCTCAGCATTAGTATATTATCCCCATGGTGCCTGTGTTGCCATATTGGACATAAGTGAGAATAGGATTTTAGTGTTCTTACCTGGTAAATCATTTTCTCTTTAGTCTATATGGAACACAGGTCTCCAACCCAGAGAAAGGGACCTTTGTGGTATTTTCTTCATGGGTAGAGTAGTCTTCTTAGAATCTTTCTCTCTAGAGATTTTCTTCTCTACTTTTCTTTGTGTGGCTTTGATCACATGAATTCTGGGAGATAGTAGGCGGGGGTTGAGCTGAAGGAGGAGGAGGGAGTCTCCACCCCATAGACTCAGTCTTTTGCAATGTTTCCTGCCCTCCAGGGGGAGGGACTTAACCCCATGTTACCTGTGTTCCATATAGACTAATGATAAATTAATTTGACTGGTAAGAACTCAAAAATCCTGTTTTACCCCCCTGAATGCTACAGAGGCCTACAGTGCATTGTGAATCGGAGACCTCTTGATCAATCAAAGGGTTAAAAAGCTTTGTCAGGAATAATTTTTTGTTCCCTGTGGTGCAGTTGGTTTACTCCAGAATAACTCCAGTTTGTGTTTATAAAAATTTGCCTTGGGGTGTTATTCATCATGCTAAAGAGGTGCAGTTCTAGAGTGTCAATTGCATACTAGGGGACTAGAGAAAATTCTGTAAAATCTCATTGATTTAAATGTGGCTTTAGCACTTTGAGTGCCAAAGAGGTCTCCAGTGCATTGCAGTTAAAAGTCTCATTTAAGTGAAATGAAATTTCCATTTGTCCCGTATGATCAAACTTGGGAGCTCTCTGTACCTGCCCTAGAGACTCTGGTTTTCAGACTGAATTGCCGGGTCTCCGGGACAGAGACTGAGTTTCAGTCACTGTTGAGCTTCTTCTCCTTCCTACCCAGTTCCTCCCACAAATTGTCCTTCAGACCCTGTTCTGCCCACTTCCCACCCACTTTTGACACCAATATGATTAAGCCATGCACACACAATTAAGCCTCACCCTCTTATGATACAAATTGTATCACTGACCTCGCCTGATCGGCAGCACATGAGGATGAGCAAGTTCCCAGGTATGCGTGTGATATAGTTTTACTCCAAAATTCTACATCTTTAGATGGATCAATACAGTCCTTAGTACTAATATTTATATTACATATTCTCTTTATTATTGTGTCTCTTTATACAAACTGAGAGCTGCAGCATGATTGGATGGAATTTATCCCCAGGGCTCAAGAAAGTTCTCCTGTGGATTATAGAACTTGGAAGAGCATTTTCATTGCAGATTTAAAGGGAAAGTAATGTTTAATTTTAACTTTGTTTTATATTGTATATATTAAAAGAATTAAATTGATATAAGTCCGGTCTCTCAAACATTTGTGGTTTGAGAGCTATAACCGGCTCAACTTTCCCCCTCCGGGCAGTCTCAGAGAAGTCTGCCCTGTAGCTGACAGCAGCAGATTCTGGTCCGGGACTGGCCAGCAGCTCTTCAGCAGAGTCGAAATAACAAGATCTAGAAATAAATATTTCATTGGAAGAGGTTTGCAAGCACACTTTGTAGACCGTTCAAATGAAGTATTTATTTCTAGTTTGTGCTATTTTGCCTCTGCTGAAGAGCCACCGTCCGGTCAAAAGACCGGAATCTGCTGGTGTCAGCCTAGAGCGCTGACTTCTCTGAAATGGCCTAGAGGTGGGGATGTGTAGCTGGTTATATCTCTCAAACCATAAAGGTTTGAGAGACCGGACTTGTATCAATGTAATAATTTTTTTAATACCTACAATATTAAATTTAAAATTAAACACTACTATCCCTTTAATGGAACATACACTGGAATTAACTTTTTTTTTTTTTTTTCCCATCTTTTGAACAGGTAACGTTTTTCAACCCTGTTATTGAAAGAAGGCCAAAGCTTCAGAGACAAAAGAAAATATTCTCAAAGCAACAAGGTGATTACATGTTTCTTATGCTTATTAACCCTGCCTGAGGTGGTGAGTAAAATATTACTTTGCAAAGAGTTAACAGGCTATTCCCTGCATGGGTGGCAATGCGTCTGTAGTGATATTGTTATTGAATTCAGTGCAATAACAATTCTTGGGAGGGGGACTTTTACTTTCTCTGTTAAATCTATTTTCATGGGAATCTAATATGGGTACTGCAGAGGAAAGCTGTGCCCAGATTGGCTTTTGCCAATTGGGGAGCAGATTTCAACCACTGGACCAGTCTCTGGGAGGCAGGATAACTTCATACTGATTGGACTGGAGAGAGCTACTCACTAGTAGCCAAATAGCTACCAGTAGCTCACAAGGACCTTTTTTTTTTTTTTTTTTTTTTTTTTTTTTTTTTTCCCCTTTACCAAATCAGATTCAGGGCTCCCTGAAAGGTGTGCAGCCGGTCAGGGAGCCCCTGAATTCCATGACTGTCCTGGCACATCATGGGTCCTTGTGGCTCCCCAACCCATGACGTGCTAGAACCGTAAAGGGTCCTTAAGGGGTTAAGTGTGTGTCCCAGATTAAGGTTGGAATGTTACTGCCTGTACCCCTTAAAAACAACAATTTAAATTTTTGTTTTATTTATTAATAAGTGGGACCCTTTACATTTAAAAAATGACACTGAACGATGACACACAGGGTATTTTTGTAAATGGCAGAGATAGTGGGATTTAATTAGGGTCATTCAGTGACTCCTGCGCTATATATATATAATTATATATATATATATATATATATATATATATATATATATATCTAATATGGAGAGGGATAGATATAGAGAGAGGAAGAGAGATAGAGATATGAAATGTAGGCGATACATGTTTACTTATGGTACCAAAATAAAGGTTATTCTACCCTGGGGAAAAAATATTCCCCTGTAGTATAAATCTGAAGTTTTCACACACGTAAAGGTGAAAATAGGCCAGTCTTTAATAGGCTAACCCTTTGAGTGCCAGAGTGCTTTGCAATGTATTGGGCACACTTCTGTCATTAAAAGGTTGACATTAGTGACATAACTGATTGTTTTAATAATTTATTAGTCTATACTAAATGCCGTGTGTCTATGGGTACTTGTTTCTGTAATGTTTTCATTTTGCATCCTGATGGAATGCTGTCACTATATCTGTTTTATGAGTTTTTCTTACCTTTTTCTACAGGCAAAACATTCCTACGCGCTCCTCAGATGAATATTAATATTGCAACGTGGGGAAGGCTGGTGAGAAGAGCGATTCCCACAGTAAATCATTCAGGAACCTATAGCCCTCAGGTTCCTGTTCCCGCTTCAGTGCCAGTTGTGGATACCCGAAATCTGGAACTCTCACCCTCAGTCAGGTATTGGCTAGTATAATATTGTGTCTGTTATGCTTGGTCTTCTGCAAATGTTATTTGGCCCTTACAGATGTAAGGCAGGGGTGGGCTACAGGACACCCTCTAGTTCAGGGTTGAGAAACATGAGGTAGACTTCAGCTCCTATCATTCCTGGCAGGAAATGATAGGTGTCGTAGTATGGCAGTAGCTGGAGGGCCTCACATGTCCACTTCTGCTGTAGTGGTCTTTTACTTCAGATCATATAATAGCTAGATGGCCTCATGTGTTTCTTTCAAACCCCCTTCCCCTAATATAAGGCATAGCAAATACTGGAAAACCACACCTAAACCTGGTTAATCTGGATGACTTTGTTGCACGTTTCATATCACTGTTTTCTATGGGATAATTCACATGGTTGACTTTTACAGCTTCTGAAGTCTCTGCACTGTTATCTCAGCCATGTGCCCGGTGGGATTTCTTGCTTCCCAAAACGCTTTCTTTCACGTCCAAATTGCATCAAGACCATCACGATTTCCTATGATTTGCCTTTGAGAGCAGTCACTACTAGCTTCCCTTTGGTCTAGCGTCTTCTACAAAGATGTTTATGAAGGTCATGTCTGCTTTGGCAGCTCACATACTTGCTCAAGGAATATCCTTGACTCCTTATCTTGGCCTTTTAGTCAAGGCTCCTTTGACGGTTCCCCTATGTTAAGAGGGTCAGGAATGTGTCCACATCTTGTAGTGACATGGTTCCGTGCTCAATCTCAAGAAGTGCTCTTTGGTGCCTTCCCAGGTCTTGTAGGCATGAGATTCAGTACCCTCCAAGGGAGGGTGTTTTGCCATTGGACAGTATCCAATCTCTGTTCCTGCAGATGCATCGATGTTATACAAAAAGGAACAGGAGACCACGCACTATGTATATCACATAAAATAAACAAAAATATATGGTAAATACATTTTGAGATCTTCTACACAATCTAGATATGACACTTTTTAACAGAATTGATTAAAAATAATCAATTATTCATATTCGTGAAATATATGTAATTTTATTTAAGGATAAATAAAACTTGATATAACTAATAAAATAATAATCCATGAACTGGGAAATAAGGTTATGCAAAATTGATTCAGTAATATATATTAATGTAACCAAGTCCTCTTCTAAGATATATAGTTATAATGAAATTATAATACGATAAAATATATCAGATGACTATACAGATAACACACCAGCAAACACAGGGTTAAACCTTACACATAGGTATCCAGAGGTATAAACTATCAATATTTGAAGACTGCGGCATAGCAAGGGTTAATTGGTCGTTACAGTTCGCATTTCAGTTAATAACAATATAGTTCGTGGCAGCGTAACAATACCTTCCCTTCCCTGTATGTACTAGGGCAACTAAGTGGCAGAGATTTGTTATGTGAGATGTGCTCAATAGGGCCACATGTCACGTAACAACACTTTACAACCACATGCACAGTACTGCAAGAATAAATAACCTATCTGAAGGACAGAAAGTCCCAGATTTGCTAAATAGAATTTAACTTTTTATCTGCTGTTTTTCAATATGCATACCTACTGGATGTAAAACAGAATAATGAAATACATTTCCCAGTAAAAATTTGCATTACCACCTTATAATATTAATTAATAATAATAATGTATGGTTATAGAAAAGCAAGGATAATATGATTATATTAATACAATATATGCCATAAAGATTATAATGGCAAAATCTTTGTCTGTTACATAACTCAGCACTGCAGGGGTTACTCAGATCTATGGACAGTCAGGACCACTTTACTCCATCCCAAATAGCATTTGCTGCCTTGCTCTGTCAAGATTTTCACATGTGACTGTCTCTGCAGATCAAGATCGCTCCCTGATACCACCACGCACAAAATGCAATTATCAAACAGAACCAAGCTATCTTACCAGAACCACATACAAAGAGAAACAGAAGGAAAACATTCAAGACAGCAGTACAAGTGTTAATAAACACTAGATCAACGGAACACAATGACCATCTTAGAACATTATGTGAATCATCTGCACATGCTTGTGGTGGGTCTCAAGCACAACCCACAGCATTCATATGCCAACCTACTAAACCACCCACTAAACCCACAGCAAACAATTGGCTCTGCAGGTGTTAACAATGCTAACTAACTTTAACTATCAGTTATCTACAATTTCATCAATCTGATCTCACCCTATTATTTCTATAATTGGAATGTATGGCTTCCAAAAATTATTCTAACTTTACAGCCAAATGGCTACTATGTCATAGTTCTCAGTAGAGGGGCCAGATCTACTGGTGAGTTTACAAAGGAGGTTACCCCAGAATAAACTGGGTTATGATAATTTTAGAAGTGTTAGAGTTCAAATATATACAAAGAATAATATACTTTACCAATCTTAGAGCAGGTAGTGGTCTCTCAGGCTCAACGAGATTCAGCTTGGACCAGGTACAGCAACCAGGAAATTCAATCAGACAAAAGCCCTTATTTTCCCCCCTGCACAATCCTTTATATTACCTACACTCCCTTAACAGAAAGGTACTCCCATTCTTCTCCCATAGGTCACAGAGAACTAAAATATTAGGTAATCTTCAGATATGGTATAACATATACCATAATATGCATATAAACTTGAAGAAATTAATCTTTCATGCCGCTAGGTGTCAGTCTACCACCAAAAAAATCTTCAGGGAAAATAATCTGATGAGTGGCCACTCTCAAAAATGTGAAACTAGTGTCTCCCTATGCAGAAACCCCAGGTGCAGTTCTCTTCCACATTAGGTAAAATTCCTGTTCAAAGAGGAAAGAGGCCCCCCTTTCAATGATATTTACTGTATGCAAGTCTCAATATTCATTTCTAGAGAACCAAAACTAATCCCTCTTAAAGATACAGGCCTATATACGCAGACAAAATGGTTTCTGTATAGCATCTTAGCCATGTCTTTCCCAACAAAGGGCAGATCCTCTGACAGGTGACTCAAGCAATATCCTGGCCATCTGCAATGCTAAGGGAATGTATGAGAGTACTAGGTCTCCTGGTCTCAGCACTGGAAGCTGCTCCCTAAGTTAGATTTCACAGAAGGAAGTTGTAAATTGACATTCTTAGGAGCTGGTCTGGACAATGCTGTCACCTGTCTCATACCATGTCCCTGTCTCCACACACGAAGGATCTTTGCTGGTGACTGAAATGTCCCCATCTAAAACTAGGGCATTCCTTTGTCCTCTCTCATTGGGTAGTGGTCACCAGAGCCGCCAGCCTAACAAGCGTGGGAACGACCCTCATTGCAAACTTTCTAAATCGTTAGCATCTGGATTCAAGGATTTGGGAACTCGACCAGAGTGTATTTGATCAGATTGTCCTCTGCTGAGGACTTCATCTGTGGACCTCATGACTTACTGCTAGAACCAGAATGTGCCTTTGTTCTGTAAAAAGCTAAAGGATGCACTAACTTTCAGGATGGATTTGATGCCCACACCATGAAATTTATATCTGGCAAATGTGTTTTTTCCAATTCCCCTGAGGCGTATTCAGTACCAGTTAGTCCTGTGGAAGACTGGTCTACAATGGAGGATTTTTTTTCTGCCTTCCCGTCCCAGGAATTTTGGTGGATTCTTTGG
Source organism: Rhinophrynus dorsalis (assembly GCA_037306005.1). Classification (NCBI taxonomy): domain Eukaryota; kingdom Metazoa; phylum Chordata; class Amphibia; order Anura; family Rhinophrynidae; genus Rhinophrynus; species Rhinophrynus dorsalis. Next base: position 169,378,510 of record CM074722.1, read on the forward strand.
TATATCTGTATGGTTTCTGTGTCCCCCATCATACTTAAGAGAAGAGGCTTTTAGTGAACTCCCCATTAAATCCCTTTCTCTTTTCCCTACCTTGAGGAAAAAAAAAAAAAACACATTGTTTATGTCCCTGGGCAGAGGGTTCCTCTTGGGGTCTCTGTTCAGGGGATTTCATTCTTTCCCCTCACTTTTTTCTTTGAGTTTGCTATTTGTTCAAACTGAGGAGGTAAGTGTTAAGACTGGTGGAAAGAGGGGAGTCTCCACCTCTGAGGCCCTTCCTTTTTTTTTTTTTTTTTTTTTTTTAACATGCCCTACCATTCAGAAGAGTGAAACTTTACCTGTGTTCCATATGGACTATGAGAAAGGGATTCACTAAAATCTTTTTATTTGCAAGTACACAAAAATACCCATTTTATGGAGGAGAACGAGTTGTTTGTTTTCTGATCGTAGGTGGGGGTCCTTTGGGTTCTGTGGTTCAGGTGATCCCCTTGCTGCCTTACTTCTTCTATCTTTACTATATGTTAAAACTGAGCATGCCTGGTGTGAGTAATGTGGAGTAGGGAGGGCATCTTAGACTGCAGAGAGCTCTTTTTATGGATGTGGCCTGTCATTCAGTGGAAGGTTACTTTACCCCATGGTTCCTGTGTTCTACATGGACTAAAGAGTTATTGGTAAGTGCACTTAAATCCCCTTTTCTGCAGCAGTGTAGTTTTGCTGCCATAAAGTAGTCATTGTAAACGTGTTCTAATGGCAATATGCTCAAACAAGAAAAAAATATTTTGGAGCAAAGGAGAGAAATAAAATTCCCCAAATTCACATTTATTTTAATGGGGTTGATTGCTAGAAGTTTTTTCAATGTGAAAATCTCTCTAGTGTTAAAGGAGTTGACATCCCATTGAAATCAGTGGGAATTTCCATTGTCCCCTAAAAAAACAATGTTGCAAATATTTCTAGATCACCATTGTAGAAAAAGCTTTATTCAGTCAGGAAAAAAATATTTGGAACAATTTTTTCTTCAGCTTACCTATAGGGGTACTTTCATAATGTCTTACTCGTCTCTTCTGTCTTTTTGTGCCTGTTTTTCATATGGCTAAATAATGCTATTTCTGCAACCAGTAATAATTTTGGGAATATTTGCCTTGTATACAGGTTCGTAACTCTCCATGAACAAACACCCAGTAGATGTGGCAAGCATATATCTTTCATAAGACGATGTGACTGTAACCCATAGAGCTGCTTTCAGGAAGAGTAGCCATTCTGGAGCAAACCACAGGGAACAAATGCAGATTTCCATTGCATTTAAATTGGATATTTAATCCTTTGAATGATAGGCCATGTTGCATTTATGATCTCTAGCAATTCAGGGTGTTAAAAGTTCCTTATAAATATTTTCTTTTTGTCCGGTATGGTGCAGTAAATTATAGTCTTTTCAGTGCCAAGGGGGTGAGAGTCTTGTTGTTCATCTTTTTGCCACTGAAAGAGTTAAAATGTTTTAGTTACTTATTTTAATACATTTAATTTTAAATAATCAACTGACAAGTGCACAGTTTGGTACATTTTGGTGTAGATAAAATAAAGTAACTTTTCAGATACAGCAAAAATAATTCCAGTAATAACATAAGTTAAGTTTTTTTTGTTTGTTTGTATTTTAGCGAGTCTCCTGTAGCCAAGTTGGAGTTCGAGTTAGAACCAGAGGCTCCCCCTGCACCACCACGTGCATCTTCACTTGGTGATCTGTATCAGTCTTCACCAGACATTAAGGCATCAAGTGTACCGGCTCAGGTAATTCTTTAAGATACTAGGATTTCATCTTTGTTGTAAATTGAGTGGTCTGTTTTTTGTTTGACAAAGATACAATAAAGAAAAGAGATCGCTACTCAATGCCTATCTGCATTAAAGGAAAACTCCTTTCACAAAATGTAACTACTCACCACGGCAACAGACGCTGCGGATCCGGAGCTTACCCCCACAGTCCTGGCCACGGACTTCAACAAATGAGAAGACACAGGAGGAGGTGCTACAACGGAACCGCCAAGCTTCCCCAGCCAAGAAAATTCAGCCCATATTCAATAAAACACAATTTTATTCTTCCATATTAAAAACATCATTCCATAAATTAACGGGTTTTTAATGGACTGCAAAAAATGAATGTACAAGGAAACGAAGAGCCTAACGAGTTTCGTGACTGTATCACTTAATCTTAGGCTATTTTAACCTCATATCCAAACATCTTATATACACAAACTCCAAACTTTAGACAACAATTAACCAGTCACCCTACTAAATTGAAATTCAAATGGTCCAATCAAAAAACTGGATCCAACATGAATAGGTGAGTGGGTAATTGTTGCCTCTTAAACAAAAAAGTAGTTTTAACCCCTTAATCACCTGAAAAATAAAATTCAGATCCATATTATCTCCTGAAACAAATAAACAATATAAACACCTTACAATTGATACAATGATGAGTGAATATTTTGAAAATAATACAAACTATACTCCAAGTCTCTAAAGGAAGGTAACATTCTCTAAAGAGGCTTGTCATAAAGTGAAATCGCGTTCAAATGATATAATCAAATATATAGAAATATATCAAAAGTGAATAGTAAAAAACGAATAAAAATAAAATCATTTATATCCCCACCCATAAAATGAGGAATGAATACTCCCAAAAATAATACACCTATATCGTGAGATTCAAAATGTGTATAACTATCACACCAAAAAATGTTTACTTTGATCTTAATAACAAAATTAAGAAAAGATTAAGAAAAATAAATTAAGAAAAAAATCTTACATAGCCCATCGGCAACCTTAAAGGGGAACTTTCACCCCGCAATAACTAAATCTCCACTTACTGCTCACCTGGCGACTAGCTGCTTAGTAGCGCTAGTCGCCAGAAATCTTACCCGGTTCTCAAGATTTCGGCGTTTTACAGGAGCAGGAAGCACGGACGTCTCTTCACAGTGACGTCCGTGCACCTGCGCTGTCAGTCCCTTGTGCACCGTACGGTGCACAAGGGACTGACAAGGGACTGACAGCGCAGGCGCACGGACGTCACTGTGAAGAGACGTCCGTGCTTCCTGCTCCTGTAAAACGCCGAAATCTTGAGAACCGGGTAAGATTTCTGGCGACTAGCGCTACTAAGCAGCTAGTCGCCAGGTGAGCAGTAAGTGGAGATTTAGTTATTGCGGGGTGAAAGTTCCCCTTTAATTATTGATAAAACCTTCATTCAAAAAATGAATGAATATATTTATTAATTGAATCCTAAGTGTAACAAAAGGCAAAATCCACATGAAGAGCCATTATCTCAAATGTACTTAAATACATATGTATATCAAAAGAATCATCTAGGTTCTGAGGAACAAAAAATATTCATAAACAACGTACTTTCTTTATATTCATAACAATTAAAATAGACACATCATGAGTAGAATTCAACTCAAACGGGACCCTTGTATTCAGATTAATTATCCATCTAAATACTGTTTTTTTTTTTTTGTTTTTTTTTTTTAATAATTGATTGGTTGATGAGTTAATAGGAAAGAAAACAACAAATACAGTTTTAGCAATGCATTACATCTAAGTAATTCTGATACAAAACTTTGTCAGTACAGTACAATTCAGTCATCATTTTGTTTAAACCTCTTCTCCCTATTTCCTTCCTTTTAACCTAAAAACCTCACTGAACCAAGCACTTCCTTTAAAAAATAAATATAAAAATTAAACTGAAATATAAGGCAAGGGAAAAAAAAACAAAAAACAACCCCTGACCACTTCCATGGCTTGGCTGCGGACCCCAGCCTGCACCCATCCACTGTAAATAATTAAAAAAAAAAAAATAGCAACTGAGGAAATGTAAAGGAGTGTCCAGGTGTGTTCTTGGCTTCTCTGAGTATAAAGGAAGTGTATCTTCACTTTCTGTTTATCCTTTCCTGGGCGGAAGCTGATGTCTCTGTGATATCGGCATTTCATATCCCAGGAGTAGACAATGTAGTAGCTAACTTTTTCAGTCGACAGCACCTGCATTCTATAACCAAATGCTTTGGCGCTGACCTTTCTCTGAAGAAACCCGACTGATCTATTTTGGTTTCGACTTAATGACCTCTTATTATTTCAGAATGTCACAGGCCTATAGGAAGTAACAGCAGCACATTCAATACAGCAAGGCTTCCATGCTCTATTCAATGTGCTGCTGTTACTTCCTATAAGCCTGTGACATTCTGAAATAACGAGGTCATTAAGTCGAAACGAAAATAGATCAGTCGGGTTTCTTCAGAGAAAAGTCAGCGCCAAAGCATTTGGTTATAATTTGTAGAGGTGTGGAGAAGGAGGAAAAGCGGGAGTGGTTGAACCCGCGTGGCTTGTGGCTGCAGAACCATTCACTATATCCCGACAACTTTAAGGCCAGAAGTCCATTGTAACTTTTTTGGTTTAATTGAATATCCCAATACAGACCAGTGCGCCCCCCATGTGCTAGTTTGAGCACCTGCATTCTGTAGAATGGGAACTAAAGCAGTCTGTTTCCAATTCCATTATTAATAAGTGGGTTCCTCTGGTTGTGGATCTTAATGGCTTCTCAACTCAACCACAAGGTCCAGTAGTTTTGGTCCAGGCACCCTCAGTCCTTTTGCTTTGGACATAATGGTGTTTCCTTGACCGTTCCTCCTGGTCTGTGTTTTCCTTCATTGACCCCCCAGAATGTTGAGAAACATTTAGGTGGACCGAGCACACATTCAGATTGTGCCTCACCTGCCTTACAGGCTTGATTTACAGATCTGATCACCCTGGTGGTAGACTAACAGTGGTACCTGCTTCTTACAGACTTACTTTCTCATGGTCTACTTTGTCATCCGGACCTATCAGGGCTAGCCTTGACATCATAGCTCTTGAAGCCAATATCCCAGAAAGAAGGGCTTCTCTGAGCCAGTCATTGCAACTGTTTAAAACCCATAAGTCCATTTCATTTAAGATTTACTATAGGGTCTTGTCTATGTTCTTCAAGTGGTGTGAAGAATATGGTTCGCGTCCACATTACCTTCTAGTGGTTTTGGCCTTTATCCAGGTCTGCCTCCACGATGGTCATCAGCTTAGTTTCATCAAGGTTTAAATCTCAACCTTGTCAATTTTCTTTTTCAGAAGTGTATAGCTCTTTTATTGGCGATACTTGGTCAGAGTATGGCGTGTGCTCCATCTTTAGGGAGCCCACACCTCTGTGGCATCCGAATCTGATGCTTGAAGTGCTTCAGGGGGATCCTTTTGAACCATGGGCTTCTGTGTGTCTTCATATTTTGTTGCTTCTAGTGATTGCTTTGCAAATGCCCGAACTGCAGGTCTTGTCTTGTAAGGCTCCTTTTCTGGTTTGTCAAGCAGACAAGGTGGTTCTGAGTGTTCATTTTTGGTTTCTACTTAAGGTTTTATCTGATTTTGATATTAATCAGGAGATTGTGCTTACTACTTTGTGCTGGTCTGTCTAATAGATGAGAACAGGATCTGTACTGTCTGCATATTATAGTTAGGTATACTATGTTCATAAAACTAAATATTTTCTCAAGCTGGATATGATGCTATCCAAAATAAACACACAAATATATGCAAACAGGCGATTCCTCTTTACCAATGTTATTTTAGACAGTCCATTTCTATTGCAGTCTCTATTTCAGGCAAATATGACGAAATGGACTTGCTTGTATTAATATCACAAATCGGGTCGTTCCATACCATACATACAAACAAGAAAAATATTCTCCAATTAGAAGTCACTAGTAATCTAGTAAATCAAAAGATCCAGTAATCACGTACAATTGAAATTTTCTCATCCATCCTCGATCTTTCAAAGAATCCTCTCCATTTACTCCAAACCTTGATCTCCGTCCCAGATATTCCTCTCAGTCTCCACTATAGCGGGTTAGCCTCCTCTCCCAGCCAAGATGCATAGAAAAACAAGCATTCAGTATCAACAAGGACGCTACTTGGTAGCAAAAAGCAATCTCCATTCACGTTTAATGTATCCTCCCTCCAGCAATGGATCGTCAAATCGAATTCACCAGTGTCCAGCCGTCTCCAAAACCAGCTGTTTATATTAACAAACACTGGGATCGTCAATTCTTAAAACTTTGTTTATAATATGGATATAAATAAAACATGTATAAATGTAGCAACACATGAAATCTTTCTTAGGGAAAAAAGTGGTTTGCATTTCAGCCAGTTATGTCCTATGTGTTCTCTGGAGTGTTAACTGTCTTCCTGCCCTGTTTTTTTCTGTGTGCCTTGACTATTCATAAAACTAAGGCTGTTCTTGCTGGGTGAGGGTTAAGCAGAGTTGTGAGTGAGTTTCCTTCTCCATGTAGCTTTGTCTAAAAGTGCCCTGCCTTCCAGTAATAGCTACTTAACCCCATGGTGCCTATGTTCCACAAGGACTAAGAAAAATATTTATTGGTAGGTGCATGTAAATCCACTTAAAACATAGGTAATAATTGTATATTACATTCTTTGTTTTAGGATTCAGGAACAAATCATGAATATTCAAATAACAGGAACAGCATAATCACAAAGACAACTACAGAAGTACCCAGTGAACCAGAAATCCCTGTGTCAGACCTGGACTACAGTGCCCTTCGAGAGTCGGAAGACAGACGGTACGTTAGTTAACTGGAACTTTCTACTGTGACTAGGTTTTTTTGGCAGTGGCAGAGTTAATCCATGTTTTAAATAATGGTTATTTCTTTGCAGAGTTCAGCAACGCTTTCAGTTCAGTCTGCAGGACTTCAGGTGTTGTGCTGTGTTGGGTAGAGGGCATTTTGGAAAGGTGAGTTTCAAAAGGTTCCCATATCAGCAAGTACTTCAACCTCTGTCTCACTTAGCTTTATGAATTGTATTAATCCCCTGAGGAGCAGCTGTGTGTGTGGGATCCTTTGCGTTTCAGTTCAGTTGCTGACCTTTATTCCTCAAGGGGTTAACAAGCTCATTATAACTCCCATTCTTTTATTCCAGGTGCTGCTGGCAGAATACAAGAACACAAATGAAATGTTTGCTATCAAAGCTTTAAAAAAAGGAGACATTGTAGCCCGTGATGAGGTTGACAGGTTAGTTGGAATCTTTCTAACATCGTCTTAGTTTGCTTTGTACCCTTTATAAGGTATATATATTTTGACAATCATTTGTCAGTCACTGATATGATATCAGTGCTCTGTGCATTACCATCCCGACAATGAACTTACCAGGTAAGTCCCGCAAAAACTGTCACTTAGTGACAGAGGATGTACCTGGTAAGTCCCGGAAGTCCGGGTCTCCGTGCGGCTGCACACCGTTCGGGGACTCCGGGATCATTTAAAAAAAAAAAAAAAAAAAAAAGCTGGGCGTTAAGGTGACAGCTGCGTACACACGTGGGTGTCACTAAGGGGTTAAAGGGCATCTATAATGCATGTGTGCTCATGTGGGGTTGCAGAGGTGTGTGAGGAGGTTCAGGAGTTGGGGGGTGGGGGTGTAAAGCCAAAGCCACCTTAGAAGTTAGAGGCCCCTCTTCAGTCCTCACCTTGAAAGCCGTGTTGATCATGCTATACAAAAAGTGGGCTACCAAGATAGTATGATCTCCACTCTGAAAAGATTTTGTTAGGGAAAAGCACATATATTGCACCTTTTCCTTACACAAAAAGGGTTGGACCAGTTAGAAGGTTGGGATCACTGATTTTTCAACAACTTTTGTTTCTAAATTCACCATCACACATGTATTTTAAAAGTTGTCCTTTTGTTTGTTTGTTTGTTTTTTTTGCCCCCCCCCCCCCCCAACCACCACTACCAGCCTTATGTGCGAGAAGCGGATTTTTGAAACTGTGAACAGTGTACGGCACCCATTTTTGGTGAACTTGTTTGCCTGCTTCCAAACCAAAGATCATGTCTGTTTTGTAATGGAATATGCAGCTGGAGGGGACCTGATGATGCACATTCACACAGATGTGTTTTCTGAACCAAGAGCTGTGTAAGTACATAACTACTAGAAGATGATGGTATAATGATAAAAAGTATGCCAAACAATTGTCAGGCGTGTCAAATACGTATATGTGATGTTTATACACACACTACACACACACTACACACACACTACACACACACTACACACACACTACACACACACTACACACACACTACACACACACTACACACACTACACACACTACACACACTACACACACACTATACACACTATACACACACTACACACACACACTACACACACACTACACATAATATACACACATCAAGTAGCCACCATATAAGAACCACTCCTCGCAGTTACTGGGCAACCATATACAATAGTGTTGTGTCTGTAACTGTGCTGGGTAAAGGCATTGTTGGCACAGAATCTCTAGCAGAAAAAACTATGCAGATACCTTCTAACTAATCACCCAATCAATGACATGCTACATGACAGCACCTATGGGCAATCCATAATTTTGATAACCTAAGAGTGCCACAATGGTGTTAAATAAAGTAAAGAAGGCAAACTGTGGAGATATAGAGGGTGCATTCACAACAAGATGAAGTCTGTACCTCCATCACAATGCATCATAAAAACTACATTAAAGACTTGGCATTTCTATTGGGAAAAGGGTACCCAAAACACTTTTACATACATCGTCTCCAGTGCAAGTGTTCATTAAAGAGTTTATATTCATGCCTGAAATTTCTCTTGACAGAAAAGCATGAGCTGAAAATACTTCAATGATCTTTCAGGCTTATTTAACACGAAGCATACCTGATTCACCGCAGTCTCAATATCTGGACCAAAGCACCATGCCATATCTACTATGGTGATCCTGGGTGGTTCCTTGTAGATTCGTAAGAGTATCTATAATCAACATGGATGCGGTCTGTTAAAAAAAACAAAAATAAGCACAATTAACACACAAGGCCTTAAATCAAACTACAGCTTTCTTATTTTGAAATATGTTTTTGAGATTTTTCTTGTTTGTAAGTATGTCCTGGAGAGATTTTACAGTAAAAAGAATATTTACACAATCTATATTTTTTAGATTGAAAGAAGCTGTTATTTATTTTATTATTTTAGGGATTTTACACTTGGACAAGATCTAATTTTTTTTCAGGTAGATTATTTCAGGCTTTTGGAGCTGTGAAGGAGAAAGCAGATCGACCTGCTTCTTTTTTGTAGATTCTCAGTGAATTGTTAGAAGTGGAGCAGAGGTTATAGTTAGTATGGAAAGTTGACTTCAGCATACTGCTCAGGTAGTCCACTAGCTTTCTAGAGAAGTGGTTATAAACATGGCAAGAAAGGTGAAGGGCATGTCTATATTCAAGTGTTAGCCACATTTAGTTCTTTAAACATACATTGATGAGTAGTGTAATTACATTGGAGGACAAAGCGACATAATGAATTATACAGTGTTGACCACATATAAATGTGAGTAGTTTCACTATTTTTTTTCACATTTGAAAGTTTTGAGAAGCATCTTTACACTATTGGGTGCTTTTTATGTTTTTATTTTATTGGATATACAGTGTTGAGTTTACCAAGATGGATTTGTGGCACTGAAGCAACACTACATCCCCATAATTTATGACTGGCATTAGCATCTGTTGAACAATATATTTTCTTACCAGGGGACTTAACAGAGGATTTATTTTCTAAACAGAGTGTCTGTTTAGGATAAAGTTTAGATGTTAATTTATCAATATGAAGAACAAAAGCAAGGTGGGAGTCAAGCCACATAGCAAGGAGTCAACCAGGACCAAGTAGCAATTAAACTTTGTTACGATGATTAAATGGGTATTGTGGAGTTTAAGTAGTTTGTGCAACTTTATTACGATGATTAAGTGGGTATTGCAGAGTTTAAATAGTTTGTACCAAATACCATTGTGACTGTTTTGTTAGTATTTAAGAACACTATATTTTTTAGCTATCATCCATCTTTCAACTTCAGAGAAATCATCCTGCAGTACTGCCTCAAGTTGTGATGTGTTTTTGTTTTGTTTTTTTGTGCAGATTATAGTGTTCTAAATACAGGTGCGAAGATTATGCTTTGCAAACCTTGGGCAGATCATTTATACTTAGGAAAAATAGAAGGCGGCCAAGAATGCACCCTTGGGGAACCCCACTTTTTAGTTTGAGCTGAAGGGCAATATTGTCAGCAGTAGACACATATTGTGTTCTGTCTGATAAATAGGATCTGAACCAGTTTAGTGAATGATTACCCAATCCTGATGTTTTGAGCTTACTTATCAGAATATTATGGTTTACTGTATCAAAGGCCTTTGCAAAATCAAGTAAAACAGCAGTAAGTTCAACATTTATCATGCTCGTCCAGATGATTGTATATACTTTTTGGAGGACCGTGACTGATTTAGACAAAAGCTTCATTAAAGTGGGGTGAAACATCTGGACAGTTAGTAAATACTTAGAGTTGCACATGGACACTTTTTTCCAGGATTTTAGATAATGTGTTGAGTAAGGATTTTAGTCTGTAATTTGATACCACATTTGTATCCCTGTTTTTGTGGATAGGCAGAACTCGAGCCACTTTCCATACGTTAGGCATATATACCCAGATGACAAGGAGACATTAATTAGGGATGCAATGAGATGGGCTGTGACCGAGACACTGAGCTTTATTATCTTTGCTGGCAGTTGGTCAGGCCCGGATTGTGATTTCATTTTTGGGTTGATGAGATTGTCATATATTTCCCTATTGGATACTGGCATGAAATTTAATTTGTCAGTGCTGTTGGACCAGGGAGAACGTGACAGAGACTGTTCAATGCACATTTCTACTTCCGTATTACTTTTGTTTTGTGTAATCAGGGAGGTGGCACATCTAACAGAGGTAGTCGTTGAAAGCGTTAGCTGTTGATATGGGGCATCATATGTTAAATTGCCTATTTTCATAGTTGAGAGGTGAGAATGATTAGGGTGGTTATTTTAAGAACGTTCCGAAATTTGGTCGGGTTTACTATATTACTGTTCAAGTTGTCAGTAAAATTTTGGTTTTTAGCTAGTTTTGTTTTCTTTGTGCAGGTATTCTGCAATTGTCTGTAAGCGGTGTAATCATAAGTGGAGCCAGATTGTTTAGATTTTATCTATTAAGCATCTCTATACCTGGATAACTTAAGTATGTCAGCAGAGATCCAGGATTGACCCTCCTTACCTTGACCTTCTTTAGTGGAAGATTGCTATTACAGATCTGCAAGAAGAACGAAAAAAGGCAGTTACTACAGTAGGTTGGGTGGTTCTTGAAAGATAGTTCCTAATTTATTGGTATTTTCAAAAAAAAAAAAAAGCCCCACTGGAAAACAGTGCAAAGTAAGTTGTCTGTACACAATCTACTGCTTGTTCTTTTTTTGTCTGTCTGAGACAGAAAAATGTTTCTATTTAATTGATTATCCCTCTTAAAGGGATAGTAATACTTAAAAATTACTTATCCCTATATTGTAGCCCTTAAATAAAGAAGGAAAATGTCACCAACCGCATCTTTCAAACCCTTATGGTTTGAGAGATAACCGCTTACAAAGTCTTCGCCTGCCTGACGTTGGCGATCTAGCTGACAGGTTTGGAATCCGGTCCGCAGACTGGCCAGCGGCTTTGCAGCAGAGCCGAGACTGTGTTAATGAAAAAGAAATCTTTACTTAAAAGGTCTTTTATGTGTGCTTGCAAACCAATCTCACGTAGAATACCTTTTTAGTGAAGAATTTATTTTTTTTTTTTTATTAACGCGATCTTGGCTCTGCTGCAGAGCCGCTGGCCAGTCTGCGGACCGGAATCCAAATCTGTCAGCTAAAACCCTGACGTCAGGCAGGGGAGAACTTTGTAAGCGGTTATCTCTCAAACCATAAGGGTTTGAAAGATGCTGCTGGTGACATTTTTTTTTTTTTTAATTTATGTAAAGGGATAGTAATGTTTCATAATAAAAGCGGCTCTAATTAATCATCATAGTATTTGAACCTTGGAGAGTGTTATATCAATACTGTCAGAGTTATAGTTCAAGAGTAACTCAATGACAGTGTCCCCCTCCCGTCCCTTTTACTGATGTAACACTGCTCAGCCAGATCAGATGGGAGGTGCCCAGGTAGATTGCAGAGAGGGACAATCTTCAATTAAGATAAGGGAAAACCTGAAAAACTTGTCAAGGGGGGCAGGGCTTTCATTGTTCTCATAGGAAGAAGATTGTTCCCTGCTGGTATCTGTCTGGTCTATGGACTGGATTCCACATCTGAGAAGAGATGGCTTACACTAGGTAAAAGGGGGTAAAAGGGGTGGGAGGGGAAACTTTGCTTGTGAATATCTCTCAAACCATAAAGGTTTGAGAGATGAGACTTGTATCGTTCTTCAAGTTTTTTTAATGCCTACAAAATAAATTAAACATAAAATGAAGTATTACTATCCCTTTAAGGGCTACAAAATAGGGATAAGTAATTTTTAAATATTACTAACCCTTTAATGGCATCTTTATCATCCTTAACAGCATATAGTTTGGCAATAATCTTGTCCCCCATTTTCTCTAAAGCAGTTTTGTAAAGAGATGTCACCTGTATATGCATCACCTTCAACATCTGGGAATAGGGTAACACCTTCTTTAATTAATGTGGATGATGAATAGCTGTGTCCAGCACGCTGTACTTTTAGTACCTTTTTTCTCCCCCTTTTCAGCATATCAAATGCCACAGGCAGGTAAAAAAAAAAAAATTGGTCTAGCATCAATCCTATTAACACATCCACATTGTTGTAGAAGGACACCACCACCTACTGACAGAAGATAAGCTGTTGAGGATGTTAAAGATTCCATTATGAGGACTAATAATTGAATAGAGCTTTCTGTCTCAAAGGCAGAGACTCCAGAAGACTGGGGACTGTGTTTTGTGTGAAGATGACAGTGTTGTGTTTTCGAGTGCTAGAAAATTATTCTTTAATAATGGACATATAAGGAATTTATTTTGGCAAATGCTAATAAATTTGGACTTTTTTTTTCTCTTCCACGAAAAGCCCATCTGGTACTATAATGGAGGGAAACATCTATGATTTATTGGTTCATACACATCAAGTAATGTACAAAAAAAATAAGACTTTATGAATTTTGAAAGCAAGTTTGGGATTTACATGATAAAGTGCCCTTGTGGATTTGTTATATCAGAAAGACCACTACTTTGTTGAAAGCGCAGATAAATAACCATAAACATTCCATTAAGAAAGCTTTGGAGGTTACTTTAAAGGCCAAAGAAACAAGTCAACAACCTGTTGCTTGTCATTTTGCACAAGCAGGACAATTGCATAATTTAAATTCTTGCAAATATTTATGGTGCAGATGTCAAATAGAAGAGCCAAAAGAGACAAGCTTTTGGTGTAGCAAGATGTTAGACTGATATATAGGGCATGAGGAACCCAGTAGGCCTTAAACATGAACAGCGGTTTTTGGCAGACACCATCTGTGTGGATTATAGATGCCCTGTTGAATGTACAAGGAGCTCCCAGGATAACCATGTAAGATATGAGAATCAGCAAGCCTGAAGTTGGCAAGATTGTGGAATTTTGTGGACCTGTGGTGAATCATGTATGCTTAATATTAAATAAGCATGAAGGATGAAAAGTCTGTAATGGACTTTATTATGCATTGTAATGATTAGGGATTTGGACTGCATATTTTTTTTAATACAAATTCTGTCCGTGCACAAAGGTGGCAGATCTCATGCTGAATTGATCCATTGCTCCATCAGCAGTCTGCACTGTTTGTCTTATTTTATACGAATACATCTTAATGCTAAGTTACTTCCAGTGAAGACAGAGATACCTGTACTTGTGATTTATATAGAAAATCACTAACGTGGTGGTGAAAGATGCAGTGATAGATGCAGAGTTTAGTGTGTTAGCCATAAACTAGGTCTATCTTGCAACAGATTCATCCATCATCAGGGAAATCATTCAGCTCTCTTGTACTAAGCATATTTCATTAATTAGTTAAGAGCGCTTTCTTCACATGGAACATACTGTATTCCCTGTAGTTAGTATAAGTAAGCATTTGGATTAAACTGGCTTAGTATATTAGATCATGGCAGAAAAGCTGGCTTCCATTAGGCAAGATACATATTGTTATCCATTTGAGTGCCAAGTGTTCAACGAATTGCAAAACAATGTTACTGTAAACTCTTGTGGCACAGACATGGTAAGTAGAAAGGCACAGAAACGTTAGTCCAAATGATAGTAGAACTGACCCACCCAATGAAATAATTGAATAGAATCAAAGTAGAACATTTCTTGAGCGTCCTGCCTTTTGGACATTTAGGTGCTATTGCATTTTTCCATAGTGTGAGGCCTTAACCCTTTGATTGCCAGAGTGGTTCGCAGCACATTGCTTTGCAATGCATTGTGTACCCCTCTGGCATTCAAAGGGTTAAAAGTACATAATCTGTTCAGTTGAAAACAAAGGGCAATTTAGTTTTAAAATAGTTTAAACCTCTACTTCAGAATGTAGTAATACACACTCAACAGCTTTGCATTTATAAGACAATGAACATCATTTTTTCCTTGTTTGCAGGTTCTATGCTGCGTGTGTGGTTCTTGGTTTGCAGTATTTACATGAACACAAGATTGTTTATAGGTAAGTCATGAATGCAGATTTCAAGATGTAAAATGTGAACGTTTCAGGAATGAACTAGGCGTATGGAACTTTTTTACTTAACCAACATGTTAGTCTTACAATGTATCCCCACACTACAAAATACTCATCAGCTGACTATAATATGGAAATAAAATAATGTGTTATAAGAACTCAAGATGTGCTTTTATTACACCTTGTGACAGGCATGAAAATATATATATAAACTAGTCTAAAAGCCTGTGTGCATGGGCCATGGTCCAGGTAATGTTAAGAGGCCGCTACCTCACTACTCCACATGATGCAGTCTTGCGTCACCACACTCACACAATGCAATCATGCGCAGTAGAGACTGGCCGAATGCGGGCATTCTCTACTGCGCATGACTGCATCGTGACAAACATCCTAGCAAATTCTAAAGATCAAAGGCATCCTTATAGAACCCAGTAATTCTTAGCACCCTCTGCCACTGTGCTGGTCTTCCCGCTGCCATAGGAAGTAGCTTGCAGGTCTCCAGGGAATGAGGGTCATTGTTTTTGTTGTGAAGCTATGCTGAGAGCTACAACAGGAAAGGAAAACGAATATCAACAAAACTCAAATCATGTTTAACAAGCAGACAAGTATGTTTACCTTGGACAGCAAATGTCAACAAGTGGAGATGCCATGATTGAAACTGAGCAACAAATAAAATTGGGATGGCAAGCATTTGAAAAATTTATTAGTACTGTCTTTAAGACAAATGTAACACTCTGTCTCAAACTAAATGTGTTGTTTTTTTTTTTTGTTTTTTTTATTATCAGTGTGTCCTCCCAGTCCTTTCATATGACTGTGAAACATGGGCACTGAATACCAAAGCCATATAGAAACTGAAGATAACACAGAGAAGTATGGGGTGGCAAATTCTAAACATAACAAAAAGATACAGAAAAATGTGTCCATGGATTCGTCAGGAAACAAAGATCTATAACTAAGAGTAAAGCGCCTGAAATGAAAATGGGCAGGTCACATAGCAAGAAGATCTGATGGTAGATGGACCAACACATTTTGGAATGAATTTCACTTGGCAATAAACACTCTAAGAAGAAGACAAAGCACAAGATGGGTAGATGAAATTGCCAAATTTGTTGGTACACAATGGCAACAAAAGGCACAGGACTGAAGTTGTTGGAGGCTTGCTGAAAAGGTGTTCATCCTGCAGTGGATCGACCACGTTTGATGCACCGCCCTCATCTTACTCTGGGACATCCCTTTGTAATTCCAGAATGGAATCTGGTCATGACAGACGCCAGCCTGAGAGACTGGGGCGCAACCATGGGTCCCCTCTCAGATTAGGGACTGTGAAGGAGGTCTCCTGTCAATCAACATCCTGCAGACCTGTGCCATGCACCTGGCACTCCTTACCAGTCTCAAAGACTGGGATGCCAGTGCAGATTCAGTCAGACAACACAACAGCAGTGGCTTACATCAGCCGGCAATGAGGAACTCAAAGCAAGTCTGCCTGATGGACGGATATGAGAGAACTCATTCACCGGGCAGAAACTCGTGTTCCAGCAATCTCTGCAGTCCACATATCCATAGTAAACATGGTGGCTGAATTTCTCAGTCCTCAGTACATGAATCCAAGCAACTGGGATCTGAACCAGGTGGTGTTCTAACATTCCAATATTTGGGTCTGACAGCAGTGGCTTTAGTGGCCTCTTGCAAGATCAAGAGGGACCCTCTGTTCTGTAAAAAAGACAAAGAATTCCTTGGCATTTGTGATGGACATAATGTCCATTACATGAAACTCATCTGTCCTAGTGTTTTTTCCAATTACTTTAATCCCCAGGGTGATGAAGATGATGTGCGTTGAGAATGATCTAGCCATGCTTCATTCTGTCCACTTCAGGCCTGCTTTGCAGACCTTTTCAATTTGACCATCCACAAACCATACAGTATTCCTCAGACTGGATCTCCTGATCCAGGGTACCATCTTGTACAAGAAGGTTGAAAGGTTAGCTTTGACAGCATGGCTCTTGAGGCCAACATCTTGAGGCTTGAAGGTTTCTCAGAGTATGTTATTTCCACAATAGTCCAGCCTAGGAAGTCTATCTCTTCCAGAAGCATACCATAGAATTTGGTTTATCTTTTATCAGTGGTGTGGTGAAGATGTCTGCTCAGACCTTTATCTTCTTGCGTCCTTGGCCTATTTGCAAGACAGTGTGAACAAGGTTCTCAGTCTGAGCTGTATTAAGGTACAGATCTCCTCCCTTTCAGTCCTATTTCAGTTGTTTTGCCATTCTGCCAGATTTTAAGACCTTTGTTCAACGGGAAGTCTTGTGTTTTCCCCTCACAATAACTTGGTTCTGATCATTCTACAGATTCCTCTTTTTGAGCCTCTTTCCTCTGTCTCCTCTCATTTTTTTTTGACGCTCATGTTGTCTTTCAAATGGTTGCGGAGTTAAAAGCCTTTTCTCATAAGCCTCCTTTCCTGGTATTTCATCTGGTCTAGATGGAAAAGGTTCTTACCTAAGGTTGTCTCCGATTTTCACATCAATCAGGAAATCGTCCTTCCTTCTCTTTGTCCTGACCTTTCCTCAAAACAGAAGAAGGATCTTCACTGGTTCCATGTAGTGTGATGCCTTAAGTATTATGCACATTACATGCAACCTTTTTGTGAGGCAGACTTCCCCCTCCATCATTCCTGAGGATCCTAGAGCAGGTCAGGCCTCATTCAAAGTCTCAGATCAAAATTATGTTAATCTTGGATTATGATTATCGTATGCCAGGAATATGTCATCAGGAAATGTACTCTTCCTTACAGTCACAACACACTCTACCAGATATGGGAGTGCTTCCTAGGCCTACAAGAACCAGGCATCTGCTGAACAAGTGTGCAAGGCCATTTGGTCCTCCTTGCGCACATTCACCAAACACTATCGTCTCAATGTTTTGGCCTCAGCTGAGGTCAGCTTTGACCCGGGTGGTCCTTCTGACAGTAATGCCTGTTTAAGGACCCCCCATTTTCTTTTACTGTCACGTCCTGTAGTTTGAGCCAAGTTATCTCTTGTTTATTTTGTTTGCTGTGATAGTTCAGTGTAGGTTGACACTTAAGGTTACAGAAATCCAGTTTAGTCATGTGGAATACAAATATCCAATGGGGAGAGTTTTTCTCTTTTACCTCCCTGGAATCTTAGGGATGCTTTGATATGTCCCCATGGTTCCTGTTCCATATAGGACATAAAATAGAAAATAGGTTATTATTGAACTTACTATTAAATCCTTTTCTCTTAGTCCATATTCTCACCAGGAATAATAATAATAAAAAAATATATATATTTCCTTTTGAGGGCAGATGAGTCCTCTTGGAGTCTTTGTTTAGGGGGTTTCCTTTTTTTTCTTTCCAGTACTTTTCTGTGCTACCTTGCTACACATGAATCTGGGAATGGGTTGAGCTTGAAAGCAAAGGGAGTTTGCCCAAAAGAACTTATCTTTAAGTGCCCTGCCTTCTGCAGCAGTGGAGCTAACCTCATGCTTCCTCTCTTCCATATAGACTAAAGGAATAGTAATGTTTCAAAATAAAAGGAGCTCAATAAATCATATTATTTGGGCCATGGAGAGTGTTCTTTCAATTCTGTCAGAGTTGTAGTTCAAGAGTAATTATCCCCCTCCCGCACCTTTTACTGATGTAACACTGCTCACCTCAGAACAGAAAGGTGGTGTCCAGATGGCTTGCAGAGAGGGACAATCTCCAGTTGGCATAAAGGAAAAAACTGTCAAGGGGGTCAGGGTTTTCCTTATACTCACAGTAAGAAGATTGTCCCTTGCTGTGATCTGTCTGGTCAAGTGACCAGATTCCACATCTGAGGGGAGGTGGCTTACACTAGGCAAAAGGGGCGGAAGGTGGAAACTTTATCATTCAGTTACTCTTGAACTACAACTCTGACAGTATTGATATGACACTCTCTATTGGCCAGTTACTATGAAGATTAATTGGAGCTGCTTTTATTTTGAAACACTACTATCCTTTTAACAGTAAGTTCACAAAATCCTATTTTATACTGACTGCAGCCTGAACAGGCCTACAATTAAATGAGTTAAAAAATCATCCAGGCACAGTAGTAAACAAACAATGGGCCCTAGGTACACAAGGAGAAAATGAGCAATTCTGCAGCAAGCAAAATGCAGTATAGGGAGAAATAAATATTCCCATTAAACACTAGCCAGGTCTCACAACACATTTCATAACAGACTTCTCTAATTAAAAGCCCCGCTTAGTTAAAGTATGATTTTTATTTCTCCCCTGTGTACCAGTCAGTTTTTCTCAAAAATGCTCCTTTTCTCCTTTGCACCTGTGGCCTAATACATGCTCCAACAAGCTTCCAGAGAGTGGGATTTGCTCTTCAATTCAGCGATAAGAAATTTGAAATGATTCCTCCAGTGTCAAGAAAAAATAGTCCATAAAATGTATTTCACTCTCTTAAAGGGATAGTAATGTTTCACAACTAAAGCAGCTCTAATTAATCTTCTTAGTATTTGTGCCATGGGGAGTGTTATTTCAATACTGTCAGAGTTGTGGCTCAAGAGTAACTGAATGATAAATTAGTCGTCCCCCCCCCCCACCCGCCCATTTTTTCTAATGTAACACTCCTCAGGGCAGCAGGGCCGGATTTACATCTCAGGAGCCTGTAGGCACAGAGTTCTGAAGCCCCCCCCCCCCATCCCCCATCCCCGATTTGCCAACTCATATCCACTGGACACCTCTACAATGCTCATCAGCTCCATATTGCCCCTCACATTGCCCCCCATCAGCTCCAACTTGCCCCCCCTCATCTCTATATTGCCCTCACATTGCCCCCATCATCTCCATATTGCCCTATCAGCTCCAACTTGCCCCCATCATGTCCATATCCCCTCACATTGCCCCCATCATGTCCATATCCCCTCACATTACCCCCATCATGTCCATATTGCCCCCATCATCTCAATATTGCCCCTCACATTACCCCCATCATCTCAATATTGCCCTCATCTTTTCCTACCTTGCTGGATAGGAGAGGTATGTGACTCCTTTGGCACACAGCTGTAGCTGCTGGAGCTCCCACATGGTCTGTAATGCAGATGTTACCTCCCAGAGCTCTGCATTATTACTAAAGAGACCGACAGCGACGAGGGAGCTCAGTAGCTACAGGTCTTCGGCGCAGAGCTCTCCTCTACATTTTGTTGTGAGAGCCAAGTGGGGGGGGGCAGGGGTGACTGGCGACACTAATAAAAAATTAAAAAAGGAAGCCCAAAAACTATCCTGATGAGAGGTGCCCCTCTGTGGGATGCGCCTGTAGGCAGGTGCCTACTCTGCCTTATTACAAATCCAGCCCTGCAGAGCAGCAAGACTGTCCTAATGGTTTGCAGAGGGAGACAATCCTCAGTGAGCATAAGGAAAAACCTGTCAAGGGGGGCAGGGTTTTCATTGTTCTCACAATAAGAAGATTGTCCCTTGCTGTGAGCGATCTGGTCTCAAGATCAGATTCCACATCTGACAGGAGATGGCTTGCTAGGTAAAAGGGGAGGGAGGGGAATACTTTTTCATTCAATTACTCATGAACTACAGCTGACAGTATTGAATAACACTCGCCATGGTCCGAATACTATTAAGATTAATTGGAGCTGCTTTTATTGTGAAACATTACTATCCATTTAAACACTTCCACGAGTTCACTGTCCTATTGCTTACACTGTTTATTTTTTTGTTTGTTTTAACAGAGATTTGAAATTGGATAATTTGTTGTTGGATACAGAAGGATTCGTGAAAATTGCTGACTTTGGCTTGTGCAAAGAAGGTAAAAGTTCCCAGTTCTATTAACATGCAGTGCAGCGAAAAGCTCATTCAGTCATCACTATACAAGTAAACATTGGACTGTCTTCTGTTCAGATTTGTAAATATGTCGTATACATGGCAGTGGAGTTATATTAACCTTCTAACTTCTTAAAGACCACGTGGTCCAGGGTTGGGCTGCCCTAGTGGACCATGGCACTTTTTTAAACCAATGCATTCTGGGATGGTAGAGCATAACACAGCTGTGCTACCATCCCAGAACTTCATGATGTACCAGGACTTGTCTATACAGGCATGACAATTCTGGCATGTCACCGTACGTTAAGGGGTTAAAGGGAACTTTCATCTTTAATACATTTTTTCTCATTTGATTAAGTTTATTAACATTGTATTGGAATTGGCTTGTTTTTATTTTTTCTATTTACATAGTTGATGCTGGGCATTTTGCATTCTGTGGCACTGGTTAACATTGGCACAGCAGCGCAGGACTTCCCAGCCCTGTAATTCTCCTCCCACCTCCCTCCCATATAATGACAAACAGAGCTTGCTTTTACAATAGAAGTGATGCACCTGCATACGAAGGGAAGTGTGAGATGGGAGGAGAATTGGAGGTCAGTCCTGTGCTGATGTTACACAGTGCTGCATAATGCAGAAGTGCCTAGCATCAAGTGCATTTAAGATCAAATATCTAATAAACCATGTAAGTAGGGAAAAAAAAACAAAAACAAGCCAATCCAATACAACTTTAGTTTAATCAAATGAGAAAAAGTGTATTAGAAGTGAAAGTTCACTTTTAAGGACCAGAGGGTGTGCAACCTATTACAAAGCAATGTGTTGCACATATCACAGGACCATAAATGGTTGAACATTTAGTAAGAGGGGAAAAAATCCACTCATTAGAATTTTCCTTCTGTTAGAATAACCAGCTCATTTCAGCTAAATGTTTTGTTCTTATATATGAGGAGGTGTTGTGGAGCAAACAAGCTGTACCATAGGGAACATATTCATGATATTCATTTATTTAAATTGGGCTTTTAATCTCTTGTATGCTATCAAGGTCTCAAACACATTGTTTCACAGTCCTTTCTAGTTCTCTGTAGCATCCCAGGTGTTAAAAGCCCCATTTAAATCAATAGATCTTTTTATTAAACAGCGGTGCAGCTGGTTTGCCCCAGCATTGCCCCACTAACACTATTATACATAAGTCTCAATGGCCCATATTTATGAAAACAAACGAGAGTTTTTCTCCACTATACTCTTTGAATGCTAGATAAGTCTTCAGTGCATTGCAAAGCAATGCATTGGAGATCTCTATAGCATTCAAGGAGTTAAAAGCCCAATTTAGTTTAACAGGGCTTGTTATCTGTCCCCTATGGTGCAGTTGGCGTGTCATTTGTGTCATCCACAGGTGAGAAGTTTGCTTTGGTGCCCTGGCTCTTGAAGCCAGCATCCTGAAAAAGAGGGGTTTTTCTGACTCTCATTGCTGCTATCCTGCAGGCTCAAAAGCTAGTTTCTCCATAGGCATATCCTAGGGTATGGTGTGGTGTGAAAACCAGTGTTTCAGCTGTGATCTTTCCAGTGTCTGATTGTCTTGGCTTTTCTTCAGGATGGTCTTAGTTCTATTAGCGTTAAGAGTTCAGCTCTTTCTAACCTTTTACAGAGGCATTTTTGTCTTACTAGCTGATGTGCAAACCTTTGTCCAAGGGGTATCTCATATCAAACTTCAGGCTTTATCTTGTGAGCCGCCTTTTCTGGTCTTCCTCCCTTATAGTGTGGTTCTGTGGACTTCCATAGGGTTGTTACCAAAGGTTGTTTCTCAGTTTCACATCAGCCAAGAAACTGTTTTTCAGTTGCTTTGTCCAGCTCCAGGGTTTCTGACAATTTAATAGACAGGAGCAAGAGATTCATCTCTTGGATATGGTTAGGTGCTTGAAGTACTATGTTGCTTGCACATAGCCTTTTCAGAAATCTAACTTGCTTTTTGTCATCCTTGAGCGCTCTTGTGCGGACCAGGCTACTTCTTGGGTAACAGTGGCTTCTTTGATTAAGGCGACCATCCACCAAGCATATGTTTTTAGGAAGATGTCTGTGCCCTTTCAGATTATGGCGCATTCCATCAGGTTGGTGGGCACATCATGGGCCTGAAAGAATCAAGCCTTTGCTGAGCTTGTTTGTAAGGCACACTTTAGTCAGACACTACCGTATTAATGTGCAGGATTTGGCCAAAGCAAGATTTGGCTGAAAGGTTCTACAGGCTGTTGTGTCTGTGAAGCTGATTTTCTTATGGCCAGTAACCTATCGGCTCACTTCTTTGGTTTGTAGTGTTGGTGTGTGTTCATGTTGTACCAGCTAATTTCAGTAAACACTGGTCTGCATTTGGAGGGGTTTTTTTCATTCTCTACCTGGAATCTTTGGGAATGTTTTTGTATATCTCCATGGTTTCTGTGTTCCACATAGCGAAAAGGGCATTTTTGTGTACTTACCGATAAGTAATTTTCTTAGTCTGTGGACCAAAGGACTTCACACTTGGAGAAATACCAGTGGATTGAGTCCCATGCGGGAGTCCTCTAGAGTTCTCTGTTCTGCTTCTGATGCTTTTCTTTTCTTCTTTGTTATACAGTAAAACTGAGCGTGTTCATGCAGGGATAAAGTTGATAGGAAGGAGTCTCCGTATACAAAATGTTAGAAGCTCCTATACTCTAAATTATAAGTGGAAGAGAGTGAACCTCGAGCAATCTCCAAATGTGTTTATTAACCCTTTGAGTGCCAGAGAGGTAGCCAATGCATTGCATACCTCTCTGGCACTCAAAGGGTTAAATACAAAACATGCATGTGAAACTTCAATATATATGAATACACAATTGCATAAAAACCTGGCTTCTACATATATTATCACAATTGCATAATTTAGAATATAGGCGCTTCAAACATTTTGTATATGTGCCATTTTGTTATATTCTATAATGGAAATATAGTTCGTATAGTTGCCTTTTTTAGATTAGGGTGCAGAGTAAAGGGATATTTGTATTAGGAAGGAGTCTCCACCTCAGAGACCATTTTTGATTAAAGGAATAGTAATACTTGCAAATTACTAATCCCCATATTGTAGCTTTGTTAAAAAGAAACTTATTGCCCCCAGTGTCTTCTCTCAAACCCTTATGGTTTGAGAGATGATGGCGCTCAAAGTCCCCCCCCCCCTTCCCTGACTGAACTCTGACTGCAGGGGACGCTGTCCTACGACACTCTTATGCGCATCAAGAGGCTCTGCAGCTGAGCCGAGATCGCATTTATAAAAAATAATTCTTTCACTGAAACGGTCTTCTACGTGTGCTTGGTTTGCTTGGGCTTGGATTTAGTGAAAGATTTCTTTTTTATAAACGCGATCGTGGAATGCTGCGGAGACGCCTGATGCAAGTAATACCGGATATCCCTGCAGTTAGCGTTCAGTCAGGGAAGGGGGAGGGAGGGGGGAACTTTGAGCTGTATCATCTCTCAAACCATATGGGTTTGAAAAATGACACTGGGGGCAATAAGTTTCTTTTTAACAAAGCTACAATATGGGGATTAGAAATGTGCAAGTATTACGATCCCTTTAAGTACCCTGCCCTTCGGGAGTTGAGAAATTTACCTCTTCTGTTCCCACTGACTAACCTAAAAGGATTTAGTGGTAAGTACTAGGGCTGCACCGATACCGATACTGGTATCGGTGCCGATACCAGCATTTGCGCGAGTACTTGTACTCGCGCAAATGCAGCCGATGCCAGCACCGATACCCTGTGTCAGGGTCGGTGCTGCAGAGAGGGAGCCCGGGGAGCTGCTCACAATGCTCCCCGGTCACCTCTCTCCTTCCTGCAACGTCGGAGCGTTGCCGCGGGTTACCATGGCAACGCTCCGACGCTGACCTCTGCCGGGGCTCGAGAGAGAACAGTGAGCACCCACCCGGCAGAGGACAGTAAGGGAGGCAAGATGGGGCAGCTGGTGGTGAAAGAGGCAGAGAGGGGGGCCAAGAAAGGAGCAAAAGGAGGAAGGATCAGGAGAGAGTGAGAGATGCAAAAGGGTGAGTCAAGGAGAAGAAGGGGGATCAAAAGGGAGAGAAAAAGCAAAGGCAAAAGAAGGGGGCTCAAGAGGGGTAAAAATGAAGCAAAAGGTAGGAATCAAGAGGGGGAGAAAGAGTCAAAAGGGGGAGAATCAAGAGGGTGTGTGTGTGTGTGTGTGTATATATATATATAAATATTTATTTCAAGTACTCACCAATACCAATACTTTTTTTTGCGGTCATGTGCCAGTTTTCCAAGTACCTAAAGCATATAGGTACTTAGAAAACTGGCAAATGACTGCAAAAAAAAAAAAGGTATCGGTAATTGGTATCGGTGAGTATTTGAAAAAAGTATCGGTACTCATACTCTGTCTTAAAAAATTGGTATTGGTGCATCTCTAGTAAGTACACAAAACTCCCTTTATCTTGTTGCTCATTAAGTCAGTCGTACCATATCTGTTAATCATAGGGTGACATTTCAGGCTTCCCAGCTTAACCAATTTCCCATAGTTTAAAACACTAACTTTAACATTCGCCATGCAATGCTTTGTGATCTGTATGGCTTGGTGATATCCATACCTGGGAACTTTTTATTGTTTCCTCCCCGGAGGGGAGTCCTCTGCTGCCATGTGTGGTGTGAAGAATGACGAGTATAGCATCAAAAAGGGGTGGGGTTTAACGCGAGTGCTGGGTGGAGGGCTTAAAAGAAGGCTGGGGGAAGGAGAAACACTGGGAGAAAGTGGAAGTGGGTAGAGTTTCAACAGAAACTCCCCACATCCAGAGGACTCAGCCTCTGCCCCAGAGACCCTGTAAAGCAGTGTCAAAACTGGAGTCTCCGGGGCAAATCCGGAGAGTTCCCAGGTATGATGATATCAGAGCCTCACTTGGAGTTTCTAGGAGGAAGCCGCCTGTTGGCAGATTAACCTAGACTGGGCTTCAGTGAAGATGATGGCGATGTTGCCACCTCTCCCATATGCATCGATTGAGTCTCTGACTTCACCCATCCCTGCAGATCGCATAGATCTGCAAGGTAATCAGTGAGTGAAAGTGAACATTTTAAACTATAGGAACTCTGGTCTCATAGCTGTTAGGCAACAACCTTTATTTACAAGGCCCGATCCTATACACTACTAGCTGTTAACCCTTTAAAGTGATAGTAATGTTTCACAAAAACAGCAGCTCCAATTAATCTTCATAGCAATTGAGCCATAGAGAGTGTTATTTCAATACTATAAAAGTTGTAGTCCAAGAGAAATTGAATGATAGTTTCCTTCTCCAGTCCCTTGTACCTAGTGTAAGCCCCCACTCGTCAGATGTGGAATCCAATCCATAGACCAGACAGCTCACATCAAGGGTCAATATTCTTACTTTGAGAACAATGAATGCCCTGTCCCCCTTGACAGGGTTTTCAGCTTTTTTCCCTTATCTTGAAGATTGTCCCTCTCTGCAATCTGCCTGGACACTCCCTGCTGCTCTGAGGTCAGTGTTATGTCAGTAAAAGGGGCTGGAGGAGGAAACTTTATCATTCAATTACTCTTGAACTACAACTCTGACAGAATTGAAATAACACTCTCCAAGTCCCAAATACTATGATGATTAATTAGAGCTGCTTTTATTATGAAACATTACTATCCCTTTAAGGACAAGGGAGTATGCACCGACTTGCAAAGCAATGTGTTGCATGCCCTCACTGATCCTTGAAGGTCTCAAAAATCTGTTTTTAGTATCCGTAGCAAAACTAAACAGTTTCTCATTAACAAAATGTAATTTTATTTCTGTCTGAATTTGGAGAATGGAATATTTTGGTGTATGCAACAAGCTGCTATAATAGTAAGAAATTGATTTAATGATTTGTGACAAATGGAAAATTCTTGGGATTTTGTCCTGTGGATCAACAAAGGAGATCTGGTAAAGGTGTAACTACATCATGTACATTTTTCTGTATTTGGGAAATAGCAAGTTTGGTGACTTGTTTATGAAAAGCTATGTATCAAATGTATTTGTGAACATATGACGCTCTGGTGCCATCACTACCCTATCATTTTATATCTGTATGCCTGTTCATAGATTATATATATTTTTGAAAATGGCACCTTAAAACAGATCTGGCGCGCGTGTGCGTGTGCGTGTGTGTGTGGTGTCTGAGTCAAAAGGCCAAATGATGAATAGTTTAGTAATTATTAATTGTATTTTTGTATCGTGATGTTACTATGATTTCTGAATTAGGCAAACTAGATTTGTTGCCGGGGGGGGGGGGGGGGGGGGGTGAAGTCACTGGGTATGACTACTCTAAATAATATTTCTGAGCGGCAGGCTCCATGTCTGCCGTAGTTAGTACATGCAATAGTAGTAAAGAGCGGCCCTGATTATGTTTTGTGTGCAGTCATAGAAGATCGCTGCTGCCCTCTTCTGGTATGCTGAACTATAATTGCAGCAGACATTGAGCCAGTACTGTGAACTCGCTGCTTCTTAGGAAAGGAGCTGGGGTTTCCCACCTTCACTGACATCATTCACACCTTAATCTGACGAACAGTTTAATTTCAATATATGTTTGGCCTGAGAGAGCAAAATGACATCACCATCCAGGCTAACATTATAAATATTCCCTGAACTCTGCGTTAGCCAGAATTTGTTTAAAATAAAGTGAACAATTTGTTGAATGGAGTTTACAAACATGCATTTGCACTTTTTTATGCCGTCACTGTAAACTCACTGAATTTCTATAGCCAGAGTTTTCTGGCAAATAGACCTTTAAAGCAGGATTTAATACAATTTTAAACTCTCCCTGCAGCACTGAATGCTCTTTGTGCTTTTATTTTACATTTTTTTTTTTCTGTTGTAGTTTTAGACCCATTTCCTCTGAGAAAGTGCTGTCTGAAAATTGTGTAACTTGTGTCCGTACGCATGGTTATTCAGCTCATAGGTCAAGCAGGTCAATTATTGAGCATACCAGCTGCACCATAGGGGACGGATGAAAAAAAAAAAAAAAAATCCCTTTGTCTTAATTGAGACTAACAGATTGGATGCTCTGGAGGTCTCATCACATTGCAAAACGATGCGAGAGAGGTACATAATGCATTGCTTACTTCTCTGACGCTGAAAAGGGTTAAAGATCTCTTGGACATCTGGGGAATTTGTCTCCTGTGGGTGATCTGTCCCAGAATTATTCAACTTTTATTTTGAACACTGGGCCCATAGAGTATTATAATCATTAGCATTCATATCATATATTTGGATACATTTGTAATTATTTAGTATTATGAAGCATATTAATTGCATCTAGTTTGTAATTTGTGCCAAGTAGGGCCCCTCTGAGCACTACTTCAACATCTCAAGCATCACACAAGGAGTTACATTTGCGTTGTTTACCCAATATGCTGGCCTGTAGAATATCTTTTGGTTCTTTAGAAATAAATTCTAAAATATATAGGGACCTGTAGTAGAGTTGTCCAATTGATTCAGCAGTCCTCTATTGATCACGTAGAACAGAACATTGATCCTAAGCTTACATACAGTTTTGTTTGTGTTGAAGGAATGGGTTTCGGGGATCGAACTAGTACATTCTGTGGCACACCGGAGTTCCTGGCACCCGAGGTGCTTACCGAAACGTCATACACCAGGGCAGTGGACTGGTGGGGCCTAGGGGTGCTCATATACGAGATGCTTGTTGGAGAGGTAAGAGTAAGCACCATGAAGTGTTTGAATTAATTCCAAATGTTTAATGGAAGCTAGAGGCATCTGCAACGTATTACAATACAATGCACTGCAGACTTCTCTGGCATCCGAGAGATCAATTAAAAAGTATTCCAAGAGATTATTATATCATGTTAACTCTGATTTCCAGACTGGTGTGCAACATGCAGTCAGTAATCTGGTAATATAAAAGTATGTCTGCACTTAGAATCCTGTCTAAAGCATTCATTATTGGTATACAAGCTGGTTCTGTTTGAAAGGCACAGACCTGTATATAAAGGTGTATCTCTTACCTTGGTATAAGAAAAGAAGCACCAGGCAGCCTCTTAAAGTTAAAGTGGAGCCCCCGCTGGAATCCAAAGCAGCAGCCATATCAATTGTTTGACTGGCTCTCGGGCTCATCTTCCAATTATGTATGGTGGGCTTCTGCATGAACTGTTTAACTATGTGGCCCTGGCTGCATGACATGTCTCTTGTAAATATATCGACCTGTGCTTAAAGGAGCATTAAATACTTATGGGGGGGGGACATATTGCATGTATCCTTTTACAATGTCGCATGCAAAATAGCATGCGACTTACAGATTCAGCATGTTGCTGTGATTAAAAGGGCGACATGAGAATCCTGCATTGCAGGACAGCGTGAGATTCTCAGGTTGTGCCTTCAATGTCACCTTCAAGTCTTATCATCCTTAGCCATACAATAGAATAGAAGAGCATCTATATGTATGTATATGCATCTATGTAAGTCATTACCTCCTGAAGCAAAGATATTGATCTCCGTAAATGATCAGGTAGTGAAGTAAGCTGCTCTGGCCTCTCTCTCTCCAGCACTGCTTGCTCCGCTCCACCCTGTCCTTCTGCATGCAGTGAAGTGGAGACAGAGGCCGGAGTGGCTTACTTTAGTACCTGGGAGAAGATGTGGTGTCTCAAAGCATACATAGAGAGCCTGCATGAATAACTAAGTCCCATATAAACTCCTGATTAGGACCAGTCCTTGTCAGCAGCAAGGGGAGCAGGGCTGGGCTCTGTAAATTGGATGCTACTGTGAGGTCAGGTACAGGAATACCCAAAATAAACAAATGACGCTCACCATTTGACAGCAAAATCCTAAATTGTAAAACATATATGATTGGCAGAACTGTTCCTTAAAAATATATAATGTTGTATTCTTGAGACAATTATACAAGTTATTGCAACAAGTGATATTGTATTCTATTCTATTGTATGGCTAAGTATGAAGGGACTTGAAGGTGACATTTGAAAGTGCGACCTGAGAATCTCGCTCTGTCCTGTGATGTGAGATTCTCATGTCACCCTTTTAATCATGGCAACAATGCTGTATGTGCCCTGTAGTCGCATGCTATTTTGTATGCAACATTTTAAAAGTGAAGAGCGTAAAACTAGATTATTTCCATGGCTTGCAGTTGCTTTTTATGTTTTGTGTCAGCAGCACAGTACCCCCTCATGGTCATACAGTTATTCTTTCTCATTATATGGGGAGATGTCATTTGCTACAGATCACAATGGAGAGTGACTGTAACAGCTTTTCCATAAAAACTTGAAATGTATTGACTTTTGAATAAGGCATCTGCCTGCAATGCAATGATTATACTTGCTGTACTCAACTTGTAATATCCTACATTATGTTTTTGCTTTTTTTTAAATTAAACGTCATCATTTAAGTAAGCATAGCTTGAAAACTTGACCTCCTGTCTGGTGGTGCGGATCACAGGATTAAACGATTCATCGAATGCAGTTAGACAGGTGTTAAAACTTGTACCTTGTTTATTAGAACTCCATTATAAAGGGACAATAATAATGAAGAGCAAACTACTCTCATAGGATATTGAATTAACATTTTCAAATGTATACGAAAACATGCCCATAACTTGGCAGAACTTGAACTACGAGGCTGTTTTTTTTTTTCCTCTCTTCAGCATGTTTAGAGGAACGGTTTGGCCTACTTCATGTGTTATACAGTGAGGCTGATGTACTAAGGAATTGTGTGGCAGTTCTAGAGCAAACTAACTGCATCACGGATCAAATACATATTGCTTTAAAAGGGGCATTTAACACCTTAGATGCTAGAGAGGACTCCATTGAACTGCAAAGCAAAACCTTGGGGACTGCTGTAGTATTCAAGGGGTTAAAATGCATATTTAAAGTATTGGTAATATGCAGGCATTTCATTTATTCCTGTGATGCAGTTGGTTTGCACCATAATTGCTTCACTTTCTTAGTACTCCAGCCTTGGCGAGATTAACAACAACAAAAAGATGCTTTGGTGCAAAACCAAACATGCTTCCTGTCAGTGACCCAGTAGAGTACAGCTATGTGTTGGCTCTTGGGTATAACACAGCTTACTGTTTTAGAGAAGAGCATCAGCTGACTGGTCAGCCAGCCAGTTGCTATGACATCCCGTCCGGCAGTTTACTGGCTTAGACACATTTTTTCTCCAGGTGAGTAGTTTTAATGCAACCTGAGCGCTGTCAAAAGCAGAGTCAGTGTATATGAAGCATTAAAACTACTCACACATGACAAAATTCAATGTTAGTGAATGTTGGGTGGGTTGCCATAGCAACAGTTTCGTTGCCCATCTGACTTAATAGAGGGAAAGGCTGAAGCTAGTGAGTACTAATGCATGAGAGACTATTTTAGAATACATTGCAGTAAAGTAAAATATAACCATTATTATCTCTTTAAAGGGAAATTTTCATTGAGAAACATGTTGAAATAACTATACCAGTGTTGGTATTTTTTCTGATTTGTAGTTTTGTTTTTTTTTCATAAGAACCTACGGTCTGTGGGACATAGGCACTTATGCAAATTACTTTGTCTCAGCCACCATCACCATTGTTTAAACAACTCTGTGCATCTGCTGTAAAATCTAATGGCTGTTCATGTTAACATGCTCCTTTCTTTATCGCTCTACTGCAAGCCTTCCAGGCTGTGTGTATGTCTGTCTCTATGTTAAATCCCACGACACCTACTGTGCTAGGCTTTTTGGAAGTGCAGACGAGATGGGGAGAAGGAGAGGGGAAACTGTACAAATAAAAGTGAATAAAAATATGGTATTTCGTAATAAAACTGATGAAATAACCTGACAAGGTTGATCACCGATATTGTACAGTGTTGTGTTAGATTACAATAAAACATTAGGTTCCTAACAAAGTTCTCATTTATTCTTTACCATCATTTTAATCCCTGTCTGCTAGATTCCTCTCTTGATTTATTGGAGACCTCTCTAGCACCCAGTGGATAAAGATAACCAAAGGGATAGTAATGGTTGAACATAAATGCAGCTTTGATTATTCTTCATAGTTTTTGGATCATGTAGAGCATTATTACAATTAAGTATGATGGCTAGTTCAAGAGTAATTGAAATATAAAGTGTCCTCCTCCCGCGCCTTTTACCTACGTAACACTGCTCTCCTCAACGTAGCAAGATTGTCCGGATGGATTGAGACGAGACCATTTTGTTTCAGCATAAGGAAAAACCTGCCCTCCTTTGTCAAGGGGACAGGGTTTTCCTTATGACAGCCAGAAGATTGTCCCTTGCTGCGATCTGTCCAGTCCCATGACTGCATTCCACATCTGAGGGGAGGTGGCTTACAATAGGTAAATAGGGGCGAGAGGGGGGATACTTTATCATTCAATTACTCTTGAACTACACATTATACTAAATTGTAGAACTCTTGCTGTCCCTTTAACCTGTTGAATGCTAGCGAGACCTCCATCTGAGACACACATCTAGCATCTGAGGGGTTAATGGAAGGTCTCCTACTCGATAAAATGTAAAGGGCTTCATGCATTAAAGAAAAAAGATGCATTTGTGGTATAGACTAACTGCATCATAGGGGACAAATAAAGGTTCTAAACATTTTCATTTGATTAACCCTTTGCGTATCAGAGGATGCAATACATTGGATACCTCTCTGCCACTCACAAGACTGAGTAGGGAGTTTTAACCCCTTGAATGCTAGTTCATCAGTGCATTGTTTTCAGTTGTACTGGAAACATCTCTGACATTCAATGAGTTATAAGACCCATCTGAATTAATGGAAGTTTTTATTTATCCCCATGGTGAATTTGGTTTGCCCCAGAATGTCACCTTTTCATTTGTGCATTTAGTCCTTGGTGTCATGACCTCTGTATGGCTACATTGTTAGTGACAGTTTTAGTTGGTTATTCAGAATTAACCCTTTGAGAGCAGAAGGATACGCAAAGCAATGTGTTGCACCCCCTCTGGTGTTCAAAGGGTTAAAAGTTAGCGATGAGCGTAATAAACCATACTTGCCTCATGCACACGCTTTCCTAAACCAATCCATGCCTGTCTTTCCAGTCACCCTTCCCAGGAGACGATGAAGAGGAGGTATTTGACAGCATAGTCAATGATGAAGTAAGGTATCCACGGTTCCTGTCTACAGAAGCCATCTCCATAATGAGAAGAGTAAGTTGTTTGTGGTCTTTGACCTGATCTGCTAATTGAATATATTTTCCACTTCTATTACTTTCTATTTTGTAAAAAATATTTTATTTTAGAAATGTACTTGTTTTAGAAGTTTATAGATTTTTTTTTTTTGATTGAAACACAAAGGCTGATGTACTAAGAAGAACCTGCACAATTCTAGAGCAAACAAACTGCACAAATAAGATTTGTGAAAATCCCCATTGATCTTAATCAAAGCTTTTGCTTTGGAAATATAGGTACAGTTGTTTCATCCTGAAATTGCTCCATTTGACTTAGTACATCTGCCTCATTGTGTGGTTTTTCCTTTATATCTTTGTTCTAGTTACCATGCTGAATGTAGAATGCTTGTCAGAATGAGCTACTCGCATTGGTGACTAAGGTAGCACATGTAGCTTGGTGCAAGTTCCCTGTGATCTGAAGTTGGGATAGTCTGTATGGCAGACATTCACATGTGTTGTATACTCAATCTCTGAGATGTTTATTGCATCATTGCAGCCAATGACAAGATTACAGTGGGCATCAGTCAGTCATGTGACTGAAGTGTATTGGGTTACACTTTACTTACAATCAACACTACAGTAAGCTTGCAGGAGAAACAAAGATAAAGATAAGTAACAATGGTAGTTTGAAAGTGGCAGCTCTGATACTGCTAATTTGATTGTAATTAGCAGTATGTGCAATTTATATTATGGTGAGTGCCTTTACATATTAAAACCTGTGTGTTCTCCTATAACGCAAACCTATAAAACAACAGAGTTTTTTAATCAAATACTTACTATATTTTGTGACAAATTGGTCTCTCTTAGCTCTTAAGAAGAAATCCAGAGCGTCGTCTGGGAGCAAGCGAAAAGGATGCCGAAGATGTAAAGAAACATCCTTTCTTCAGAGTATGTATTCCAGGTTTCATGCATTCCAGTGATGAATGCAGTTTTAGTTCAGTTCCTCGTTTACCCTGTTTTCTTTGACTTCTTGACCCTTTTAAAAATAGAAGAGTAGAACTGCATTTCAAAGATAGCAACTCAATGGACTTTATTTCGTTTGCCCAGTTCATTTAACTAGCCAATTGCAAGTTCCATATCCATTTTTTTTTCTTCTCCCCTCCAGAGTTTGTTTTGAATTTTTTTCCTAACATATCTACGTTCTGTGAATAAAAAATGCCAATTGAACACTTTCTTTCTTTTTACCTCTTCACAGCACATAGATTGGAACTCCTTGTTGGCAAAGAAAGTGAAACCTCCGTTTGTACCCACTATCAAAGGACGGGAAGACGTGAGCAATTTCGATGACGAATTTACCTCGGAAGCCCCCATTTTAACCCCTCCCCGGGAGCCAAGGTTACTTTCTGAAGACGAGCAGGAAGCATTTAGAGATTTTGACTACATTGCAGATTGGTGCTGAAAACGGGGACACTGTGAAACTGGAGCAAATTGGCTCACAAGATGACTGCAGAACTGCAAAAAACAAAAACAGTCCTAACCGCTTTGTGCCATCTTCAGTTCCTGATTATTTTATTTTTTAAATCACATGAAGTACTGATCAAGTACTATTTTATATATAAACTCTGCTGAAGAGTGTCCACTTTCAACATATGCCCAATTTTTATTATTTTATTTTTTTTGTTTTGTTTTAAAATGAGCACTGGAAAGCAGTTTTAACGTCTGGTCCAGCTGAACACACGGAGACAGGCCGTACTATACTCTGCAATACATATCTGTACTGTACCTTGTCTTGTTGATATGAAGTATGTTTGCAAGGCCGCTAGGAGTGCACATTATACTTTAATCTCTCTCAAAGACAGAGTTATTGCAGGTCATTTGTTTAGAATTTGAAGACGTTAAAAGCTATAGAACTACAATTTGTTTAATGTACCCAAACTAAACTGAATTGATTAGGTGCCGTTAACCATAAAAGTTTAAGGAAGAAATGTTTACACTTTTTAAAGCGGGGGTAGGCAGCTTATGGCCCTCCAGCTGTTGTTGAACTACAACCCTACTTGAGGATAATGGGAGGTTTTGTCCAACAATAGCTAGAGCACTTCAAGATGCCCACTCATACTCTAGTTTCTAGAGAGATTTAGAGAGCCTAATAATCTCCAAGCAAGTGGTTTTTAGTTTGGGAACAGAAAATTAGTATATATTTTCCAATTTTGTCTGAATTCTGTTCTGTGGTCCTACTTGAATGGGTTTTCCCTAAGTGAAACATATTAGGTTTGTGGTTTTATCCCTTTTGAGAAATTGTACAGGTGCCTAGGTTTTTCCTATTTTGTATCTGTTACCAAGTATTTTTTCCTCAGTGAAGCCATAGAGTGGATAACAGTCATTCTTCATGCATCATGTGCAGAGCTTCTAATACCCTGGGCCTTTTGCAGAAAGCAAAAGATGAGCAATTCTGGAGCCAACCAATGTCATCCTAGGGAGAAATGAAACATTCCCATAGATTTAAATGGGGCTTTTTATCCCCTTGATTGCTAAAGAGGTTAGAGACATATTTAGGATTCAAGGGGTTAAAAGCCCAATTAAAATCAATGAGGATTTTGGGAGTCTTTATTCATCCCCTATGGTGCAGATGGTTTGTTTCAGAATACAATTTTTGTCATTTTAGTTACTGTTAAACACCTCATTTAAGTGAAAT
Organism: Rhinophrynus dorsalis; assembly: GCA_037306005.1. Taxonomy (NCBI): domain Eukaryota; kingdom Metazoa; phylum Chordata; class Amphibia; order Anura; family Rhinophrynidae; genus Rhinophrynus; species Rhinophrynus dorsalis. Next base: position 169,413,749 of record CM074722.1, read on the forward strand.
TGCATTTAATTCAGTTTTTGATCTCTCTACTCTTACCCGATTTGTTTTTAATCACTATTCTCATCCCTCCAATTGCACTTAAAGTAGAAGTATTCTTTTTTTTTTCTTTTTCTCTTTTTTTCTTTTTTTTGCACTGGAATTCCATCTTCTAGTTCACAACCTGATAAAGGTTATAGGCCCTACAGGATCATTGGTGACTACTTTATTTTTAGGATATCTAATTCAGATTTCTCTGTTGTGAAAAGGTGTGAACTTAGGGCAGACTTTATTGGAGTTCAGTCAATACAGGAACTTGTATATAAAATGCAAAAAAAAAAAAAAAAAAAGCAAGAGAAGAAATAAAGGGACGGCACCCATGGGACTAACAGAAGCAAGCAGGACAATATTACTCCTGTTGAACATTTTGGTCTAACAAGGACCTTTATCAGTATTTGTTGATAAGGCCTTGCTGGACTGAAACATGAATACAATTGCCCTGCTTGCTTGTACAACTCCCACAAATGCTGCTCTTTTTTTTTTTTTTTTTTTTTTCCTTCTCTGTACTACATTCTGTATGGGGATTGTGTTATCTTCACAGAGCCACAATCAAAATAACAAAAATATAAACACTCCACCCCTCTATCAATATCTATTAGCATTGTGCACCTCAATTTAAAATTGTAGGCGATATTTAGGTTGAGCATGTAGTAGTGTATTTTTCAGACGTACACCTGCATATTTAACGGCATGTAAATCAACAGTCCATAGGAAAAATAAAATATATTCTCACCAAACTGGATATCCACTAGGTACCTTCATATGGGCCAAAAGTTGTGCACTGGAAAAGCTCCAGTTCTCCGTTCATGCAGTCGTGTGTATCAGCAGTGTATACACCTGTGCCATCTGTGTGTAGCGAGGAACTATAAAGTTATTGCAATATGATATACGAGGTCTGGAGTTGTAGTAATACAAAACCAAGTTGGCTGTTATCAAAAAAGTGTAGCAATACACTATTGCTACACATGTTTATTTAAAAAAAAAATAATATTAAAAGTTGTTTATGCTGTTGCTACACTTTTGATAATAAACTGTTGTTTTTATATTACTATGACTTCAGACCTAGTGTATACTATTGCAATAACTTTAATAGATCCTTGCTGCACATCAAATGGCACAGGTGTATACACTGCTGATACACACGGTTGCAACATAGAAAACTGGAGTGGTTCTATTGCACAGCTTTGGACCATATGAAGGTACCTAGTGGATATTCAGTTTGGTGAGAATATATTTTTCCTAGTGTATTCTATTGCAATAACTTTTACAGATCCTCGCTGCACATAAGACTGTTAACTGAAACTTCAGAATCATTTCCCTTTAACCCCTTGAGTACCAGAGGTGTTTCTCAAAAAACAGGCTGTGTTTTTAAAGCTCTGCATTGGATATATCAAGAACAGTTTTACTTAACCACTGGGTATTCTCAATTACAACCAACTTGCACTTCACTAATTAGCAATGTAGCCACAGGGCTTTGTATCCACTGACGCTATTCAACATTCCGTTGAAGCTGATAACATTATCGCTGTTTTGTTCCCCCAAATTCCCTAATAGATTTTACTAGGGATCTTTGAGGTATAACCAGTGATAACGTTTATCACCTGCAAAGGAATCAACCTATTGTTTGATAAAATGTGTTCATGTCTTGCACCAGTATACGGGTGCACTGCAGTGTTTCAGACTAGTCCATCAAGTAACCCTTTGATTCCCAAAGGGGTTTGCAATGTATTTCATACCCCTGTGGCAATCAAAGGCTTAATATGAAAATCCAAAATGGCTGGTGTGAAAATTTTCAACATTGTTGTTCTTGAGTTTGCATTAAAACTTTGGCAGAGAGGTATCCAATTTCCTTAGTCGCAATGCTTTGGATACCTCTCTGGCACACACGAGGTTAATGAACAGCAGTTGATGTTGTTTTGTAAAAGCCTTATGGCATGGGTGGGCAACGTCTGGTTCTCCAGTTGCTGTTGACCTGCACGTCCGTTTAAGGACGATGCAAGTTCTAGTTCAGCAAAGATCTCCAGGTTGCTGACTCCTACCTTATGGTGCTTAACAGAAAAAAAGACTCGTGGCTCTTACCTATGAAGGCAGACTGGCACAAACTGACCCATGTAGAGCAAATAACATGCTCCAAATTCCCTGTGATTTAAATGGGGCATTTAACCCACTGAATGATAGAGTTCTCACAAAATAGTCTGGCATTCCAGGGTTTAAAACATATCAATGGAAACTTGTTTTACTCCCCATGGTTCAGTTGGCGTGACCCAGACCTGCTCCACCTTGGCTTTGTGCACGAGGCCTAAAGTGTTGCATGTTTAATGCCTTTAACTCCTTGTGACAACCATGAGCTTCCATAAGAAACCTAACAGAAATTTTACCAAAGCCACTAGGAGACCGGTGTACAAGGAAGAACTGGATCAAACCAAATGCAAATAAACATTCCCATTGATTTAAATGGGTCTTTTAACCTTCTGAGTGCCAGAGAGGTATCCATTTCATTTTAAAGAAATCCATTAGATAACTATTTGGCTGTCAAAGGGTTAGACCCTTCAGAGCTAGAGTTCACAATAAAATTGCGAATCAATGCATTTGAGATATCTCTAGCATTCAACCCACTTTTAAATTCATAGGATTTGTTGTTTGCCCATGAATTGCTCTAGTGCTTTTTAGTACATCAGCCTCTTTAACTTGACATTTTTCAACTCTTACCATCAAATGAGCTAGCACCATTTTGATATCAATACTCTGGCTGCTGGTTGGAAACTGCAATTGTTGGAAATGAGTGGTTGATTGCAGGAAGTTATCTGCATTTGAACAAAACATAATTTTCTTTCATCTTATTAAAACTACTTATTAATTTATTCCTTTGAGCCCTAAACATTTATCTTAAAAAGAAAAAAAAAATCCTTCAGTTTTATTCATAGTATACGGCATTGATCAAGGTCTTATCATGAACTTTTATTATGGAAATTTTCTATTTTACTGCATGGGCAATGTGATACAACGTCACCACTTGTAGTGGCCATGGGAACACAGGAAAAAAACTCTATAGAGTTTCATAGAAGTACACTAAATCATTTTGTGGGCCACTGGATTTCCAAACATACCATCTGAGGGTAAACGCAATATGTTGTAACAGAATGTAAAAAATATTTTTGATAAAATTGTATATTTTATAATCCTTAATGTAACACTAATTTTTAGCTGTATGTCAGAGTTTGAAGAGCAAAGCATATTTTCACCTAAGTACTGCTTGGAGTTGGGGTGGGCTACCTGTAGCCTTCCAGATATTGCTGGACTACCCATTACACTCAGGCAGTTGCTGGCTGAATGAGTATGATGGAAATTGTAGTCCAGCAATAGCTTGGATGCCTCTTTTGCTATCTTCTTGCTTAAAGGAGTTTAGAAATTTTATTATGTAAAATATCATATATTGTTAGGGCTTCTGAGGAAAATCAAAATTTCTACAATTGCAGGGAGATGCACAGTCCCAGAGTTATTACAGTTGAAGCTGTTCTTTTTCATTAATAGTGTCACCTGGTGTTCCAGACAGTTCATCTGGTGTCCCAGACATGTGGGGAAAGTGAGTCACTGACTGCAGTTCTCCATAGAATGTGTTAATAATGACTCTATCACTTTGCTACAGTTTCAACAGTTATGACTTTTGAATAATGCAGCAATAGAAGTACCATTATTTTCAGTTTGCACGAAAAAGCCCTACAGTGTGTGATTTTTTTCATAATAAAATCTTACCAAGCCTTTAAAGGGATCTGCAGTGTATTGTTTTAGATCCTTCCAGCAGCAAAGAGGTTAATTTTTTCTTCTATGACAGTTTTATGTCTTTACTAGGGAAAAGTAAGAACTTTAGAATTTGTGGAAGATTCTGTCTCATATTTCCTTGTTGTGTCTATGAAATAATCAAAGTATTGTAAATGGGCTGTACATTACATGAAATACACTAGATGGTAAAACACAGTACCTCAAACTAACAAGGCTAGTTATATGTTCAAATCAATCAACAGTAGCTTCGCAAATGAATAAAATTTTACTGACAGAGAAATGTAACATTTATAAATGCATAAAACCATATCCATATATATATATTTTTTATTATTCATTTTTTTTCTAGGAAAGGCTTGACACAGTTTAAACCGAATCATGTCTGACTAGTGAAAATGCATTACGTGAAATCAGTTATGATTGTAGAACCAACAGCATGGATTTGTCTCTGTTTAGTTGGTAGTGATGCTTTAAGTAAATTTGCTCTTATATTAATTTGCCAGTGCAAGTTGTGTGGAAGACGTCATCTCTTTAAAAAACTCTTGATTTTCTGTCTGTTTCAGGCAATACGTTAAAAAAACAAAAAAAAAAAAAAAAAAAAAAAAACTGACACTGCTTATAATCCACTGCCAGGTATCCATCTGCTCTGGCTACTTTCATTGACTTGAGAACATCTATTAGTTTGTTGAGAAGTTCACACTCTAAGGGCGAGATGTTCAAAAAGTGATGGTAACTGAAATTGTCGGTAATCAGAATAAAAAAGTTCTTACACGATGGTCCATCAATTCTCGGACATATTACTATTAATCTTTGCATCCAATTCCGCCACATCCGTCACAGGGAAGAAGCAGTCTTAAAAGTGGGTGCGATTTCATGTACCATCATATTTTAAGGTATTTTTTAGAAAAAAATATATATATATATTTTTTTTTTTTTTTTTTTTTTTTTAGCAGTCACATTTTTGTCTGATTCCCCTCCCAATAAATTTGCAAAGGTCTAAACTTGGAGAAGACAAATTAAAGTACTATTAGCAGATAGGAATGAGAAGCAGTAGAATGGAGTTAACTGGTAAAAAAAAAAAAAAAAAATAGTATTTTTCTTTGAAAACCTACTTTTCAATGACAAAATGAGATTATTAACGGCAATATTCATCAAGATCTTCTTACCATCATTTTTAATTGTTTGACACATTTTTAAATGTAACACGTTTACTTTTGAAAATATTTTCCTTCTTTTAGCATCAACTCATGATCCAACAATTTTTCATTATAACAACTTTTTGAACGTCTTTTGAGATGTGTTCCTTTAGGGATAAGTTGTTAACTTGTTTAACGCAACTTTAAATCAGTTTGGTGTCCTTTATATAGAAGTCCAGTAGATAAAAAATTTTTCCTATTCATACCTGGGAACTGTCAAAATGAGCCGTCCCTGAGATCTTTCAGATATTCATCCTGAAAGTTCCCCATATCGTATATTTTACACAAAATATCCCTACTTGCTCTAACCCAGAGGGGCTCCAGTCGATCCACAAGGTTAACATGCTACAACTTATGGATTTCTCTACCTGAACAAACAGAAGTCAAGCAGGACGTCTCACTCTGTCTTTCTGGTAGAGGCGGTGCCAGTATAGAGAATAAAGCAGCACTTAATTAGTGCAGATCACAGGGTAAGTAACAGGGCTCTCTCACAGCCTGAGAATTTGACCCTTTAACCTGAAATTTGGGTCAAAACCATGAGTCTAAGGGTCAAACTTTGAGACTTCCCAGGTATATGTTCCTCTTGCTTGTAGCTGTATATAGCATAGAGGCCTCCATTTCAAAATTATATAATGAATACATGGCCCTGCAGAGTAATGTGGTTGGGACTGGTGAAGGAGCGTTTTCTATTTATTGCTCATGAGAATTTACGTCTACGGTAGATTATGAGAAGGCTTTAACACCCCTATGGATGCTAGAGACTTCAGCACATTTCTTTGGAAGGCGTTGGAGACATCTTAGGAATTCAAGGGGTTAATAAGTGATTTATTTATAATGCTTTAAGTATGTGACTGATGAAAATCACACTCTTTGATAATCCCAGTTTAAAGGTTAATGTGTTTAATGCCTTCCCTTCCCACCCATTTACCTGACTTCAACCCCTCTCCATTGAAAAGGCTAAACAGTCGGTCAGCCTTTTGCCATTGCAACCCAATCTTTTGCACACTCACTTCTCCATTTGAATACATTTAAGGCATCCTGAGCTCTGACTAAAGCTTACACGGAGACAGATGTGTTTGCCTGGGCTCAGTTGAGTAGTTCAGACAATGTCTGACATTAGAGTAAGGGCTAGGAGCAATTAAACACTGATAAACTTTTAAAATAGTAAAGTGTTAAAAATAAAAATGCAGTATTTTTACATCTTAAACTTATTATACACTTTAAAATGGCAAACACCTGCAAGCTTTCAATTCCAAAAAAAGGAAAAAATATATATATACTACAGGTGCATAAGTAATCACGAGGAGGATATTTCCGGTTTTAAGATACAGTTATTCCTATTGGCAGAGCTGGAAATTACCACTAGCGGGCTAGTCTGTGACTAGTAAATAATTTAGCAGATACCTATACAGTTGTGTTCTCTGTGTTCAACACTGGGTGACTCGTAACTTTTCACCTCCTAATGAATATTCTTTTTTTTTCCCCCCTCTCCTCTTCTTCTTCTCTGACTGGAAAACCACGTGCATATTTTTCCAGCCCTGCCTATAAATATATAATCCTTACATTTCTAATAGTCTGGATATCTGAAAGGGAACATTTTACTTTTTTTATTATATTAATTTGCCCTCATTAATATAAGAGCAATTTGATTTTAAGTATTACAATTCTTCTAACCCTACCAGGACCATAGATTAGTGCAAACCATTGTTAAGGAATGCATTGCATACCGCTCTCCTCCTTAAATGGTCAAGCATGTATTGCTCTCATTAAGGAAATATGAGCAAGCAGCAGTTCTTCTATATTAGTAGTAATACAACAGTTTCCATTAAAGGCTTTCTAGAATCCTAACTCAGCAATTTAAACCACGTAATGTACATATTGACTTAGTCTGATAAAATTACTAAACATAAGTCAGGGTATATCACAAATGTAAGCTGAAAAGAAGCACTAATTTTCATTGTAGGTTTTATGGTTTTATTTTTTGTTTGTTTTTTGTTACAAATATCAACTATTTTTTAGGAAAATTATGATTTTAAAGTCTAGATTGTAAATATATTTTGCTATAGCTGTAAGTTGCTGCTCAAGCACTTTGTAAGGAAATTAGGATATTTTTAGGATGGTACACTATGCATTGATATTAAATGTGCCTTTAAGAAATGTCATTCTAAAAAGGAGTGTTTTTTGCAGTCATGAAGTCAATATGAATGCACAAATTAAACATTTTAAATAGATTGTGATCCTTGTTAAGCACCTGTTTTTCTTTTTCAGTTATTTTCTGTTATGTGAAACAAATGGTAAAAATATCCAGAATCAAGGGCCTAGTTCAGCAATCTAAAGTGATGCAGTATCAGAGCATACCAACTGCACTATGGGAATAAATGAACATTCTCCAAATTTCTATTTATTTAAAAGCAGTTTACAAACCTCTTGAATTCTAGGGAGATCCCCAACGCATTGCATCTCAATGTTTCCGGACTGCACCTTTTTAATTTGCTGGATTGGGCCCTATATTATATATTGTTAAATTAATGACATTATTTCATTGGCGCCTGGCCAGACAAAATTAAAGGGATAGTAATGTTTCATAATAAAAGAAGCTCCAATTAATCTTCTTACTATGTGGACTTTGGATAGTGTTATTTCAGTACTGTCAGAGTTGCAGTTCAAGAGTAACTGAATGATAAAGTATCTCCCTCCCGCCCCTTTTACTGCTATAACACTGCTCACCTCAGAGCAGCAAGGTGGTGTCCAAGTAGATTGCAGAGAGAGACAACCTTCAATTAACATAAGGGAAAAAACCTGTCAATGGGGGCAGGGTTTTCATTGTTCTGACGGTAAGAATATTGTCCCTTGCTGTGAGCTGTCTGGTCTGTGGACCAGATTCCACATCTGAGGGGAGGTGGCTTATACTAGGTAAAAGGGGCAGGAGGTGGAAACTCTATCATTCAATTACTCTTGAAGTACAACTCTGACAGTATTGAAATAACATTCTCCATGGCCCAAATACTATGAAGATTAATTGGAACTGCTGTTTTAGTGAAAAATTACTATCCCTTTAAGTTCAAGGCAGCTGAAACATTGTTCCCCAATAATGCACGAACAACCACATTTACTAGTGTAGGGCTGGGACATTTTTTTTTTTTTTTTTTATTTAAACATTCAAACTAAGGTTTACTTTCATTGCAGCTGATATTGCAGCTGATAACTTTAGCAATAGTTTTAAATACAGAATAGTGACAACTGCATGGCATTGCATGTCTGCTTTGGGGGGGACCGATTCAACTCGATGTTGGTGACTCTTGCTGCTTCGCCCTCTTGGACACTCCAGTTAAAATCATTGCCTCGGGGCAGTCCATCCCCTGCTGCACTGGGGAGGGGCAGACTGTTAACGGGAAACATATATCATATTCAGCCTCAATCTGTTAGATAAATCCAGTGATTACATTGATCAGCTGCACTGTAATGTAAACCTCAGCAATTGTTTGCTTATATTTATTGCACAGATTTGCAGATTTTTATCAATAATCGTGTCCCCCGAAAATATTTTAAAATTCAAGTTGTTAAAAAATGCCTTAGCATTTTTTTTATGGTCCTTTAACCTTTTGAGCACCAGAGGGGTACGCAACGCATTGCTTTGCTATGCGTTGCGTACCCTTTTGGCGCTCAAAGGGTTAAGCAAGCACCAGAGTGTTGTGCACGGCATTGCTTTGCAATGAATTGCGCACCCTTCTGGTCTTTAAAGGGTTTAAATAAAAACCTATTTACATTTGTTATATAGCAGATTATGTAAAATTTTTTAGTAATTTAGTTTTGGGGTAAATGCTAAAAAAATGTACCCGGGGTTGACTCCTGAAGCTTCTCCCTGCACTTCCATTGTATGTAGATAAGAACCATAAAGAGTTGCGCAATCATATGGCTGCAAGTAAGTTAACTAATAGGATTTTATGGGCCTGTGATTTAAACTTTCTCCATCATACATACACAAAACCTCGTCTACAAGGGTTAATATATGATGTAAGATGGGGCAGGCTTCTATCAATGGTCTCAGTTGTTGGTTTGAACCAGAGCACATCTAGGTCTGTTAGAGGATTGTTTGCATTATCAGTCCTCTCCAGTGGCGTATCAATAAGGGTCACACCTGTGACTAGACCTGTCACTCCAGGGCCCTGGCTGCACCCTGCCCGGTGCCACAGACATCTATTAGTTGCACTCTCCCTCATCGGCACTCTTGTAATGCAGAGCGCTGGAAGATGACATCTCCCAGCTCTCTGTATTACTGGAGAGGGGTCCACACGGGAGCGCCAGGTCTTAATAGATGTTTGTGCCGAAGGAGGCACAGAGCTCTCCTGCCAAGCTGCTAGATCACCAGGGAGGTAGTAGATGGACACTGGAGGCAATGTGGAGAGTTGGAAAGTTGGGGGCAATGTGAGGAGGAGGACATTGGGGGCAATGTGGGTGTCACATGGCAATTTTTGCACTAGGGCCCGGTGACTTCTAGTTGCGCCTCTGGTCATCTCAGCTCTGTTTCTGCAAATCTTTATGGTACATAGGAGTCTGAAGAATGAAGAGGGCATGCTTTCCTGCATTCAGAGTGCACAGGTCCAGTGGGTGTACTTCTGACTGTCACAAAAGACAGGGTCACTGGCATGTAGACTCACTCCTCAAGCTCACCCACCTACTCCCAGAATTCATGTGTCCTGCAAAAGCAGCTGGAGTGCAGCGGTCATTGTCTTAGTTGTTCGTAGTGGGTTTTTATTTATTTATTTTAATTAGATTAGATATGGGGCTGTATAGTCCCTCATTAGGCGGGTTACCATCACTGAGCTTCTCTAGAGATGGATAGCCCATTTCACAGGGGTTCTGTGTGCCTATATTGAAGACAGAAGACTGGTAAGTAACACTGAGTGCCTTGGTGCTACAGAGGCTGATGTGAGCAAGGTTGTGCACTGGGTCACTGTTATTCTCTACATGACTTTGGAATGAAGTAGGCTGTTATCTCCTGTTATTGTATTTAGTTTGGCTTTTTGGGTGTATTGTGTGCTGAGGGGGTGGGGGGCTTATTTTTGATTCCACGCTACTTGAATCTTAGTTTTTGTATTCTCCCAAGGTATCCCCAGGTTTGGGTTGTTTGCAAACGTTTAGCGTGTAGATTGAGTTTAGTGTGTTGGGCCCTTTAAGAGCCCACCCACGGCCATCTTTGCTCCACTGCTCTATGAGGAACTTCTGGGACATATCTATGTAACAGTTTGGGCTGCAACAGTCAGAGATGGCTCTATCTTCTTGTCTCTTCATGCCCTATCATCTGGTCAACTTTCTGTGTGTCCAGAGAGCATGCTGCAGTCCAAGGCCAGAGTTGTATTTGTTGCTAGGCAACAACCAACGGAGAAGGCTACTGTACCCTGAATGCCTGTTTCGCAGGCTTTCTTCAGATTTGCTGTCACTTTTCTGGTGTCGACCTTTCTTGCTTATCCTCCGCAGAGGCTGACTCTCAACCAGATTAACCCTTTGCATACCAAAAAATTGCATTTATGGGTATTCTATTCTGGGGACATTTATCTAGTTTTTACTAGGTTCTGGACATTTTCTCAGACATCGGACTCTAAGGGGCATATGGGGAAATCAAAAGTAAAACCTTCAGGGCCTCCCCTTACCCCCTCACTCACTGTTCCACATGCCACACAGGGCTACCAAGAGAATATCCAGGTCTCTCTGCCCCTCATGTGCTGTGTGGCCCCTACTACACGTTCGGGACCCTGTAGCACTGAACAAGTGTCACTTAGACGCTTCAGTGGCACAAATTTCTTCCTCAGTTCAGGGGGTTCTACATTCTTGGAAATCTATGCCCACTTTTAAACAGTTGACCCTGTATTCAAGGGACACACTCAGGTCATTGGTGTATACCCTGATGAAGAATTGGCCTCAGAGGAGGATATGGATTCTTACAATTCTTGAGGCTGATCCTCTCCCCTCTGCTGAGGGGCTGATCAAGTCAGTGCTGGAGACCCAGACCCTTCAGGCCTCTGCTGCTTATGGGGGATTTCCCTTCTCCGGATATTCTCCAGAGGTGTAGAAAGACTTCACCTGTATTTTCACCCAGTAAAACTCTTGACTAAATCCATATGGATGAGTGGGAAAACTCTTGACAAGACCTTTCCTTAACAAACTCTTCACTAAGCTACGGCTGAGGCTCTGGCACAGTGGGCTTTTCCTCCTGCCATTGACCTTCCCCCTCTTTCTCGTTTGGTTAAGAATACTTCCCAAACCCTGGCGGATGCAGTGGGGCTCAAGGATCAGGTTGTTAAGAGGCTTGATTCCCTGCTGAAGTGCAGCACTGAAGCCTATTTTCGCCTTTACTAGAGTCAACGGGGCTGTAGCTGTTTGGACTGAACAACTGTCATATGCTGTGTGTGCTGATGTTACTGAAGAGGACTTATTGCTTTTGATAGCCAGTACATACAGTTATGGTCAACATTATTGGCACCCTTGAATATTTTTTATATCATGTACAACATCTCCTGAAAAAAGTGTGTAGGGAAACTATTTTGGACTGTATACACTCATACACTGAATACAGAAAAGCACATGATAAAAATAAACTTAAAAAAAAAAGGAAAAAAAAAAGAAATGGGAGGAAAGTATAAAAATGTAAACATTGCCATGACATGATTTTTGGTGCACACTTGAAGAATTCACTTATTTATTTAATTAAAAAAAAAAAAAGTCATTGCTGTGATAAATTCAGTGCTCACATGGCTTGAATTAACCAATCAATGACAGTGTTAATGCTTAAAAAGGCCACTTTTATTCACTGTTCCTTTTTCACAGTGGTGAAGACGAGCTATCTGAGAGCATCAGAAATACTATTATCACCAAACATAAGATTTCTAAAGGGTACAAGGCCATCTCCAAAGACCTTGGAACATTTGACAGTTTGCAATGTTATTAAGAAGTCTGCTGCTTCTGGAACTGTCGACCCTCTAGGGATGTGTGGTGGCAAGAGGAACTTGATCAGAGAAATCTTCAAAGGTTGTGCAAACTGTGGAAAAATCATGTAAGACATCCATACAGCTTAAGGCTGACCTGGAGCAAACTGGAGTGATGGTTTCAACCCGTACTATACACCGCACACTAAACCAACAAGGGCTGTATGGCCAAAAGCTAAGGAAAACTCCACTGCTGAAAACAAAACATAAAAAGTCACAACTGATCTTTGCCAAAACCTACCTAGTGAAACCACAATTTTTCTGAGAAAATGTGCTATGGACAAATGAAACCAAAGTAGAGCTTGTTGGCAATGCAGATCAGTGAAACGTTTATAGGTGACGAAATGAAGCTTATAAGGAAAAGAATGCCCTACTTACAGTTAAATATACTGGTGGATCCACAATGTTGTGGGACTGCTTTGCTGCCTTTGATACTGGAGGCCTTGAACATTAAGGGAATCCTAAAATCGTTGGATTTACAGTAGCAGGACAATGATCCAAAGCACAAAATAATGGTTGAAAAGGAAAAAAAGTGACTGCTTCAGACTGGCCATCAATGCATCCTGATCTCAATAAGATTGAAAACCTTTGGAAAAAGTTGAAATCTGCCATTGGGAAAAGGAATCCTGCAAGCAAGTTCTTGAACAAATTGCAATTGGAGAATGAGAGAAACTGCCAGCAGACAGGTGCAAGAAGCTTATAGACTGCTACAAGAAATGTTTAGCAGCTGTCACTGTTGCTAAGGGTTGTGCAACCAAATAGTAGGGAAGGGTTCCTTTAATGCTGTCCAGGTCATATTTTATGTTGTGAAATCACTACATGTCAGTTGAAAATTTTTTTTGCTGAATACTTTTAAATATTGTGATAATACAAAATAAATACATTTCCGTTTATTTCTGAATATATTGTACTTGATGTACAAAATATTCAAGGGTGCAATAGTGTTGACCATAACTATGTCACGGAGGCCCTGTTTCACATAGCTAAGTTCTCTGCTAAGTCCCCTGCTTTTTTGGCTGGTGCACACATCACCTTGTGGATTAAGATTCGGTCCTCAGACCAATCCTCTAAGAAGTCTCTGGTATCTTTACCTTTTCAGGGCAAGGCTTTTTTGGGGCCTGACCTAAAACAGATCATCAGTGACTCATGTGGTAAGAGCAGCTTGTTGCCTCAAATTGCCACCAAGCATTCCTTCTAGAGAGGAAGGCATATCATTTTCAACCACTCTTTCCCCCTGCCATACAGAGAGCAGAGGGTGCAAATCATTCAGACACACCCCACCACAAAGCCCAGACAGACCTGGCATCCCAATAGATCAGCTGCAAAGGCAAAATTTGACAAACCAACCTCCTTATGACTCATGGAATCCTGGTTCATGTTGCCTGTAGGGGCAGTTTCCTCCTTTTATGAAATGCCAGTGAGATTTGAGGGTGGTATTGGAAGGGTACTGCATTGATTTCAAATCCCTTCCTCCATATTGCTGCTTCTCCTCAAAGGTTCCAAAGGACCCTGGCAAAGCAAAGTTGTGTAATGTGGCAGTAGCCAGTCTACTGGAAAAGCAGGTACTGGTGCCAGTCCCAGAGCAGTTTTCAGGTTTTTATACCAACATTTATGTGTTTCACAAGAAGGATGGAGCTGCCTTCCTATGCTGAACCTCAAATGTCTCATCCAGTATGTGATTGCTTACACACTTCAAGAGGAATCTTTGCTTTCTGTCATTGCAGCTATGTGTTCAATGAAGCACCTGTCCTCTCTGGATATTCAAGACACGTATATACATATCCCAGTCCACCAGAGCAGCCAAGGCTACCTGCATTTTGTTTTCTGCTGCAGTCATTACCAGTTCACATCTGTCATTTGGCCATTCTTTGGCATCCCAGAATCTTCACAAAGATCATGGCTATCTTGGCAGTATTTATTCATACCAAGGGCATTTCATTGAGACTAGTTATACGACTTGCTCAACAAAGCTCCTTCCGGAGAGCTCTTGGATCACTATATCCAAGAGTGCACCCTCATTCTGGTGCATCACTACTGGATTCTCAATCTCAATAAATCTCTAATCCCATCACAGGTTCTGGTGTTCCTGGGTATGAAGTTTGACACCCTTCAGGGGAGTGTCTTTCTCATGGAGAAGATTCAGATTCTGTTCCAGGAGGTGTCTCAGGCATGTCATGGGTTGCTTTAGTCTCCTCTCAGGAGGCGGTTACTTACTCTCATTTCCACATGAGGGAATGTCAGAGGGACATCCTCAGGTCTTTGTCCTGGAATACTGTGCATCTCCTTCATCAGATAAGGGAGGACCTCCAGTGGTGGCTCCATTGGCCGAACCTGGAATGAGGGGGCAATTTGTGATACTGGAGTGGGCTCTGGTCATTAAGGATGCCAGCTTGAGGGGCTGAGTTGCAGTTTTGGGTGCCCAGAGCAGGTGGTCAAAGGCTGAGAGTCTGCTGTCCATCAACATTCTGGAGCTCAGGGTGATTATTCTGGCTGTCCTTCATTAGTCCCAGGTTCTCACTGGTATTCCAGAGAGAGTACAGTCTAACAATGTCATGGCTGTGGTGTACATCAGTTGCCAAGGGGGATCTCGCAGTGAAGTAGCTTAGAGAGAAGTAAAAGATTTCCTCAGCTGGGCGGAAGTGCATGTTCTAACCATCTCAACCGTTCACATTCCAGAAGTGGAAAATTTGCAATTGGTCTCTACTTCCTTTCAAGTCACTAACCCCTTCAGTCAAATTACTTTTAACTTTATAGAAGTATTTTTATTTTTTGCTGTCCTAGTATCGGTTTTAAAGGGATAGTAATACTTAAAAATTACTCATCCCTGTTTTGTAGCCCACCAGCGGCATCTCTCAAACCCTTCAAATCTAGACCTGGTCATTGTTTTGGAATATATAAGGGTATCATATATAGGGTTTTTGCTTTTTTTATTATCCTCATTGCCATTATTAGGGCCCAGAATTGCTTGAATTCTAACAGGTATGTGGGTTTACGTACTTCTTGCTTAAAGGGATAGTAATACTTCAAAATTACTATCCCTTATATTGAAGCCCTTGTAAAACTGAATAAAATGCCACCAGCGGCATCTCTCAAACCTTTATGGTTTGGGAGATAGCTGCTTTTAAACTTCGCTCCCCCCTGCCTCTCCGCTGACGTCAGCATTTTTCCTTCAGCAGGGAAATCCAGGACCGGCGGACGCTCTTTAGCACAGCCGATATCTCGTTATGGAAGACAAGATCCTTCACTAAAACGGTCTTCTACGTGTGCTTGGTTACCAAGCACACATAGAAGACCGTTTTAGTGAAGGATCTTTTCTTCTATAATGAGATCTGGCTCTGCTGAAGAGCTTCCGTTTGATTCAAAGAAGGGCTTTCCCTTCTGCTGCAAAAATGCTGACGTCAGCGGAGAGGCAGGGGAGAGCGAAGTTTAAAAGCGGCTATCTCCCAAACCATAAAGGTTTGAGCGATGCCGCTGGTGGCATTTTATTCCATTTTACAAGGGCTTCAATATAAGGGATAGTAATTTTGAAGTATTACTATCCCTTTAACAACGAAAGCTGACAGGTTGGAGGCAATATATTGGGCTGCATACAAATTGGTTTGTGACACGATTTCCTCCCAAAATTCTTCCCCCAAAACAATGATCATGGGTAATCCTGCCACATCCCCTTGAATTCCTGGGTTGCCTGTGAATTCATGGGCATAAATTGGTTGGTGATAACCATTCATTAGGATCAGGAGGAGTGGTAGTATTTGTGGCAGGTCTTGGGCATGTTTTAGGGCAGCTCTTTGGGCATTTCTTAGGACAGCTCTTGGGTCATTTATTAGGAAATGTCTTTGGGCAGTTGACAGGGCCACTCTTCGCACAATATGTCTTTTCTTGACAGAAGGCCCAGCATCATCACTAGAGCTCTCCCTCTCCAAAAACTGAGTTGTGTCAAAGTCTGACTCTGTGACTTGTGAGTCAGATGCCAAAAAAGCATATGCCTCTTCTAAGCTATACCTCCACTGCATTATGTACACCTACCCTAATCTAAATACATTTCTATTTTCTCCTAAATCACTACCCACGCACTACTTAACTATTACTAAGTAAATACTATACTATACCCAACTCTATACCTCCTATACCTAAACCTGACTTTAGGGATAGGTGGATAGCTAAATTAAGAGTAGCTATCCACCCAAACTTTTGGAATATAAAATAATTAATGTAATAAAAATTAAAAAAAAAAAAAATGAAACCGAAGAGGATCCAAATTAAATTACAAAAAAAAAAAAAAGTTTTTTTATTTTTTTAAGTATTAAACGCTACTCTTAACCTAAAGTTATCCCTAAGCCTTTGTCTAACCCATGTATACCCTGAACCTACCAAACCCAACCCAACTACTTGTCTTAATAATTCTAAAAATCTATAATAAATAAATATATAAACTTTTTTGCTTGCTTTTTTTGTACGCTACTCCTAAATCTAACCCTAAACCTTACCCTAACCCACATATAACCTGATCCTACCTAACCCGGCCCAATTACCTATCAAAACTATGTAATTCTTCTTTTTGTTTTTTTTTTACTCTACTCCTAGACCTAAACTAACTATATTCCACTAAAATAAATTCCAAAGGAAAAAAAAAAAGTTTTTATTTAAAAAAAAAACAAAAAAACAACAGATCGGCAAAAGCTGTTCTGCAACAGTTGATCGCTACTAAAGTGATTGGGGGGGGGGGGAATTTGACTACTGTAAGGACTGATCAAAAGGGTTCAATTTTCTTTCTTCTTGAAACAGGAGCTGGAACGCTGAAACACTTTTACAATATGTCTTCTGTCTGTCTTCTGACAGATGTGACAGGGACAGTGTTTGTAAACACTGTCCCTCTCATTCTGCTTTTGCTATATGTGATTAGCTAATCAAGTGAATCACAAGTAGCAACATTGTTTTCGCTGGCTGAAACGAAGTGCACTGGTATCAGAGCATTTGGCAGGCCAGTCTACGGCTCTCCCATTGCTCTGTGTGGCGGTGATGGGAGAGTTAACCCATGACATACCAGTATAGTCATGGGTCCTTGTGGCAAATTCACTCATGACACCCTCAGCAGGTAGGTTGTGCCTGTTCTTCTGTGGATTTAGGCAGCCTCAGTTGTTTCTCTCTTCATGTAATCCCAGTCTCAGTGATGCTCTGTGGGGGGCCATACCGTAACTTCCAGGACTCCTTGTTCTTTTTTTTTTCTTCATTGTTTCTCCTTGTTTGTCATTAATTATTAATGCCTTTGCATGTACGTCATAAATTTGGGGACCATCAGATGCCTCCCTCATGGTATTGCATGATGGATGAGTATCTGCTTGTACTTCTCAGCATTGAGGAGACCATTAATCCCCACCTCCATTTGCAGAAATGCAGCCCCAAACTTACAAGGAACCTCCACCATGCTTCACTGTTGCCTGCAGACACACATTCTTGTATCAGTCTCCAGCTGTTTTCTGCCAATTCTGAGCTGATGATAATACTGGACATCTTCCTATTGCAAAGGGACGTAAGCATGATTTCATCTGCTCTGCACTGTTTCCTTGGCCAATCACTTTGTCTACTGTCCTCACTGTTGCCTGTTTCTTTGTGCTTCTTCAAAGGAACTTGGACATCACATCTGGAAATCCCTGTCTGTCTTGAAATTTCTGCCTGGAAGAGACCTTGCTGATGCAGTATAACTACCTTGTGTCTGGTTGGTGTATGACTTTTGACATTAAACTGTCTTACCCTGTTTGTTGGTTCATGAGAGGATCATAGTTCCTGCACTTTCCTTTGCGCTCTTCTTGCCTTCCCTTGTTTTTGTTTTGTCTACCACTCAATTCCCCTCCCCCCTTGCATGTGAATGTATATTGTCTCGCAGGGCAGGCCTTGCAAGTATTACCACTCAGTCCTGTCTACATTTATGCTAAGGGTCTCAATTCTCTGGAAAAAAAAAAAAAAAATCAATGTTGTATAGAGAGTGTTTTCACCTTTGGGGGCACATTTTTCTAGTTTACACATGCCAGCCTTTCACAACAAATCTTACTCTGCCCAGTATATCAGCTCCTTCTCTTCTAAACAATGTTGTGGCAATTCTGTTACATAAAAATGTGCCTTTTGATTTTATGGATTCTTCTCTGACCGCAAGGGGAGATATTTAGATTTCTCAAAGGCAAAATTGTCTCACTCATTGTAACCATTGCCAACAAAAAATGGCCAACTAAACTTATTGGAGGAAGTTGTGGAAGACCTCTCTGTTCATCTTCATTTTAGGGGAAGATTTTAATACTGTTCTCTGTTTCAACTTTCCTTCCTAGATCACGCTACAATGAGCCTTGCAGACTATTGTCCATGTATGCTCTGTTAGACTGGAGTATTCTTTATCCGGATATTCATGACTACGCTTTTTTTCTGCCCCCCTCTGTTATTTTAGGAGCTTATATTTTCATCACTATACTGCAGTCACAACCTAGACATTGATAAAGACCCTTCTTTTCATTCTGCCCAATCTACCTATGTCAAGGAATCTCAGACCCCCCCCCCCCCCCCCGTTGACTCCGACTCAGTTTTGCTCTTTAAATGCGGACATCACCAAGGAAGCGATATCTTTCACTATCAAACAAATGCCTGTGGGTGAGAATCCGTGATGCAGTGGCTTCCCTTTTCTACGTTATAAGAAATTCAGTGACAACCTCATCACCTTTTGACTAGGTATTCAATGAGCTCCCTCACACTATAGCTGATGGTTTCTTACTGAAATGTTGCCCTCTGTTTGGCGACCATCACAACTCTGTGTTAAAAATGTAACCTGAATGAAAAGGGCAACATCAGAATGTCAGTGGCATCCATTTAACCTTTGAGTAGCAGAGGTGTCCACAATGCATTGTTTTGCACTGCATTGCAAACCTCTCTGGCCCTCAAAGGGTTAAGGCATAAAGTCATTAAGATATGGCATATGATAAAGCATATTTTATTAAGTGGTGCAGGAGTTGTGTTTTGTTATTGAAATATCCTCCGTTTGGCAACCTTTAAAACAGAACTACCACCAAATAAGTATATTGCCCCACATAATTGCACATCTGGTGACTAGCTGCTCTGTAGCGCTAGTCTCCAGAATTATTACCTGATTAAAGAGAAATCGCTATTCTTCCAAGACTGACAGCAGGACAGAGTGCGGACATCTTGCCATAGTAACGTCAACACACCTGCACTGTCAGTCCCAACTGGGTCCAGGAGGCGTTGCTAGCAGCCAGCCAGCTCCAAAAGGTACTGATAGTGCAGGCTTGTGGACGTCACTATGGCAAGATGTCCGCACTCTGTCCTGCTGTCAGTCTTGGAAGAATAGCGATTTTCTCTTTAATCAGGTACTAATTCTGGTGACTAGCGCTACAGAGCAGCTAGTCACCAGATGTGCAATTATGTGGGGCAATATACTTATTTGGTGGTAGTTCTGTTTTAAAGGTTGCCAAACGGAGGATATTTCAATAACAAAACACAACTCCTGCACCACTTAATAAAATATGCCATATCTTACTGACTTTATGCCTTAACCCTTTGAGGGCCAGAGAGGTTTGCAATGCAGTGCAAAACAATGCATTGTGGACACCTCTGCTACTCAAAGGTTAAATGTATGAGCAACACATTGCAAATACATGGCACACTCCAAGTTCTCAAGGGTTATTATAAGGTATTATTTGCAAAGGTTTAAGCCTGAATTTACCAGGGTTTAATAAGTGTTTTGCCTTTAACCCTTAAATGCCAGACTGCTACAAAACGCATTGCAAAGCAATGCATTCTATAACCCTCTGGCACTCAAAGGGTTAAATAATTTGTTCATAATTCGGAGCGAATAAGTGTTTGTGTGCGCACGCATCCAGGCTGATTGCCGTTGTAGTACTGCTTCTACTTGCAATGTATAAACACAGGTATGAAGAACAGGTTCACTTCCACTGAGGTTAACAGTAGTGCAGGCAATAACAGATCCAACGGATCCTGGCCTGGGGATGCCCCATTAACAGGAATATTCTGGAAGACCTCATCTTCCACCTCCGGGAGCTGTGTGCTTCTGCTGAAATTGTGTTGAGGCCTATTGAGTGTTCAAGAGGCAAAACCAGCTCCCGGAGGTGGACGATAAGCTCTTCCAGGGGTGCATCACAGTCTCACGGTGACAAGATGGCCTCTTCTCAGACGGAATCTCTTTAAAGCTTAAACAAAGGATGGAATATATCTGTTAATGGGACATCCCCAGGCCTGGATGTGTGTGCACACAAACACATTCTCCAAATTATTTACTGATTATTTAAAGGCAAAAAGCTTTCATTAAACCCTGGCAAATTCTGGTTTAAAACTCTCAAATTAAAATCTTTGTGTCATTAACCCTTGAGGTGCGTTTGGGCAGTCTCAACTGCACATAATTGCATCGCGTGCACCACCAGTGAGGAGGTGGAAGTACACAGAGCAGGACTGCCTCTTTACCTCACCGTGCCTTGGCCCGTACACACTGGCTTTTACACTAGTATTTATGTATTTTGTGAATACTTTGTGTAGTTGCCTGTATTTTACATCTCTCTATAATAGATAAAGGATTTATTAGTCTCAATTAGGTTAATTATAGAGAGGCAGCAAGAGCCCCAGCGTCAACCTTCTCAAAGCAGAGTTCAAATGCAAAACAGTATAAATGCTTGACTTCTGTATAAATGACCCCAACTAAGTCCTGTTATTACAATAAATACTCTTACTGGCTGTAGAATCCCCCTTTAACCCTATGAGCAGCAGCAGGTATCCATTGCATTCTGTTGCAAGATGTTGGATACATATCTAGCAATTGCCATCCATTAACCCTTTAAGGGGGGGGGGGGGGGGAAATAATAGAAATATGAAGTTACTTGATGACTAATGCAGTCTGAGATAGCTAAAAGAGATGGTGCCAGTAGCACCTTAATCCTTCAATATTTTGAGGGCCTGAGGGGGACCCAAAATATTGCTTTGCACCCTGCACCTCTCAGGGCCTTAAAAGATATTAAAAGGGTTAATTTGCATTTAAAAATTATCCTAGCCCTTATTTGCAAAAATTATCTTCAGTAATGAGTTAAAAAATTCTGTTTTGCAATGACTTTGTAGGGTACACAGACTCTTATGTCCTATTTCTTTACCTCAGTTGACACACATTCCATTTATTAAGGTCTTGCATAAACATTCAGGTCCCATGATCATGCACAGTCACCAGCGTATGTATAGCAAAAGCACATTTTGGGGCTTATGCGCCTATAAATACATGATATTTAACCAAGAAATGAACTCTGTTTGTTTTATGGAGGTTGATAGTTTTAAAATAGCTCCACCATTCAAATTTCTTAAGATGAGACTTTTTATATCGAACACAGCACATGGTGATGTTGTCTGTTCACGGATGAAGGCATATCGCCAGTATGCACTAATGAGTATTCACACAATTACCACTCGGCCACCCCTTCTCTACCATTCAGGGTAGGGAAGGTGGCAAAGGGGACATAGGAGGGTGGTAACTGTGTGAATCACATTGCGTGAGAAGTGGATATTGAAACTGAATACCGTGCTACATCTGTTTTTGTTGATCTTATTTGCCTGCTTCCAAAACACAGATAATGTCTGCTTTGTAATGGAATATGCTGATTATTATTATAATGCCATCATTATAGACTTGCTGTACTTTTCTGAACCAAGACCTGTGAGAGTACATCAAAACTATGGCGATGGCATAATAATACCTAGGTGCGATATCAATATACACAAACTGACTGTTAGGTGATCATCCATTCTTGTATGCACAGTCTGAAATACAGGTAATGACTGCTAAACTACACGACCAAGAGTATGTGGACACATGACCATTACACCTATATGAGCTGCTTGTACAACCCATTCCAAAAGCAATGGACTTAATTTGGAGCTCATCTTTGTATCTATAACAGCATCCGCTCTTCTGTGAAGACTTCCCACAAAATTTTGGAGTGTGTCTGTTAATTTGACCTCTTTTGGCTGAATAGGCAAAGGCACTGATGTTGGGCAAGAAGGACTGGCTCGCAATCGCCACAAAAGTGAAAGCACACGGTTGTCTAAAATGTCTTTGTATGCTGTAGCATTAACGTTACCCTTCACTAGCCTAAACCCTGAAAAACCAACCACAAACCATTATCCCTTCTCCCCCAAACTTTATAGTAGGCAGCCTGGTAGGTAGCAGTTTCCTAGCATCCGACAAACCTAGATTCGTCCATCACACTGCCGCATAGTGAGGTGTGATTCATCACTCCAGAGAACGTATTACACCGCCACCAAGTTAGGGGGAAGGAGGGAGAGGGAAAAAAAATAAATAAATAAATAATTAAAAGTAAATAAATCTCCCATTGTCCTTATCTGCTGTTACCCAAGTGATGGGGTGGGGGATTGGGAGAGAGAAGAAAAATTAATAATAATAAAAAAAAAAAAAAAAAAAACAACAACGTTCCACTCATGCTAACACCTCCATCATCTTTTTCCCCACCCTGGCAACATTTTTTTTTTTAATTACGGAACTGTGTTAATGTATGCAGTGGAGGACCAGGGCATAGTGAACGTCGCTAGTCCTCCGACATATTGTAGGGAGGAGGAATGGGGCCTAGATTCGAGTCAAGTCTATCAGAGACTTCATGAGTTAGTTTTTGTGATAGCGATAGGGAAATGTCCTCTCCCAGCCACCTCTATTCTGGTGTTTCCCAAGGCTCTGTTCTAGGACTGCGTCTGTTCTCTATATACACTAAAACTTTTGCACATTACTGTATATATTGTTAGAATTTTATACATCTCTCTCTGGTGTACTGACCTCTAGTTACTTTCCAGAACGAATAATCTACAACCCCGATTATACTCTATGTCTGTGAGTTTATTCTGTACCTATATAATTTTTTTTTTTTTTTTTAAACACATTTGTAGATGTAGGTTTCATATATTTGAATAGGCTACATTGATTATATATATATAATTTATTTATTTTTTGCTGTATAGGCAGATTTTATTTTCCTTTGAGTGGGGGTTTATTTTTGAGCTGCAAGCAGATGCGTGGCCTTGTATTATTGCTCAAATTTTTATGGATTTAGTTAAATGCCTCATAGTTTGATGTTGAAGAAGCTCCATATGCCACCCCTTATAGGAAAATCTGAAATCGATGGTATATCCTGACTTATGCCAAAAACAGCTTCACCGGCGAATCCTAAAGGAAGTAGAAGTAGATGTGGCAATAAGGATTCAAGCCACATTTACAATAGATCTTCTAGACCCAATGATTTGTTTTATGTTGCCCAGTTTCATTGTGTTTAACACAGTCTTGATGACACTGTCAGAGAAGCTTTCACATTCCTGCATAGAGTTCCAGGGCATTATAGCTTAACTGGGATCAGGTGTGGGATCTTAAGTGATCAAGTC
This sequence comes from Rhinophrynus dorsalis, assembly GCA_037306005.1. Taxonomy (NCBI): domain Eukaryota; kingdom Metazoa; phylum Chordata; class Amphibia; order Anura; family Rhinophrynidae; genus Rhinophrynus; species Rhinophrynus dorsalis. The sequence goes on from CM074722.1 coordinate 169,437,183, forward strand.
CAGTTACAGCAATAGAGGACATGGGACTGATACAGAGAGTCCTACTAAATAGCAATACCACCCAGTCTTTGCTATGCTAGTGTTAGAAGCATAGGCTTTTGTTGTGCACGCATGCATTTTTGAGAACGGATACAAATATATACTTCCACCAAATTTACCTTGTCATCTACATTCCACCACAGCCCTGCGCTACCTTTACTTTTCATAGAAGACTGGGATTTTGGGATGCGATGATTGTTACTGCTAAATCATTCCCATTTGCAAGCATCTAGTGTAGTCCTGCTGATAGGCTGCAGCCAATTTCTTTTAACAAGAGATGTAGAATAATAATGATATCAAGATGGAACGTGTTTCTGCGCAGAGGCGGCTCTTCAACATTCATCCATACAACTCTACATCTGTTTTCACTAGGGTGTTTAAGCCACAGTGACATTGGTGGACTAAATCTGGTAACCCTTTAAGAAAGTAATCAGGTCTTTTTGTACTGCTCATTTCCAGCACACTGATGGAGTTGTCACTTCTGATCACAGTCCTTGTGGAGAAAGGGAAGCATCATCAACTAGGCTGCAACCGGCAGTGACTGCTGGCTACATCTGAATGGAGACTAAGTAACAGCACTGGAGGCTCTGCCTGTTTAACCACTCCTCCAGTGATTACCACTAGAAGAGACAGACATACGGACTTCTGTAATAAGTGGTCATCATTGTTCTATTTCCATAAAAGGTCTCATTGCAGCAGTCACATGTGTAAATTGGTAGGATGCATTAAATGGGTAGGGACTGTGGTCTCTACACAGGAAATAGTTGCAGGTCTCACATTACCAGCCTCTGTGTAATCAAGAAGTGAACTATGTTCTGGATAAAAAGAATTCTTGACAATGGCCAGGATTTAAGCAGTAGTATCAAATTCCAGATCCAGGAAGTAAAGGCCGAATTTTTTTTTTTTTTTTTTTTTTTTTTTTTGCACTGTGCCTGGTCTGCTTAAACTATGACTGCTGCAAAACAAAAAAGGGTGCTGTGCTGGCTTGAAGCAGAATATAGTCAACACAGGCTTTATAACCCTTGTCCAGTGCATGGCTGTTAACAGATGTAACAATTTCATGCATACACAGGGAGATTGTGGCTCATGAGACACACAAACTAGTACCGATCATTCATCTGTGGAAACATACTGAGAAAAGAAAATTACATCTCTCAGGAAGAGATGTGCTCATAAAGGGACATGGCCATAATCACATGTTGCATTGTGAATTTTGCCATTTGAACACTTGCTTAAAGAATAATCATTCAAACCTGATCTAGACAGACATTCATCTCTAGCGGCAGTTGTGATTGCCACAGAAGGCCAAAGTATTAACTGCTTGCTACAACTTGTTGTATATCTCTCTATATATCTGTTTGTTGGAAAAGTAGTAACACAAATTATCCAGGCACTGCTATTGCTTTTCTGTGTTGCTGATGGAAGAGTGAGTCTTCCTCACAATTGGTGATCTAGTAAGTTATTCTTAGAATAACCTTGTTGCTGAGGAAAATTTAGCAGAAGCAGACATAGTTAACTGCTTCTTGCTGTGCCAAGTTAATGGAGATTTGTAAGCCATTGCCAGTGAGGACCCGTAATAAAAATCACAGCCCTTTGAAGAAAGCAGAGAAGCTTTTTTTTGGTGGTAAGCAAGGTACCATTACCTAACCCAACACTGATTATTCTTGTCCAGCTACAGCTTCTAGTGATTGTTGAGCATACCCTTCTCTGGGAACAAAGACATTTGAGGATTTTAATGGTCAGTTTCAGCATCAAGGTCCTGCGTGTTGCATTGGACATTGAAAAGAATCTGTTGGACACCATGGCTATTTCAATAACCTCAAAGCTGTTAGAGTTTGCTGTTAGAGACAGATACCAAGCATAGTACCTCATCCTTCAGGGCAACCTCAGACTAATTAATTTCCATTTATCCGTGACAATTTGCTCAAGCTTGTCATAAACCAAAAACGTGGTGGCTGAGGACTTCTTGTGTTTAAAGAGATTCTTAGAAATGACTTCTAAGGTGTTCTTCATTGAGGTTTAACCTCTTCAGTATGGCCTTAAATCAGGGAACCGATGTCTGTGCCTTCCTCATCCAAAGTCTGGTTCAGAGATGGATGAAAAGGCATCTTCCATCCTACTCTGCTGAAAAGCATGGAAGTATCTAGTTCTGGACTTTGAGGGCAACCTCTAATGGGAGATGATGCATCAATCTCTCATTTGGAGCATTTGTAAAACAGTGAATTAGGCTGAAAAAAAAAGACAAGACACTCAAGTTCAACCATTGCCTCATAACTCAGACACATGAGGATTATATAGTATTATATAGAGTGGGAAATAGGTGGCACCAAGAACAATGCAGCTGGCAGAACAGATGGCTTATTCAACACTCAAGAGTTTACCAGTAGTGGAAACAATCTATAATAAGCATGGGCTTTGTTGCAGAAGTTGCCTAGCAACCACCCACCAATGACAGACCGGTGGTTCCTGGCCCATGTCCTCATGGGCCACTAACAGGCCAGTATTTAAAGAATTCCTTGCTTGGTAATTTAGAGGCCAAGTGAGTTTGATTAACTTACATGTGATCATCAAAAGGAAATCCTCAAATCATGAACTGTTAGTGGGCCCTGAGGGCACGGGTTGGGAACCATTGGCATAGACAGTCAGTTCAAATACTGGAGCAGAAGGGCTTAACTCAATGGTAGCAGCTTTGAATGTAAGCATCAACAGTCATTGACATAACAAGAGCTCACCCTGAGGCAAAGTGCAGGGAATTTAACCACCAAGATGCAGTTATGGATGTAATAGCACTGAAATGAGGCTGCAAACAGAAACAGCAGCAAAGCTCTCAGCCACATCCTAAAGGTGGAGCAAGTATCTGAGCCCAAAGCCACTGAAAAGAACGCAGACCACTCCATTGCAATTAAGTGGGTGACGGCATGCAATCGCCCATTTTCACTGTAATGCATAGTTCATCATACACAGATCTGTGGGAATGTGCTTTTAGTTCACTATGCTCAGTTTACTCACCGCATCCTGGAGAGGAGGAAAGGCTCAGAGCTCAATCTCATGGCAGTCAACCAGTGTGTGGAGAGACTATGCTGGGCCCAGTCCATTCACTTACTCACACAGTTCAGCAGCAGTGGATCAAATAGGCATTTGGTGGAGCTATCCCACATAAGAAAAGCACCACAAAACACAGCATGACTGTTTGATCTCTAGCTTCATAGGGAATTCAAAAGAAATCAAAGGTAATATGTGGGTTTCAGCAGTATACAAAATGAAGGATAAGAACAGTAGATTGAACGCTGGGGTATGGTAGAGGAGAGTTAGGTTAAAAAGTAAAAGAAACCTTTACCACATGGGCACTGTGTTTTAAAAGTGCTATATTAAAATAACTTCCCCATTGCCTGTAACCCATGAGGGACTGTTACAATTTTATGTCCAGGAAAATGAATGAAGCATCTCAGAGTGGGAATCCCTAGCTGTAAGTCCTGCAATATGTAGTTTCCATTAACATTCCTTTAAAGTGAAAAAGTAGGCTTTTTCCTAAAGAGTAAAACAAGGATACTTCTAATGGATTATAAAACATTGTGCATGACAAACTCACAAGCAGACAAGAATGAAAAGCAAAAAGGTTTACTACAAAGCCTTGCAAAATATTTTGTCAATGCAGATATGAGGAAGTTTCAGATTTAGTATACCTACAAAAAGCCTTACAAAAGTTGAGCAAATTAAATTTACATCCCCATGCCAATGGTTTTAATTGCAGTTTAGAAAGGCTAGTGCTAAATTTAACATTTAAACAGTCAAAAAGGATTAAATAAGTGACCATATTTAACAAAAATATTTATCACAGTAGCACATTTGGCTTAAGAATACAGCATATTTTAAATAGAAAAAAATGTACCCAACATTCATAAAAACTTACACAAAACGACAAGTCCACTGTAAACTTTACAATGTGGTAAAATGTCCAAATCAAACACTGAGCTGTAACTGTACATCAGTCCAACAAAAAAAATCTGTAGTTTGTTACTGAATTTTCAGTTTCTCATCTGGATGTGGCTTTGGAGGCTGCTTAAATCCCTAGAAGTCTGTCTTCAACAAAAGGTGTGAAACAATTGTTTGGCAGCACACTGGCGCTTTTGGAAATTTTTATTAGGAGTCGCAGCTTGAGTAAATATTTGAGGATATGCTCTGTCTTAACAAAAGGTCTTTGAATCATTAATATTCAACCCACTAATTTACACATACACAATACTAGTCTTGCAATGTGCTGCATCCCAAAATGCCACACAGCAGAGTTTTATACAACTATTTCAAAGACCAGTATCACTTAAAAATAAATGTGTGCAAGAGGTCAAACATTCAAGAACCAAAGCACAGATCACAGTTGTGGCAGCTTGTCGACTGGCGTGTCAAACTTGAAGTCTGGTGGAAACAAGTCTGGCGCTCTTGGATAGATAAGTCTATAGGACTGCCTTATCGTAACATCAGCTACTCCTGCGATGTCACCAATTTCTGTTGGAAGAACAAACATTCAAATGTTATGGTACATTTTTTTTTTTTCCTGAAGCACCTAACAGCTCACACCCCTGCAGACCCACCCCCAATTTAGGTATTTTGGCACACCATTAATGAGCTGTGACCTGTAGCAAATGATATTTGAGTCAAAGGGCATGGGGCTTAATACAGTGGGTGGCACTTGGGAAGTGGGCAGAACAGGGTAGGAAGGAGGATAAGAGGAAAAGGGTTTAACAGGAAACTTGCAACCACTGGTGAAAGTCTGTCCCTGGAGACCCAGTGATGAACTTTAAAAACCAGAGTCTTTGGAGCAGATCCAGAGTTTTCAGGTATGTCAATTCACCAGTTCTCTCATTTCTGTGTTTCCCCACCATCACTAAGTAGTCATGCTTAAGTTTTCAAAAGCCAGCGGCCCAGAAGTGCACACGTTTTGAACACAAATAACTAAAATGGATTTATGACAAACCTTAGTCTGCCAGTAATTGGTTTAAAATAAATAAATATTTAATGGGTAAATGGCAAGACATCAAGTTCCTTAGGGCAAGGTTAGACAGGCAACAAGTCATGCACACTAAATGGTTTCTGTTTGACAGATTACATGGGCAACTGTTCAACCACAGCAGCAACTTTCCTGCAACAGGTAGTTACAGACAGCGCTCCTGCAAAGCACCCAGTTATACAGTAGTCCCATAATAGAAACAGGCGACAGCTGACAAACACTTCCCTTAACAGTGATAGCAGGGAGTGTATACTGGCTCAGAGCAAAGTTCCACACCATTTCAACAGGGAGCATGTTTATTGGCTACAGTGAAGGTAAACATTCTGCTCAGCAAATCTCAGATTTGCTGCCACTCTTTCAATGCTGCCAATCGCACAGACCTGTGTATTTTGAGAAGAAAAGGAATGACTTATTGGGGCAAACAAGATTTCCCATGAATACAGCCAGCTAAAATACAAGCAGCTAAAAGCCTTGACAAAACATAAGGGCAGCTTCCTCAGCATATTGCATAGCCAAGAATAAGGTAATAAAGGTGTATTTATGTGATACAGTGGCCAGAGCAAAAACCTAGTTTGGAGGTGCACATTAACCCTTTGAGTGCCATAGGGGTACGCAACACATTGCTTTGCAATGTGTTCTGTACCTCTCTGGCACTCAAAGGGTTGAACCCTTGTTTTTGTCAGGGCAGTGACTGCTCCACTTTAAGAATATTCTGGTTGTGTAGCACTTTGTAAAATGGTTTATGGCATCACATTAGGCACCATAGAGAGGCTCCCCGACAGCCATTTTACAAAGTGCAAACCTAGGGATCAGTTTTCTGTATTGCCCACCAGAGGGATTTGGTTATGATTTAAGTCATTACAGATTTGGGGGGGGTTGAGAGAAGTGGGAGAATTGTGCACTCCATACAAGTATGTAGAAGATATTGTAACCTTTACCAACACAGCTGTAAGCTGTACAGGTCAATCATTATGAAACAGAGACCTGTTTAAGCAGAGGCAGCCTCATATTTATTACAAAGTATAAAACTCTACTCAGGATAATTAATGCCATCAGTGGAGCAATGAAAGTTAAAAAGAAAATCCTAAAAGAGTGCAGAAGTCTTCAAGGACTCATAACAGTCTCTTTATGGAGAAACACAGGATTGGGACAACGTGGACCAAGGCACTCAAGGAGTTACTTAATCTTCATGTTACCATTATGAAGGAAGACAGAGCCTCAGAGACCGAGAGGGAAAACTTGGCCTGCAAGATTCCCTCCACAGAGCTAAAAAGGGTCCACAAAGCACCTGTAAACTGGTCAGTCAACTCCAGGGGAAGCCCAGTAATGGTAACCCACCTAATGGGGGAATTCTGAGAGCCCCATAACTAAAAAGTAGAGGTGGCACTGTCCATCTGTATTCAGGGACACATTCAAAACTGGCTAGTATGAGGGTGAGGCAAGTGTTAGCCTGGAGCAGCAGCATGGAGTTTCAGTCTTCAAGACTGTCTTAAAGAGATAATACTTAATTTTACGTTTATTTAATATTGTAGGCATAAAAAAATATGAAAAATGATGTAAGGCTCATCTCTGAAACCTTTATGGGTTGAGAGATATACCTTCATAAAGTTACCTCTTCTTGGCTGTTTGAACAAAGTCAGCTCCCTAGCTGACAGCTGCAGAATCTGGTCATTTGACCAGATGGAGGCCCTTCAGCAGAGTCGAAATCACACAATGTAAACAAATACTTCACTGGAACGGTCTACAAAGTGTGCTTGCAAACCAGGCACACTTTGTAGATCGTTCCAATTAGCCTCCATATGGTCAAATGACAAGATTCTGCAGCTGTCAGCTACAGTGCTGACTTCATGCAAACTAAGAGGAGGTAACTTTAGCAAACATATCTCTCAAACAATAAAGGTTTGAGAGAGAAGCCTTACATAGTTTCATATTTTTTTATGCCTACAATATTAAAAAAGCTTAAAATTAAGTATTACTATACCTATAAGATGTGCCCTGCCCTCTAGCTGAGGGACTCAATCCCCTTGGTATCTGTGTTCCATAGTGGATGTAAGAAAATGCACTTGGTTTCCTATATTCTGAATCTCAGTATATGGACTTATTGCTACACTTAAGACCATTTAGAAGTGGAGGGTTTTTTTTTTTTGGGTGTGGGGACACATTTGGCTCTTTCTGAAGTGTTCTACAAACCTTTCTGAGTTCTCTTCTCAGCAGATGCTTGTGAAGCCATATAAATGGCAGCAGCTGCCACAGAAATTGGACTTCTACCAGGAACCAAGTCCAGTTCCACTGCTTTTCGTGCTATGAATGTAGCTGCCATCTGCACTTGCTTGGTTAGACCCAGATTGGAACAAAATCTTGACATGAAGTCTCCAGTTGTAATCAAATCCACATTTGTTTCCAAGGCTTTAAGGATGAGCTTAAAACACCGGCCAATTTCTTTCTTTGAAATCCTTGAAACAGCGCATATTTCTGCAAAATCATAGTAAATGAACACAAGTTAAATACTGCAGGCTTATTAGGACAGCATTATTTAAATAAAATTGCTGCATCATGTGGAACGGTCTTCTAAGTGTGCTTGCTCTGCTGAAGAGCCTCCATCTGTCCCCGGGACCGGATACCCCAGTCAGCTAGAGCGCGGATGTCAGAGAAAGGGGAGGGAGGGGGAACTTTAACTACAATTATGGGACTGGGGGCATTTAGTTTAAATTTTTAATAGATACAAAATGCAAATGTATAAAAAGGATGTATTACTATCCCTTTAATGGGCATTATCGCCTATAAAGGGAATAAGGGTCTTACCATTTTATTATCATATACTCCGTATTTGTAAAAATTATTTGTTGTATAAATCAAAGTTAAAGCGGAAGTACGCACAAATTAAAGTTCTCCCAATTCATTATGTACACGATACACATATCCATACTAGTATTATCCTGAATAATTCCAGTGTTAGAGAAATCCAACTTGTTCCGAGATGAACAGGCAAACATCAGAGTAGTCATCTTGCCAGACACATCTGTGCTCCTGCTCTGTCCGTCCCGGTCTCCTCTAGGAGTTGCATTGTACCTTGATGTACATGAGGGGGCTGAAGGCGGAGGCGAACAGATGCCGGTACAGCAAGATGCCTGCCTGTGCGTCTCAGAACAAGTTGGATTTCTCAAAAAAGCCAGACTTATTCAGGATAATACTAGTATGGATACAAGTATTGCTATGTGCATAATGATTGGAGGGTAACTAATCTGTGTGATAGTTTCGCTTTAAAACTATGATTTTCCTATTCATCTGGAGACAGCTGTGCATGACCATAAGGGCAATGCATGGCATGGCATGGGTAAATAAATGAAATTCTTATCCAAGCTGAACTGGGTTCTGATCTCAAAACCATTCTATTGTTTCATCAGTTTAACCCACCTTCCAAAAAGTGGTCAATTTCACCTTTTATTTGAAAAAACAAAAGGCTGTCTAGGAATACACAACATTCTAATGCATTTGAGCTGTTTTATTTAGTAATTTTAAGGTATAAAATAGACCACTACTGACAAGTATAAGCGGAGCTGGCAACAGCCACATATTGTTGCAGTTGTACTGAAATAAGCAGAAAGGTAACTGGCAGGTCTGCTTCTTAATATTTTCTGCAGCAGGTATAGGCTTCATTGAACCTGACATTCACAAGGGATTACCAACAATCTCTAACAAGGTTGTTTGCAATACAAATTAAAAGTAGTATTTTACATCTTTAGACCTTCCTATTGTATTCTGCTATAGAACAATGTTGCATCTGTTTAAAAGGTATAGTAATGTTTCACAAAATAAGCAGCTTCAATTAATCTTCATAGTATTTAGGCCATGGAGAGTGTTATTTCATTACTGTCTGAGCTGTAGTTCAGAGTAATTGAATGATGAAGTATCCCCCTCCCGTCCCTTTTACAATGTAACACTGCTCACCTCAGAGCAGCAAGACTGTCCGGATGGATTTCAGTGATGGACAATCTTCATTGAGAATAAGAAAAAACCTGTCAAGAGGGCAGTGTTTTCCATAACCTCACAGTAAGAAGATTGTCCCCTGCTGTGATCTGTCTGGTCATCTGAGGGGAGGTGCTTACACTAGGTAAAGGGGGCAGAAGTGCAAAGTTTACACTACAGTTCCCATCGTCCAAACTGGCCCAGTGTCCAACTGAGCATTACAGAAGTTGCAGGCAGAAGACCCTGGCCATCAACTGTGCCCCATGTTGCACATCATAGACAAATCCTGGATATGTAGGCCAACAACAGTTTAAAGGGATAGTATTACTTAAAAAATACTAATCCCTATGTTAAAGCCCTTGAATAAAGATGAAAAATGCCCCCAGCAGCATCTCGCCAACCCTTACGGTTTGAGCGATAACCGCTTTCAAAGTTTGCCCCTGGCTGACGTCAGCATTCTAGTCTACAGCCGGGGAATCCTCTCCTGAGATCAGCCGGCGACACTGCAGCAGGGCAGAGATCGCGTTAATAAAGAAGAAATCCATCACTAAAAAGGTCTTCTACGTGTGCTTGGTTTGCAAGCACATGTAGAAGACCTTTTAAGTGAATTATTTATTTTTTGGTAATGCGATCTCCGCTCTGCTGCAAAGCCACAGATGGTCCCTGGACCGGATTCCCAGGCTGTAAGCTAGAATGCTGAAGTCAGCCAGGGACTAAGTTTGAAAGCGGTTATCGCTCAAACCATAAGAGTTTGAGAGATGCTGCTGGGGGCATTTTTCATCTTTATTCAAGGGCTTTAACATGGGGATTAGTATGTTTTAAGTAATACTATCCCTTTAAGTACAGCTGAACTGCATGTATTCAAGTTCCTTATCCGCAATTTGTTGGGATATCATGGTTTTCAGATACAGGAATTGGAAACAACCTTTAAATGTTCTGGGAACCCCTTCCTGTCTACAGGCGATGTAGAGACATGCAGAGGCTATAGCATCATTACTCCTCCCCTTCAGGCTTTTTTGCTCATACACTTGTTTAAATAAATTATTAGTCCGATCCTTTAAAAGAAGAAGAAGAAAAAGTTACATTACATTCTTTAAAAATTGTATTCTCAATTTACCTGCATAATAAACCCATACAAGAACTTCTACTTACAACTATATTGCGAGGAAGGTTGATTCTGTCAGCCATATTTGTTATTTCTTTGAAAGCATTCATCATTGCCCTATCAGAACTGCTCATGGTCCTGCGATTCTGGTATTTTGAGTTTCCAAACTCATCAAAACTTGCTGCACCAGTCCCCTGCGATACAACACATACTTTAAAAACCTTTTCCACAAAGGGATATTCACGCAAGTGTTGGAAAATAGGTAGCTTAGATTTAAAATACACATTTGTATTGTTGGGGAAACAACCCTACATGCAGTCTTCTTCATCCAGAACTTCACCTCTTAAGCGGATGCATAAGGCACCTATTGACCATGAAGATGATGGAAATAGGCCTATTAAATATGTAAAATAAAACACATGGATAAGTTGCCTTATTACCTTCCCGATCATTGTAGTCAAATCTCCCCCACTTAAGAGGGGGTTCTGGGTGTCTCCAACTCGAGATGGGTCTTTGGTAGCTTTGTCATTGCTAAATGTTCTCCATTCAGATCCAACATCAATAACACGATCACCTGTAATTTATAAAAAGGATTTATTTTACACACAGTGCAATACACATCTCTCTGGTCCTTTAGGGGTTCATATATAAGAAACAGATATAGCTGGGAGTGTCCAGTGATCATTAATAAACACACCTGTTTATAAGAAAGCTCCAAGCTGTTGTAGGTGACAAACGGCAGCCTACTGGTATGCGCTGACAGTGGAGTGTGCAAGAAGTACAAAACTACATTATCTTAATTTTTTCTTAAAAATGTTCACACGAAGAAAAGGAAGAAAAGAATACCATCAAGTGAGGGGTCACTTGCCTTTTGACCCCTAGACCGATGTACAAAAATGTTTCCAGAAGGTGACAGTAAAGGTTTTTTTTTTTCTTTTTTCTTTTTTCAAATACACATTTCTACCATTTCAAGGGATAGCATTACTTAAAAAGGACTAATCCCCATGTTAAAGCCCTTCAATAAAGATGAAAAATGCCCCAGCAGCATCTCAAACACTTACGGTTTGAGAGAGAACCGCTTACAAAGTTCGCCCTTGGCTGACGTCAGCTTTCTAGCGGAGAGCAGGGGAAATACTCTCCTGATCAGCCGGCGGTTCTGCAGCAGAGCCGAGATTGCATTAATAAAGAAGAAATCTATCACTAAAAAGGTCTTATACATGTGCTTGGTTTGCAAACACATTTAGAAGACCTTTTAAGTGAAGGATTTTTTTTTTTTTTTTTATTAATGCGATCTCTGCTCTGCTGCAGAGCCGCAGACGGTCCCGGGACAGGATTCCCAGGCTGTCAGCTAGAATGCTGACGTAAGCCAGGGGTGAACTTTGAATGTGGTCATCTCTCAAACCGTAAGGATTTGAGAGATGCCGCTGTGGGCATTTTTCATCTTTACCGAAGGGCTTTAACATAGGTATTAGTCTTTTTTAAGTATTACTATCCCTTTAAAAATGTACAAAACGGAATTTCCAACTGTAGTGCGATTAGCTACTGCTCTTACGAGTACATACACTGTAGGTGGTGCCAAAAACAAAACCACACCTACCAGTTTTTTTTGTGTTTTTTTTTTTTTTTTAAATTGCTGCTGCCTGTATTAAAATAGGCATGCCTATTAAAGATATGAATGAAAGATATGCAAGGTAGAACATTTTGGAAAGTAGATTTTCACCCACATCAAATAATGGGTCGCTTGCCTTTCTAACCCTAGGCTGGTGTGCACAAGTGCTTCCAGAAGGTGGCTCTATAGGAGACAATTGAGACACTTTATATTCCTACCTCTTCGTAGATACAGGTCGAGTAGTAGCCAGTTAGTCATAAATGCATTGTTTTCTCAAAGCTAAGAAAAATTACACCTTGATGGTATGAATTTACATACTATAGGGGGTGCCAGAATCACAAAACTACAATCTATAATGTTTCATATTTACATTTATGAATTGCCTGTACTAAAAATGGTTATGTACTAGAGAAATGAAAAAGTTACATGAAGCTTATGATTTTGTAAAGTAAATCACTAACTTCATCAATTTAGTGGTCCGCTGTCTTTCTACCTCTAAGTTAGAGTGCACAGCTTAGGGTGGTGGTGGTGGGGGGCTATACACTTTTACACAATTACTTCAAAGCTACTAAGTGCTTCAACACCATGGTATTTCCTAGTGTGTTCAGGACTACCTCCCAGCCCAATAAAAATGGTAGCCACTGGTATGGGTTGACATGCCATATAGGGTGGCAGGAGCACTACCAGTGGAACAAAGATGGGGAAGTAAACAGAGTATTCTATGGCTACCAGTTGAGACAGGCTAGGGGATTGACCAGTATATGTGAGGACTTGTAACTGCCAGTGAAACAAGGAAAGGGACATGTGTCAGGCAGTATTTTGTGGGGTCAGAGTGCATATGAGGGATTGTTTTTATTCAGACCTTATCAGGTGTGAGGGGATCCTGATGCCAACTCAACAAGGTCTGAATAATAAAAGAAAGGGATATAAGGAAAAAAAGTTCTCCAAGGCTGTACACCGTGCCATCTTGGCATTCTGGGAGTCAACACACTTGGATGACAATCAAAGCCAAATACAATTCTGAGCGGTTCTCAGAATGCCTTACTTACTGCTCCATCAGAAGTTAAAACTAATTATGTCTAAGACCGAGCTACTTATCTTTCCTCTTAAAGTGTTAGTAATATCTAAAAAACACTTTTTGCATTTAGAAGAGCTCAAAAAGCAGAAACTGCTTTGTCAGCAGAGAAGTCACTGCCTCCTCAAACAGCCATGCTTTGTCCAACTCTTGGCACCCGTTGACAAATAATACGGTGGAAGGGATATGAAATCTATGAGATAACCTTCTGAGATTACCTGCAAAACCCACTGGTTTGCAACTACCAGGTGTCTCGAAAAAGGTGACCCCCATCCCCTACAGGCAGCAGCAGCAGACCAGGATTCTGTGAGACACAGAAGACTGCATGACAAACTTAGCCTTTAGAGAAGTTTGCTTGGACTGCCACTGCTGTCTGAGCTTGGTGTGAGGCCTGCGAACCTTGCAGCCTTTGCACCTCCGTTTGGCACGGGGGACATGGACAAAGACACAGTTTTCTCTAAATTAAAGGGAACGTTAAGTAGGGATCTGAGGAAGCAAAGTGCTCTTGCCCCCAATAGCATCACTGATTATCGGTTTCAATTCAGGTCCAAACAAGTACTTGCCCTGAAAATGTAAGGAAACAAGTGACTTCTTGGAAGACTGACCTGCAGACCAAATCTTAAGAAGCAGAATGTATCTTGCAGCAACAGAAAAGGCTGAGGCTTTAGCAAACAACCTAACCTCCTCAAAAGAGCCTCAGACACAAGTGCTCACATCCTTAATGTTGGCTAAAAGAACCAAGGGATCCTCTTTTGGAAACCTCGGCATGGACAGTCTATCAGCTGTTCACCTCATAAGGTAAAAGCCCTGTTAACCCAGGTGGAGGTTAAAATAGGCCGAAGTGTCGCTCCAGTGGCCACAAAATTGGCTCAGATGATAGAATCCAGCTTCTAACCCACTGGATCCTTCAAGTCCTGCTGCATCTGCCAAAGGAAGGGCAGTAGTCTTAGCCAACCTGCAAATGGTATCCTCTATAGGGTTGCATTTAAAACATTGTGCAGCTACAGGTCACATTAAGAATGTCTCCATGATGAAAAGGGCAACATGAGAATCTCGCCCTGCATAAAAGCGCAAGATCACATTGCGTCCTTAAACAGCACTTCAACTCAACCCACAGCACTGTCCGCATACCTAAGGAACAAGCAATATTGGACATAACATTGTAGCATGGTTAACCATTTCAGAGCCAGAGAGGTCCCCAATCATTGGGAACACCACGGGCACTCAAAGGGTTAAGTTACATATCAAACAAGACAAAATCCTAGATGTGTTTGATTTGTAGCTTAACCGAGTGGTAGAGAGGTTCCCAATGATTGGGGACCTCTGGCACTGAAAGTGTTAACCATGCTACAATTGTAATGTCCAGTATTACTTGTCATTCCTTAGGTATGTGGGCAATGCTGCAGGCTGAGTTGCCGTTTAAGGAAGAGTCATGAGAATCTCTTACTTTTTATGCAGGGCGAGATACTCATGTTGCCCCTTTTCATCACTGCGACATTCTTAATGCGGTGTGTAGCCACACAATGTTTTGAGTGCAATGTTTTAAGTGAACCCCTGGAAATAGGGGAGTCCACGGCTGGAGAAGAAACCCACTGGGCAAAAGCAGTCTTTGAGAAGGGATACTCTTTAGAGATAGACAGCAGTTTATCTGGTAGGATCTGGTCAAGAGTGGCATTAGGGGCAAATAAAGGTGAAGACTTCTTACGCCTCTGGAAGACATCCACAGAAGAGGAACCCTCTTCAGGAGTCAGGGACCAGAAGAGTCTCCAAAACAGTCCTAATGAGTCCCCCAAGCGAGGGAAGAGGGGCATTCTCAGAAGAGTCCCCATAGGAGTAAGAAAAATCCATATCCTCATATTTCCCCTCCTCATCTTCGACTACAGACAATCCTCCTTTGAGGAAGCCCCTAGAATCTGAGGGACACGGAGATACAAGGGCCACATATTTAAAGGTAGTGGGGGCTTCCAGGACTCCAGCATCTACTGAAGGGAAAAATAGACTTGGGCAACTGAGGACAGAAGTGTTTTTACTCAAACTGGCTCTTGGTCAATGCCGGAGGGACCAGGGGGAGTAGTAAAGGTCACAGTGCAAGAGGGGAAGAGATCCTGAATACTCCCTAGGAAGCCACGTTTAGCATTAAAAGCAGTAAGTGAGGGAGTAAGGGATGCCTCGAGTCTTTAGCTGTAGATTTACCCCCATGCCCATTTGAATCAAATATCCCAACAGTAAAAAAGGGTCCTATACTAGTTGAAACTACCAGTAACTACTTCCAGACTAACAAATCACCCAAAAAAGCCCAGAAATTACACTTATGTGGCAAGTGAAAGGTTAATCTGGAGAAGAGCTGTGTATGATAAGAGAAGTAAAATGGCGCTGCAAAAGTGGCAGCCAGTTGGAAGAAACCACAAAATGGGTATTCTGAGAAAGTCTTCTCAGCTGCGGTTGCTTAAGCAATGTCTACACTCCTGTGGAATCACCCCATGGACACTCAGACATGAACCAGATCAAAGGGCATTAAGAGACAATGAGACAGAGCCCTCTCTGACTTTGTATGTCAAACAATTGCAGAGATACATTCCAATGAAATTCTCCCATAGAAGTCAATGGAGCAAAGATGGCAGCAGAACAGGCCCTTAAAGGGACAGCAGTACAAATTCTGGTAGGAAAATCACCCCCCCCCCCCCCCAAGGAACATGTAAGGGAGCCTAAAAAGGAGACCCAATACAGGGGAAGACAAAACAGACCCCCAAAGAAAAACAATAGTGAAAGAGTTAGACCTATGAAACAGCAGCCATCCTTACTCCAGACCGAGGGAATGAAGACAGAACTTACCCAACATGAGTGCAGGAGCCAACAATAACTCAATAGCAGCTCTGTATGGAGAGGCACAGGACTGGGTCAATGTGGACCAGAGGCACTCAAAGGGTTACTCAAGGAGTCTCCACCCACAAAGCTGGTCTTCAGAGATGTGTCCTGCCCTCAAAAAGAAGGGACTCAACCCCATGGTACCAGTGTTCCATTTTGGATGTAAGAGAAAGGAACATTTTGGCAACGTTACAGTTTCACAGGTGTACATTGGGATTATTTTTGTGAAATCCTGGATGCCTTCCAAAATTATGTGCTGGCAGTACATAACAGAAGAATTGTGTAACCATTACTTTAACACAACTGCTTTTTGGAGGTGGTGGGGATGGCGGTAGAATGTGTGAGCACTGAGTTTAGTAATCTCAAAACACACTGTTTTGCATTTGAAGAACAGTAGCAGGAGTCAGTTATTGCAAATTAAGGAAATCTTGGCATACAGACATCTACAGCACTACTATTATTTGCCCCTGAGCCCTGGGAAGTTTAAACTTATGCTAGTAGTGGCATCTCTGACATGTTGATGGTGCGTCTTCCATTCAGACCTGTGGCTGTGCTTCACATGCAATCTTAACGAGGACATGTCTACATGGAATCCCATTGTTCACCTGCTTTTTCCCTTCACACAGACAGGGACAGGTTTAGCTTTAAGCTTTTAGATCATGAGTACCGTATCTCACTTGATATCTGGTTAGACTCTAGAAGCCAGAATAGAAATCTAGAAACCAGACTGCATCACTCCATGGCCCAATGGAAAAAGGATTGGGAAGAAGATAGTGTATGTTTGATTCTTTGGCTACCAATGGAACAAGGCTGACATTTCTAAAACATGTGTACATTTTCCTGTAGCTACAAGTGTGATGAGGTTGAGGATGCATACAGTGTGCGTTTCCATGGCTACCAATGGGACCTTGACCTAAGGATGGGGTGCAGTCACATATTCCCAAAGAGTCTACCAAGGAGCAGTTGAATCAGGCTGTGGGGTCAAAATGTATGTGGTTATCTGACCGCCAATGGGGAATGGAACAGGTCTGGGGGGGGGGGGGGGGGGGGTCAGTGCAAATGGGGCTCTGACTACCAGCCAAAGCAGACAAGGGGTCAGAGTTCATGTGGGCATCTGTGGCTACCAGTGGCCAGGGAAACAAGGCTGGAGGATTACCCACCCCCCAACATCTTGGGAGGTGCATCAGGACCCCTCCTGATGCCCCCTCTGCATTGGTCACCTATATGGATGGCTTGGCAGCCAATTCAGCATCCAGGAAAGTGGCAACTTGCTTCCCATACTTCTTCCTGCTCAACACAGAATTCTATTAATATCCAGGCTGAGTAGAGGGATCTTCAACTTTCATCTCTGATCGTGCGAGTGGGTCCTGAAGGTTCTCAACCAGAATTTCTTAGAACACCGGGTTGGGGAGATAAAGGGAAGGATCTGATTGCCTTTCGAGTCGCAGCACTGCTCACTGGATCAGTGCCAGAGAGGGAGTGTAAGAGGGGGGATAATGCCCCATCAAGTTCTGAATTATTTTTGAATAGCATTTAGTGCAGGATAAAGAGATCCTGACGTGCATTTTTTTTTATAAGATCGTTCCCATGCTCTTGGGAGCAATCATGTATAACTTAAAAAGTGAAAACTTGCCATGCAGTGTAGTAGCAGATTTAAATAAGTCAAATATCTCTAGGAACCAGGTCCCAGTATCTATTCCCCATTGGCATCCTGGGTTTAATTGAGCCCTGCTGTAGATTTCATAGACTAAGGGGTGCCTGAAGCTCCTTTGGCTAAATTCTGCAATTGTACTATTAGTAGGTGTCAGTGGTGCTGCACTTCCAACAGCAGCTGTTGGGCATTACCAAATTAATATACATTTTAACAATAAAGGAGGCAACAGAATTTTTTTGCATGCGAGGTCTTGCCTTTTACAAAATACTGTGTCGAAAGTCTCTGTTCTAGTACCTGTTATGGTAAGCCTAAGTCACAGCTCACCTCAGTGTGCTTCCTATCAATTTTTTCCTTCAATTTACTAACTGTTCCCATCTGTCACTGTCTACATAAAATAGTAAATTTTGAAACACACACACCTAGGACTGAGAACAAATACAACTTCACAGATCAAACACTTAAATTCTTTAAAAATACAAAAACAAACAAACATACTTGTGAGATGATTCTGCAGCTTTGTATGGGGCCTGGATCAGAAAGTAAAGCTATGGAAACATTGTGCTCAAGTATGCACGAGACTGACAACCTTCTGGAATACCCCTGTGGATATTTGCTAGACCATATGAGAGGTCTGTAAACTGAAACTGCATCTCATATATCATGCATCCTTTCATTTTAAGCACAAAAACAAAGCCAGTTATTTAAAAGGCTGAAGAGGAGACACACTAAAAACAATGCTGATCAAGGAACAGACACCAAGCAGGATAGATATAGCCATTAGATATAGCTAACCAAATACTGAACAGTTAGCAAGGATGTCTGCCAAGAACACTGCTTTCTATATTTCCCAGTATTAGGGGAGCCAGGGAGCATAAAAACAAGCTGCAAGGTGGAAGACAGTGATGCGGTTTTCTGTTTATCCACTCCTCATCAAAAAAGGTTGTGGAGGAGGATTAATTATGCTGTGACAAGCTCCATCAAGGGAAACAGGATTTTATTTTACTTGAATAAATTCATGTCTCTTCATCCATATGGAGCACAGGAACCATGGGGTTGACTGCCATACAGAGAGCATGGAAAAGGTGAAATTACGCACCGATTTTTATTTTTCCTCTGTGTCCTTTCCATGGCAAGGAATGGGGTATAAACTCCCAGCTGTTAGGACCAGACCATTTAAAACGCCCGGTCTCACTGCCCTGACTCAGTTGGACTGTTGCCCGCGGTGAAAAATAGAACAGATAATAACCATTAGTTAGCTATAAAAATACATATTCAATAGAGGTCAGATAAATATATAGCAGATATACTATAACCACAGCCTCTAAAATAAGGGAGGGAGTGCCATGGAAAGGACACAGAGGAAGAACAAACATTGGTGAGTAAATTTCACCTTTACCCCTGTGTCCTTCTCCACAGTAAGGGATGGGATTTGCCTAAGCAGTGCCAATATAGGGAGGGAAAAACAGGAAAAGATCCTACCCTTAAGCAGAACAGACTGTTTGAAGAACTCCTCTTCCAAAGTTTTCATCTGAAGAGGCTTGGATGTCTAGCTTGTAATGTCTTATGAAGGTAGACAACGAAGTCCATGTTGCTGCCTTCCATATTTCCACAGGTGAGGCCACTGCCTTCCTGGCCCAAGATGTGGCAACTGCTCTGGTAGAATGAGCTTTGATGGTTAAAGGAGGGCTTTACCTGCTGCTTTGTAAGATATAGAGATGCAATCTCTTATCCATCGGGCCAGAGAAGCTTTAGAAGCTGAAGTACCTCTATATTTCCCGAAGAAACTTATAAAGAGTCCGATTTTCTGAAGTTCTTGGTTCTATCTAGATAAATGGACAATGGTGCCCAGGTAGACTGCAGAGAGGGACAATCTTCAATTAAGATAAGGGAAAAAGCTGAAAACCTTGGGGGGGGGGCGCTTTCATTGTTTTCATACAAAGAAGATTGTCCCCTGCTGTTATCTGTCTGGTCTTACAACCAGATTCACATCTGAGAAGAGATGGCTTACACTAGGAAAAAGGGGCGGGAAGGGGAAACTTTGCTTGTGAATATGTCTTAAACCATAAAGGTTTGAGAGATAAGACTTATATCCGATCGGGGGAGGAAAGAATAGAAGCTTTAAGGTAACGAGATGCATATTTAGAAGGTAAAAAGCCTCCGTCCTCAATCTATGTAGGACCAAAGAAAAAAAAAAAAAAAAAAAAAAAAAAAAAAAAAAACACACAACTGAGTCAGGGCAGTGGTAGCAGGCTTTTTAAATTGTTTGATTGGTCCTACCACCTGGGAGGTGGAGTTTATACCCCCATTCCATGCCGTGGATAAGGACACAGAGGAAAATTATATATAATTAAAAAGACAGAGTCTTTTGGGGTGGAGACTCCCTCCTTCTCCAGCTCAACCCCTGCCTTCATTTGCTACACCTGAATCTAGTGAAAACAGCACAGAAAAGTACCAAAATGTGGGAAGAGAAAGAAACCCCCTAAACAAAAGCCAAGAGGACTCCTTACTTAGGAAAGAAAATGTTATACCCCCCCCTCTCCGGGTGGGAGTCCGGTGTTTCATATGGATTAAAAAGAAACGATTTAATGGGAAATTCACTAAAATCTGATTTTTTTTTTTTCCTTACAGCCATTATGGAAAACAGGAAACAGTGATATACCAAAGCACCCATGGGAAGAGTGTACTAATCTGGTGTCACACAAACTCCTGTGTCAATGGACACTGAACTATCACAGCAAACAAACCAAGAGACAACTGGGCTCAAATTACTGAGCAGGACATGGTAGTAGAGTGGAGAGAAAAAAAAAATCCTTAAGCATGCTCTACCACCTAACGGACTTTTCGGCCAAAGCTAGCCTCAGCTGAGGCCAAGTCATTGACAAAGCAGTGTTTGATGAATGAAACAAGGAGGACCACACAGACTTGCACAGATTTTAGCAGACACCTGATTTTTGTAGGCCCACAAGGCAAACAAAGACCTGGTGGAGTGTGCCATGACTGAAATGAACAGGTTTCTATCAAATCACATAAACCTAGCATTTGGTACCCTTGAACAAAGCAGCAATAGTGACTTTGCATGCTGTCTGACCCGCTCTAGGACCCTCAGGAATGTCAGAGGGAATCTGCCTTGGGAAAAGGCTGCATACAATGCACATACTAGTTAAGGCATTGAACCACATCCAACAAGTGAATATCCTTCTCCTGCAGAAAGGGAGAAAGGAAAGGAAGGAAGGCAGGCTTGTACAAAGTCAACTGCTAAAAGAAAAGGTGATTTTAATAAATCAAAAAGTGCAAGGGAAACAATGAGGGGGTTTCAAAGGGCGCACGCCCAGGATCAAGTTAATGTCACACAGGGGTGTGGGACTCCTAAAGGCTGCAAACACCACCCCTTAAACAAAAGTCAACATTTGGCAGAATAGCAATGCTCCTCTAGAAGAGAAGTGAAAGGGCTGAGATCTGTACCTTGGTAAAGCTCAGACCCTTGAAAAATCTAAGACCACAGGAAGATCAGAGTTAAAAGCAGATATGTCCTTAGCACACCACCACTGATAAAAGGTGGACCAGGTGATATGCTTTGGAAGAGGGGCTTCCTAGCCTGGACAACAGCGGAAATGACATCCTCTGAGACTCCTTTTCTCGAGTGCCTCAAGAGCCATGCTGTCAGTGCTAACCTTTCCACCTTCTGGTACCAGATGGTACCCTGGGGCAAGAAATCTGGTCTCAAATGAAGGCAAAAAACTGTTTCTCGATGGACAGATTTAGGAGCTATACAAACCAATCCCAGGTGCATCACCAATTAGTAAGATAAGAGTGTTCAACTTGATCTCTCGTATCATCCTGAGGATAAGGAGAATTGAAGGAAACACCACAGATGAAATTCCATGTAAAGGACAATCTGTCTCTAATGCCACATGATCCTTTGCCTTTGTGTAGAACAGTGGGACCTTCCTGTTCTTGCAAGAGGCCATCAGATCCACTGTTGGGAGTCCCCAATGTTGGATCATCTGTTCAAATTCTTCCTTGTGTAGTTCCCAGCTGCCTGAATCCAGGTCTTGGCAATTGAGCAAATCTGTATCCACATTTTCTACCCTTGGAATGTGGATGCAGAGATGGCTGGAATGTGCATTTCTGCCCAATGAAGAAGTTCTCGCACCTCCGTCCAAGCTGACTCGCTTCAAGCTCCTCCCTTGGTGGTTGATATAGGCTACTGCTGTAGAGTTGTCTGACTGAATTTTAGGGTTGCACCGATACCGATACTAGTATCGGTATCGGTGCCGATACCAGCATTTGCGCGAGTACTTGTACTCGCGCAAATGCGGCCGATGCCAGCACCGATACCCTGTGTCAGGGTCGGTGCTGCAGAGAGGGAGCCCGGGGAGCTGCTCACAATGCTCCCCGGTCACCTCTCTCACACCTGCAGCGTCGGAACATTGCCGCGGGTTACCATGGCAACGCTCCGACGCTAACCTCTGCCGGGGCTCGCAAGAGAACAGCGAGCACCCGGCAGAGGAGAGTAAAGGAGGCAGGATGGGGCAGAGAGTGGGGTGAAGAGGGAGAAAGAGGCAAAAGGAGGAAGGATCATGAGACAAAAGGAGGGGGGCAAGAAGAGGCAAAAGGAGGGGGGATCAACAGAGAGAGGCAAAAGGGTAGGATCAAAAGTCAAGGAGGGGGAGAAAGGGGGATCAAAACAGAGAAAAAGCCAAGGCAAAAGAAGGGGGCGCAAGAGGGGGAGAATGAAGCAAAAGGTGGGAATCAAGTAGGGGAGAAAGAATCAAGAGGTGTGTGTATATATATAATTTATTTTTCAAGTACTCACAGATACCAATTACCTATACTTTTTTTTGCGGTCATTTGCCAGTTTTCCAAGTACCTAAAGCATATAAGTACTTGGAAAACTGGCAAATGACCGCAAAAAAAGTATCGGTAATTGGTATCGGTGAGTATTTGAAAAAAGTATCGGTACTTGTACTCGGTCTTCAAAAATTGGTATCGGTGCATCTCTACTGAATTTGTATTGGTATTCCTGTTCGTACTTGAGATCAAGTGAAGGAGTGCAAGGCAGATGGCATGAATCTCCAGTATGTTAATAGGAGGCACTTCTCCAGCCCACATTCCCAGAGCTGTCAGGGAACTAGGGTTATACCACAGCTCCGCAGGCTGGCATCTGTTGTGACCAGATTCCATTCCGAGATTACAAGAGGACGTTCATGAGTCAGAGGAGGATGAAACAGCCAGTAATGTAGATCATCCCTCGGTTTGAGGGGACAAGGTCATGGAGTGAGACTGGTAAAGAAAGTTGTTGGGACCAAATTTATATGAATGCCCAACTGGAGTTCTCTTGTATTTAGGTGGACATAAGGAACCATTTCCAATGTCATTACTAAGCGTCGACAGGATCCTCATTTAATCCCTGTCACGCAGGGACATGCTAGGGCCTGTGACAGCCTGAAAAAGGATATGGATCTCATCTTCCGATAATCATCTTTGAAGCATATCAAAACGTAATTCCTCAAATTAAATTGATCTGGGAAAGAATCTGAGAGGACTTCTGGAGATTAAGGACCCAGCTGTGGTACAGGCACACTCCTGAACATTGATACCCAGAAACTCTTCTAAAGGTACATTGAGAAGATCATCCAGATATGGAGTCAGGGTGATTCTCCCTGAAAATGGGTATATGAGGCCCAAGCTGCCATGATCTTTCACCTCCTGCAAACGTTATATCAGTCTGTTCCTCTATTAGTGATTAGGGTTATTGTAAAAATTTATTTTTCTTTCTTGAATCTTGTGATATCTTTGATTTAAATGTCGGTAAACTCTCCCTCTGTGCAGTACAAGCTGCACAGCACAGCTTCTATCTACCTCCCTCTGTGTTTTAAATCCCTCCCTTAGCTCTTCGCCACAAGCTTAGAGCCAACGATTAAGCTAACAAACAGGGGGAATGCTGTCAGTCAAGTATGTCACGAAAATGGCAGCAATCAAAACTTGAGTTTTATTGAAATCATTTGATGTGAATTAGTGCGATACAGCGCTATGGGGGGTATTTGATTTATGTGAAAGTTCCTCTTTAAGGTTCTTGAAGCGGAGTCCAGGCCGAAAGGTAGTGCAGTGAAATGTTAAAGACTGCATGTGGAGGAAATTATCTAGATTAATAGGGACATGCTGGTAGGAATTCGGAAGATCCAGAGCAATCAGAAGTTTGATTTGACACGTTGCCAAGATGATAGAACACAAAGATTCAGTCTCGAAGCTTGTAGCAACCACAGTGGTTGAGGCATTTCTAGTCCAGAACTGTACAGCAGGAGCAATCTTTCTTGAGCACAACAAAAAAGCTGGAACAAAAACTTGACTGGAACCAGAACCTGCTTGTCCAACAGAGAGAATACTACAGCTATAAGGACACTGCAGATTAGGCTGCTCCTCCTCCCCCCGTACTTGCCAGAAGGACATAAAAAGGAGGAGGGTACCCAATAGGGTTAAGGGCTTAAAAGACAATATAGAAAGGATTATGCAACGTAGCACTCGTTTAGATGTGGTCAGTTATTGATGTATACCAATGTGGACTAATTGCACATATGGAGAATTCACAAAGTCTCCACTTTGTACTCAAATCCACAGCTGCTGCACCAGCTAGCAAAGAATATAGTCATCTTGGCAAAGATGTATCAGTAATACAGAAGTCATGCAGAGGATGGCTTGTCAGACAGACTTGGTAGAGCAAGAAGTCTGCTCGGGCAAGGGGAATGAAACCCATGAGCTTTCCTTGCAAAAATAGGACACTGAAATCTTGGGTAGAAGAGTACTCTGGTCTCCAGTAGCATTAACAATGCCCTTTGCTTAGGTCAGGTTCAGTGATTCATACACATAACATTGTAGAGACCAGTAATTTCTTGGAAGATTGGTCCACAGGCCAATTCTAAGCAAACTGTGGCCCCCATCTGCAAAAAACTGCAAAATTCACATCACTGGAAAGTCAGCACTGATCATGTGATGATTAGAGAAGGAGAGCCCACTATGTCCCTTGTAGCATAAACGGGAGCAGATACCACACTTCCCACTGAAGCCTCTGAGGTATGGATGGCATCCATGCAGGCTCCAGTTCTTAAAGTAGCCGCACACCAAAAAGTGAAATATAGGATGTGAAAAGTTCTAAAAGTTGCAATAACTCACATAGGTAAACAAAAGATGTCAAACAGTTCAAATGTACTAACTGGCCCTGAAATGGTTAAACTGGGAAAACTAACCAAACAGCCACCTTTAGAACAGTCACACCTAGGTAAGTGATACAAACCCCAAAATGTGGACATTAGAGAATAGTGGGACATAATACATGGGATCAAGGCACTCAAAGTGTTACTCACCAGTCATCTTTCATCAGGCTCCCATCAAGCTAAAGCAGATATTCAGAGAAATTCAAGTTAAGAGGAAAATAATTGTTATAAAGTCAACCTGCACATGCAAATGGTCCAAAGACGTCCTGTGAACTGAGCAATCCAACTCCAGGGAAGCCAGTAATGGGAACCCACCTCATGGGGGATTATACAGCCCAAAATCTAAAAGGAAAAATAAAAACAGACCTAAAAACTAAGAAATGCTGCCTCACTTCTTGCTAGAAAGGTCATATGAATCTGAGAAATTACGATGGGGTCTGAGCTAGAGGAGGAGCAGGGAATCTATTTTTGCGCCCTGCCCTCTCTGGAGGAAGAAAGCTCTATCCCCATGTTTTCTGTGTTCTATGGTCCACATGTTCCATATTGGATGTAAGAGAAAATACATTAACTGCGAGAAAAACCATCCCTTAGTGACAAACACTGGTAATATGGAAAACAGACAAAAACATAAAACTCTAACGAACTACAATCTGGCTCAGATAGCAGGGCAAGTAACAGGTTTTGTTTTTGGTCCTAGTTCATGAAGTGAAGGTTTATGTCATCATAAGCATATTTCGGAAGGAACATAGCACAAACTAGCAGTATCATGCTTCTGATTTAGAAAGTAATGAGCATAGACTTCTTGAAGTTTGATCAGGCAATCTCATTTGTAAGGAAAATAGCAAAGTGCTGCTTTGGAGGAGCAGCAAACCACGCAAAAGTCAGTCTATTTGATCTTCACAAATACACAACTCAATCCATTAATAAAAAGGCAGAGCCAGTGTATTCACCTGAAAGCATAATGCATTAAACAGTCTGAAGTTAGCTTTATATGTTCTGTTTGCTCATCTATGGAATGGAGCCCATGGCGCTGCTCGTTACAACTGAAGTTTGTCATTGTAGGCTAGATATTAGTGCACAGAAAGGGCTGTAGTTTGCAGTTGAAATTGACTTATTTTTCTTTTTTGCCAAGGTGACAGATTAATACATACCTACTACCAAGCCACATTCCGAACAGATCATGTCCCCAGCTCTGTAATCCTCTACCAGTAGGGCATCTGGATGATTTGGGCATGTTACTTTTGGAAGAGCATCCACACTAAGGAAAGATAAAACTGTTAATATCTGCCAATTATACTGTTTTATTGTAGCTATCAAACACTGAATATAGATAGTAATACTTAAAGGGATAGTATTACTTCAAAATTACTATCCCTCATATTTTAGCCCCTAATAAACTGAGTTAAGTGACACCAGCGGCATCTCTCAAACCTTTATGGTTTAAGAGATAGCCGCTTTCAAAGTTTCCTTTTAACTCAGTTTATTAAGGGCTACAATATGAGGGATAGTAATTTTGAAGTAATACTATCCCTTTAAAGTGGAACTACCACCCCTGAATAAATATATCCAAAATAAATACCCATCTGGTGACTAGCTGCTCAGTAGCTCTAGATGCTATAAATATCTTGTGTTTGAGAAAGGGGGAAATTTACTTACCGATATTTCCTTTTCTTCTGTGTCCCCCCACGGCAATTGACTTCTATGGGTTTTGTCTCCTCCTCTCCAGCTGGTGTAGGACCAATCGAAAAATATTTAAAGCCATGTCCCTCCTCCTCCGACAGTCAACTTTTGTCAGAGCTAAATAAAGATTAATATAGATAGGTTAGATAAGGGCAGGGAGTGCCGTGGGGGGGACACAGAAGAAAAGGAAATATCGGTAAGTAAATTTCCCCCTTTCTTCTGTGTCCCCTCCCACGGCAATTGACTTCTATGGGATATACCAAAGCTAGAAGATTTAAGGGAGGGTTAAAAAATATTTATGATAAAAAAAAAAATGTTATAATGAACTGCATGGATATCCCAAGAATTCACAAGGCTAAAAAATGAGGGAACACAGCTGCCCTATCTGTGAACCTCAAAAACACTCATACCAAAATATTTATAAAAATGATAAATGGAATAAGAAATGGAAAAATATTACCAAGTAGGAATGTTAACGGTTTTTAAAACCTTCTTCCCAAACTTTGAAGCCGTGGCAGACTGGACATCTAGATGGTAATGCTTTATGAATGTTGTTATAGATGACCATGTTGCAGCTTTACACAGTTCTTCAGTGGTAGCTGAATTCTTAGCTGCCCAGGATGTAGAAACTGCTCTGGTAGAGTGAGCTCTGATTATCTTAGGAGGTACTCTGCCTGCCTCCAGATATGTTTCTCTAATGCATTCAGTAATCCAACGTGCAATAGAAGGTTTGGAAGCAGGAAGACCTTTGAATTTCCCCTGGTAATGCACAAATAGGGAATCTGATTTTCTGAATAAGGCTGTTCTTTTTAGATATTCAGATACACATCTTAATAAATCCAATTTGTGAAGACGTTCCTCCTCAATACTCTTAGGATTGGGAAAAAATGAGGGTAGTATTATTTCTTGATTAAGATGGAATGAGGATACTACCTTGGACCGGAACTCAGTTCTTGTTCTAAGGACTATCTTGTCCTTATGGAATATTATGTAAGGTTCCTTTGAAGAAAGGGCCTGCAACTCGCTCACTCTTCTGGCAGATGTGATAGCAACGAAGAATGCTGTCTGTAGTGTTAGAAATCTTGTAGAACTCTTATCAATTGGTTCAAACTTCTGAGAAGTAGTCAATTGATTGAGCACCAAATTAAGATCCCAGGTTGGAATGATATTCTTTATTCTGGGCCTGATTTTGTCAATTGCCTTAAGATATCTTTTAATCAGCTCGTCTTCTGAAAATTGCTTTACTAAACATACAGAGATGGCGGATACCTGAACTCTAAGGGATGATGGTCTTAATCCCTGTTCAAAACCATGCTGAAGAAAACTCAAAACATGCAGAGTAGAAATAGAATATCTATCAACTGCATTGGCTGAACACCATGCTGAAAAAGTCTTCCATGCTCTATTGTAAACACAAGAGGTAGATGGCTTTTTGGCAGATATAGTGGAGATTACTGATTCTGTTAGACCTCTAAGTCTTAAGGAATTCCTCTCAGCCTCCATGCTGTTAGTTTAAAAAAAACTTGGATTGGGATGCCAGATTGGACCCTGGTTCAGCAGGTCCGGCCTGTGAGGTAGAATCCATGGTTCCTCTATGGAAGTGTTGATTAGTTCCGAGTACCATATTCTTCTTGGCCAATTTGGTGCTATAAAGATGGCATTTACCTTTTCCTGCCTGATTTTCTTGAGAACCCTTGGAATCAATGGAATTGGAGGAAAAACATATGCTAGGCTGAATTGCCAATCCTGGGTCATGGCATCCACTGCCAACGCCTGCGGATGTCTCATTCTGGAAAAGAATAACTGGCATTTTGCATTCTCTGATGATGCCATCAGATCTATTAGAGTTTGGCCCCATCTTAATTTGATCTGGTTGAATATTTCTTGGTTTAGGGCCCATTCCCCTTGATTTAACATGGTGCGGCTTAGGTAGTCTGCCTGATAATTCTGAACACCCGGAATGTGAATTGCTGATAGCGCTGTCAGGTTCTTTTCTGCCCATAATAGAACCCTTCTTGCTTCTGTGTTCAATGTCAGACTTCTTGTCCCCCCCTGGTTTTTTAAGTATATGACAGCCGTCATGCTGTCCGATATTACTTGGACTGCTTTGTTCTTGATTAGTTTCCTGAATTTCTTTAGGCAGAGATAAACAGCTCTTAACTCTAGGACGTTTATGTGGAGCCTTTGTTCCTCTTGAGACCAAACTCCCTGTACTGATTTGTTCTGAAACCATCCTCCCCATCCTGTCAGACTTGCGTCTGTTGTGATCTTCTGCCATCTTGGATTGTTTATTGATGATCCCTTCTTTAGATTCTTCTGGGTTATCCACCACTCAAGGTCTTTTTATTGATGCATGAATTGGTATAATATGTGTGGTGTTGAGTGGATTCTTGTTCCAATGAGACAGAAAGTATCTCTGGAGGGGCCTCATGTGAAGCTTTGTCCATGGAACTACCTGAAGTGCTGAGACCATGTATCCCAGGATGGTCATGCAATCCTGTGCTGTGTTACTCGTTGACTTTCTGAATTTTCGCACTTTTGATGAGATTAACCTTATTCTGTTGGGAGATAATGACACTCTCTCTCTGGCAGTGTCCAGGGTTAATCCTATGAACTGTAGATTTTGGGCCGGATTCAACTGGCTCTCTCTTGTTGATCAACCATCCTAATTCCTGAAGATGATTGATCACTACTCTCTTGTGCTCTTCCGCTTGGTGTCTTGATTGTGCTATCAATAGAAGGTCGTCGAGGTATGGTACTATCTTGATACCCTTCTTCCTTAATGGTTCCAGGGCGAGAGCTAGAACCTTTGAAAAAATTCTGGGTGCCGATGTAAGACCAAACGGCAGCACTCTGAATTGCCAATGCCGATCCTTGTAACAAAATCTGAGATATTTCCTAAATTCTGGAGCTATTCTGATGTGGTAATATGCATCCTGTAAGTCTATTGTCACCAGATAATTGACTGGCTGAATGGCTTGAATTATAGATGCTACAGTTTCCATCTTGAATTTCTGATGCTTTATTGATACATTTAAGACTTTTAAATCTAGGATTGGACGATATCCCCCCGTGGATTTTGGCACCATAAAAATTGGAGAGTACCAACCCTTCTTCCTTTCTCCTGATGGAACCTGTTCTATGGCTTCCTTTGATGCTAATTCCTTTATTGCTTCTTCCAGTTTTATTGCTTTTTCTGCATTCCCTGGAGACTTTTTGAACATGTTCCTCTGAGGTCTGTTCTGGAATTCCAGCGGGCACCCTGCTTCCAAGATCCGAAGAGTCCAACCATCTAGGTTGGTCAATTTCTTCCAAGCGGACAACTGAAGTCCAGGTGACCTCCTACCGGGACTGGAAGCAGGTTCCGCTGTACTTCAGGAGCACTCTTTCTTGAACTGGTTCTTCCGAAACCCCTCCTTTCTGAAGGAGCCTCTGGTTGACTGAGAAGCGGATTGTTTCCTGGCTTCATATCCTCTAGATGGTTGATATTTTCTATCATACCTGTAATTCTGTTTTCTATTTCTGAAAGATGTGTTGACAGGTGTTGATCTTCTCCTTCTATCCTGGGGAAGAAAGGAACTTTTACCTCCAGTAATTTTTTTTAATTATGTCAAGTTGTTCGCCAAATAACAAGGACCCTGTGAATGGCAATGAGACCAATTTGCTTTTTGATGAGGCGTCAGCTCCCCATGTTCTCAGCCAAAGAGATCTTCTTGCTGTTATAGAAAGGGCCGAAGATCTTGCCGCCAATCTAATAGCATCTAATGAAGCATCACATGAGAAACCAATAGCCTTTTTGATAGTGGATAATTCTTTCAGCAGTTTTGATCTTGACACTGATGATTCTATATGATCTTCAAGCTCAGTTAACCATATTCTGGTTGCTCTTGCAATGCATGCCAAAGTCGTAGCTATCCTCATGTTTTGACCAATTATAGAAAATTGCTTAAGAGAACCTTCCATTCTTCTATCCATCGCGTCTTTGAGAGAGGATCCATCCTCCATAGGAATGGTTGTTCTCTTAGCAATCTGGGCTATGGAGGCATCTATCTTTGGAGGAGAAATCCAATTTGAAGTATCCTCTTCCTTAAATGGATACATCTTTTGAAGACTTCTTGAGGAAGATATTCTTTTATCACCTTTTGACCATTCTGTTTTAACTAACTCAGCTACTGAATGATGCACTGGAAAAGTAGGTACCTCCTTTTTTGTTCCCATGAAGGCCGTATCTAATATTCCCTGCTGCTTGGGTTCTTCCACTAGCCCCAGGGATTTTCTCATATGTTTTAGGAAGGAGTCAATCTTTTCTAAATTAAAAGTGCCTTCCTCTTCGTCCTGGATTTCACCTTCCTCCTCAGAAGAATCATGAGATAATGATTCAAAAATACTCTCCTCCTCTAAGTGCTCTGCTCTGGATGAAGGATCGTCTGTTCTTAGCCTTTTCTTAGGCTGAGCTTGCATTGCAGCAAATGTTTCCTGCATTGAGCATTTCATCCAGGTAAGAAATTCCTGGAATTGATTGGGAACTTCTGAAGAAATAGATTTTTTTGCACACTCTGCACAAAATTTTAGCTCAGGAGAAATCTTGGCTTCACATCCATCACATTTTTTTAAGTTTATGAGTGATCTCCTTCTCCTTGGATTCTGTCACAGACTTCTCTTTACTTGACTTGGGAGTAGTAGCCATAGTGGTAAAAAGCAATATCTAAAATATAACCTTTAATGTTTGCACAAAAAAATAAAAAAAATCAGAATCCACATACTCAAAACTACAGCCTTACCTGTCCCAGTGGAAAGAATATTTATAGCAGTCCTGCTTAGGCGTGCGTTCCACCCTGGAACGCAGAGGCCCCACCGGAAGTCTTGAAAAAATGCGCCAGAATCTTTTAAGAAAAAACACTCACCGAATCAGAAGCAACCACTCATCTCCACTTGTGCGGTCATACTGCGCTGGGCTGCTCGATGCCGTACCAGCATACTTCTGCCGGGTAGATCCTCCTAGCAGCCTCACAGAAGCGATCCCGGAAGAGGAAGCGCGTCACCAGGAAGGCTTGCGGCCGACTTCCGGATCTAGAAACACTACAGGACTGTATCATACCAGGCCGGTTTGTAAGCGAAGCCTGGTCTTCAGGAGCCAGTTCCTCCCGGCGGGGACAGCAATGAATGCGGCCGCGTGAACAAGGTACATAAACAAAAAAAATTCTCCAACTTGTGGCTCCTAGTAACGGAGCCACTAGCTCCTACTCCAGCTAGTGTAGGACCAAAAGAGACTGTCGGAGGAGGAGGGACATGGCTTTAAATATTTTTCGATTGGTCCTACTCCAGCTGGAGAGGAGGAGACAAAACCCATAGAAGTCAATTGCCGTGGGAGGGGACACAGAAGAAATGTACACTGTTCCAAGACTGACAGCCAGGAAACAGTGCAGACATCTTTCCATAGTGACGTCTGTGCTCCTGCTCTATCAGTCCCAGTCGGCTCTATGAGGCATTGCTATAAGCCGTTTGGCTCCAAAAGGGACTGACAGCGCAGGCGTCACTAAGGAAAGATGTCCGCGCTGTTTATTACCTGTCAGTCCGGGAACAGCATACAATTCTCAAACATCAGGTAATAATTTCTAGCAACTAGCGCTATTAAGCAGCTAGTCACCAGATGCGTTTATTTGGGACAAATTTATTCAGGGGTGTTAGTTATGCTCTAATATATAAAATCAAATGTTGTATGGTTTATCCCCATAAGTAAAGCCAGGGTACTCCCACTGCTAAAGTTTTATTAAAGTCATTACAGCGCTTTTTTTTTTTTTTTTTTTTTTATAACGGTGCAGGATCATCACTGTGGCCTGATATTGTACAGTGGAACTTTTGCTACACCATCCTATGGAGATTTATGGTTAACGGACTAGCAATGTTCATATGATGGTGTAGCATCAGCTACACTGTACAATTTCACAATTTGAGATAGGAGACAGGGTTTATTACAAAACATCCATTGTGCTTTTAGCTGTAAGGGCAATTAATAGCGACATTTTCTTTTTTTCTGTCAGTATCCATTTTGCCATACCGGCTTTTTTAGGTCAATTTATTGACTCACACCCCTAGTCCTTCATGATTATCGCTTAAAGGGATAGTAATGTTTCACAAAAAAAAAAAACGCAACTCCAATTAATCTTCATAGTTTTTGGACGATGAGGAGCGTTATTGCAATACTGTCAAAGTGGTAGTTCAAGAGTAATTGAATGATAAAGTGTCCCTCTCCCGCCCCTTTTACCTAGTGTAAGCCGCCTCCCACCAGCTGTGGAATCTGGTCTCTTAACTGGACAATCCACTTACTGTGAGCATAAGGAAAACCCTGCCCTCCAATGACAGGTTTTTCCTTATGCCCACCGAATATTGTCCCTCTCTGTGATTCATCCAGACAGTCTTGCTGCTCTGAGGTAACCTGTTACATCAGTAAAAGGGGCGGGAGGGGGATACTTTATCATTCAATTACTCTTGAACTACAACTCTGACAGTATTGAAATAGCATTCTCCATGGCCCAAACACTATGAAGATTGGAGCTGCTTTACTGTGAAGGGTTACTATCCCTTTAGTGAACTGGACCATCTGCCCTGCCTCCAGGAGGTCTCAACATCTCCATTTAGCCCGCATCCCTCAATGGATGAGAGAGAAATTATGACACTCTATATTAGGTAAATAGATGTTCAGAAAGATAGTCTTCCCTTTTCATATATACCGAAATTAACCTAAATTATGACACTGCTTTTCCTTTTACCCCATGGGATTGGGGCAGAAGGAATGTATAATATCCTGATTTAGGTGAAAGTCAAATATCACCTAGGTTTTGCCCTGAAGACTAATTTATCTTTATGCATGACGAGGAAGGATGACTTGTATGGGAGGCAGTTATTCTTTAACACTTAGAAGTGACTTTTGTCAGAGTTTTATGGTAAGGTTCTTGAGAAGAATATCGTCAAACTCAAAGTGTCCTAGCTTGGCTAGCTTATCCAGTACCAATGTGAGATCCAAGGGGAGGGGGTACTATTTTTCTAATAGATTGTCTGTATTTGGGGACTGCTTTTTTAAAAATTTCTTAACCAAGTCATCTTTTGCAGACTGAACTGCAAGAATGACTGAAAGGACAGACTGTTGAACTTTTTTCAAGCTGAATGCAAGCCTGATTCAAAGCTTGTCTGTAAGAAGTCCAATATTCTTGCTAAAGTGGTGGATTCTCTACTGAATGGTGTGTGCACCATCAAGAGAAAATGATACAAATTCTACAGTAGACTTTTGAAGTTGAAGGCTCTTCCGTCAGTGACCAAACACTACAGATGTGTTAATGCGATAATGTGTAATTTAACCATTAACATCCTTTCTAAAAAGAGGGGGCGATACCTAACAATGAATAGCTTTAAAAGAAAAGCCATACAATTATAACAAACACTGGCCATGTGTCCGTAACCACAACTCATGGCTGATCCTGCCAGAGCTTCCTCCACCTCTGATCAGCGGACTGACATCTCAAGCCACCACAGAACCAGACAGAGCCGAGAGCCAAAACTGCTTTGCAATGCATTTGAGAGCACTAGCATTGAAGGAATTAAAAACATAATTAAAATCAAGGAAAAAATGTATTCCTCCCCATGATGCAGCTGGTTTGTCGTGAATTTGCTCCACTTGGCTTTTACACATATGGCACAATGGGCCTTATGAATAACTGCAAACCACACCACTTCAAGCAAACCAACTGCACAATAGGGAACATAATATTACCAAAATATCTCATTTAAATGGTCTTATCCATTTGTAAGCTAGATATGTCTCCAAAACAACTTAATCTGCATTCAAAACTCACATTTAAAATCAACAGGAATGCTTGTCCACAGTGTTGCAGCTGTTTTCATCAGAATTGGTGTGCATGGTCGTAACACATAGTTCCCAATGTTCCCACAATTTCTGCAGGATCCTTGAAATGTTACTTCCTGCTACCATTCCTTTGGCAAGCAGTTCCCAAGAAATTAAACAGCAGCCGTTTCATATATTCACATAGACTAGTTATATTAATTAGGGTGGTTTACCAACACATTAATATACAGAGCGGATACAAAATGCACTGTTAATTCCACTTACGCAAGTACAGTTCACTTCCCATTATTAGAAGTCAAGATTAGGTCAATACAGCAGATCCTGAAATAAAGACCTATATTTATGAAGGCAAACCCACATTTTCTAGAATAAACCAACTGCACCATTGTCATACCTGGGAACTTTTAAAATGAGCTGACCCTGAGATCTTTGAAATGTTAACCCTTAAAGCATCCAATATTGTAGATTTTATGCAATACGTATCTGCTTGAACTAACCCAGAGGTGCTCCTGTCGGCCCTCAATGAACCTTTATCATGTTATAACTTAGAGAGATCACTGCCTAAACACAAACAAGACAACTAGGACCTCTCCCCCAGTCTTTCTGGAACAAATGTCACCAATTTAAAGACTAAAGAAACATTTAATTGCTGTAAATCATTTAGTAGGTAACACAGAACTCTCTCACCCTGAGAATGTGGCCCTTCACCGTGAGATCTGAGTCAAAACCCTGAGACTCAGGGTCAAACCCTGAGAGTTCCCAGGTATGACCATTGGGGACATAAAAGTGCCTAAATTCAAATTAGCTTGAATAGAGATTTTAAACAACTTGAATGCTAGGGGTATCCAATGAATGGCTTCTAAATGCACTTGAGACATCGTCTCCTTGGGGTTAAATACCCACTGTACTTTAAAAGGAATATATTTTATTTATATATCTATGCTGCATTTGGTTCAAGCTAGAATAACTGCAGTTTGCTGTTAAAAACATTAGCCAGAAGTAACGTTAAAAATGTGCCAACGTGAATACTAGTATGGGGGTGCCGTGGGGAGCGTGGTAATAGCCTGCATAATTCGCGCTTATTTAAACTGGGCTCTTTAACCCTTGCAGGTCTCCAACATCGTACTATGGATATCTCTGACACTGAATGTATTAAACGCATCAAGTTAACATTTTCAACCCACCTCTCTACATATACTGTGTCGATTGTTTGTTCCAGTATTACACTAATAGCTTGTGGATCAAAGGTCCCTAGTTACTGTCACCACAAACCTAGCTAATGCAGCTCTACAGATGCACACAAAACAGAATAGTGCTATAATAAAGGATGAGTCCAACAACTTTTCAACGAGTGCTATGTAAGCAAATGAGGACAGATTGTTAACCAAATAGGAAACATGTTGTACAGGTACCACAAAGCTCATCTTGTAGGTACTGTATTGTGATTACACTCCAAGGTACCATAAAGAGCTGTGGACGTGGTTTAATCATGAGTAAAAGCTTACAGACTATATAGGCTACGAGCGCACTATCCACTGGGCACGCAGCCAGGGTCACGTACGTAAACAAAGTCAAAGGTAAACCACTGGTTGAACCACACAGAGACATTAAGCCGGGAAGGGGGTGCGGAGGGAACAACCAGCAATAAGTGTAATTAATCCACTTGTGTTTACAGTAACAGCACAAACACACTAACAGGCGGCAAAGCCACTCACCGACTAGACGACGCCATTGCTGTCTTTGACTTTTTAGATACGTAAGGCGTATTTCCGGAGCGCCACTCGGCTCTATATAAACTACCTGGTCACGTGCTGGGGTACGACGCTGCGTACAAGAAAAGTCACGTGACAGTGGAGCGCAGTCATGGGAATAAACGTCGCATATTAGTTGGTAGGCGTCAGTTCTTTTACAGCTTGTGGGTTAGTAGGCGGATGGAGTTTCGAACAATGGGTCATATAAACGAACACAAAGTAGAGCAATTGTTGGATACGCGTAACGCAACACCATAGGAGATACATTGATAGGCTCACTGTAGTCCAGGACATACTTGAACAAATAGATTTCAATATACTTGGTAAAACATATTTAGATAAATATGGTATGGGACCTCCCACCATCTAATTTAGCCAAAGATGTACACTTTTTTTAGGGGGGGGTATTACGAAACTGTATGTGATATTTGATGACCTGTTGATATCTGTTTGTGTAATTAAATGATTTCGTGTACGACTAAAGTATTTTATTTACACAGACTAATTTATAAACGCATACACTGATGTTTACTAATGCTGTGGAGCAATCTAGTGCCCTTATATACACAACACACAGTCTGATCTCTTAGGGATACTATCGTGGGTAAAAGAGGGATTTGGCTCTAAAGAGGGGCACTTGGGAGGTATGACTACCTCCTACCATTTCAGATAGCCAAGTAAGGCTTCTCAGACTATGATATTACAGAGGTTTTTTTTTTTTTTTTAATTTCATGACCTATTACCATACCTGGGAACTTTTCATGCAGGGCTACGCTGAGGGTAACCCTGTCAGTGCCGAAAATGACGCGATTTGCGTCATAAAATGGGGGGTGCTTAGTCGTGGGGGCGGGACAAAAAAAACCCCTTCAAAATGAAGGTAAGAGGGGGGGAGTGGGAGGAACCGGGCAGGATGGAGCACAAGTGGGCAGAGTTTGCCCACCCGGTGATTCACACACTGCCCCGGAGACCCGGTAATTCAGTTTGAAATCCGGAGTCTCCGGGGCAAAACCGGAGAGTTCCCAGGTATGCCTATTACCCCTTCTTTGTGTATCTAAATTCTTTAGAATAAGACCAAAAGTATTTTAGTTTCACATACTAGTTTATGAATACATATACCAAAGTTTAAACAAACAACAATGTGAGTTTAAAGGGATAGTAATGTTTCACAAAAACAGCAGCTCCAATTTATCTTCATAGTATTTGAACCATAGAGTGTGTTATTTCAATACTGTCAGAGTTGTAGTTCAAGAGTAATTGAAAGATAAAGTATCCCCCTCCCACCCCTTTTACCTAGTGTAACAATGCTCATCTCAGATGTGGAATCAGTTTGCTTGACCAGACAGATCACAACAAGGGACAATCTTCTTTCTGTGAGAACAATGAAAAACCTGCCCCCCTTGACAGGTTTTTCAGCTTTTTCCCTTATCTTAATTGAAGATTGTCCTTCTCTGCAATCTACCTGGGCACTTCCCTGCTGCTCTGAGCTGAGCAGTGTTATATCAGTAAAAGGGACAGGAGGGGGACACTTTATCATTCAATTAATCTTGAACTACAACTCTGACATAATTGAAATAACACTCTCCATGGCCCAAATTCTATGATTATTAATCGGAGCTGCTTTTATTATGAAACATTGCTATCCCATTAATTACTATGGAGCAATGTGATCTACCTATACACACACACCACATAGTCTGATCTCCTAAAAGGGAGGACAGCAGGTGCTCAATACTATTACCACAGGTAAAACTAAAGAGAGTAAAATTAAAGAGTGATAAACCCACATATCTATTTTATAGATATAACAGTACATGGAACAATTATGTTATGCCTGTTGTTTTTTGTTCCCACATTTAACACTAAATAGAGCAAACTGTGGAAACATCAAAGGAAATAAGCCCACTCTCGTTTGACAGTGTCAAACAACGAGAGTGAGCTCAAAACAGTCAGCCTCCCCCCACACACTAATACTACACTATCCCTTACATGAACACTTAAAAAATACTACCCCTAACACTATCCTGCGCGCAGAAATGTAACACCTGGCATCCACGCTGTCTTTTTCTTTAATCTTTCTTTCTAGTCTTGTAAAAAATAATTTAGGGCTCGATTCAAATGTTGGCGTCGCCAGAAAAAACTGGAGACGCTGCTTTTAACGTCAATTGAGCAATGCAAATGTTCTACTAGAAACAAGCGACGCCAGTTCTGAAACAGACATCGCCCGTCGCCAGAACAGCAAGATCTCACCCATAGAGGATAATGTACAAACGACGCCAAAAGCTATTCAAATGTTGGAGTTAGGGCTAACTCACATTAAATTGCAACATTTCTCTCCAGAAATCTAACGCCTATTTTTTTTTTGGAGTACAGCACACAAGTAAGAGTAGAAAACTCACGTCTCCAGTTCTGAACAGCATTCTCTGTGCTTTTCCCTACCCAGCCACTAGGGGAACACAGAGAAGGCTTTCAGCACCATGGACAGCTTTGAATGCCATAGGGATGTGCACTGCTCACCCCTGTGGCATTCAAAGGGTTAAAATCAATAAAACTAGTACACCAAGTACTACACAATGCCCCCTTCCACATCCCCCTCCCTTAGTATGTCACATATATTGCATATATGGGACATACTAACCCCATCCACATCCACCTCATGGACTTCCATGTAGTGGACAAATCTGTCTTTTATTCCACAATTAACCCTTTGAGTACCAGAGAGGTAGGAAAGCATTGCTTAGCATATTTCCTACCCCTCTGGTACCCAAAGGGTTAATAGGCAACGTATGGACTACATACCTTGCCTATATATATATGTGTGTGTGTGTGTTTTAAACTTTTTTGTAATTAAAATACTATGATTAGACAGTTTAACTTAGATCTCATTCATTGTTAACCCCCTACCTCCTGTGTCCCATTGCTATTGGTACTTTTGCTCCACTCTTCTTCAAACTGAGAGTGGAGCAAAAGTACTAAAAGCAAAGGGACACAGTAAGTAGGGCATCATGAATGGTTGAGATCTAAGTTAACCCTTTGAGTGCCAGAGTGGTTCGCAACGCATTGCAAAGCAATGCGTTGAGTACCACTCTGGCACTCAAAGGGTTAACATACAACTGAGGGAGCAGCCTGCACTGTGAATGCAGCGCTTCCCTCAGCTTTATTTATACATTCTTTATTTTTTATTATTTATTTATTATTATTCTTTATTTTTTCTTATTATTTATTTATTATTTATCCCCTTGCTGCGGGCGGCTGTGAAGCCCGCAGCATAATAAAACCCTGGTGCATAGAGAGGCATTGGAGAAAGCGGGAGGAGGGGACAGAGACATTGGAGGAAGCGGGTGGTAGGCTTTTATTTGCTGCCCGCTTCCTCCAATACCTCTCCTCTCGCGGTGGCATTGTGCCCAGCTGCCTGGCGTCGCGTTGTACAACGCCTTGTGCAAAGGGACGATTTGCACAAGGCGACGCCAGGCAGCTGGGCACAATGCCACCACGAGAGGAGAGGTATTGGAGGAAGCGGGCAGCAAATACAAGCCTACCACCCGCTTCCTCCAATGTCTCTGTCCCCTCCTCCCGCTTTCTCCAATGCCTCTCTATGCACCAGGGTTTTATTATGCTGCGGGCTTCACAGCCGCCCGCAGCAAGGGGATAAATAATAAATAAATAATAAGAAAAAATAAAGAATAATAATAAATAAATAATAAAAAATAAAGAATGTATAAATAAAGCTGAGGGAAGAGCTGCATTCACAGTGCAGGCTGCTCCCTCAGTTGTATGTTAACCCTTTGAGTGCCAGAGTGGTACTCAACGCATTGCTTTGCAATGCGTTGCGAACCACTCTGGCACTCAAAGGGTTAACTTAGATCTCAACCATTCATGATGCCCTACTTACTGTGTCCCTTTGCTTTTAGTACTTTTGCTCCACTCTCAGTTTGAAGAAGAGTGGAGCAAAAGTACCAATAGCAATGGGACACAGGAGGTAGGGGGTTAACAATGAATGAGATCTAAGTTAAACTGTCTAATCATAGTATTTTAATTACAAAAAAGTTTAAAACACACACACATATATATATAGGCAAGGTATGTAGTCCATACGTTGCCTATTAAACCTTTGGGTACCAGAGGGGTAGGAAACATGCTAAGCAATGCTTTCCTACCTCTCTGGTACTCAAAGGGTTAATTGTGGAATAAAAGACAGATTTGTCCACTACATGGAAGTCCATGAGGTGGATGTGGATGGGGTTAGTATGTCCCATATATGCAATATATGTGACATACTAAGGGGGGGGGGATGTGGAAGGGGGCATTGTGTAGTGCTTGGTGTACTAGTTTTATTGATTTTAACCCTTTGAATGCCACAGGGGTGAGCAGTGCACATCCCTATGGCATTCAAAGCTGTCCATGGTGCTGACAGCTTCTCTGTGTTCCCCTAGTGGCTGGGTAGGGAAGCACAGAGAAAGCTGTTCAGAACTGGAGACGTGGGTTTTGGATTTTCTGACTGAACTTGATACTTTGCAGTGCTGTGATTGGCTGTGGTGCTAAGTAACATTTTTATCGTGTGTTTTTAGGTAAGATTTTCTATGCGACGCGGGTTTAAGATTAACGTGTATTTTGTTGGTTATCGCTCGTTAGGCTTTCTAGGTAAGGAAGATTTGAATCTCACGTTACCTGGTCTTGCTTAACGAGCGAAGGCAGTTTTTTTCTTCAAGTTGGTTTTAACGCCAACATTTGAATCGAGCCCTTAGTTCTGTATTTAGTAAAAAAAAAATAACGCCCCCCCCCCAAAAAAAAAAAAGAAAAATATGCCACAGTTAACTCTGAGTGCCAGTCTCTGTTCAAAATAATTGGCAGCCTCCAATTGGCTGGGATGTGTGCTTACACACCTTACAGCCAATCAGCTTCTAGCAGGGGATGACAAAGGGGGTGGGGGTTTGCAACTTCGCATACCTGCCACCGACTGTGGAGGCAAAGAAGGCACACTGGGCATCATTATTTGAGAAAATAAAAGCAAATTCATTTTTTAAGAACAAAAGAAGACTAGTTGTCACACATTTTAAACCCTTTGAGCACCACAGGGTGTTTTTTTACAAAATACAGAACGGATGTTTGTTTTAACAATATTGAAGTGAAAAAGATTAAAGAAGATGGCCAGAACCAGGTGGACATCAGGATTACTGGTAAGTTTTTATTTGTCAGGACATGTTAACTCTTGGTAGATTAACCCTATAAGTGCCAATGGGCAATGCATTGCATACCCCACTGGCATTCATAAGGTTAATCTTTTTTTCAACCACAGGTATGTGTTGGAAACTAGTTTTCTAAGACATATCGGTGGTTTTCACTGCATGTTAGGGACTCTGTGCCTCCTTTTTATGGTGCAGGTTTTTCATCATGAAAAGTGAGGTCCGTAACACGCGGTGAAGCAGCTGCATGGAATATGATAGTAAATTCTATTTGTTTAAAGTGATATCTAATTGACTGCATATTTTGCTCCGCTGGATGTTTTTGGGCAGTGGTGGTTGTTGTCAGTGCAGTTAATAGAATAGCAAATTGTGCTGTCAAAACCACCACTGCTGGTTTAAAAAAATAGCAGGGCTAATATTATCGAGTCCCAGGGTGGAAAAGAGCTACGGGTGATTTGGGTCTCACAGAGGGACTGTCCCTCCTAAAGCAGAACACTTGGGAGGTATTCCACTGATTTAACTATACGTTTATCCCTTTTAACGCTGCAGAACTCTCTAGCATTCAGGTGGTTAAAATTGCCATTGAAATCATGGTGAGTTTTGGATACGCTTATTTGTTGTCTAAGGTGCAGTTGATTTGCCCCAGAATTGCTCCACTTTGAGTTAATATATCTCGCCCAATGGCATAAAAGAAAATTGACGCAACAGGGCAATGCAACTTCACATTAGGGGAGAAGTAAAACAACCTATTAAAGGGATAATAATATTTCATAATAAAATCAGCTCCAATTAATCTTCATAGTGTTTGGGTCATGGGGAGTGTTATTTCAGTACTGTGAGCATTGTAGTTCAAGAGTAATTGAATGAGAAAGTGTCCCCCTCCCGCCCCTTTTACTGATGTAACACTGCTCATCTCAGAGCAGCCAGGTGGTGTCCACGTGGATTGCAGAGAAGGACAATCTTCAATTAAGATAAGGGAAATACCTTTCAATGGGGTCAAGGCTTTCATTGTTCTCACAGTAAGAAGATTGTCCCTTGCTGTGAGCTGACTGGTCTGTGGACCAGATTCCACATCTGAGGGGAGCTAAAAGGGGTAGGAGGGGGATACTTTATCATTCAATTACTCTTGAACTACAACTCTGACGGTATTGAAATAACACTTTCTATGCTCAAATACTATGACGATTAATTGGAGCTGCTGTTTTTGTGAAACATTACTATCCCTTTAAGTGGGGATTTTTAACCTCTTCAATGCTCATTGGTTTAAAGTGGACCTGTCACCCCCTACTTCATATCTTTAAATTGCTGAATTATAATAAAACATTTGTTTTATTTAAAAAATGTATACCCCAAGCCTTAAAATGTAGAATATTCCACTATCACATCCAAGTGGGAGAATGCAGCCATCTTGCTGATGTTTCGATTGATTGGTAGTGCTTTTACCCTGAAGACCTACCAATCTTCTGTTATAAGTCTGCCTCTTTGCTCTGAGTCAGGCTCTCCATGCACACTATATGCATAGTTTGTATCATGCACTCGCCTGAGTCATGCTGGTTATTTACATGTGCTAAAATAGGATTTTAGTCTTACCTGTTAAATCCTTTCCTCTTTGTCCATATGGAACACAGGTACCATGGGTTTGAGATCCTCCTTTGGAGGGCAGAACACATTCTCAAAAAAGACAGGGTCTTGTGGGTGGAGACTCCCAGCTCCTTCTGCAGCTCCACCTAGCCCCACCTCCAGTTATGATGTGAGCAAACCACACCAGTCAGGGACAGCAAGAGAAGAAGGAAACTCCTGTGAGAATAAAGACCCTAGAAGGACTCTTACAACCAGACATTTGTATGTCACCCTTCCTATATTTAGATTGTAAGCTCTACGGAGCAGGGACCTTTTATCCTAATGTATACTCACCTGGTGTTCCCATTATGATTTTCTATATAAGCACAATCACTGCACGTACTGTACCCCTTGTATACTAAACGTAAACTGTAAATGCCAAGTACACAGGTTGGCGCTATATAAATAAAAACATACATACAGGCAAAACCAATAGAGGTCCCTTTCTCTGGGTGGGAGACCTGTGTTCCATACAGACTAAGAGAAAACGATTTAACAGGTAAGACTAAAATCCTATTTTCTTCTGTGTCCGCTCCACAGCTTCAAATAGAGTAAATGTATCCATCCCCCAGCTGGCAGGACCAAAGAAATCTTGACCCAGGGTACAAAGCGACTTCCTCCCAGCATGCCACTAGTTTGTTTTGGTCTTGTTCAAGTGGGGGACGGAGGTGTAAACACCTCCTTTACAGTCCAATATTCAACATTTATTTTGTTTATTTTCAAGATACTCTGCACCACCAGGAGTGGAAATATAAAATACATATTTTATTGCCAGCCTCTTCATACCCTACACAATCGGGTCACATGTGGTGATGTTTTTAACACAGTTTTCTTGGCATGGCTTCTGGCCAGATCTGCCCAGTGTGGATCACAGAACCACCGTAAGCGTGGCTAAAGACTTTTTCTTCAAACCAGAAGTTCGGCTTTGCATTCCACAGGTGGAACTCATGCCAGAAAACACACTGTTAAACCAGACAGAGCATGGGAGGACTATAAAGAGAAGCACTGGGAAGCAGGTTAAGTCCCTCATGTACCTTTTTGATATATATTGATATAGTTGCCATATATTTGGTCCAGAGTAGTCTTCTATATCTGGGATGTCCTCCAAGGTGATAAACAGAAGCCCCAGGAGACTACCACTCCAAAAGAAGACATATCTGTAAAACAAAAGCCTTGTGCTGGATGTGAGGCAAAGTTAAGTGCAGCTGA
This sequence comes from Rhinophrynus dorsalis, assembly GCA_037306005.1. Lineage (NCBI taxonomy): Eukaryota > Metazoa > Chordata > Amphibia > Anura > Rhinophrynidae > Rhinophrynus > Rhinophrynus dorsalis. Next base: position 169,481,013 of record CM074722.1, read on the forward strand.
CCCAGCAAAACTTTGCCAGGACTGTATTAAATAAGCTGCCATTGGAGATGTACTGTCCCAGTTTAAAGACTTTTTAGGAAGGATGAAGGCTTCCATGCAGGAAACCTTCAAGGAGATGCAGGAAACAGCAAGGCAGTCATATCCAGAAGAGGGTACTTCCTCTATGATGTACGAAGAAGAGGAAGGTAGTCTCATGGAGGTACTTTCTGCAGCTGACTTTGATTGAGGAAGGAGAGTTTACAGAAGATGCAGGTGCATTTGCATTAGAGAAAAAACTTGAATCGCTATTAAAATCAATGACGAAGACCTTGAGTTTAACTGAACATCACACTGAGCTTGATGTCACGGATGCAGCTTTTTTAGGCCATAAAAAGTACAATACAGGATTCAGTCAAGAAAGAATGGAGCCAGGGTGATAAATGTATTTCCATGTCAAGACGTTTTGACAAAATGTACCCTTTTCAAGATCAGGAGGTTGCACCTTGGGTTACCCCCCAAAGTGGATGCAGCAGTGGCCCAGATTTCCAGATGTAGCACTATCCTGCTCAAAGACAGCACATTTACAGTGGGGCAAAAAAGTATTTAGTCAGCCACCAATTGTGCAAGTTCTCCCACTTAAAAAGATGAGAGACGCCTGTAATTTTCATCATAGGTACACTTCAACTATGAGAGACAGAATGGGGGGAAAGAATACAGGAAATCACATTGTAGGATTTCTAATGAATTAATTGGTAAATTCCTCGGTAAAATAAGTATTTGGTCACCTACAAACATGCAAGATTTCTGGCTCTCACAGACCTGTAACTTCTTCTTTAAGAGTCTCCTCTGTCCTCCACTCGTTACCTGTATTAATGGCACCTGTTTGAACTTGTTATCAGTATAAAAGACACCTGTCCACAACCTCAAACAGTCACACTCCAAACTCCACTATGGCCAAGACCAAAGAGCTGTCGAAGGACACCAGAAACAAAATTGTAGACCTGCACCAGGCTGGGAAGACTGAATCTGCAATAGGCAAGCAGTTTGGTGTGAAGAAATCAACTGTGGGAGCAATTATTCGAAAATGGAAGACATACAAGACCACTGATAATCTCCCTCGATCTGGGGCTCCACGCAAGATCTCACCCCATGGTGTCAAAATGATCACAAGAACGGTGAGCAAAAATCCCAGAACCACACGGGGGGACCTAGTGAATGACCTGCAGAGAGCTGGGACCAAAGTAACAAAGGCTACCATCAGTAACACACTACGCCGCCAGGGACTCAAATCATGCAGTGCCAGACGTGTCCCCCTGCCTAAGCCAGTACATGTCCAGGCCCGTGTGAAGTTTGCTAGAGAGTATTTGGATGATCCAGAAGAGGACTGGGCGAATGTCATATGGTCAGATGAAACCAAAGTAGAACTTTTTGGTAAAAACTCAACTCGTCGTGTTTGGAGGAGAAAGAATGCTGAGTTGCATCCAAAGAACACCATACCTACGGTGAAGCATGGGGGTGGAAACATCATGCTTTGGGGCTGTTTTTCTGCAAAGGGACCAGGACGACTGATCCGTGTAAAGGAAAGAATGAATGGGGCCATGTATCGTGAGATTTTGAGTGAAAACCTCCTTCCATCAGCAAGGGCATTGAAGATGAAACGTGGCTGGGTCTTTCAGCATGACAATGATCCCAAACACACCGCCCGGGCAACAAAGGAGTGGCTTCGTAAGAAGCATTTCAAGGTCCTGGAGTGGCCTAGCCAGTGTCCAGATCTCAACCCCATAGAAAACCTTTGGAGGGAGTTGAAAGTACGTGTTGCCCAGCGACAGCCCCAAAGCATCACTGCTCTAGAGGAGATCTGCATGGAGGAATGGTCCAAAATACCAGCAACAGTGTGTGAAAACCTTGTGAAGACTTACAGAAAACGTTTGACCTCTGTCATTCCCAACAAAGGGTATATAACAAAGTATTGATATGAACTTTTGTTATTGACCAAATACTTATTTTCCACCATAATTTGCAAATAAATTCTTTAAAAATCAGACAATGTGATTTCCGGAATTCTTTCCGCCCATTCTGTCTCTCATAGTTGAAGTGTACCTATGATGAAAATTACAGGCCTCTCTCATCTAAGTGGGAGAACTTGCACAATTGGTGGCTGACTAAATACTTTTTTGCCCCACTGTACTGCACAACTCTAAAAGCCCCTATGGAGAAAAGGGCAGATAGTACCTTAAAAAAAACAGTACGGCACCTTAGGCCGGAACCTTAAGACTGCAATGGCTATGGCTTATATCTTCAGAATCTCCCGCATCTGGATGTCTGACTTTGAAGAAAAAAAATAGAATCTGCTGTATCCAGATCTAGACTTCTGAAACAATTGTCCAACATGAAAGAAGCAATAAATACTGCCTGTGACGCATCGCAAGAGAACATACATTTCTAGGAAAGGCCTCTGCTTTTCCAGTAACAACAAGGAGAGTATTGTGGATTAAAGCATGGGACGCCAATGACTCCTCTAAAATCTCAGTCTGGTGTCCCTTCCTTATTCTGGAGGCACACTATTTGGAGATCAGCTAGGAGAAATTATCAGGCGCTCCTCAGGGTGAAAAAGTTATTTTCTACCACAAGAAAGACGTAATAGAGGCCAGTATCCATCAAAGTCATCTTTCTTCAGAAAAGGATGTTAGAATTTTCAAGAGGCCATGAGATATCTACCTGGCAGACAGTTCAGTCAGCATCATGGTGCTATGGCCTCTTCCACCAGGGGTGGCACTAGGAACGATTTTCCAAGACGGCCTTTTAGTAAAAACACTCAATGAAGAGGGGATAGTCCCAGTTCCAGTGTGTGTGGGGGGGGGGCAGGCTGGAACTTTTTCTGTCCGCTTGGATGAAGACAATTGGGTCCTTCAAACAGTGGACAAAGGGCACATCTTAGAATTTACTACTGTTCCAATGCAGATGCACACCCTAGAATTTACTACTGTTCCAATGAAGACTCAAAGACTGGAGTCAAGTTTTCCTGTCTCAAAAAGAAAACAATTAAGAAGGGAAATAAAATTGATGTTACAGAACAAAGTACTAGAACCAGTTCCACAGGAAGACTGGAAAACAGGAATTTAATGAACACTGTTCCCAGTACCAAATCCATGAGGGAAAATAAGATTCATTCTGGATCTAAAGTGGTTAAACCAACATATTCAGAAAAAAAAACATTTAGGATCTGTGAATGTGATAAAACAGTTTACAAGGGTGCATTCCTGGCAAGTATAGATTTACAAGATGCATATCACTATATCCTGATAAGACCCAGTCATCGCCGGTTTCTCATATTCCACATATACAACAACCACCTCCAGTTTCCAGTACTTCCATACGACCTAGCACCAGCTCCTCGGGTATTTACAAAGGTACTGGCAACATCTGTGGCAGTATTGAGACAGAAAGGTGTGACAGTAATAACATACTTAGATGACATTCTAATAGTGGAAGCTTCAAAGAAAAATCATTTACCAACACAGAGCTCTGTTTACCACCATTCCAAAGCATAGGTTGGATAATCATTACTCAAAAGAACAAATTACACCCCACACAAAACAAACCTTTCCTAGGCATTCAGTTCAACACCTTGGAAAGAACAGTACATCTATCCAAAGAACAAGTGACAAACTTATGTTCCAGAATATGACAATTTCATCTATCAAAAACCCAGCCAGCAAGAGAATTCACAAAAATCCTGGGAACGCTTTCCTCCACAACTAGATCTTAACTTGGGGAAAATTCCATCTGCGAAAGATGCAGAACAATTTTCTCAGATTTTGGAAGAGGGTTTCCTCCAATTATGGGCAAAAAAATCCCATTACTGGAATCCACAAAGAAATAATTCACATGGTGGCTCAATCCCAAACATGTGGGGAAAGGCAGGAATCTGGAGGAACCAGAATGATAAATAGACTGGATGATACCAGCCTATCAGGCTGGGGGAATATAGGGGAGTATGGAAATCTCAGACAGTTCAAGGGAAATGGTGCCGGCTAGAGACAATGTGGCACATCAGTGTTCGAGAACTGAAAGAGGTGGAGAATGTCTTAAAACAACTAAAGCCAAACTTGATTAACAAGCCAGTACAGGTATGCTCAAACACCTCAACAGTGATGTATACATGGAACCAGGGAGGCACAAGAAGCAAACCCCTCAACATGCATGTGGAAAGAATACTCAAGTTGGGCAGAGAAACATCTTCTAATCTGACAGAATCCCAAATTTCAGGTACCCTAAACAGCAAGTTGGATTGTCTGAGCAGTGAGTGGTCACTGAACCAAAGAATATTCAACCTCGTAGTTCAAGTATGGGGAACTCCAATGATATATCTCATGACACGGAACTCAATGCCAAGTGCAGACACTTTGTGTTATGTTGGAAGATCAAAAAGGCAGTAGCCCAGGATGTTCTGAAAATTCCTTGGGATTCAGGGTTCATGTATCTGTTTCTTCCCCTACCACTCATCTTAGATGTTGCCAGGAAGATTCAGAGGGATCAGGCGAATATCATCTTGATTGCCCCTTACTGGCCCAAGAATGTCTCTCTTCTCACCAATTTTTTTGGTTTCTCACCAGTCTCAGTTGCTTCTTTCTCTTCATGTAATCACAGACTTGATGCTGTTGCGATTGGGGTTCTGTGGGGACCATACCATCAACTTCCAGGACTCTTTGTCCTTCTTTACTCTGAAGATAATTCTTAATGATTTGGGCTGTATGCTTGGGGTCGTTGTCATGCTACAGAATAAATTTGGGGCCAATTAGATGCCTCCCTGATTGTATTTCATGATGGATAACTATCTGCTTGTACCTCTCAGCACTGAGGAGACCATTAATTCTGACCAAATCCCCAACTCCATTTGCAGAAATGTAGCCCCAAACTTTCAAAGAACCTCTCCCATGCTCCACTGTTGTTCTTTTGTACTGCTCTCCAGCCCTTTGGCAAACAAACTGCCTTCTCCTACAGCCAAATATTTCATATTTTGACTCATTAGTCCAGAGCACCTGCTGCCATTTTTCTGCACCCCAGTTCCTGTGTTTTTGTGCATAGTTGAGTTGCTTGGCCTTGTTTCCATTGTCGGAAGTATGTTTTTTCTTATGGCCACAAGTCTTCCATGAAGACCACTTCTGACCAGACTTCTCCGGACAGTAGATGGGTCTACCAGGGTCCCAGTGTTTTTTGCTAATTCTGAGCTGAGGGCAGTACTGGATATCTCCAGCTGATTCTTTGTACTTCTTCAAAGAGCTTGGACATCACATCTGGAAACTCCTGTCTGCCTTTAAATTTCTGTCTGGAAGAGACCTTGCTGATGCAGTATAACTACCTTGTGTCTTGTTGCTGTGCTCAGTCTTGCCATGATGTATGACTTTTAACATTAAACTGTCTTCAGCAACTTTACCTTGTTAGCCAAGTTTGGCTGTTCCTTACCCAGTTTTATTACTCCTATACAGCGGTTTCTTTTTCAGTTAATGATTGTGTTTCAACCCACATATTAAATTGATGATCATTAGAACCTGTTTGATATAATTGTTTAATCATACACCTGACTATATGCCTACAAAATCCCTGACTTTATGCAAATGTACCTAGAAGAACTGATGTTTTCTTTTGTTCACTCACTATGCATTTTATTAAGTGATAAAAAAAATCTATTAACATGTCTATTTTCGAAAACAATCTTACTTTACTGCATTTTTGTACAACTTGCTAAGAGTTTTACATATTACTGTATATCGAAGGGGCATTTGCTTTTCTTCTGCCGTTGCCAGTGGTGACAGCAGTATACAGCTATCACACATATAACTTCGGCCATATATGACTAACTTCTTTTTATTTCTTCATCGTGGGACAAGATTTTAAAAGAAGAAGGAAGATAAGAAAGAAGATCACAGATGAAGAGGACAGAAGATTACAGAAGAAGACTTACAGTGCATGATAGGTAAGTGTTACAGTTATGGGGTATGTGTAATAGGATACTATTAGAAAGGCTTGTATTGTTTCACTTTATTGTGGTTATTAGGGGTAGTGTAGGATTAGTGTTGTAGTTGTAATGACTGTGTTTATGAGCTCACGCTCAATGTCTGACACTGTCAAACACAGATCGTTAGCGGTTTTCCTTTCATGTTCCCATTTCCCACGCTATTTAGCGTGACCTTTGGGAACAAATAACACAATGAACTTTAGGCCACAAGTTAGGTTCTGTGTTCCAACGCTTGTCGTGGTTCCTGTTGGTAGGGCAATTGGATTATGATGGTACCACTGTTTTACTGGGGGTCATTGAATCCAGACCCCTATATCTGCCAGTCTTATACCTGTCTCACTTCTTTCATCACTTAGTTGGTTCTGCTTGTCTTTTCATAAGGGTCATTTCTCCCTCCTCTAAAATGTAGCCCCTTTCCTTGCCTTTTTTTTTTTTTTTTTTTTTTTTTTTTTTAAACAAGGCATAGCCAGCCATCCTGGAGCTGAAGCTGGCCATCACTGGGAGGTTTCCGACCACTGTGGTTGACAACATAATTAGCCATGCTCCCAGCTATGCATGCTGGAAGCACTCACTGCAAATGGAACATTTTAAAAACAGCTAACACAAAATGGTACTATTTATTTTTAAAACCCATAGATACATTTTCATGTTAAAATGATTATGCAACTTAAAAAAAAAAAATAAAACAAAACATTGATCCCTATTCTATAAGACACAATGCATGACCAAATAGTACTTATTCCCAGCTTCCTGAACAAGTGCAAATGACAGGCATTCGGCAACATCTTAGTAATTCTGGTGTAACAGTCTGCTACTGTTCATAAATAAACATTTTAATAGAAAACAATGTTGCGTATTTTCCTGCTTACCCTCCTGGATGCTAGAGATCTCTCCAATGTATATTTTTTTCAGAATGTCTCTAGCAACCAAGAGATTAAAAAGCCAATCATACCGCAATTCATAGATACATTTTCTAAATGGCAGTTTTCCTAAATCTTGTTTTCAAAACAGCCCCCTGTTTAATGTCCATTTCAATTCCAAACAGCATCAGCAAGAGCTCATTGGCTGACATTCCCACAACAAGAAAAGCCTCCTGATTTTTAGTTAGATATTGTTTATAGTATGATTACTAATTTTCATTTATTCCAGTTTTTCAGAATCGCTTCAGCTGCATCCAGTGTGCTGTCTTGCTGTAAATATAAAAAAGGCAACTGTTATTAGGTACAAGGTCTTTTACATCAATCCAATCAAACTAATACATGAAATATTTGTTGGGTGTATCAATTCCATTAACCCTTTGAGTTCCAGAGATGTATCCAATGCATTGCAAAAAGCAGTCTGTTTTATCTCTTTTCTATTTCTATTCTCTCATATTCTTCTGCTATTGTTTCAGTTTGCAGTGTGTTAAGGACTAGAATTCCTTACGTCTCATTTGGTTCTGCTGAAGCCCACTGTTTGCTGTGACGATGGGTGGCCTAGAGGAAGACTTCAGTAGAACTCACTATATAGGAAATTGTAAATATATAGCTAGATATACCAGACAGCTGTATGAATGACACTACCTTGGAAAGTACATGTGATAAACACATTCAGAGTCACGTATTCTCAGGGTACATCGCTACTTATCTCTATGGATATAATATGTATTTTTACTGCAGTAATGAATGTTGTTAATTTAGTAAACTTTATAAGTTTTCCTTGGCAAATAAAGGCATTATTAAAGGGGAACTATTACATACAAATAAGTGGTTAACACTTTAAGGACCGGCGAGCACAATGCAGTGAGTAAAATTGTTTAACAGACTGACTTACCTTGGTAGCTGACCCTCATACAACAGTCAATGTATTTACATGTATATTGATCTATTTTCAAGTCTGCTTCTAGATTACACCACCTCACAAACTGAAACAATTATCAGTGGACTACAAGAGTGATCAAATGCAAATAAACAGGAAACAGAAATAACCAACTGTTGTTTTAAGAACACCTACCTAGGAAAGTTCTTCTGATAAATAAATTAAGAGTAAAGTATTCATATGGCATAGTTCCCCTTTAATTACCCAACATAATTTCATGAAAAATTTTTATTCTTATAACCTGAAACTGAAGATGCAAACTTGTAAGAGTATTTCTGAAATGCAAAAAATTACATAATTATATACATATACACACATATAATAAATCTAAATTGTATCTTGAAGCAGGATGGTAGCACTCGCACATATGTGGCCTGATGTATATGCTTTTTGTTATTACATCAGAAAAAAACACAACTGCACTTTTATGTTTTATTGATAAGAATAAAGCCCAACAAACATTTATTACACATCAATGGGTGCAATAATTGTGGTTCTATTTCATCACACACTTTTTTAAGATAACCTAGAAATACTGCTTTTTATGTATCTGATATTTTAAAAGGCAAGTCCCAGAGGGCCATAGAACTAATAACTATGGTGCATCTTGAGGACTCTCAGAATACATTAACTACATTAGTGGACGTTTTACAACCTGTTTTGGGGTTTGCATAGTATCTGCTATACAATATTACCTGGTTGAGATCAACAGAATCATCCCATACAGAACATAAGTTCTCAAAAAGAAACCAGTATATATGCACCTCATAGATACCTCAGGCTGAAATAGTATAGACCAGATTTAAAAAATTAAAAACAAAAAAAAGTCTAAAATTCTAAAAATCACTGTGAGCTCGTATGTGTGGATCTCAAATATTGATATGTTCTATTAATGCATATGAAACGAATCTCATTGTGCAAAGTGAATATTATGTACATTTTTAGTGGTCCATTAGTACTGAGCCACTAATACTATAGATATGATGTTTATAATATTTAAGTTATACAGCTTCATTCAAGTGGACAGTAGGGATCAGTTTATCAAAATATTTATTAATGTGCAAGTAAAGTTAGAGCATACTAAACTTCAAAATTTGAACAGGATTCTTACTTTGTAAATGAGCATTTGTTGATTACGGGTAAACGTAAGGGGGAAAATTCTTACTACATAAAGGGTACCCCTATAGCACCCTAATTAGTTAATAGCTATTGATTCTCAAACAGGATGGGGAGGATTCCCATCCACACTGTGCAATCTGCAACATATCTATTATTAATACTATTAATTTCATATTGGCTTTAGATTGTAAGCTTTCGGGCAGGGACCTCGCACCCAATGTTTCACTCTACAAAGCACCTGTAACCCTGTATTGTTTAAACCCTGAAATTGTAAAGCTCTGCGTACACTTGTGACGCTATATAAATAAACATATTCATTCATTCACGAGAGAAAATTGTCTCAAGATATTGTCACTAATAATCAAAAAGTGGTGACAACTATCATATATAAATATTAATCAGTAAGCTAAATGAAGCTACTGTACTCAGTATTTTTTCTTATACAGTATTATCCCCACATAAGTAAATTATAAACAGCATTCACTGAGAGGAAAGAATGTACAAAGTGCCATATGTGCATAATATGTCAGTAACTGTTAGCTGGTATAAGATACAATTATCTCAATATTAAATGGTATGAAGTAACCCACATTCGCGATGCTTAGTATACATGGGTATTTATAACATAAGGGGGGGGGGAATCTTACTACATAAATAGTACCCTAAATCAGTGAGGTTAATAATTATTAATTCTCAAACAGCAGAACTGAGCGGATTCCATTCTCCATTCTAAAAATGTGCAACATATCTGTTACTGATAATATTCATTTGATGTTGGCTGGTATGAGACACAATTGTCTCAATACTAATGGTGATGAATGAATGAACTCAAATTAGCAATGCTTAGTACGGATGACATTGTTAGAGGGTATAAGATACAATTATCTCAATACTGTGTCTACACTATCTGCAGCCCTCCCTCGTATCAATATAAACAATATAAGTTAAGACAATATATATACATATATATATATATACACTAATGTGGTTTATCTCATAAATTATAAAACTTGTAATAAACAGTATGTAGGGCGAACATGTCGAACACTTAAGGTGATTATGAGAGAGCATATTAGATCAATCACTAATCAGGACCTTTAAAAACCAGTTGCTCAACATTTTATTGCCTGTAATAATTTTGATTTAACGAAATTTACGTTTCAATGTATAGAAAGAGTTTTTCTACCAGAAAGAGAGGACAATTTAGATTTATTGTTAGATAAGAAGGAAGTAAAGTGGATATGTCATTTAAATATCAGAATACCTTATGGGCTAAATTCAAATCATGATGTCTCCCTGTTCACACAACGTTGATCTTGGTTAATAAATTACAGTATGTTTTTAATAACATTTTGATTTTGGGTTGTGAAGTGATTTTAGTACACACACTTGTTACATGTTCGAATTATAGTGGCAGATTAATTTTAGATTGTGTGATGGTTTGAAGTCACTATAGGATTAGAGATTTTACGTACGTGTACTTGTGTGTATACACATGGTTACCAAGGTAACTGCGTTTGATGCATGCTGGAAGTGTGCGCCATGGACTCCGTTTGATGACTTAGATCATCCGGGAGTTTGGAGCGCGCAAACACAGGTGCACCATCCTACTATGGACTACATGATTAGTAGGTATTGTAACACTTGCTTGTCATTGGTTTATGTTGTTTTGCTTTAAAGGGATAGTAATACTTCATTTTAACTTTATTTTATTTTGTAGGCATTAAAAAAACATGAAGAATGATATAAGTCTTATCTCTGAAACCTTTATGGTTTAAGAGATATTCACAAACAAAGTATCCCCCCCCTGTTCAACCAGATAAGAAGGGAGATGCCCAGGTAGACTGCAGAGAGGGACAATCTTCAATTAAGATAATGGAAAAAGCTGAAAAACTTTTCAAGGGGGGAAGGGCTTTCATTGTTTTCATACAAAGAAAATTGTCCCCTTCTGTTATCTGTACTGTCATACAACCAGACTCACATCTGAGAAGAGATGGCTTACACTAGGAAAAAGGGGCGGGGAGGGGAACTTTGCTTGTGAATATCTCATAAACCATAAAGGTTTGAGAGATAAGACTTATATCATTCTTCATGTTTTTCTAATGCCTACAAAATAAAATAAAGTTAAAACGAAGTGTTACTATCCCTTTAACATATATATATGAAGGTATTATTGACTACATTTAGCCTATGATTAAGTGCCATTTTAGTTGCACGAAACGTGTTAGGTGTATGTGTATGTCTGTTCACTTGCCAGGTGTTGGAGTATATACATGTCTGATGTTTTTATATATGTATATTAAATAAACTTGAAGTTTTATTGAGCACATGATATGGAGTGAACATCATGCTTGAGGTGGTTCCGTGAGTGCTCCCATATGGTGGTCTTCTCCCTCATATCAAACCTTTTTCTCTCATTGCTTCTTATTTGTGGAATGGTCTACCTCGCAGCTTGCTCCATTGACCTTTATTGTGGTCTTTAAGTCTCGCTTAACATTACACCTCCTCAACAAAGCTTCAACAAGATAGAAGGCACTGATGTAGTACATGCAAGGATCTTATAATTGACTTTATGTTTCCCCTATCCCAACCAGAACTCTAGCACTGTATTCTGCAGTTAACCCTTATGAACTCTGTACATCTCCACCACTTTAGATTGTAAGCTTTGGAGCTGGGGCCCCACTTTCTGTGTTTCACTTTGAAAGCAAAGTATTGTCCAAATCTTGAAACTGTAAAGTTCTATGTACACTTGTGGTGCTATATAATTAAACATTCATTAACCAATTCATATTAATTGCATGAAATATCCCACATTAACAATGCTTTGAACATATTAGTGTTACTCTAATACTAAGAAATAGAAAATAAAAGTTTAGTGAACTTACAGTTAAAAGAGGATTTTAGTCTTACCTGTTAAATCCTTTTCTCTTAGTCCATACAGGTTACTGGTAACTCTGGGTAGGCGATCCGTCTACAATTCTAGAATTGTATGCAGGGGGTGGAGCCTACCTTCCCTCCTTGGCTGCAGCTAGCCAACCAGCTCCAGAAAGATTTTAGAAACTATTGACTAGAAATCAGAAGGGAAAGAAGACTCCTGTGAGCATGACCCCGAAGGACCCCCACAGTCTGCCACAGGAGAGCCAAGCATGGTCCTTTGACAGGGTAGGAGACCAGTAACCTGTATGGACTAAGAGAAAAGGATTTAACAGGTAAGACTAAAATCCTCTTTTCTCTGTCGTCCAATACAGGTTACTAGTAACTCTGGGATGTCCAACCATTGAGTTTCCCAGAGGCGGGAAGTAAGGCAAGGACCAGGCGCAAGGCCCCCAAAGTCACCAGAGCATATATGAACCATCAGAACAGAGATAGCCCAACAAAACAATGAAGTATCAACGGACACTGAACAGGGGTAACAACACCCCAAACTGTTACACAGCACACTGAACTAAAGCCAACAGGGCTCAAAAGTGAAGGAAGCACCAAGAACCGAAGAAGATCCTTGACAGGCAAGACTGCCTCCAGGATCTTCCTCCCAAAGCTGGAGTCAGCCGATACCAGCACATCAACACGGTAGTGCTTCAAAAAGGTGTGCACAGATGACCAAGTGGCAGCCTTGCACAACTGATCAGCAGAGGCCTGATTCTTGTAGGCCCAAGAAGTCCCAATAGATCTTGTAGAAAGAGCCGTGACCCGAAAGGGGACAGGCTTCTTCCTCAGCTCATAAGCTTTACGAATAGTGGACTTGATCCAAGAAACAATAGTCACCTTGGATGCAGGTCTTCCTGCCCTAGGACCCTCAGGAATGACAAACAACGTGTCAGATTGCCTGATAGACTCAGTGCAATGTACATAAAACTTGAGACAACACACCACGTCTAACAAGTGGAGATCCTCTCCTTGTCAGAGGTGGGGTCAGGGCAGAAAGAGGCCACCACAATCTCCTGATTGATGTGGAACTCAGAGACCAGCTTCGGGAGAAACTCCTGAGAAGTGCGAAGCACTTCCTTGTCTTTGTGAAACACCAAAAAGGGTGGTCTACAAGACAGAGCATGCAACTCCGTGACACGGCGAACAGACACGATCGCCAGGAGAAAAGCCATCTTCCACGTCAACTAGTGTAGAGGAAGAGTAGCCAAAGATTCAAATGGCGGGCGCTGAAGAACGCCCAAAACCAAGTTAAGATCCCACGGAGGAGCAGGAATCTTGAAGGCAGGACAAGTATGAGTAATGCCCTGGAAGAAAACCTTGACATCAGGAAGGATGGCAATGCGTTTCTGAAAGAAAACAGAAAGAGCAGGTGTCTACACTCTAAGGGAACTCAAACTGAGGCCCTTATCCACAACATCCTGCAAAAAAGGACCATAGGCAGATCAAATTCCTGAGACAGGTCCTTGTCAGCAGGCCAATATAGGAAGGCTGACCAGACACGATGGTAGATCTTGCAAGAAACAGGTTTGCGGGCACTGAGCATAGTAGCCACCACACCAGAAGAAAACCCTTTCTTCCTCAATATTGAGGATTCAATTTCCAAGCTGTCAAGGCTAGACGATGAACATACTCCTTCCACAGGTAACCCTGTAGAAGAAGATCCGGATGGCAAGGGAGACGGAATGGCTCCGCTACTGACAGATCCAGAAGCTCCGGAAACCAAGCCTGGCAAGGCCAGTACAGAGCAATCAGAATGACTGGACAACGCTCCAGTCGTAATTTCCAAACACCCTGTGCAACATGGGGAGGGGAGGAAAAATGTAGGCCAGAGGGAATAACCAAGGAATGGACATTGCATCCAGAGCTAGAGGGTCCCTCCATTGAGAGCAGAACCTTGGAACCTTCCTGTTGTGTCTCTTCGCCATCAGGTTGATGTAAGGAAGACCCCATTTCTAAACAATGAGAGTGAACACCTCTGGGTGCAGCTTCCATTCTCCGCTGTCCACTGTGTGTCGACTGAGGAAGTCCGCCATGATGTTGTCTACTCCAGGAATGTGCACTGTGGATATGGCAGGAACAAATTCTTCTGCCCAGGACAAAATAGCCTTGACCTCTAACCACAGCAGCGAGACTTCTTGTTCCGTCCTGCTTCTTGAAGTAAGCCACGGCCGTGGCGTTGTCGGACCCTACCCTGACTGGACAGTCTTCCAGAGATGTCCAATGACGAAGAGCATGAAATATCACTGAAGCTCCAACACGTTGATGGGAAGGAGAGGTTCTTCCGGAGACCACCGTCCATGTGCACTCAGGCAACCCAGGACCGCTCCCCATCTGGAGAGGCTGGCATCCGTTGTCACCGTGGTCCAGAAGGAAACTAGGAAGGACTTGCCCTTCAGCACGTTGGATAGGTCAAGCCACCAGGACAAACTCAGTTCCACATGAAGAGGAAGTGACACAGAAGTCTTCAGCAGGTCCGGCCGACCCCTGGATCACAAACCACTGGAGTTTCCTGGTGTGTGCCACGGCAAACGGTACCGTCTCTATGGTGGAAATTAATTTACCCCCGAGAGATGACAGCTTCTTGGCTGGAAATGGATTTTGAGCAAGTATTGCAGAAACACAGTGATCTGGTGAGCCACCTCGTCCGTGAGAAACACCATGTTCTTTTGGGTATGGATGAGGAGGCCCAGAAAACCAGACGCTGGGATTGGACAAGGTTTGATTTGTCCAAGTTGATGATCCACCCGTGATGTGTGAGAGCATGAATGCACTGGTGAACCTGCTGATGAAGAAGTTCCGCAGAAAAGGCTTTCAGAAGCAGGTCGTCCATGTATGGAGTAACTCTGATGCTGTCTCAATGGAGGACTGACACTAAGGCCCCCAGTGTCACGGTTTTTAAGAACTCTCAGACAATTTGGTAAGGTAAAAATAGCTTTATTAAGAATAATAAAGAACACAGGATCCCCTTTACAGGTCCAGATCCGGACAGTACCAAGGCACTTCCAAATCTGACACAGGTCAGGGTACAGAAATAAGCAAAAACAGGCAATAATATAATAGCAGGAACAGATGACTGGATCCAGGAACAGAACCTGAACAGTACCACCTAGGAAGCGGCCCACGAGCTGAGGGTAGGTACTGCAGGGCAGAATCCCCAGGAGCTGGGGAAGAGAGAACAGGCAAGAGAGAACAGGCAACCGGAACACTGAAGAGTGACACGGTCCTGGTAACTGGAGAGCACACTGACTAACACTGATCTGCCCTAGGTTAGCAGGCAGGATGACCTGAGGTAGGACTGACCAGATGGACAGGGAGAATCCCTGAGGACTGGACAATGGAGGGAACTCAGGCAGGCATAGGCACAGAGGTAACAACAGGCAATACTGACAGGCACTGGCTCAATTTCAGGAGATATAGGTAACCGAAGGCAACACTGACAGGCACAGGCTCAAACTGGGGAGATATAGGTAACTGAAGGAGACACTGACAGGCACTGGTTCAGGCTCAGGCGACAGAGGTAACCGCAGACTGAACGGACAGGCACAGGCTCAGGCTCGGAAGACTGAGGAGAGAAGGCTCTACTGACATGCACTGGCTAGGCACTAGCCTCGAAGGCTAGGATAACGGGAGGTCACCAATATAGCACAACCTATCACGGTGCCCGTGATTGCTGCAGTTCCTTGTCTGTCACCAGTAGGGGGCTTCTATTGGCTGTCTGCAGATAGCCCGCCTCTTATTGCCTATTTAAACCTGGATTGGGCACCCTTTGAGTACCCTTTCGTGTTGTTTCTGACCTTCTTGCTATCACTATGCTAGTGATAGCTGGGCCTCTGTTCCAGTGTTCCTGAGTTCCTGATCTCATGTGTTCCTGAGTTCCTGATCTCTACTGTTCCAGTGTTTCCTGCATGCTGAAGTACTTCCAGTCCTGGTTCTGGCCTAGTCTCTGGTGTTGCAGTTCCTGCTGAACTTCTTCTCTGCTGTTTCCTGACCTGGCTGATCGTTGTTGGTTCCTGTCATCGCATCTCCTGTCTCCTGTATCCTGGCGACCTCCTGCCTGGTCACGTCGGCGACTCACTTGTTACACCAGTATGCGGACGCTGGTTTGCTCCTAAGCCTTGCGGCTATACAAACTCGCTTGTTACACCAGTGTGCGGTCACTGGTTTGCTCCACAGCCTATCGGCTGTACCATCCTGTGTTGGTCCCAGTGTGCGGACGCTGGTTTGCTCCAAAGCCTTGCGGCTATACAAACTCGCTTATTACACCAGTGTGTGGTCACTGGTTTGCTCCAAAGCCTATCGGCTATACAATCCTGTGTTAGTCCCAGCGTGCGGGCGCTGGTTTGCTCCAAAGCCTTGCGGCTATACAAACTCGCTTGTTACACCAGTGTGCGGTCACTGGTTTGCTCCAAAGCCTATCGGCTATACAATCCTGTGTTAGTCCCAGCGTGCGGGCGCTGGTTTGCGCCAAAGCCTTGCGGCTATACAAACTCGCTTGTTACACCAGTGTGCGGTCACTGGTTTGCTCCAAAGCCTATCGGCTGTACTATCCTGTGTTGGTCCCAGCGTGCGGACGCTGGTTTGCTCCAAAGCCTTGCGGCTATACAAACTCGCTTGTTACACCAGTGTGCGGTCACTGGTTTGCTCCTAAGCCTATCAGCTATACAATTCTGTGTTTGTCCCAGCGTGCGGACGCTGGTTTGCTCCAAAGCCTTGCGGCTATACAAACTCACTTGTTACACCAGTATGCGGATGCTGGTTTGCTCCTAAGCCTTACGGCTATACTAACTCGCTTGTTACACCACTGTGCGGTCACTGGTTTGCTCCTAAGCCTATCGGCTATACAATTCAGTGTTGGTCCCAGCGTGCGGACGCTGGTTTGCTCCAAAGCCTCGCGGCTTTACGATTCTGTCAATTTGCCATTACCATCTGACTGCTGCTACTATCTCAGGGCTGCCCTGCCCGGTATTGGTAAGGCCGGTAGAACCTTTTGCCACATTCCATCTGAGGTTGCCTTACCCGGTATTGGCAGGGCCGGTAGAGCCTACATTATGAATCTATTGAGGCTGCCTTGCCCGGTAAATTGGTAAGGCCGGTAGAACCGTTATGCGATTCCATCTGCAGGTTGCCTTACCCGGTATTGGCAAGGCCGGTAGAGCCTAACATTCTATTACTTCAGACTGTCCTGTCCGGTATATTGACAGGACCGGTAGAGTCTGCCTTCTGTCTTGTTATATTCTGAATATATCTGTATGTATGTGATTGCCATCCTACGTTATCAATTTATTATTTCAATAAAATTGATTTTTACCTAAAACTTGTGTCTGAGAGTCATAATAAACCGTGACAGTACGAAAGGGCCATGACCTCAGACAGCAAAGGTGAAGGTAATGCACAGAATATCCACTGGAGGATGGATGTGCACGAGCAACGTTTGGATCAGTTGGCAGTTGCAATTCAAACGATCCTTGAACGCACGGTACTTGCTGACAAATCTAGCTCTAGCCCGGTGGTCTCGCCAAGTCAGACACCGGAGAGTGATACCAGACCCCTAGGGGGCACTGTTAAAGGGTTAACGGCTTCTGCACCCTTGCCGCTAAGATACGATGGTGACCCTAGTCTCTGCAGAGGGTTCATCAACCAACTCGAGATTTTTATGGAATTGACGGCACACGCATTTCCCAATGATCGTAGTAAGGTGGGGTTTACAATATCTTTGCTCACTGGCAGAGCTTTGGCTTGGGCTAACCCCTTGTGGGAGAATGCTAAACCTTGTACTAAAAACTTTAGAGAATTTGTGCAATCCTTTCGAAGAGTGTTTGAGCCTCCTGGTAGAACCACCTCTGCTGCCAAACGCCTTATGGAGATACATCAGGGCAGGCGTACAGTAGGCGACTACGCCATAGAATTCCGCACATTGGCAGCAGAGGTAGGTTGGAATAACGAGGCATTATTGGCAGCTTTTTCTCAAGGCCTGAATGACCACATTAAGGACGAAATCGCTGCTAAAGATCTACCTATTGATCTAGATGACTACATTGAATATGTTATGATAATTGACTCCAGAATACGTGAGAGATCAATTGCCAGAGATCGTAAGTTACGGTCAAAGAATAATGAACCTAGTGGCATGTTTTGCCCACCCATCCCTCCCCTGGCATTGAAGTCTAGTGAACCTGTATGGGAGACAAGTGAACCTATGCAAATAGGCTTCACTAGACTAACCAAGGCTGAGAGACTTTATCGCAGAAGACAAGGGTTGTGTTTATACTGCGGTAAAAAAGGGCATTTGCTAAATTCCTGTCCGGTACGTCCGGGAAACGCACACACCTAGGGTACCTTGGGGGACAGGCCCTAGGTGGTGTACAATCGTCCCCAGTGTCGGGCACAATGAAACCCACCATACAGGTGGTATTATCTTGGGCACAACGCTCTGTGGAGGTTTTGGCCTTGGTTGACTCTGGTGCAGCAGGGTATTTTATGGATAATACCTTTGCTGAATTGCACGGAGTTCCACGCATTGAAAGAGAAAATCCCTTGACTATTGAAGCGATTGATGGCAGACCCTTAGAACCGCCTCAGGTTATGTTTGAAACTATGCCACTGTCTATGACTATTGGGGCACTTCACAGAGAAGAGCAGCAGTTTCAACTGATTAATTCTCCGCACCATGCGGTAATATTGGGCTTTCCGTGGTTACAGTTACATAACCCACAATTTGATTGGAAAAAGTGTGAAATTGCTGCTTGGTCCCAGTTTTGTATGGACAAGTGCGTCATCCAGCCTGTTAAGGTCCTGTGCACCTCCTCGGCTATACCGGATGTGTACCAACAGTTTGGCGATGTTTTTAGCAAAGGAGAGGCCAGTTTGCTACCTCAGCATAGACCTTATGATTGTTGCATCGAATTGCAGCCTGGGGCAGTACCTCCGAAAGGACGCACTTATCCATTATCTTGTGAGGAAAATAAGGCTATGGAGGATTACATTTCGGATGCCCTTGCTAGAGGGATCATACGAAAATCTACCTCTCCAGCTGGGGCTGGGTTCTTTTTTGTAAAAAAGAAAAATGGCGAATTAAGACCATGCATTGACTACCGGGGCTTGAATAAACTAATGGCAAAAAACGCATACCCAATACCACTCATCACCGAGCTTTTTGACAGGCTTAAGGGCGCTTCGATTTTTACCAAATTGGACCTACGGGCCGCTTACAATCTGGTGCGCATTCGAGCAGGTGATGAGTGGAAAACTGCCTTTAATACTCGAGCTGGGCACTACGAGTATCTTGTAATGCCATTTGGGCTATGTAATGCCCCCGCAGTTTTCCAGGAACTGATAAACGATGTGCTGAGAGATATGTTACAGACATGTGTTGTGGTTTATCTGGACGATATATTGATTTACTCTCAAGACATGGCACAGCACATCAAAGATGTATCCGCAGTATTGCTACGACTCCGTGAGAACAAATTATTTTGTAAACTGGAAAAATGTGACTTTCATAGAACCAGTGTGCCATTCTTGGGGTTCATAATTGGCAATGATGGCATTGCCATGGACAGGGATAAGGATAAGTTGTCAGCTGTCTTACAATGGCCAAAACCCAAGGGGCTTAAAGCCATACAGCGTTTCCTGGGTTTCGCTAATTATTATAGGCGGTTTATTAAGAACTTTTCTTCCATTGTTAAACCTTTGTCCGATCTTACGCACAAGGGCGCTAATCCTTCTTGTTGGCCAGTATGTGCTGAGAATGCCTTTGAGAATTTGAAGCTGGCATTTGCTGCGGCTCCTGTGTTATCCCACCCCAATCCTCTACTTCCATTTACGTTAGAGGTGGATGCCTCAGATATTGGGGTTGGGGCAGTACTTTCGCAACGACACGAGAAAGGTGGTACTCTCAGACCTTGTGGGGTTTTCTCTAAGAAGTTGACTGTCACTCAAGGCCACTATGAGATAGGTGACAAAGAATTATTGGCCATTATCCTCGCTCTTAAGGAGTGGCGTCATTTGCTTGAAGGTACCAAGACTCCCGTATTAATCCTAACAGATCATAAAAATCTGACTTATCTCTCGGAGGCCCAGAGATTGTCCTCCCGTCAGGCCAGGTGGGCACTGTTCCTGTCTCGATTTAATTTCATTGTATCATACTTACCGGGGTCAAAGAATATCAGGGCTGATGCACTGTCAAGACAATTTGAGGCCGACAGTGACAGAGTGGAAGCACCAGCACCCATCATCCAATCTGATAGAATACTGGCTACTATACGTACGAGTATCACTTCTCCTTTAGGGGAGGAGATCCTGGCCTCTCAGGGGTCCGCTCCCCATGAAACTCCAGTGGGCAAATGTTTTGTCGATGAACCATTTCGTACTAGGCTGCTTGAAACCTACCATTCCTCTAAGGCTGCGGGACATATTGGTAGAGACCAATTGTTATGGTCCCTTTCTCAGTTATTTTGGTGGCCCTCCATGAGAAACGATTGTGCCGAATTTACGAATGCCTGTGCCACCTGTGCCCGCGCTAAGACCCCGAGACATCTCCCTGTGGGCTTGCTTCAACCGGTGCCTAATGGCGAACGCACCTGGTCTCATGTTTCCATTGATTTTATGGGAGAGTTGCCTATGTCCAAGGGGTACTCCTTTATATTCATGGTGGTGGACAGGTTTTCTAAAATGGCTCATTTCGTGCCCCTCCGTGGTCTTCCTTCAGCGAAGGAATTGGCAATGGTGTTCGCCAGAGAAGTATTCCGGTTGCATGGAGTGCCTAGGGTACTGGTGTCTGACAGGGGGAGCCAGTTTGTGTCTAGATTTTGGAGGGCATTTTGCCAACAGATGGGTATACATCTGTCCTTCTCCTCTGCCTACCATCCCCAGACCAATGGAGCCGCTGAACGAGCTAATCAGGGCTTGGAACAATTTCTCCGTTGTTTCATTACTGACCATCATGATAATTGGTCCGACTTGTTGCCTTGGGCAGAGTTCGCCAGGAACTGTGAGGTCAATTCTTCATCTGGGAGCTCTCCATTTCTGATTAATTATGGGTTCCAGCCCTGTCTGCTTCCAGACTCATTTCAGACGCAACAGATTCCAGCTCTGGATGAGCATATCGAGCAACTCCGTTCCACATGGGCACAAGTTCAGAGGGCACTTGGTCAGTCATTTCAGCGTCATCAGCGCCATGCTAATCGCAGAAGGCTTCCAGCGGTTTCCTTTCAGGTTGGGGATAGAGTATGGCTTTCCTCCAGAAATCTCAAGCTGCAGGTTCCGTCTAATAAGTTGGCTCCTCGGTTTATTGGTCCATACAGAGTTATTCGCAAAATTAACTCTGTCTCCTATGCACTAGACCTACCTGCATCCATGCGTGTCCATAATGTGTTCCATGTGTCCCTTCTTAAGCCTCTGGTTTGCAATCGCTATACTACCACACCTGTGGTGCCAGGACCTGTTGAGGTCGAGGGCCAGGAGGAGTACGAGGTTCAGAGCATTATTGATTCCCGTAGGCTTAGAGGAAGGGTACAGTACCTGGTACATTGGAAAGGGTATGGTCCTGAGGATCGATCATGGGTGGATAGTACGGACCTTCATGCACCTAGGCTAACTAGGGCCTTTCATGCCAATTACCCACAGAAACCTAGACCCTATTCTAGGAGAGGGGGTCTTTGAAGGGGGGGGTACTATCACGGTGCCCATGATTGCTGCAGTTCCTTGTCTGTCACCAGTAGGGGGCTTCTATTGGCTGTCTGCAGATAGCCCGCCTCTTATTGCCTATTTAAACCTGGATTGGGCACCCTTTGAGTGCCCTTTCGTGTTGTTTCTGACCTTCTTGCTATCACTATGCTAGTGATAGCTGGGCCTCTGTTCCAGTGTTCCTGAGTTCCTGATCTCATGTGTTCCTGATCTCTACTGTTCCAGTGTTTCCTGCATGCTGAAGTACTTCCAGTCCTGGTTCCGGCCTAGTCTCTGGTGTTGCAGTTCCTGCTGAACTTCTTCTCTGCTGTTTCCTGACCTGACTGATCATTGTTGGTTCCTGTCATCGCATCGCCTGTCTCCTGTATCCTGGCGACCTCCTGCCTGGTCGCGTCGGCGACTCGCTTGTTACACCAGTATGCGGACGCTGGTTTGCTCCTAAGCCTTGCGGCTATACAAACTCGCTTGTTACACCAGTGTGCGGTCACTGGTTTGCTCCAAAGCCTATCAGCTATACAATTCTGTGTTAGTCCCAGCGTGCGGACGCTGGTTTGCTCCAAAGCCTTGCAGCTATACAAACTCGCTTGTTACACCAGTGTGCGGTCACTGGTTTGCTCCACAGCCTATCGGCTGTACCATCCTGTGTTGGTCCCAGCGTGCGGACGCTGGTTTGCTCCAAAGCCTTGCGGCTATACAAACTCGCTTGTTACACCAGTGTGCGGTCACTGGTTTGCTCCAAAGCCTATCGGCTGTACTATCCTGTGTTGGTCCCAGCGTGCGTACGCTGGTTTGCTCCAAAGCCTTGCGGCTATACAAACTCGCTTGTTACACCAGTGTGCGGTCACTGGTTTGCTCCTAAGCCTATCAGCTATACAATTCTGTGTTTGTCCCAGCGTGCGGACGCTGGTTTGCTCCAAAGCCTTGCGGCTATACAAACTCACTTGTTACACCAGTATGCGGATGCTGGTTTGCTCCTAAGCCTTACGGCTATACTAACTCGCTTGTTACACCACTGTGCGGTCACTGGTTTGCTCCTAAGCCTATCGGCTATACAATTCAGTGTTGGTCCCAGCGTGCGGACGCTGGTTTGCTCCAAAGCCTCGCGGCTTTACGATTCTGTCAATTTGCCATTACCATCTGACTGCTGCTACTATCTCAGGGCTGCCCTGCCCGGTATTGGTAAGGCCGGTAGAACCTTTTGCCACATTCCATCTGAGGTTGCCTTACCCGGTATTGGCAGGGCCGGTAGAGCCTACATTATGAATCTATTGAGGCTGCCTTGCCCGGTAAATTGGTAAGGCCGGTAGAACCGTTATGCAATTCCATCTGCAGGTTGCCTTACCCGGTATTGGCAAGGCCGGTAGAGCCTAACATTCTATTACTTCAGACTGTCCTGTCCGGTATATTGACAGGACCGGTAGAGTCTGCCTTCTGTCTTGTTATATTCTGAATATATCTGTATGTATGTGATTGCCATCCTACGTTATCAATTTATTATTTCAATAAAATTGATTTTTACCTAAAACTTGTGTCTGAGAGTCATAATAAACCGTGACACAACCACAGCCAGGATCGGAATAGCTAGCATAGTCAGTTAGACCTGGGAATACACAGAGAGCGCTATTGAGCCACTGCCTAGATCGGTACACAGAGAGATAGATAGCCAGAGCCAGGATCGGTACACAGAGAGCGGCAGTCAGCCACAGCCTGGATCGATACACAGAGAGCGGTAGTCAGCCACAGCCTGGATCGGTACACAGAGAGCGGTAGTCAGCCAAAGCCTGGATCGGTACACAGAGAGCGGTAGTCAGGCAGTCCAGGTCGGCAATGGTAACATGGCAACAGAGACAGGAGCAAGGTCAGGCAAAACCGGGTCATACATGGAGCAGGAATCACAGCAACAAACGCCAGGACAGGAACACCACGAAAGGGCGACAAAGGTTTGACAGGACTGAGCTTAAAAAGGCAAACACTGGGCGGAGCAGAACCCAGCAGCCAATAAGAACCCAGCAGGAAATAGGCAAGAAGTAGCAATGTCGACAGAACGTGAGATCACGGGCACCGTGATACCCAGGACATGGTTGAAGACCTGCGGAGCTGTCGTCAGACCAAATGGAAGAACTGAGAACTGAAAATGTCCCTGGTCGATGGCAAACCGGTGGTACTGCTGGCTCTCTGGATGAATGGCAATGTGTAAGTACTCGTCCTGAAGATCTAGGGATGCAAGGAATTCCCCCGGGGACATGGCAGCAATCACCATCCATAGAGACTCCTGGTGATAATGAGTCCTGGTCACAAAGGAATTGAGATCCTTCAAGTCCAAAACTGAACGACAACCGCCATCCTTCTTGGAGACCACAAAGAGGTCTGTGTAAAAACCCATACCTCTGTCCTGAACTGGAACTGGCTGTAGAACATCCTTGTCCAGAAGAGCCTGAACAGTGCCATCGAAAAGATGGCATTTCTCTGCACCCTGAGGCGTATGAGAAGGAAGAAAGCAAAAGGAGGAAGAGAGACGAAAGGGATCCTGTACCCTTCCGTCACCACGTGCAAAACCCATGGGTCCAACACTGAATCCTCCCAAATGCTGTGATAGTGACGCAGACGACCACCCACAGCAGAGTGTGGACCTGGGTTCGGTGAGTCATGCCGAAGGAGGCTTGGAGGAGACCTTGGGCTTCCAATGCTGTTTGGGCTTGGAGGAGGTACGCGGAGCTGAGGGAACCGTCTGGTTTGCCGGACATGGCTCATTCTGAACGGAACAAAAATACCGGTTATGCTTAAGCGGTGTTTTCTTCCTAGGAACTAAGGGTAGAAGTGTATTCTTACCTCCTGTAGCCTCACTGATCAGATCCTTGAGATCTGGCCCAAACAAAGAACTGCCTTAGAAAGGCAAGGAGAGCAGTGCTTTCTTAGAAGCAGTATCAGCAGACCAGATCTTGAGCCAAAGAGCCTGTCTGGCAACCACAGACATGGTGGAAACCCTAGCCACCAAATGGATGGCATCAAATAGGGCAGCAGAAACATAGTGCTGTGCTTCAGAAATATTGGCAAGGAGGCGCAACTTATCCAAAGTAGGAGCACCCTGACGGACAGCAAGAGTGAGCTGTTCAGTCCAGACCGCAATGGCCCGGTTCACCCATGCTGCTGTGAATGCTGGACGCTTGGCAGAACCAGCAGTGGCAAAGATGGACTTGAGGGAGACCTCTAGTTTCTTGTCTGTCCAGTCCTTTAGAGCAGACACATCAGACACTGGCAAGGCAGTAGACTTGGATAGCCTGGAGATAGGAGCATCCACTTTAGGAGGATGAACCCACTGAGCAAGCGCTGCCTCATAAAAGGGATACAGCTTAGCAAATTTCTTGGAGGCAGAAGGCCCTCTGTCTGGAGACTTCCACTCTTCAGACACAAGGCGGTCAAGAGTGGAGTTAGGTGGAAAGCTTGGAAAGGGGCTTTTTTAGGCTCCTGAAACACATCAGAGGGGTCAGAAGGAACCTCCTGAACTAAGGGAATGTTAAGAGTATTCAAGACAGCCCTGATCAGGCCCTCAGCGGAGGGCTCAGGATCAGCCTCAAAAGGATCCCCAAAAAACTGAGGGGAGCCCAGAGCAGAACATTACTCAACATCTGAATCCACCAGGAGTTCCTCTTCAGAGGAATCTGACTCATCAGATACTCCCTGAGGTTTGTGCAGGGAAGATTTGACGGAGGAGGGGGTCTGCCAAGAATGGAAGACTCCCTGTAACTGGGATGGAAAGAATTGCAAAGTGGACCGAGGTCCCTAGTAGCAGCCTTGAACTCTTGCACACAAACTGGCTCTAATGAATGGCTGGAGGTCCCTGGAAGACTCTCAGGGACATCAGAACATGCTGAGCATAAATGACCTGAGAATTCTCTAGGTAACCCTGAATGACAGGAAGAGCAATGCGCAATAGGGGATACAGAGACCCCAGCATCCTTAGTCTTAGATATGGCCCCAAGCTCCAATGGTATAGACATTCTCACAGTGTCAATAACCTTCTTGTATAAGAAATCTACCAATTACAGTGTGTATAATTAAAGTTTCACCCCAGAAATCTCTTAAATAGACTTATCTGGCAGGCGAAGGGTTAATCAGCAGAGGAGAGAAGGAGAGTCCAAGCTCTGCGTAGGATACTCGCTCTGGAAAGATCACAAAATGGCTGCAGCAGCAGGAGCCAATCAGTAACGAGCGCGCGAAGCAAGTGCTCATGGGAAATGTAGTTTTGCCAGAAAAGTACCCCAGTGTCCGAAGCCCCCTGAGCCCCCCAACACACTAGAAACATGAAACAGATGATAGAGCAAGGGCAGACAAGTAAAAATGAGCCATCTCTGAAGTTGCTAGGTTAAACGGTTGCAGAGATATGTCCCAAACTGTACAGTCCCATAGGGGTGAATGGAGCAATGGTGCCTATGCGGTAAGGTGCACAGAACTCAATTTTTACAAAATTGAAGGTGCAATATTAAAAGACATGAAACATCACTAAAAAATATTAGGATACCCAAAAAAACACTGAACCAGTAGGAAAAGTGTCAGAAAACCCCCCAAACAATGTCAAACCAGCAGCTAAAGGGTTAAATACCATATAAACCTGCTCCAAACCCCCAACAGACATACAGATAGACCCAGTCAGTGCTGGAGTGTGCAACAGGAACTCCAAATGAAAAACCCCTGTGCGGAGGGGCACTGTGGGACATGTAGACCTGCAGCACTCAAAGGATTGCTCACCTTTCCTGCAGATCTTCTGTCTTCTGATTACCATGTTTAAAGAAGAAGCCTCGGTGGGCGACTCCTGAGGAAAGAACTTGTAGCCAAGATTTTCTTCCCAGGGCTTAAGGTCCACAAAAAGCACCTGGTCACTGAGCTAGCCACATCTAAGGGCATTGTCAGTTGTGGTAATCTGCCTAATGGTGGTATTTCATTTCTAACAGAAAAATAAAAAACTTCTAAAGCTATAGCAGAACTGCTCTCTTGCCTGTGTTATCTTCACCAAGGAACAAATCTTTCTGGAGCTGGTTGGCTAGCTGTAACCAAGGAGGGAAGGTATGCTCCACCCCTGCACACAATTCTAGAATTGTTCCTGCCTACTTAAAGGGGCAGATCGCCTACCCAGAGTTACCAGTAACCTGTATTGGACGACAGAGAAATCCTTTTCTCTTTAGTAGATATGGAACCCCTCTGCCCAGGGGGGTATCAAGACCAGAGGCTCAAAAGGAGGCCTCTAGTGGACACTTTAGACCAGGATGAAGTCCCACAGTGTCACCTGGTAGAATGGCAATAAGTCTCTGAAAGAGGAAAGAAAGGGCTGAGATCTGTACCTTAATGGAGCTCAGACTACGGCTTCTGTTCACACCATCTTGAAGAAAGTCCAGGATCTAAAGTCTGAGCAGACACATTCTTATCAGCATACCATTGGTAGAAGATTGACCAAATCCAATGGAATACCTTTGATGAAACAGGTTTCCTGGCTTGGACTATAGAAAAAAATGACCTTGGACAATCTCTTTCTTCTTAGAATGGTGGTCTCAAAAGCTATGCTGTCGAAGCAAGTCTTGCCATGTCCTTGTACCATATGGGGCCCTGGAGAAGGAGATCCGGTCTTGGTGGAAGACAGAGCGGCTCCTGAATAGAATGGTTGAGAAGATCCATAAACCAGTACTGCCAGGGCCAGAATGGTGAGATCAGGATGACTAGAGTCCTCTCTATCCAGATCTTCAGGATTACCCTGGGAATGAGAGGAATCAGAGGAAACACATAGGACACATGGAAGTTCCACAGGATGGACAGTGTGTCCATTGCAAAGAAAAGAGGATCCCTCACCAGGAAGCAGAGCATGGGAGCCTTCCTGTTCTTGCTAGATGCCATTAGATCTATTGCTGGGATACACCAGCATTGAATTATCTGGCAGAACACTTCCAGATGCAGATCCCAGTTTCCTGGATTTTGACGGCTGAGGAAGTCTGTGACCACATTTTCCACTCCTGTGAGGTAGACCACTGAGATGGCTGGCACCTGAGTCTCCTCCCAGAGAAGAAGCTCATTCACTTCTGTCCAGTCCATGCTGTCTCACTCTGGGTTTGTGCCTGGAGGTTGATGTAGGCCACCACTGTTGAGTTGTCTGTCTGTACCTTTACCAAAGTCCCTGTGAGAAACTGGGACCGGAGTCAGGAGGATGGTATGGAGTTCCAGAATGTTGATGGACAATAGAATCTCCTCCCCTGCCCACCTCCTCTGGGCCACCATGTGGCCCAGTGTCACTCCTCAACCATTCAGGCTGGCATCTGTCGTGACTAGGTTCCACTCTGGGTTCACAAAGGGGTTGCCCTTGAGTCAGATGGAGGCAATGAACTCACCAATGGAGCCCCTCTCTCACTTAAAGGGATAGTAATGTTTCATAATAAAAACAGCTCTAATTAATCATCATAGTATTTGGGCCTTGGAGAGTGTTATTTCAATTCTGTCAGAGTTGTAGTTCAAGAGTAATTGAATGATAAAGTATCCCCCTCCCGCCCCTTCTACTGATGTAACACTGCTCAGCTTAGAGTAGCAGGGAGTGTCCAGGTAGATTGCAGAGAGGGACAAGCTTCAATTAAGATAAGGGAAAAAGCTGAAAAACCTGTCAAGGGGGGCAGGGTTTTCATTGTTCTCATAGTAAGAATATTGACCCTTGATATGATCTGTCCGGTCTATGGACTGGATTCCACATCTGAGAAGTGGGTACTTACACTAAGTAAAAGGGACGGGAGGGGGACACTTTATCATTCAATTACTCTTGAACAACAACGCTCACAGTAATGAAACAACACTCTCCATGGCTCAAATACTATGAAGATTAATTTGAGCTGCCGTTTTTGTGAAACATTACTATCCCTTTAAGGAGAGCGGGTCATGTGATGAAAGATGTCCTGAGGATATCCCATTGAAGTTCCCTTCTGTGAAACAGAGCATAAGGGATTACTTGCAATGCAGACACCAGACGACCCAGAACTCACATGTCTCATAGCCCAGGCCCACGCAAGCAACCGTGACACATCCTGAGACAGGAGTTTGTCTTCCATCAAAGGCACCCTTCCCTGTATGGTGTCGAAACAGGATTTGGGATCGGATAGGAGTAGACTTCTTTAGGTTGAGGATCCAACTATGATGCACTAGAATGTAGGAGCACTCTTGGATATAGAAAGTCAAGATTTCTTTTGAAGGAGCCTTGAGCAGAAGATCGTATAAATATGGTGACAGAGAAATGCTTTGAGAGTGGATATATGCGGTCAGGACTGCTTTGATCTTTGTGAAGATTTTGGTACCCAAAGCCAGGCCAAAGGGCAGTGTAGTGAACTGGAAGTGACTGCATGTGAAAGCAAAACACAGGAAGCGTTCCTGATCTGGGTGAATTGGGACATGCAGGCAAGGGTCCTGAAGCTCCAGGGAAGCAGAAAATCCTACAGGCACATCCATGCAATGAGAGAGAGCGAATATTCAATTTTGAAGTGCGCAGTAACCACAAATTGGTTGAGACATTTCAGTTACAGATTAGGCCAGCAGCTCCCATCCTTTTTTTTGGGAACCACAAAAAGGTTGGAATAAAAAAAAAAAAAATGAAAAGCGCTCTTGGACTGGGACCAGTAATACAACTTGCTTGTCTAGCAGACAGGGGATGGAGCCTATAAAGTGATACACTCAATTTAGGTCCCATTGAACTTTGACAAAAGGAAAAGATATGGAAGAAGGTAGTTGAACTCTATGCAGTACCCTTCCAAAACCACCCACAAAACCCAATGGTCCATCACAGGGGAACCAGGAGTCTCAAAAAAGGATGAGATGACCCACAACAGGCAAGGCTGGATCAGCATTATGCAGGTCATGTGGAGGTTGTACAGAAAAAGAACAGTCAACACCAGAGCAAAATGATATAATATTCTGCCAGTCCAAGATCTAAAAGCTTCCAGGTACTTTATGGTATCAACATATATAAATGAATAGTTAGAAAAGGAAGGCAGCCTGTGTCCTTGGATGGATTAAAATAAGAGTAATAAATCCAATAGACAAAGTCAATGGATAATGAAAGCTTGACCAGATAATGATAAATAGCAACCAAGTCAATAGAACCAACAGTATCTTGTAAATGAGAAGATGAAATGGATGATGAAAAGTGATGGAATAAATGGAATGATGGTAATGTTCAGTGATGGAATATCTAAGCGTAGTAGTTTATTAAAAAGAACAAATAAAAACAAAGATCAAACTCCTGCTGGATATGCTTTTGATTCTGTATATTATCACTATTGATTTCTGCTCTTTGACCTGTTCTATGATGCTTACTGTAATTTGATCTTCTTTATGTACATTTTTACCTCAATAAAACTTAAAAAAAAAAACAAAAAAAAAAAAAAAAACAACAACAAAGATCAATATGCACTCACATAATGCCCATCTTGGGCTTTAAGCGTATATCAGGGTCCCTATCTCTGTAGCCAGCGTTCTGTGTCTGCTCAATCCTGCTGCAGCTGGTAGTCCATAGTGTTGTCCTTATCTCCTGATGTGGTCCTAGGTCTTAGAATCCAGATATTTCTGGTGCCTTTGATTTCAGGATAAAATAATCCTTCACGTCTGTTACACAAGTTCAAGGATGCCAACACCTAGGTGCAAGCTGTTAGGCCGACGCTGTCGGCTGAGAGCTTCACTGGGAGCTAGAGGCGGATTCTCACAGGGGGTGTGGGAGGGACCCGACTGCAGTGAGTGACAGTGAGAAGTCTCAGGTGTATCATGGAGCTCCGGTATCATGGAGCTCCGACTCCACTTCCTCAGGGGAATTAGAAGATCCCATAATGCAAAGGGTCTTCTATTTATACTTTCAGATACAAAGTTGAAATTAGAATCATCATATATAGTGTTGATTAATGCGTGATACATTGTATATGCTATCCCTAAGATCCTCATGTATAAGATGCACTGTAAACATCAAAGTGAGACATCAAGATTACTAACATTCATGTTAACAATAAAAATAATAATAAAAATAAACATCAAAGTATCATACTGCAAGTGAAATGTGCTAAAACCAAATGGGAATGATTGAAAATGTGGTCCGATCTGTGGAACGTTTTCTTTGTACCAATAAAAAATACCGCGCATCCCATAAAAAATCAGAAGGAATGATATTGTAATGGAAACTATATATGTATTGTGTTCTAATAAAAATCATGGGACCTGAATTAAGTCCTAAAATTGTCCCGTGACTTCTACCTATATGATATATAAAACCTAGAAAATGCTCCAATCCAAAAATTAAATGGATCGAGAAGACTAAGAGGAATAAAAAATATATGTGTGAATCTGGAAAAAATAATAAGCCATTGACTGTTGGATCAATACTGTAAAAGCATGATATAACCAAAAAATAATAAAAATGAGAATAATAATAAAAATGGAAAAAACATTGAGTTTTTCTAAAATGATTAGATTGTTAGAGGTTCCATCTTGAATGATCATGATGTGTGTGTAAGCATGAAACCAAAAGCGTTCTTGAATTGTGAGAGCGAATTGTTAAGGGTCCTTACAGTTAACTGAAAAACTGATGTTTATACAAATTAGGACCATAACTTATAAATGGCGGGATTATCGTGAAATATTCACCCCCCAGTTTAACTAATTGCGTATTAAGATTGTGTTAAAAGTTTAGAGTGAGGCTCACAATGGTGAGAAGTCTCCAATGGAGATTAAGTGCATACATTTAAAGGAGAGAAAAGTGATGCGCCATAATTATAAAGTCACAAAGTGTGAAAAGATGAACGGGGATGTGAAAATACTGTGTGAAAGTGGTGGACTAAAGTGTTGGTCCCCTAGATGAAATTGTATCTTCAGACTAAAAACATATCAGGCACATCAATACTGTAAAAGTGATCATGAAATAACATATAGTGATGAATAGTGATCAATAATGTGACAGTGAATGACTATGTGAATATCTAAATTGAATGCCTGGCCTACCTCGTGTAATATAAAGCCATACATACCCACCTATGATATTATTAAGACCATATAATAGATAGTCTCTCAACTAAATATATTCTCAAAAAGACCACAGAACCCCTAATCATGCAGAAAGTGGTATAAGAACTGTTTGATGAAGGGGTTTTTTTTGTTTTTTTTTTAAACTTTATAGTCAGGAAAACACTGGGTGATAATCTCAATACCCTAGGTGAAGGCCATATAATCAAAATCAATATTTAAACCTTGTGGATGCATAGTTCTAAGTTCAAATATCCAATAAGATTCATGCTGTCTCAGTTTCTTAAAAAGCTCACCAACTCTATGGAAAAGTTTGACTTGTTCTGTTCCCTGAATGCGGAGTCCTGAGTGCTGACATGAATTAAACTTTTTGCAGTGTTCTGATAAACTGTGGGACTCCAGTCCGCTGATACACTCTCTTGCGGACTGGAGACCACCAGTGGCATCTTGAAATGGCAAGGAACCCAGTGACTTCTTGGAAGATTGTTCCACGGACCAGATCTTGAGACACAAGGTGCAGCGCGCAGCAACAGAAAAGGCTAAGGTTTTGCCTGAGAAGCTAGCCGCATCAAAGAGGGCTTCAGTATTAATTAGCTTCCATAAAATTAGTTAGCATGATAAGAAGGTCCTCTCTAGGAGCGGCAGAATGCTTTGAGTCGAAAGCTGCTCACCTCACACAGCAATGGCTCTGATGACTCATGCATAGGCAAAAATAGGTCTCAATGCTGCCCCAGGTGCCACAAAGTTGGCTTAATCAGCCTTGTACTTCGGATCAGCAGCCAGGCGTGAAAAGGGGGGGTGCAACTGCTGGGGGAGAAGCCCACTGTACTAGTGCCTCAACAGTGAAAGGATACATCTTAGAGACAAGTTTATTAAGGAAAAGTCTCTTATCTAGAGTTTTCCATTGTTCCAGGAGAATTTGATCAAGAGTGGTTTTTGGGGGAAAGACAGGGGAATCTTTCTTACACCTCTTGAAAATATTCAGAGAAGTAGACCCCTCTCCATCAGAGGACTCAGAGACCTGAAGGCTCTCCATCACCCCCCTGATGAGCCATCAACATCAAAGACTGCATCAGTCTCATAGGAATCCCCAAATGAGAAAGAAGAGTCCATATGCTATTCATCTTCTGAATCCTATTCTTCATTAGTAGATGCCCCAAAAAATCCCCCTAAAGACAGGCTCAACCTGTTTAATAGTGGGTAAGGGTTTTCAGGAATGAGATGGAAGATGGAATGGCTGCCACTCAGGTCATCAGGTTTTTAACCCAAGTATGCCCTTGGTCAGTGCTGGTCAGCCCTGGGTGAATGGTAGGGCCCACAGTACATGAGGGACATAGAGACCCTGAATAGTCACTTGAAAGCCCAGCATGGCAAGAGGAATAGTGTGTAAGGGGGGTAAGGGAAGCCTCTTAATCCTTGTTTTTGGATTTCCCCATTTGCTCCTTAGGGTCAGACATGCACACAGAAAAGTGTATAAAACTAGTTAAAACTAGCTATATGCATCTCCAGTTTAAAGCAAGGCCCCAGACTTACCCAAAATGTTCTTATCTGGTATGCAAAGGGTTAAAGAGAAGAGTCATCCTAAGCACAAGTTTAGTAAGGGAGAAGTAAGATGGCCACCAGAAAAGATGTCATACAATCAGAGAAAAACCAGTGAAATGGGGGATTATGGGTACTGTAATTTTCTCCTTTACTTATTGCCTAGCAAACTATGGATCCACAGACAAGTGTCGTGGTGTGCTCCGTGGACACTCACAAACAAAATCATGCAATAGAAAATTATCAGAGAAGAGAAGAGCCCTCTCTGCTGTTCTAGCATGAAAGGTTACATAGATATGTCCCAAAGAAGTTGCTCCCATAAGAACCTAAGCAGCAAAGATGGCCACGGCATTGCTCACGTTCTTAAAGAGGCCTGGACATGCACTAAAAATCAATGTTTTGAAATAAAATGTAAAAATGTCCAAAAATCCCTGGGTGTACCAGAGGGGGTAAATAATGGATAAAAAATATTGTGAGGGCATCTAGGAGCCCCCAAATACTCCATAGATAAGATAATGAAACCAGCAGGACATAAGCCCAAACAGCAGAGAAAGAGTTAAAATTAAATACTACTGCAGCCATCTGTGCCACAAGACTAAGGCAGAGTGCAGAGAGCTAAGAATGAGTGCATAAACAATACACAGATTGTGGAAAGCTCAGAATGGGACATACATTGGAACATGGCACTCAAAGGGTTACTTACATCTCTTCTGTCTTCAGGCTCCCAACTCAAAAAGGCAGAATTTCTAAGAGACTCAGCCATGAGAAACAGGCTTATCATAAAGTCAACCTCCTCAGGCAAGAGGGTCCATAAAATTCTTGTGTACTGGGCAATCCAGTTGTGGGGAAGTCAGTGATGGGAGCCCACCTAATGGGGCATTATACAGCCCTATATCTAAAGGAAAAATAAGAAAAAAAACCTAAAAAACTAAGAGAAGTTCCACTGCACCTTCATCTTCTTGAACGGAGAGCACATGAATCTTGTTATTGGGGGGTTACGTTGGAAGAAGGAGGAGGGAGTGACCACCCCACAGACCCTGTCTTTTGAAGTGCCCTGTCCTCCTAGAGAAGGGAGCTCAACCCCATAGTTCCTGTGTCCCATATTCAATGTAAGAGAAATACAATTGTACTGTAAACATAATGTACATCCAGCTAGCATCTGGAAAATTTAATTATGTCATGTTAGCCCTAAAATCTAATTCTAAACTTGCATTTTTAATCCATTTAAAAATGTTGGGAATGTTTATTTGTCCCCTATGGTGCAGTTAGTTTGCTCCAGAATTGCACCTCTTTAGCTTTGCGAATGGCCCTTGTCTCTCTGAGCAGGGAACTGCCTTACCTTGATAAAACAGAACCGTATATATTTTTCAAACTGCTTTGTAGTATCCGGTCCACAAAATGCTGTTATTGGAATAGCTGCCAGTTTCTGAAATAAGCATTAAAAATTAATGTGATTAACAGTACGATACAGTAACTGAGAGCCAGATGGGGCATTTCACATTTCACTGCAATGAGTTGCAAGCCACTCTGGCATTTAAAAGGTGTGAGGTGAGATTCCTACATCCTTATTAAATGATTAATAGCCAGTAATCATTTCCATTAATTATACACTCTTGTGCTGGTGGAGCAAACACAATTTGTGAAAAGGGAAGTTAAAAATTTACCATGAAATAATGTGTCAAAATTTTACATTTTCCTTTTGCCCAGGTATATACTTTTTTATGCAGATGTTTAATGTGGACGTCACCATGATTTAAAGTGGAACTATCACCCTATATTAAGTCCCCCCCCAATAATCAGGCATATGAGAATTAGGTTCTTAACAGCATTATTATCGAGCACAAGTACCAAGTTCTGAAGTAATCCTCCTTTTTCTGAGACCGACAGCCAGGCTTCTTGCTTTAGAGACGTCTGCGTGCTATGCCGCCAGTCCCTTCTGGTACCTTAACCCTCTGTGTGCCAGAGGGCTATGTAATGCACTGCAAAGCAATGCTTTTGCATACCCCTCTGGCACCCAAAGGGTTAAGGTACCATGCAATGCATCCTAAACGAGACCGGGACAGACAGCACAGGGTGGGGCTTAATACAGGGTGATAGTTTCGCTTTAAAAGGGGAATTACCACCACCTAACAATAATCCTCCACTTACTATGGCCAGAAAATCCAAATGGACATATGAATTTTACCCTTGTGCTTTTGTTCAATAGATGACATCTTCTATAAGTCCCGCAGGTCATCGATGGAGGTGGACATGATCGCTGCCGGTGGTTTGTTCAAACTGATACTGGCATTTGCATGAACCTACTTAGCCACCACAGTTGCACAAAGGATTGTGAAGCACACTATTCTGGTCCGTGTGTGTTAAGATTATGATACAGGGAGCAGAGCCTGAGGTACTGTGGTCCTGTCAGGAACGGCCACGTGCGCCTCCATGGACAAGACATCCAAGACTGTAATGAGATGTTGAACAAAAGGCACAGGGGCAAAATTTATAGTAGCCAAAGTAATGTATATATGTTTGTGTGCGTCTGTGTTTATATATGTGTATCTGAATTTTTGTGTCTGCGTTTGTGTGTATGTGTTTGTGTCTGTATTATATGTTTATGTGTGTGTGTGTGTGTGTGTGTGTGTGTGTGTGTATAAATATTTATATATATGTGTGTATGTGTCTCTGTAGTTGTGTGTGTGTGTATATTATATATATATATATATATATATATATATATATATATATATATATATATATATATATATATATATACACACACACACACATATATATATATATATATAAAGAGGATTGTAGTCTTACCTGTAAAATCTCTTTTCTCTTAGTCCATATAGGTTACTGGTAACTTTGGGTAGGCAGGAACAATTCTAGAATTGTATGCAGGGGGTGGAGCCTACCTTCCCTCCTTGGCTGCAGCTAGTCAGTCAGCTCCAGTAAGATTTGAGACACTAGCTATTGACTAGATAGTAAGATGGGAAAGAAGACTCCTGTGAGCATGAAACCGAAGGACCCCCATGTTCTGCCACAGGAGAGCCAAGCATGGTCCCTTGACAGGGTGGGAGACCAGTAACCTATATGGACTAAGAGAAAAGTATTTAACGGGTAAGACTAAAATCTTCTTTTCTCTGTCATCCAATATAGGTTACTGGTAACTTTGGGATGTCCAACCATTGAGTTTCCCAGAGGAGGGAAGTAAGGCAAGGACCAGGCTCAGGGCCCCCAAAGTCACCAGAGCATATATGAACCATCAGATCAGAGACAGCCCAACAATAACAAATGAAGTGTCAACAGACACTGAACAGGGGTAACAACACCCCAGGAACTGTTACACAGCACATTGAACTACAGCCAACAGGGCTCAAAAGTGAGGGAGGACTGAAGAACCGAAGAAGATCCTAGACAGGCAATACTGCCTCCAGGATCTTCCTTCCAATGCTGGCATCAGCTGGCACAGATGACCAAGTGGCAGCCTTGCACAACTGATCAGCTGAGGCCTGATTCTTGTAAGCCCAAGAAGCCCCAATAGATCTTGCAGAATGAGCTGTGACCCGAAAAAGAACAGGCTTCTTCGTTAGTTCGTAAGCCTTACGAATAGCAGACTTAACCCAAGACGCAATGGTCACTTTGGATGCAGGTCTCCCTGCCCTGGGACCCTCAGAAATGACAAACAGTGTGTCAGACTGTCGAACGGATGCACATAAAACTTGAGACAACACATCACATCTAATAAGTGGAGATCCCTCTCGTTGTCAGTGGTAGGGTCCAGGCAAAAGGAAGACACCACAATCTCCTGATTAATGTGGAACTCAGAAACCACCTTCGGGAGAAACTCCTGAGAAGTGCGAAGCACCACCTTATCTTTGTGAAACACCAAAAAGGGTGGTCTACAAGACAGAGCATGCCACTCCGTGACTCGGCAAACGGACACGATCGCCAGGAGAAAAGCCATTTTCCACGTCAGCAAGAGTAGAGGAATAGTAGCCAAGGACTCAAGGTTAAGATCCCACTGAAGAACGGCAGACTTAAAAACAGGACAGGTATGAGCAACACCCTGGAAGAAAACCTTGACATCAGGAAGAATAGCAATGCATCTCTGAAAGAAAACAGAGAGTGCAGATGTTTGAACCTTAAGGGAACTCAAATTGAGTACCTTATCCACACCTTCCAGCAGGAAGGCCAAGACCGTAGGGAGATCAAAATCCTGAGATAGGTCCCTATCAGCACACCAAGAGAGAAAAGTTGACCAGACTTGATGGTAGGCCTTAGAGGAAACAGGTTTGCTTGCACTAAGCATAGTAGCCACCACAATGGATATCCTCCTTCCACAGGTAACCCTGCAGAAGAAGATCCGAATGGCAAGAGAGCCGGAATGGCTCCGCCACTGAGAGATCCAGAAGCTCTGGAAACCAAGCCTGCCGAGGCCAGTACGGAGCAATCAGAATAACTGGACTGTGCTCCAGTCTCCGTTTCCTTATCACCCTGTGAAACATGGGAATGGGAGGAAAGATGTAAGCCAAAGGAAATAACCAAAGAATGGGCATGGCATCCACTGCTAGAGCTAGAGGATCCCTCCAGTGAGAGCAGAACGTTGGTATCTTCCGGTTGTGTCTTGTCACCATCAGGTCGATGCATAGAAGACCCCACCTCTGAACAATGAGGTTGAACACCTCTGGGTGCAATTCCCACTCTCCGCTGTCCACTGTGTGTCAACTGAGGAAGTTTGCCAGGACGTTGTCTAACCGGGAATGTGAACTGCGGATATGGCAGGGACATCTTCCTCTGCCCAGGACAAAATAGCCTTGACCTCTAACCAAGCTGCAAGACTTCTAGTTCCGCCTTGCTTGTTGATGTAAGCTACTGCCGTGGCGTTATCGGACTGGACCCAGACCGGGCAGTCCTCCAGCTGTCATGTCCAGTGTCAAGGTCATTAAATATCGCCAGAAGCGCCAACACAGTGATGGGAAGGAGAGATTCCTCCAGAGACCACCGTCCCTGAGCATTCAGGTGACCCAAAACTGCTCCGCAGCCAGATAGGCTGGCATTCGTCGTCACCGTGGTCCAGAAGGACACCAGGAAGGGCTTGTCCTTCAGTAGATTGGAAAGGTTGAGCCACCACTACAGACTCATTTCCACATGAAGAGGGAGGGACACTGACATCTTCAGGAGGTCCGGCTGACCCCTGCACACCTGGATCACAAACCTCTGGAGTTCCCTGGTGAAAGCCATGGCAAACGGGACTGCTTCTAAGGTGGAAATGAACTTCCACACTAGAGAGGACAACTTCTTGGCTGGAACTGGACTGTGAGTCAGAACAGAGGAAACCCTGTGGGCAGTCTGGTAAGCCACACCATGCTTTGCTGAGTCTTGAAGGGAAGGCCCATGAAGACCAGCCGCTGGGATGGGACAAGATCCGACTTGTTGAGGATCCACCCACGATGAATGAGTGCATGAATGCAGTCCTGAACATGCTGATGAAGGGGTTTCGGAGAAGGGGCTTTCAGAAGCAGGTCATGCATGTATGGAGTGACTCTGATGCATTTCCAATGGAGGATGGACACTAAGGCTACCAGGACACGACTGAACACATGAGGAGCTGTAGTCAGACCAAAGGGAAGAGCAGAAAACTGAAAATGCCCTTGGTCGCATGCAAATCTAGGTACTGCCGGCTCCCTGGATGAATGGTGATGTGCAGATACGCGTCCTGAAGATCAAGAGAAGGAAGGAATTCCACAGCGGACATGGCAGCAATCACCGTTCATAGGGACTCCTGGTGATAATGAGTCTTCTCCACAAAGGAACTGAGATCCTTCAGGTCCAAAATTGGACAACAGCCACCGTCCTTCTTGGAAACCACAAGCAGGTTTGAGTAAAAACCCAAACCCCTGTCCTGAATGGGAACCGATTCCAGAACCTCCTGGATGGCGCTGTTGAACAGACGGCGTTTCTCCATACCCTGAGGCGTGCGAGAAGGAAAAAAATGGAAGGGAGGAAGAGAGGTGAAAAGGATCCTGTACCCTTCCGCCACCACTTGCAAAACCCACGAGTCCACCACTGAGTCCCCCCATACGCTGTGGTAGTGACACAGACAGCCACCCATAGCAAAGAGGGGACCTGGGTTCGGCGAGTCATGCAGGAGAAGGCTTGGAAGCCTTGGGCTTGCTGGAGGCCTTAGGCCTCCATTGTTGTTTGGGCTTGGAGGAGGAACACAGAGCTGAGGGAACCGCCTGGTTCACCTGGAGTGTCTCAGTCTGGAAGTAACGAAAAAGCCGATTCCGCTTGATAGGCGTCTTCTTCCTAGAAACCATAGGCAGGAGGGTACTCTTGCCCCCTGTGGACACACTAATCAGATCCTTAAGTTCTGGCCCAAACGGAGAAGTGCCCTGAGAGGGCAAGGAGAGCAATGCTTTCTTAGAAACAGTGTCAGCAGATCAGATCTTGAGCCAAAGAGCTCGTCTGGCAACCACAGACATAGTGGAAACCCTTGCCACCAAACAGATGGCATCAAACAAGACAGAAGATACATAGTGCTGGGTTTCAGAAATGTTGGCCAGTAGCCTCAACATATCAGGAGTAGGAGCTCCCTGACGAACAGCAAGAGTGAGTTGTTCAGTCCAAACCGAAATGGCCCTATTTACCCAGGCCGCAGCAAACGCTGGGTGTAGGGAGGTACCAGCAGTGGCAAAAATGAATTTGAGGGAAGCCTCAAATTTCTTGTCAGTCCAGTCTTTAAAGGGATAGTAATACTTAAAATGTAAAAAAAAAAATATGTTGTAGGGTTTATCCCCCTGAGTAAAACGAGTACTCCCACTGCTGAAAGGTGTTTCATTCAAAAGTTATTAATTTTCAAAGTTGAATTTTTTAGGTGCAATATCACAGTGGCCTGAAATTGTACAGTGGCGCTGTTGCTACACGATCCTATGGACAGCTCTGGTCCCGGGACCATAAATCTCCATAGGATGGTGTAGCAACAGCGCCAATGTACAATTTCAGGCCACTGTGATATTGCACCTAAAAAATTCAACTTTGAAAATGAATAACTTTTGAATGAAACACCTTTCAGCAGTGGGAGTACTCTTGTTTTACTCAGGGGGGTAAACCCTACAACATATTTTTTTTTTTACATTTTAAGTATTACTATCCCTTTAAGAGCTGAGGCATCAGCAACTGGCAAAGCAGTGGACTTAGAAAGCCTAGAAACAGGGGCATCCACCTTGGGGGGATGAACCCACTGAGCTAACGCCGCATCAGAAAAGGGGTAAAGCTTGGCAAATTTCTTGGAGACAGAAGGTTTTCTGTCCGGAGACTTCCATTCATCAGACACTAAATGGTCAAGAGTATGGTTAGGTGGAACCAATCAACCATCAGAGGGGTCCGAAGAAACCTCTTAAACCAAGGGAATGTTTAGGGAGTTTAAAACGGCCCTGATCAGGCCCTCAGTCGAGGGATCAGGATCAGCCTCAAAGGGGTCCCCAAAGAACTGAGGGGAGACCACGGCAGAACATTCCTCATCATCAGAATCCACCAACAGTTCCTCTTCAGAGGAATCTGATACGTCAGCTACTCCCTGCGGTTTCAGTAGGGAAGATCTGATAGAAGTAGGGGTCTGCCAGGAGTGGAAGACCCCCTGTAACTGGGATGGAAAGAGTTGTAATGTAGATCGGAGGTATCTAGTAGCAGCCTTAAACTCTTATACCCAAACTGGCTCTAATAAATGGCTGGAGGTCCCTGGAGGAGACTCAGGGACAGCAGAACATGCTGGGTATAAATGACCTGGGAAATATCTAGGTAACCCTGATTGACATGAGGAGCAATGCGCAATGGGGGACACAGAGCCCCGAGCGTCCTTAGTCTTAGGCCTAGCCCCAAGCTCAACCGGAGTAGACATTCTCACAGTGTCAAAACGTTCAAAGTATTAGGAATCACCCAAATAAAGTGTGTATGATTAAAATTTCACCCCAGAAATCACTAAAATACTCGTTCAGGGAAAGCACAAAATGGCTGCCGTGACAGGAGCCAATCGGGAATGGGTGCGCGATGCAAGCGCTCATGGAAAATGTCGTTTTCCCAGAAAAAGTACCCCAACAGTGCCCGAAGCCCCCTGAGTCCCCAATACACATCAAACGTTGACCTTATAAGAGAGCAAGGGCAGACAAACAAAATGAGCTGTCTCTGAAGTTGCTACAATGAGCAGTTGCAGAGATATGTCCCAAACTGTAAAGTGCCATAGAAGTGAATGGAGCAATGGTGTCTGTGCCGTAAAAGTGCGCTTTTGCAAAGGTGTAACTAAGAAATAATTTTGTACCAAACATCACTAAAACATGTCACTAGACCCAATAAAAACTGAGCCCAGTAGGGAAAGTGCCAACAACCCCCCAAAAGAAGCTAAACCAGCAACCAGAGGGTTAAGTTACCACAGAAACTTGCTACAAAACACCCAATCAGACATACAGATAAACCCAATGAGTGCAGGAGTATGCAATAAGAACTCAAAAGGAAAACCCCTGTGCGGAGGGGCACTGTGGGACATGTGGACCTGCAGCACTCAAAGGGTTGCTCACCTTTTTAGCAGATCTTCTGTCTTTAGATCACCATGTATCAAGAAGAAGCCTCGGTGGGCAACTCCTGAGGAAAGAACTTGTAACCAAGAATTTCCCCCCAGGGCTTAAGGTCCCCCAAAGCACCTGGATATTGAGCTAGCCACATCTAAGGGCATTGCCAGTGATGGTAATCCGCCTAATGGTCGTATTCCAGATCTAACAGAAAAATAAAAAAATAACTAAAACTATAGCAGAACTGTTCTCTTGCCTGTGTCTTCACCAAGGAAGAAATCTTACTAGGGTAGGCTCCACCCCTGCATTCACTTGTAGAACTGTTCCTGCCTACTTAAAGGGGCAGATCACCTACCCAAAATTACCAGTAACCTATTTTGGACGACAGAGAAATTTACATTTGTATGTATGTGCGTTGCTATACCCTAAACTAAAGGTAGGCAATTAACAAATACATAAACTTCATCCAAGGTGACGGGTCAGCTTTTAAATACATTG
The DNA here is from genome assembly GCA_037306005.1 of Rhinophrynus dorsalis. Lineage (NCBI taxonomy): Eukaryota > Metazoa > Chordata > Amphibia > Anura > Rhinophrynidae > Rhinophrynus > Rhinophrynus dorsalis. The sequence goes on from CM074722.1 coordinate 169,523,217, forward strand.
CACACCTTAGTTTTAATCATCCATTTCACAAACTTGTAATCATAAGGCTTATCTTCATTCATATCCGAAAGATCCACATCTAGGAAACAAAAAAGGTTTAAAACAAATGATTTCCGTGTTGTAAACAAAAAACCATGGGATGTATGCAGAAGGAAAAAAGAGTGGCAATTTTGGAGCAAACCAATTGCGCCATAGGGGAGAAATACAAAAATTATGTGAATTCCCATTGATTTAAAAAAGACTTTTAGACCTTTAATGCTAGAGAGGTCTCCAACACACTTTTGAGGGTCAAAAGCCCCATTTAAATCAACTGAAATTTTCATTTTCCCTCATGGTACAGTTTGCTTGTTCCAAGACTGCCACTCTTGTCTTCAGCATACAATCCCATAATTTATTAGCATTGAGAATTTCCACAACCATTTAAATAAAAAACAATACTCTGAACAGCACTGAGATAATTCTGCTAATAATATGGAGCTAGGAGATAATGCTACTAGTGCGATATGGAGCTAAGAGATAATGCTACTAGTGTGATATGGGAGTAGGCGATAATGCTACAAGTGTAATATAGAGCTAAGAGAAAATGCTACAATTTTGATATGGAGCTACAAGATTCTACTAGTATGATATGGAGTTAGGCAATAATGCTACTAATGTGATATAGGGATAGGTGATAATGCTAATAGTGTGATATGGAGCTACGAAATAATGCTACTGGCTAATATGAAGCTAAGTGATATTCCTGCTAATGTGCTATGGAGCCAATAGTTTACTAGTGTGAGATGGAGCTATAAGATAATGTAACTAATGTGACTTGGAGTTAGGTAATAATGCTACTAGCATGAGAGGAAGCCAAGCGGTAATGCTACTAGTCTGGCAGGGAGCTAAGTGGTAATGCTACTAGTGTGATATGGAGCTAGGCAATAATGCTACTAGTTTGACATGGAGCTAGGTGATAATGCTACTAGTGTGAGAGGGAGCTAGGCAATAATTCTACTGGTGTGATATGAACCTAAGCAGTAAGGCTACTAGTGTGATTATGGAGCTAGGTGATAATGCTGCTAGTGTGATACAGTGTTGGGCAATATTGCTACTAGTATGGAGCTAGGCAATAATGATATTAGTGTGATACAGAGCTAAAATATAATGCTACTAATGTGATATGGAGCTAAGAGATAATGCTATCAGTGTGATATTGAGTTAGGAGATAATGCAACCAGAGTGATAAGGAGATAGACAATAATGCTACTAGTGTGATATGGAACTAGGCAATAATGCTGTGTGTGATATGGCACTAGGATTTAATTCTAGTTTGATACAGATCTAGGAGATAATGCTACTAGGGCTCGATTCTATTACCAGCGCTAAGTCAGTTTTTGCTATCCTATTACCCGACTTGTGAAAACAAAACCAGCGGTAATTATACTTACCGCTAGTCTAAAAAAAGCCCATAGGAAACAACTAAAAACAATGTGCAATTAGTATCCTATTACCCATGCTCAGTATTACCGCCTGTTTTGTGGTTACATTTAAGTCGGAAATTTTGCACCTCAGAGGTTGAGGCGTAGAAGCCATAACGACAGTTTCAAAACCATCGTTGTTCGAACAAAAGCAGTGTATAATACAGTATACAGCACAGAAATCCGACATAAAGTGCCCCCCTTCGACATATTAACCCCCCCTTTTAAAAGTTGACTTGCAGTGCTTTCTTTCACCACTTTAATTTGACTAATATTGTTCACATTCCAACCCTTCCCCTTCAAAATTCGACTTAGTGATTTCTTTCCCCACATTAATTCGACAAATATTGTTCATAGTCGACAATTTAACCCTTCCCCTTCCAAATCAGACTTACAGTGCTTTCTTTCACCATATTAATTCGACAAATATTGTACATCCGACATTTTAACCCCCCTCCCCTTTAAAATTCGACTGCGGTGCTCCCATGACTTTTTCACCAATTTTTATCCGACATTTTTCTTCTCCTCTTTTTTTTTTTTTTCGACCTGCCCTCGTATTTTGTTTTGCAAAATTAACCCTATGAGTACCAGAGAGTTAGTAACACATTGCAATGTGTTTGCTACTCATCTGGCACTCAAAGGGTTAAAAGAATTAGTGGAAACAGTGCTCCTCAATATTACATAAACCTATATCTTGATTCTAATGAGTAGCCTAAACTCTATTTTATGAGATCAGCTCTTAGTAAATAATAGGGATCTAACTTCCATTATCTTTATGATCCACCCTTACACTGCCAGTCGCTTGTGAGCCCTGGGCTGTAGAAACCTCAGAGTTCTCACAGCCAGTGTGTGTATGTCAAAAGCCAACGATAAGGTCCAATCTACCCTTGCAACAAAGTATTCTTGAGTACACTGGATAAATACTTTGTTGCAAGGGTAGATTGGAACTTATTGTTGGCTTTTAGCAGCAAGCCATACATACACACACTGGCTGTGAGAACTCTGAGGTTTCTACAGCACAGGCCTAACAAGCGACTGGTAGTGTAAGGGTGGCTCATAAAGATAATGGAAGTTATATCCCTTTTATTTACTAAGAGCTGATCTCATAGAATAGAGTTTAGACTCAGTGAAGTAAAACTTTCTTACATTACATCTAAACCGTATCCCTCTAGGTTTAGACTATGGCCTCTAGTCCTAACATTTTTACTCCTTTGAAATGTACTTCCCTCCTGCACTTTGTTGAATCCCTTTATGTATTTGAATGTTTCTATCATCTCCCCTCTCTCTTCTCTTCTCCAAGATTCACACACTGAAATATTCATAAAAACAAACATGCATATTCGCACTCATTTAGGTGCATGGGCTGCTACAGAATTACATGGAGAGCTGGATTTGTCTGTCTCATGGCAATAGAATATATGTGGCGGAGCAGCTAGGGAACCACTCAGAAGTCAGTTGTTGGCTCTAGTTGCATTCTACTATGCTGCCCATGTCCACTGTGTTAGGTCTTCCTACCTATTCAGTCATTGCCTTTCATTGCGCATATGCAATGGCCAAATGGACCAGGAGCTAGTAAATTTTCCATCTTTATGCTTAATAAGTTTAACCAGTTACATTACACTGGTAATGACCTAGGGCATCTGCCTGCAAAGCAGAAGTGGTAGCTTGACCTTGAGGCACATTATGCAAGCACAGTCTCAGTTTATAAAATGACAATGGGGGTTTGCCTGACATTTCTAAAAATTGTGAACAGGTTCTTATGTCAAATACTCCCTGCCTGTGTTCCATGTTCTCTCAGGGGTACTAGTACAACAGGCTGAGAAACAAGGGTCAGGTGCCAGGTATCTCTGAACGGATTGTAGATCTTGCAGTTCAGAATCTACTAAGGGATTAGCCAGGAACACTTTTAAATCCTCCACCAGCTCCACCCACTGATCTGCCATTGTTCTGTAATTTTTTGTCACTCACTTTAGCACTGAAGTAGTTAATAATGCACTGCTGGGGGTCATTAAAACATTTAGTTACCTAACACAGAGATGTCTGCTACCATGAAATATCCGCCTTCTGGAACAACTGGCTTTATTCCAGCCTCCTGCAGTAAGCGAGCCATGCGATCTCTCTTAGCCTCTAGCTCCCGAGGCAGAGAGTTGAAATAACAGTCAGGGTCATCCATTCTTTTAAAGTCCTTGAAAAGGGCGTGGGCCAGCGCTTCCTGCACAGAATCATTAATATAACAGGATTACAATGACAACGAGCAAAAAACTCTTATTTACAAAACTGTGATTAGTAGACACACACAGGGCCTCATGCAGAAAAGATCAGCAATTCTGAAGCATAACTACACCACAGGGGTTAAATAAAATCTTAAAGGGTTAGTAATGTCCACTTGTACTTTTATGCTATGTTGTAGATTTAAAAAAAAAAATATCTGGAGCAAGTCCCATCTCTCAAACCTTTATGGTTTGAGAGCTAGAACATTTTAAAGTTCCCCCTCCCTCCCCTTAAAGGTTTGAGAGATGGGACTTGCTCCAGATAATTTTTGTTTTTAAATCTACAATATAGCATAACATTTTAAGCAGACATTATTAACCCTTTAATATCTCACATTTATTTCAATGGGTCTTTTAACCTCTTGAATACTAGAAAGTTCTCTAAGGCATTCATTCCTAATGTATTGGAGACCTTTAGCAATTAGTGGTTTAAAGGACAAGTTAACTTTTTTTTAATGAAAAACGGTATATTGTAGCGCTTTTTCTTTTGGGTAAAACAAGGGTACTCCAACTGCTGGGAGATATGCTTTTCCCTAATTACTACAGCGTAAACTGTTTTTTTGTTTGTTTGTTTTTTATTTTTGTTTTTTAAACATCAAAAGTGCTCTCTAGTGGCCAGAAATGTAACCTTTATTTCACCTGGTACTCCATGGAAGAGAATTATCAGTGACTCGCTTACTGAAAACAATTCTGCATAGCATGTGACAGTAACAGCTTTATCACTTCCTGTCAGTTTTAACTATACATTTTGAATAAACATTTAGGGTTGCCACCTTTTCTTCCAAAAAATACCGGCCTTGGCATTCCCTCCATAGACTTATCGTTAGACAAAAGCCAATTTTTTACCGGCCTGCTGGTAAAATACCGGCTGGGTGGCAACCCTATAAACATCATCAGTTGAAGTAACTTTTTATTCTTATCAGAAAAAGTATTATATACATATAGGATTTCATAGAATAAAACTGACTGTTTCTTCAACCTTTTCCATGCCAGTGGCTTGTGGAACATTTGTAGACTGGGCACATTTGCAAAATGTTTGCTATCCATCTGTTGGGGTATGATTCCTGTAGATAACCTTCAACTTATATATTGTAGACCCACACTTAAGTTGAATGTGAAAGGTTCGATTATTTTTAAAAGCCTCCTATCCTCAGAGTACTCTGAAACTAAATATGTATAGTTTTACCTACATGCATGGCCTGCACAGACCCCTAATTAACAGGTATTTTCAAATTTATGAACTAAAATGTTCATTACACTGGTTACATCATAAAACATCGAATCTGATGGCAGATCAGAACAATTCATCCCATCTAGTCTGACCATTTTTCCTACTGGACCTTGGTCTTGTCTTATTCACAGTAGCCTTATGCCTATCCTATGCATGCTTAAATTCCCTCATTGTATTAGCCTCTACAACATCTGCTGGTAGGCTATTCTACTTATCTACCATCTACCATTACATCTAAACCTCTCTCCCTCTAGTTATAGACTATGACCTCTTGTCTTAACATTTTTACTCCTTTGAAATGTACTTCTCCCCTGTACTTTGTTGAATAACTTCATGTATTTGAATGTTTCCTCCAAGCTATACATGTTTAGATCCTTTAGTCTATTCTGATATTTCTTATCCTATAAACCATTCATCATTTTGTAGCCCTTCTCTGAATTCTCTCTAAAGTATCTATATCCTTCTGGAGATGGGGTCTCCAGTACTGTACGCAATATTGTATGTGAGGTCTAACAAGAGATATGTAGAGTGGCATGATCACTTCTCTTTTTCTAATGTCCTTAGCTATACAACCCAGCTCCCTGCTTGCATTCCCCGCTGCTTTGTCACATTGCCTGCCTACCTTTAAGTCATCAGAAATAATTACTCCCACGTCCCTTTCCTCTGTTGTCTCTGACAGCATAGTACGCTTAATACTATATTCTGCCTTTGGATTTTTATATCCCAAGTGCATTATTTTACATTTATCAGGATTTACATGTATCAATGTAAAACACTCTAAAATCGCTGAATAGCTATATAAAAACATATTTCCTGAATGCAGACTAACTTAAATTCTTTGCAAAATGATATAGCTAGGAAATTTTGTTTAAAATGGGGATTTTCTGAAAAGTTTCAGAAATGTACACAAATGTCAATTTAACCATTTAAGGACTATGGATGTACATGTATGTCATGGGGAAAACATGTATTACCTACCCATGACGTACATGTACGTCATGGAATTCAGGGGTCTCTGTGCTGCTGCATGCCATTTGGGGACCTTGGATTTGGATCCAACAAAGAAAAAAAATGCCCTGTGGTCCTTAAGCGACGGCGTAAGGGGTTAATGTACAACACCTTAAGCAAACTTAGTGAAAGAAAAACAAAATGGAGAAATGAATGTTGCATATTTCCTTAGTACACCAATATCCAACATGTACAGCTACAGAAATGTATATCCTTCACTGGGATCCCAAGTTTTAACAGCACACAACAGAATTTACACAGACATTTTCATGGAGATAACCAAAATGCACTAAATATAGTTTGAACGTTTAATAACCGCATACCGTCAAAATAACTCCTAAAAGTATACATTTACTTAATGGAGGATACACCACTGCATCAGATGAGTGATCAATTTCTAACCTTAGCCTGGTGTGTACAAATGTTTCCAGAAAATGGAACTAAAGGAAAAATACATTTCCACCCCCTTCATAACGTACTGGACACTTTGAAAACTATTGAACTTTCGACTGTATTAATTCACTACTGCTCTTATGAGGAAATTACACCCATTGATGTGAGTTTACATGCAATAGAGTGCAACAGAAGAACAAAACTACACCAAGTACAATCTATCATTTTTCATACATTTTTCAAATATGACTGTACTGAAATGGTTGTAACAACTACACAGGATTAACCCTTTAAAGACCAGGGTCCTGGGAAATGCCTTCCTTTAAGGACCACTTTGGTCTTTCCCACGTGCCGGAACACATGACCTGTGACATGTACCGGCACGCAGCGCTGGGGTCTGAGAGAGGCAGCTCCAGTCTTGGAGTGGTCAATTTCACTTCCTGTTTTTACTTACAGTGCTTCCAAAGGAGCGCTGTAAGTAAATGTAAGTAAAATGTACGTGACGTGCTATGACTATCACCGGTCCTTAATGGAAAACCGTGTGACGGTCATAGCTTGGCAAATGGGCGTTAAGAAAATATAGACAGAGAATACCATTTCATGTCGAATGTGGGACCACTTGAATTTCTTCCCCTAGGCTGGTGTGCACAACTATTTACAGAACATGGTGCTACAGGAAAAACACTTTTTTTCACTTCAGTACCTGCAGCTATGAAGATATTTAATCACCATCATTAATTTCCTATTGTATACAGTACCTAGTGCCAGATGAGGAAAATGATACCCCGCTGGTATTAGTTGGCATAAAGTAGATGGTGCCAGGAGTACTTAACTATACCTACCCATTTTCATTTTAGAAATGGTCATAACCATTCGAGATATGAAGGAAAGATATGCGGAGGACATGTTTTTGTATATATTCACTATTTGCATAGCACTGAAAGGGTTAAACGTTCCATTTTATTTTTTTAGGAATTATAATTTCTCTGTGATACATTTGATTTATCCAGGAATCTAAGAAAAGCATTTCTGAGACAAACCATCTGCATCATGAGGACAACATTTCCCCATATTCCTATTGACTTAAATTGGGATTTTAACCCTCTGAGTATAACAGAAGTCTCCAAAACATTGGAAAGCAATGCAGTGGAGACCTGGGGTTAAAAGCCCCATTTAAGGGGAATTTTATTTTGTCACCTACAGTGCAGTTGGCTTGCTCCAAAATTGCTCTAGATTTCTGAGTTCAGTACAAAGTGTTTAATACTTTGAGTGCCAAAGGATTGAGCAATGAATGCAGAGCACCCCTCAGGAGCTTAAAGGGTTAACTTTAGGACCATAATGTATGAACGGTAAAATTGGTGGTTCAGAGTTTTATCACTGGCAAACTTCTACTAGAATATTACAGTTTAACACATAGGATGCTACAGAGGTCTCATTTGCACTGCAAAGTCTGAATAACCAAAAAGTTTGCCTACATTATTTTAACCTTTTTGGTGGTAGAAGGGCAGCAAATTATTGATATGTCTCTCATGGCTAAAGGTAGACAATATTGATAATGACTACCCATTACCAGTAAGGGCCAGATTCAAAGAGCAAACACAGGATCCTGGATTTAGAAACAGAAGCATATTTAAAATAAAAAGACAGTATTTTTTTCAGTTAATTCCTTTTCCTTCGGGTCTCCAATGGCAGCACACCAGAGAGAACTCCTTCCTCAAGACAGGAAAGGAAGCATACCTTAAAAAGACATCCCGTCTATACCATTCCCAGTGTTAGGACAGAGCGAAACCAGGGCACATTTGATGCGCAAAAAAACTAACTTTAATAAAGGAATTAAGGGCTCGATCCCCATGTTTGAGTAGAAAAATGCTGGTATGGCAAAATGGATACCGACCGACAAAATAAAATGTGTAGGTCGGTATTCAAATGTCTTACATACATTTAGCACAACGGACGTTAGGACACAAAACTGGTGTGTCATTCACTCTCTGTCTCCATTCTTTCTTCTGTCTTCTTTCTTCTCTTGTATCTTCTTTCTTCTTGCTGTAAAAGAAAAACAAAAGTAAGTTAAAAGCATACATACTTTAACTCCTTGAGTGCCAGACGGGTACAAAATGCATTGCAAAGCAATGTGTTGTGTACCTCTCTGGGGCCCAAAGGATTAAAGTATGTAGTAGTGTGCCAGTTCGTAAAATCCAAATGCCCCATAACAAAAATAATAATAAATGTTTTTAATAAATTTAAAAGTCAATGGTATTGCCATAAGTATAATAATATAATAAAATGACTTAGCATATACTTGTTGCTGTCTCCGCCGCTGTGTGAGGCCGCTGAGGCGGCGGAGACAGAATACTGCGCAACAGCCCACCCCTCTTCTTCTCCACGGCCCGATGCCCGTTCCGGTATGAAGGAATTAGAATTGAGACTGCCCTTATATATAGGTAGCCTTACTTCTGAGTCTCTCACAGCCACTGGCTGGGATATGCTTATGCACCTCTCAGCCAATCAGCTTTGAGCGGCTGTGCTTTGAACTCATTGGCTGGGATGTGCGTAAGCATATCCCATCCAACGGCTGTGAGAGAATTAGAAGTAAGGCTGCCATTTAAGGGCAGCCTCAATTCTAATTCCCTCATACCGGAGCAGGCATCGGCCCGTGGAGAAGAAGAGGGGTGGGCTGTTGCCCAGTATTCTGTCTCTGCCGCTGCCTCAGCAGCCCACGGCGGCAAAGACAGCAAAAAGTATATCCTAAGTATCATTTTACTATATTATTATACATATGGCAATACCATTTACTTTTAAATTTATTAAAAACATTTATTATTATTTTTATTATGGGGCATTTGGATTTTATGAAAAGGCACACTACTACATACTTTAACCCTTTGGTCCCCAGAGAGGTACTCAATGCATTGCTTTGCAATGTGTTGCATACTCTCTGGCACTCAAGGGATTAAAGTATGTATGCTTTTCACTTAAAATTTTGCTTTTCTTTTACAGCAAGAAGAAAGAAGACAGAAGGGGAAGAAAGAAGAACAGAAGATAGGAAAGAAGATGACCAGGAAGCTGAGGACTCCGCTGGATATCAAGAGTAATGCTAAGTGTTACTTTTTGCCTGTTCTTGGCTAACTCAGACATCTGAATTGCTATTTACGGTGTTTTCATCATTTTAAATGGATGAAAACACCTCTTAACTTTAACTCACGAAGGCTCTTTTTTTTGCCGGTATTTTTTGACAGCACAGACATTTGAATAGCTTACTGTGCTGGAAAAAATGCCGTCGGCAGAAAAAACGCAGTCTCCAACATTTGGATCGAGCTCTAAGTCTCCAGGCAGAGATCAAGTAAAAACAGCCTGCAGAAATATACGGCCAAATGCAGCTTCCCCTGATGTTGGAAGGAGAGAGAGAGGATCTTCCGGTTTTAAAATGGGTGTATGCATGTTGATTTTTATAGGCATCCAATATTTAAGGAGAAGCTCAATAATTTCTGATGACAGACCCATTTATCTTTCAAGAGGAATCAGGGAATTAGAAGGCCCAGCTATATGATAAATATAACAGCAATAATCATACACTATAAAGAACAGCAATATAAAATGCCTTATTTACAGCTGGAAGCTTGGAGAAATGGTACAGCTGCCTTCACAATTCTACCGCAGGGAAAAAGGGGCCACAGCATGCAACACAAACTGCCATCTAATGCCTTAAAGGGGCCTATATCCTCTCATATTCACCATTTCATCACTTCTGGAGCACAAAGACTAGAATCAGAGGTTCATCATCCATTAGTGAGATTTCCAGGAGGCCCCGGATGTAACACCAAGGGATAGAGGAAGCGATTGCCACAAAGGAGAACCTCACTAGGCCCCAGATAATGGGTATATTATAACAGTAAAGTGCCCCATCTGAAACCAAACCTTCAAATTGAATGACCTCTCCTGAGCCAAGGAGTGGTAGTTGCACTGTCAAACATAACAAAGAGGGAGGCAGACCTTAACAAAACATCCTATACTGGGGAGTAAAGGAAAAATACAGAGGATGGTGTGGGTAGTCCAGTCTTGGGTTGTCCAGTCTTGGGCGTAGGGGCTCTCTCAAGTGTGCTGCCTGGAGACCTTGAAGGAAGTGAGATTTCCTAGCTCATTTTAGGCTACTTAGATTAAAAAAGCACAGCAAATATGTGCAATAATCTTACTCTTCTTGGGTTTATACACAATACGTATTTTTAATATAGAAATTACATTTCTATAATAATTTATATTTGTTATACGTTAAAAATCCCAGCTAGCAGTAGTCTTTCTCTTCTCAATTCAGGTTAATAAATGCAATTAAAACTGGAAGGTAAGAAGAGCACATTTATTTATTTCTGTTAGAGACTGATGACCAGTACTGGTTATCACTCCCAATATTGCCCACAAAAGGCAAACTTCAGAAAACTAATGCAAATGATATGTTTTGTACCTACCTGTAATGGAGTTGGACAAGTATATATGCTATTTTGTTGAACAGTCTGCAAATGTTTAATAAGATGTGCTGGGCCAATGGACCATCCAAGCTGGAACCAAAATACATTTTATATTTAGTACACAATAATGTTATTTTAAAGCGGAACTACCACCGCCAAGCAACTTTGTTTCTAATAATTCCCTATCTGGCCACTAGCTGCTTAGTAGCGCTAGTCGCCAGAATTATTACCTGGTTATGGAGAAATATGCATTCATCCTCTGCTGACAGGCAGGACGGAGCGCGGACATCTTGCCCTAATGAAGTCCGCGCTCCTGCACTGTCAGTCCCTTCCGGAGCCGAATGGCTTCTAGCAAAGCCTCCTACAGCCATCTGGAACTGAGAGTTCCCTGTCCCCTGACATCAGTGTTCTAGCTGACAGAAGGGAATCTGGTCCACAGACCGGCAGTGGCTCTTCAACAGAGCCGAGATCTCCTTAAGGAAGAAGAAATCCTTCACCGAAATGGTGTTCTACGTGTGCTTGCAAACCAAGCACACATAGAAGGCCATTTCAGTGAAGGATTTCTTCTTCCCTAACTCGATCTCGGCTCTGCTGAACAGCCTCCGCTTGCTCAGGGACCGGATTCCCCTGCTGTCAGAAAGAACGCTGACATCAGGGGGGAGGGAACTTTGAATGCGGATATGTCTCAAACCATAAAGAGATTTAAGAGATGCCGCTGGGCTCATTTAACTCAGTTTTTTACTGGCTACAAGATGCAGGATAGTAATTTTTAAGTATTACTATCCCTTTAAAGCGGAACTTTCACTCTCTATAAAGTCGCCCTCCAATAATTAGGCATATGGCGACTAGCTTCATAATAGTGCTATTAGCTCTCATAAGTACCTGGTTCTGAAGTAATCCTTAGTCTTCTGAGACTGACGACCAGGCTTCTTGCTTTAGTGCCGTCTGCGTGCCTGTGCCTTCAGTCCATTCCAGTGCCAAAAGGCACAGTGCAATGCCTCCTAGAGGAGACTGGGACTGACAACACAGGTGTGCAGACATCTCTAAGACAAGATGTCTGCAGTGGCGCCTGGCTTCCGGTCTCTGAAGATTAAGTATTACTTCAGAACCGGGTATTTATGAGAGCTAATAGCACTATTATGCAGCTAGTCGCCATATGCCTAATTATTGGAGGGCAACTTTATAGAGAGTCAAAGTTCCTCTTTAAAGGGATAGTAATACTTCGTTTTAACTTTATTTTATTTTGTAGGTATTAAAAAAACATGAAGAATGATATAAGTCTTATCTCTCAAACCTTTATGGTTTAAGAGATATTCACAAGCAAAGTTTCCCCCTCCTGCCCCTTTTTCCTAGTGTAAGCCATCTCTTCTCAGATGTGAATCTGGTTGTAAGACCAGACAGACAACAGCAGGGGACAATCCTCTTTGTATGAAAAGAATGAAAGCCCTTCCCCCCTTGACAAGTTTTTCAGCTTTTTCCCTTATCTTAATTGAAGATTGTCCCTCTCTGCAGTCTATCTGGGCACCTCCCTTCTGATCTGGCTGAACAGGGGGGAGATACTTTGCTTGTGAATATCTCTTAAACCATAAAGGTTTGAGAGATAAGACTTATATCGTTCTTCATGTTTTTTTAATGCCTACAAAATAAAATAAAGATAAAACGAAGTATTACTATCCCTTTAAGCAAACGGCATGCTCAAAATTAATAACTTCCAGTGCTATAATATAATTTCTTAGTAACTCCAGTAAATGCATCTAATATCAACACCACACAGTAAAGTGGAACCAACACCTTACAACAACTCAGATAATTTTGAAAGAGCTTTCCAAAATCAGCACTATTTGTGGTCAGCATTATTCAATTCTAAACAACAGTTTATGAAATATTTGGATAAACTGATTGAGTAGGTGGAAAAGTGGCAAATAAGGTTTAATAAAGATAAATGTAAGGTTATGCATTTGGGCTGCAGAAACAAACACACTACATATACACTAAATGGGTAACTACTTGGGGAATCCTCATTAGAGAAAGATTTAGGAGTGCTGATAGACAATAGACTTCACAGAAGTGTGCAGTGCCAATCAGCTGCTGCAAGAGCCAATAGGGTAGTATCATATATAAGAAGGGGTATAGATGCATGGGATGAAAATATAATTCTATCTCTATATAAATCTTTGGTTAGGCCTCATCTGGAATATGGTGTATTTTTTCGGGCACCAGTTCTTAAAAAACACATTGACTGGGAAAAAGTGCAGAGACATGAAACAAAACTGCTAAAGGTATCAGAGGATCTGAGTTATGAAGACAGACTAGCCAAACTAGGTTCGTTTACATCAGAGAAGAGATGTGAAAGGGGTGACATTACAATTTATAAATATATTCAAGGTCAATACAAAGACTATTTAAGGATCTATTAACTTAAAAAGCTGAGCAAAACAAGAGGTTATCCATTAATACTAGAGGAAAGGTGTTTTCAACTACAACAAAGGCAGGGATTATTTTACAATAAGGGCAGTAAAGTTATGGGATCCTTCACCTAAGGATGCTTTGCTTGTAGATGCTTTCAAAAATGTAATGGATACCTTTTTAGTTCACAACAATACTGAGATTTATGGCTTCACAGCAAATAGGCTGTTGATCCAGGAAAATTTCCAACTTCCATTTGGAGTCAGAAAGGATTTTTTTTTTTCATTTAGTCTTTATTGGAAATGGCATCATTTTTTTTTTTTTTGCCTTACTCTGGATCAACAGGGGTAAAATGATATGGCATTAATTGTCAGTTTATGCACATTACACAAGAGAGGCTGCCATGGAAGCTGCACATTGTACTAATATTCCAGACCGCTCTCTTGCCCACTGACCACTGCCAGTACTAGTTCAGCTGCATAACCTGGCAAACCACCAGTCACTCAAATCCTGTCGATCTGGATGCTCCTGCTGATGTGGTCAAATCACAGTTACACTTTAGACAAAGAAGGTTGTGCAGTTTTGTTTTTTTTTTTGGAAGGGGACAGTAGAACTATAATTTGGCAAGAATGGCTCATAAAATAATTTCTAATAATGGATTTATAGCTTTTCTTACCTTCCATCCTGTAACACTAAACGCCTTTCCTGCACTCCCTATTGTTATTGTCCTATCCCACATACCTGGCAACGTGGCTATAAAATAAAACAAACACATTACCGAGTTAAATGCTTGCAGGTAATCACAATAAAATACATTCTGATCTATGTCCTCCCACTGTAGGTATGTATCTCCACCCTTATATGTGAGATCATCAATTGGCTCCAGAGAAAGGAGTCACACACGTACAACACAGGATGAGAATACCAAGAAAAGGAGACCTCAGAAGTATAAGTTAAAACACAATGATTAAAAACTTTTTTTTTTTTTTGCACTACACATAGGCAAGTCCCCACCAACAGTAGTGTCCTCAATGTGATGTACCTCAAACCATCATTCATTTATTCTTCTTCTTCTGAACTACTTAGCTGTCGCTGGGTTTTAGCCTTATTGCACAATGCTGCAGGTTTGTTGGCTCTTCGCAAATAAATCAGAATAATGATAATATAGCAATGCACATATAGACAGTCTCATACAGTTTGGTTAACTTATTTAAAGGGATAGTAATACTTCGTTTTAACTTTATTTTATTTTGTAGGCATTAAAAAAACATGAAGAATGATATAAGTCTTATCTCTCAAACCTTTATGGTTTAAGAGATATTCACAAGCAAAGTGTCCCCCTCCCGCCCCTTTTACTGATGTAACACTTCTCAGCCAGGGCAGAAGGGAGCTGCCCAGGTAGACTGCAGAGAGGGACAATCTTCAATTAAGATAAGAGAAAAACCTGAAAAGCTTGTCAAGGGGGGCAGGGCTTTCATTGTTTTCATAGGAATAAGAGTGTCCCCTTCTGTTATCTGTCCGGTCTATGGACTGCATTCCACATCTGAGAAGAGATTGTTTACAGTAGGTAAAAGGGGCGGGAGGGGGAAACTTTGCTTGTGAATATCTCATAAACCATAAAGGTTTGAGAGAATAGACTTATATCATTCTTCATGTTTTTTTAATGCCTACAAAATAAAATAAAGTTAAAACGAAGTATTACTATCCCTTTAAACAAGAGAGTTCCACTTTAAAACAAGTGCACTCTTATCGCTGGGAGATTGTAAATTTGTACGTTATCATAGCTCAGTTTTTGCAATTTTCCAGTGCAGTCTGCAAATGGTGATGCTCTTTTAATATACTATGGAAATCAGTTATTACAACTTTCCAGTGCAGTCTCCAAATAGTGCTGTTCCTTTAGTTTACTATGGATATTAGCAGCCACTAGCTGGGGCTTAAAGAGTTGTGTTTGAGATGTAATACTGTTTAAAATTAAGGTATTCCCACTACTGAGAGAATTTTAATTCACTCTGCAGGAAAAGCACAAACAGTTTTTCCTGAAAAAAAGTTTACTGCTCCTTTACCCAGTATGAGACTGGTAGAGTAAAAGTGATGCCTTTATTGGCTAACTGAGTAGCTTTAGAATGCAAACTTTCAATACTTAATACAAAATATATGACATGTTATATATTCATGCACATTCTTTTAAGTTTGAATTCCATTGGGGTTAAACTCTTATCACCAGTGTCTGTGTAAATTATTCTTTAGACTCCAGTAGAAGCATCTCTTGGTAGCTGGCCAAGTGGTACAAGATTTCTTTACGTTTTAATGTGTGCATAGCTCCAGGAAATTTAGCGTGTAAACCAGAGTCAAAGGTTGGAAACCAATGGGCTAGAGGATATTTTCCTAGTTCCCGATAAAACTGTTTGTATGTTAGTTCATAAAAGGTCACAGTTGTTTAAACAAGGAGTGGGCAACCTGTGGTCATCCATCTGTTGTTGGAATATAACTACCATTATCCATAGCCAGCCAACAGTTAGCTGAAGATGATGGGATTTGTAGTCCAACAACAACTGGAATGCTGTAAGTTGATGCTATATATTATATATAAAATATAGAGATTCTACAGCCGTGTCCAAGTTACCAGTAGTGTTTTCAATTCCAAGGAAATTCAGATGTCTACAACACCAAATCAAACACACATCCACCCCTTTTACCACAACAGAACTGTTATTTTTGAGAAAATCAGTACCTATTTTGACATGTTTATTTCCAGCGTAAATAAGCCATTCGTAAACCTCATCACTGATGCATATTGTGTCATGTTTTATACAGAGATCAGCAATTACCTTCAGTTCTTCCTTAGTATAAACCTGCAAGACACCGAAAAAGATTTCAGTTAACCACTAATCATTGGATTCATTAATATGTACCCATTGAGCACCAGCTGCTAATTTATAATAAACATTTTAGTATTATATTATTACTAGTTTTAAAGCCCGTGTACACAGGCCAACACTGGCAGCACTGCAGTCATGCTCAGTACTGACTGCCCCAAACACGCCGCAGTCGATACTGAGCGTGGCACTCCGAATTCCGACTGGAGTCGGTCCCAGGAAGGTGCGCAGAGAGCACTCCAGTCTGAATTCGGAGCGCAAAGCTCCATTTCATCCACTGCACGGGCAGTCTGTACTGCGCATGACTGCAGCATGCGCAGCCGTCTCTACTGCGCATGACGGCTTCTGACAAACATCCTTAAAGAATTATAATATACGATTATTATACTTGCAATTAACAAAAAAAAAAAAAATTCGGTGTTTGAAGCAGAGTAACTGTTATGATATTTTTGGACTGAACATTTCTCAAACAACACCAGTAATTTATTTTTTAATCTAATTTATTTAAAAAAAGTTTTTAGACATCCCATGCTTCAAGCGCCAATTTTTTTGTTAATTACGAGTGTTGTAGGTGGACAGTGTGAGGCACAGCTTCCAAATCTTAGGCTGCTGAAGAGGTTTTTGTCCAGGCATTACATACTAGCGCTACTCTTATTTTTGTAGTTTATTATTATTATTATTATGCCTTATTCAGGAAGCCAAATGCACCATAGAGGACAAAGAAAAAAATACAAAAAAAATTACAAAAAAAACCCCACAATTTCCCAGTTATTGAAATAGGGTTTTTAACACCTTGAATGATCTCCAAATCAGTGGGTCTTCAGCATATCAAACAGACTGGTAGCCACCGAGTCAGCTGTGCAGACATTCCTTTACTGCAACTTCCTGGAGACCATCTCTGGTTACTGGATAGTTGCAATAATGCAGATACTGGCAACTGTTGAACAACTCAACATCCCTTTTTTATGCGACTATTTGGAAACAGTATCCCCAAATGCAGTAGTCCATGTGAACAGAGACTAGTAGTATGAGGAATTTCACTTGCCTTCTCAGCTCCCTTACTTCGCTCAACAATCCATGAGAAGTAAAGATCTTCTGCGCTAATAATAGGGAATCTATAAGTGGTGATTAAATTGTATAGGGCTTATCTATGTATATGTCTTTCAAATAGCAGGGGGCTCAAACAAGCAGCTTGTGTAGCTACAGCCAGTCTGGGCACAGCTTTCCTCTGCAGTACCCAGCAACGGCAAGCCAGAGATAGTAATGTAGAAAGAATGCCTCGTTATACTTTCACAGTTCCTTGTCCCATGCTGTTGTAATATGTGTTGAACAACCACCTGCTTACAGACTAATCTGCTTGCTTTGTTAGAATGACATATAGTAAGTATTGTGAGAAGTATGTGGTGTCACAGGGGAAGGTGAGAGAATGTGGGGCCACAGTGCCATTCCATATTTCACTAACCCATTATAACAAAGGTTACCAACTTTCGGTTATATTAATTAAATCCTATATAATAATTCGCTAGGATGTTTGTCACGATTCAGTCATGCGCAGTAGAGACTGCCCATGCATGATTGCATCGTGTGAGTGAGGCAACGCAAGACTGCATCGTGTGGTGCAGTGAGGTGGCAGCCTCTTAACCCTTTGATTGCCAGAGGGGTATGCAATGCTTTGCAAAGCAATGCGTTGTGTACCCCTCTGGCACTCAAAAGGTTAACACTACCCTGACCCAGGCCCGTGTACACATGCTTTAACACTAGTAGTTTAATAATATTAGACATGCGTAGTGATATGGGACAGTGCTCTTAAGGATGGGGAGGCGCTATCAATCAGAAATGGGTGTCTTACTGGAAAGCCACAGGTTTTGTCTTTTGTAGTTAATATGGATTTTTCCTGCTAATTATTATAGACCTTGTGACTGAATTTTATGACCATGAGCTGTTAAGAAAGTCACTTGTTTCCTGTGGAAAACTATTAATGGAAACTGTGGGTACAGCTTTGGAGTTGGTTTAATAGGTACAGTTATGCATTCATGTATATTAAATATGTATTTTAAAGTACCTCAGTAAATTTTTCATTAATTAAAAATAGCTCTCATTAAAGAAAAGATTGGCGACCCCTGGTATACAGTATTCTTAATGTATAGTTTGTTTTTAAATTAGTATTAAAAATCCACAGATGTAATGAAGACAACCCCAATCTATTCCAACTGAGAAATGTTCTTACCTTGCCTATAGGGTTGTTTGGTGTATTTAATATAATAGCCTTGGTTCTGGTATTGAATTTACTGGCCAGTTCATCTGGGTCCAAGGTCCAGTCAGCACTAGATATTGTGCTTCCTCCACTGGGATTCTGTGAAATAAATGATTATTTAGTGTCAAAATATTTTGGTGCTGTGTGTTAATGAAGGTGTTCAGAAATATTAATTACTTCACCAAAGAAGAAGACATACCCCTGGGCTGGTGATGGGTGTAGTAATGCATGAGGAGTGGTGTTCCCATGCATTACTTCACGCACTGGCAGATGGAGCCCCTCATCCAAGACACACATAGTAAGGGAATGGTTGACTGCTGCATGAAGGGTAAAGCTCCATATGCAGTAGTAATGTCCCCTGTATTATCCATCACCCCCTGTGTGGATTTGCAGTGCAGTTAGTCGTCTCAGTGCCAAAGGGGAGTCGAGCACATTTTCCAACATAAGGCAAATTTAGCAGAGAGACAGAAATTGCTTTATTTTACAATGGACATTGTGTTACACCGAGTCTCCACCTTGAGAGAGAGAGAGAGAGAGAGAGAGAGAGAGAGAGAGAGAGAGAGAGAGAGAGAGAGAGAGAGAGAGAGAGAGAAAGAGAAAAAGAGAGAGCGCAAGATGGAGGAAAGGGTGAGGGAGAAAGAGAACCAAGGCCTCAAGTAATGTAGGCTGTAAATTCACAGTGGTGGTTGGGGGTACTGTAAATACACACGTGGGATTGATGGAAAACACAGGGGCCATTATTAACCATCGGAGTTCTATAGGAGTATCAAGCACATAGCTCTTGGTATGAATATGGATTCTGGGGTCTCTGGCCCATGTGTTGTCATCAATGATGTGTTGAGCTTTTCACATTGCCGGGAGCCATATTCATGGAGGCAGCAGAAAGGCAATGGAGACTGGAATAGCAGAAGGAGAATCGAGTACAAGTGGAAGAAGAAGACAAGCCCATAATAAAAAGGTGCATTAATATTGGCTTAATATATTAAACGGATTTCAAGTAAGCGAACATCTTAACTAGATGTGGATTGATGTGAGATGTGCTGACAAGGATTTGATCTGTAACTGGCCTTTTTTGACATCTAGAGCTGCCACACTCTCTCACTATATATTATAGAAATGTTATCTTGTTATACAATCCACTTGTATAACCGTATATGGCGTGATAATGTTGACAGTTTACATATGTATTAGATAAGCAAGTTTGATAAGATGATTTTAGTCTTACCTTTTAAATCCTTTTCTTAGTCCATACAGGTTACTGGTAACTTTGGGTAGGCGATCCACCCCTTTAACTAGGCAGGAACAATTCTAGAAGTGAATGCAGGGGGTGGAGTCTACCTTCCCTCCTTGGCTGAAGCTAGCCAATTAGCTCCATTAAGATTTGATACACTAACTATTGACTAGATAGTGGAAGGGACAGAAGACTCCTGTGAGCATGACTATCACAGTGCCTGTGATTCTTGTCACTCTTCCTTGTGGTTAGCTCTGATTTGCTGAGCCAGTTTGGCCCGCCCCTGGAGACCTTCTTATGCCTGGCCCAGACATCTGTCAGATGCACTTTCGTGGTGTTTCTGAGCCAGTAGTGCTGTTGCTGTGGTCCAGTGTTCCGGATTCCTGTGTACCAACTTGGCTTGTCCTGACTACTCTCGAGTGTTCCTGTTTGTGTATGACCCGGCTTGATGGCGAACCACCTCTGTATCCTGACCCGGCTTGGCTGACGTTCCTGTTCGTGTATGACCCGGCTTGTATGACTACCTCCTGCGTGCTCCGACCCGGCCCGGCTGACTTCCTGCTCCGAAGATCGACTTCCAGCCTGTTCCAGTGACCTCCGTTCCCATTGTCACCGCCGCGACATTCTCAACCACTGCTGCCAGCCACCGTGTGACCACCTTGCCTGGTGTTGCCAGTTATAAGTGCAGTGTACCGCTATACTTGCACAGCTGTGCGTGCCTCAGTGTGCCTCACTATACTTGCAGAGCCTCGCTGTTTGCAGAGCTTCGTGTAAACGTGCATATTAACCCTAGAAGTGCTGCCTTGCTCTTGCTATCTCGATTCCCAGAATAGAGCCTCCTCCTTGGTGCTACATCTGCTGAGTTGGCCGCTCACCGACGGCGACTCTATCCATTCCGTTGCAGAGTAGTCACTTATTGTGGGCCAGTTGGGCGCCATAGGCTCTTCCTCCTCGTTATTACTGGGCGATATCATTTAAGCAGAGTGGCGTTTAAGGGAAGGCTTCAGCTCTGGCAGATTCCGTTACACACGCCCGTGGGGGCTATTGGCTCTAGCACTACCGCTACTGGTATCCGGTTAAGTCTGAAGAGGCTTAGTCAAGCTCTTGCATTGCAGTCCGGTTTCTGTTACGCCCGTGGGGGCTACTTACACTTGCACTCGCAGAAGCAGTTTTCCAGTCGGTACGCCCGCGGGGGCTATTTGGATCTCTGTTCTGTTTACTACTTGGTCACTTTGGCTAGGCATCTACGATTTCAGTACATTGTGGACTGTCTCTATCAGCACCTTTTTGTAACACCCAGGGCGTGCCAAACCACCACATCTGAGACTGACTGTGTTTAGTTCTCACCATTATCTGCATAAGTATTGTGCATGTCAACTATATTGTGCATTACTCTTGTAACATATCTGCCTTCACTGTGTGTCTGTTCAACCGCCACTAGAGGGCGATCGTTTGCATTATTTTTCTAATAAAATTGTGTTTTATTTCACATACTGGTCTGAGTGTCCTAAAAAAACGTTACGATGACCCCGCAGGACCCCCACGGTCTGCCACAGGAGAGACAAGCACAGTCCCTTGACAGGGTGGGAGACCAGTAACCTGTATGGACTAAGAGAAAAGGATTTAACAGGTAAGACTAAAATCCTCTTTTCTCTGTCGTCCAATACAGGTTACTGGTAACTTTTCCCAGAGGCGGGAAGTAAGGCAAGGGCCAGACGCAAGGCCCCCAAAGTCACCAGAGCAGATATGAACCATCAGATCAGAGATAGCCTAACAAAACAGATGAAGTGTCAACGGACACTGAGCAGGGTTAACAACACCCTAGGAACGGTTACACAGCACACTAAACTACAGCCAACAGGGATCAAAAGTGAAGGAAGCACAAAAGAACCGAAGAGGATCCTAGACAGGCAAGACTGCCTCCAGGATCTTCCTCCCAAAACTGACATCATCCGATGCCAGCACATCAACACGATAGTGCTTCGAAAAGGTGTGCACAGACAACCAAGTGGCAGCCTTGCACAACTGATCAGCGGAGGCCTGATTCTTGTAAACCCAAGAAGCCCCAATAGATCTAGTAGGGTCAGGGCATAAGGAAGACATCACCATCTCCTGATTAATGTGGAACTCAGAAACCACCTTCGGGAGAAACTCTTGTGAAGTGTGAAGAACCGCCTTGTCTTTGTGAAACACCAAAAAGGGTGGTCTACAGGACAGAGCATGTAACTCCACAACATGGCGAAGAGAGACAATTGCCAGGAGAAAGGCCATTTTCCTTTACATCTGCTGACGTGGAATAGTAGCCAAAGACTCAAAGGGAGGGTGCTGAAGGACGCCCAAAACCAAGTTAAGATCCCACTGTGGAACGGGAGTCTTGAAAACAGGACGAGTATGAGCAATGTCCTGGACAAAAACCTTGACATCAGGAAGAATAGCAATGCGCCTCTGAAAGAAAACAGAGAGAGCAGAAGTCTGAACCTTAAGGGAACTCAAAATGAGGCCCTTATCCACACCGTTCTGCAAGAAAGCCAGGACAGTAGGCAGATCAAGATCCTGAGAAAGGTCCCTGTCAACACACCAAGACAGAAAGGTCGACCAGACACGATGGTAGGCCTTAGAAGAAACAGGTTTGCAGGCACTAAGCATAGTAGCCACCACACCGGAAGAAAAACCTTTCTACTTCAATATTGAGGATTCAATTTCCAACCCATCAAAGCTATGAACATCCTCCTTCCACAGGTAACCGTGTAGAATATCTGGACGGCAAGGAAGCTGGAATGGCTCCGCCACTGACGGATTCAGAAGCTCCGGAAACCAAGCCTGTCGAGGCCAGTACAGAGCAATCAGAATGACTGAACAGCGCTCCAGTCTCAATTCTGTAACAACCTGTGCAACATGGGAAGGGGAGGAAAGACAGAAGCCAGAGGAAATAAACAAGGAATGGACATGGCATTTACTGCTAGAGCTAGAGGATTCCTCCAACGACAGCAGAACCACGGAGCCTTCCGGTTGTGTCTTGTCGCCATCAGGTCGATGCAAGGAAGACCCCACTTCTGAACAATGAGGGTGAACACCTCTGGGTGCAGTTCCCACTTTCCGCTGTCCATCTTGTGTCAACGGAGGAAGTTTTCATGGCGATGTCTACGCCAGGAATGTGCACTGCGGACATGGCAGGAACATGTTCTTCTGCCCAGGACAAAATAGCCTTGACCTCTAACCAAGCGGCGAGACTTCTTGTTCCGCCCTGCTTGTTAATGTAAGCCACGGCCGTGGTGTTGTTAGACTGGACCCGGCTGGGCATTCTATCCTGAGCACTCAGGCGACCCAGGACCGCTCCCCAGTCGGAGAGGCTGGCATCTGTCATCAACGTGGTCCAGAAGGATACCAGGAAGGACTTGCCCTTCAGCAGACTGGAGAGGTCGAGCCACCATGACAAACTCTGTTCCCCATGAAGAGGGAGGGATACTGGTGTCTTCAGAAGGTCCAGTTGACCCCTGCACACCTGGATCACAAACCTCTGGAGTTCCTTGCTGTGAGCCATGGCAAATGGGACCTCTTCTATGGTGGAGATGAATTTTCCCACTAGAGAGGAAAAGCTTTATGGCTGGAACTGGACTGTGAGCCAGAACAGCAGAAACCCTGTGGGCGATCTGGTGAGCCACCTTGTCCGTGATAAACACCATGCTCTGCTGAGTGTTGAAGAGAAGGCCCAGGAAGACCAGACGCTGGGATGGGACAAGATCTGACTTGTCCATGTTGATGATCCATCCGTGATGGGTGAGAGCATGAATGCATTCCTGAATCTGCTGATGAAGAAGTTCCGCAGAAGGGGCTTTCAGAAGCAGGAAGTCCATGTATGGAGTAACTCTGATGCCGTCCCGATGGAGGATGGATACTAAAGCTCCCAGGGCATGGTTGAAGACTTTAGGAGCTGTAGTCAGACCAAAGGGAAGAGCTGAAAACTGAAAGTGCCCTTGTCGCAGGCAAATCTGAGATACTGTCGACTCTCTGGATGAATGGCGATGTGTAGATACACGTCCTGAAGATCCAGAAAGGCAAGGCATTCCCCTGGGGACATAGCATGAATCACCATCCTTAGGGACTCCTAGTGATAATAAGTCTTGATCACAAAGGAATGGAGATCCATCAAATCCAAAATGGGACGACAGCCACCGTCCTTCTTAGAGACCACAAAGAGGTTTCAGTATAAAACCCATACCTCTGTCCCGACTTCCTTGACTGTCCAGAATATCCTTGTCCAGAAGGGCCTGGATAGCTCCATTGAACAGACGGCGTTTCTCTACGCCCTGAGGCATATGAGAGGGGAAAAACTGAAAGGGAGGAAGAGAGGTGAAAGGGATCCTGTACCCTTCCGCCACCACCTGAAAAACCCACGGATCCCCCAGTGAATCCTCCCAGACTCTGTGGTACTGACGCAGATGGCCACCAACAGCTGAGTGGGGACCTGGGTTCGGCGAGTCATGCCGAAGAAGGCTTGGAAGAGACCTTGGGCTTCCATTGCTGTTTGGGCTTGGAGAAGGAACGCGGAGCTGAGGGAACCAGCTGGTCTGCTGGACGTGTCGCAGTCTGAAAGGAACGAAAAAGCAGATTATGCTTGAGAGGCGTCTTCCTCCTGGGGACAATATTGTCACGGTTTGTTAAGACTCTCAGACATGGAGTTAGGTAAAAACACAACTTTATTGAAAAGTTTAAGACAATCCTATAGGGTAACATACACTTACACATATATTGCAATGACTTTGTGCATAAGCAATTGTAATCACGAGAATAAGGCTCTACCGGCCCTGCCAATATACCGGGCAAGGCAGCCAGGAGGCTGGTACAAGGAATAGACAGGCTCTACCGGCCCTGCCAATATACCGGGCAAGGCAGCCAGGAGACTGGGAAGAGAATGTGATAGGCTCTACCGGCCTTGCCAATATACTGGGCAAGGCAGCCTGGAAACTGGTACAAGGAATATGATAGGCTCTACCGGCCCTGCCAATATACCGGGCAAGGCAGCCTTGAGGCTTTGACAACAAGTACAGAGGCTTTACCGGCCTTGCCAATACCAGGTAAGGCAACCCAAGATGGTAAAGAGAGGAGTAGGTTCTACCGTCCTTACCAATATACCGGGCAAGGCAGCCTTGACACAGGGTGGCAACCACTAAAGCCTCGGAGACTGGCTAGGTGGAACAACTGGTCACTTAGGATGAATGTGGAGGCAAATAGATATTAAACGTGGCGTAGCCAGCGAGAAGGACAGGAGCCAACTAGTACCCGTGTACTGGGGAACCAATAGACCACCGGAGCTGTCTAGGACATGACAGCATTCAGTAAGGCATGGAGCAAACCAGTACCCGCGACTGGGAAAACCAATCTCTTTACCGGTGCCACAGCAGCTGGTTGTAGTGGAGCGAACCAGTACCCGCGTACTGGGGAAACCAATTTCTCTACCGGTGCAACAGCAGCCGGTTGTAGTGGAGCGAACCAGTACCCGCGTACTGGGGAAACCAATCTCTCTACCGGTGCAACAGCAGCCGGCTGTTAGTGGAGCGAACCAGTACCCGCGTACTGGGGAGATCAATCTCTCTACCGGTGAAACAGCAGCCGGTCGTTAGTGGAGTGAACCAGTACCCACGTACTGGGGAAACCAATCTCTCTACCGGTGCAACAGCAACCGGTGTTAGTGGAGCGAACCAGTACCCGCGTACTGGGAAAACCAATCTCTCTTCCGGTGCAACAGCAACCGGTGTTAGTGGAGCGAACCAGTACCTGCGTACTGGGAAAAGCACTCTCTCTTCCGGTGCAACAGCAACCGGTGTAATGGTGCGAACCAGTACCCGTGTACTGGAGACACAACCAAGAATAGAAATGTCTCCGAGCGACTATGGAGAACTAGCACACTGCAGGTGATCCAGGATCAGGAACACATCTTGAGGAGGACAGGAACCAGTACACCGGACGGTCAACTGGATCAGGAACGGCAGCAAGGACTGCAGCAGGAAACAGCGACAATACAGCAATCTCAACCGGATCAGGAACGGACACAGGAACCAAGGTGACTGGTGAGCAGGAACATAGCCAAGGCCCAAGAAGCGCAGGAAATCCATGTAGGTGTGAGCAGCATAGAGACAACACGAAAGGGCAACCAAAGGGTGCCCAAGCTCAGTCTAAATAGGCAATGCAGGGCTGGCTGAAGGCAGACAGCCAATGAAGAGCCCCCTACAGGTAACTGACAAAGAAAGGCAGCAATCACGGGCACCGTGATACATAAGCAGAAGGGTACTCTTGCCCCCTGTGGCCTCACTAATAGATCTTTAAGATACAGCCCAAACAAAGAGGTGCCTTGAAAAGGCAATGAGAGCAAAGCTTTCTTAGAAGCAGTGTCAGCAGACCAGATTTTGAGCCAAAGAGCTCGTCTGGCAACCACAGACATGGTGGAAACCCTTGCCACCGAACGGATGGCATCAAATAAGGCAGCAGAAACATAGTGCTGGGCCTCAGAAATGGTGGCAAGAAGCCTCAACATATACGAAATAGGAGCACCCTGACGGACAGCCAGGGTGAGCTGTTCAGTCCAGACCGCAATGGCCCGGTTCACCCATGCTGCAGCAAACGCTGGATGAATTGCAGTACCAGCAGTGGCAAAAAAGGACTTGAGGGAGACCTCAAGTTTCTTGTCAGTCCAGTCTTACAGGCTTACGGTTTTCCACTCATCAGACACAAGGCGGTCAAGAGTGGGGTTAGGTGGAAAACAAGTATAGGGTCTTTTATGCTCCTGAAATACATCAGAGGGAGCCGTAGAAACCTCCTGAACTAAGGGAATGTTTAGGGTAGTTAAGACGGCTCTGATCAAGCCCTCAGCCGAGGGATCAGGATCAGCCTCAAAGAGGTCCCCAAAAAACTGAAAGGAGTCCACAGCAGAACATTCCTCAACATCCGAATACACCAATAGTTCCTCTTCAGAGGAATCTGATACGTCAGGTAACCCCCGCGGTTTCGGCAGGGAAGATCTAACAAAAGAAGGGGTCTGTGAGGAGAGGAAGACCCCCCTGTAACTGGGATGGAAAGAATTACAATGTAGACCGGAGGTCTCTAGTAGCAGCCTTAAACTCTTGCACCCAAACTGGCTTTAATGCATGGCTGGAGGTCCCTGGGAGAGACTCAGGGACATCAGAACATGCTGGGCATAAATGACCTGAGAATTCTCTAGGTAACCCTGAATGACATGAGGAGCAATGCACAATAGGGGACACAGAGACCCCGGCGTCCTTAGTCTTAGGCCTGGCCCCAAACTCTAACGGATTAGACATTCTCACAGTGTCAAAACGTTTAAAGTATAAGGAATCACCCAAATACAGTGTGTAAGATTAAAATTTCACCCCAGAAATCGCTAAAATGCACTTATCTGGCGGGCGAAGGGTTAATCTGCAGAGGAGAGAAGGAGAGTCCAAGCCCTGCATAGGATACTCATTCAGGAAAAGGCACAAAATGGCTGCCGCAGCGGGAGCCAATCAGAAACAAGCGCGCAAAGCAATCTCTCAGGGGAAATGTAGTTTTCCCAGAAAAAGTACTCCAACAGTTCCCGAAGCCCCCTGAGCCCCTCAACACACATAAAACGTTAACCAGATGACAGAGCAAGGGCAGACAATTAAATTGAACCATCTCTGAAGTCGCTACATTGAGCAGTTGCAGAGATATGTCCCAAACTGTACACTCCCATAGAAGTGAATGGAGCAATGGCGTCTATACGGTAAAGCGCGCCTTTAATTTTGCAAAGTTGAAAATGTGAATTAAAATTACATGAAACATCACTAGAACATGTTAGCAGACCCAAACAACACTGAACCCAATAGGGAAAGTGCCAATAAACACTCAAAAGATGCAAAACCAGCAGCTAAAGGGTTAAGTTACCACAGAAACTTGCTCCAAAACACCCAGCAGACATACAGATAAACCCAAGGAGTGCAGGAGTGTGCAATAGTAACTCCAAAGGAAAAACCCTGTGCGGAGGGGCACTGTGGGACATGTGGACCTGCAGCACTCAAAGGGTTGCTCACTTTTCCTGCGGATCTTCTGTCTTCAGATTACCATGTACTAAGAGGAAGCCTCAGTGGGCAACATCTGAGGAAAGAATTTGAACCCGATATTTTCCCCCCAGGGCTTAAGGTCCACAAAAAGCACCTGGATACTGAGCTAGCCACATCTAAGGGAATTGTCAGTTATGGTAATCTGCATACCTGGGAACTTTTCACTTGAGGCTGCCCGGAGGACAACCCTCTAGTGCCTAGGGGCGTGGCTTAATCACGAGGGGGGCGGACTACTAAACTTAAAAAAAAAACCATATAGAATACTCTAGGGGAGAGCTAGAAGAGGGCACAGAGTGGGAGGAACAGGGTGGGATTGAGCAGAAGTTGGCAGGGTTTCCTCACATCCAGAGAATCTGGCTTTGCCCCGGAGACCCGGTAATTAATTGTCAAACCCGGAGTCTCCGGGGCAAAACTGGAGAGTTCCCAGGTATGGTAATCCGCCTAATGGTGGTATTCCATATCTAACAGAAAAATTAAAAATTAGCTAAAACTATAGCAGAACTGTTATCTTGCCTGTGTCTTCACCAAGGAACAAATCTTACTGGAGCTGATTGGCTAGGTAGGCTCCACCCCCTGTATTCACTTCTAGAATTGTTCCTGCCTAGCTAAAGGGACAGATCGCCTACCCAAAGTTACCAGTAACCTGTACTGGACGACAGAGAAAAGATTTTCAGGATCTAACATAAAATAATTAAAGTTTACAGTAGTTACCTAGAAAAATATGATAATTACATTTATATAACACAATTTTTAGTGTTCTCTAATAACCGCTATTCCCACCTCTGACACTAGCAGCTATATAAACGTACAGAGTTTAAATTGTATATATGTCATCTGCAAGCTTCTTGTTCCCCCTTCTGCAAGAGCAGAAGCTGCTAGTAGCAGATTCATTCCTATTGGCTTTGTAGGTGGTTGTGGCATGATAGCAACCAATATGAATCATAATCTGTCTCTCTGGAGTTCAAAGCAACAGCTCTGGGGATAAGAAGCCCATGAAGGGCCAACACATTGAGGGCTTTAAAGGGATAGTAATGTTTCACAAAAATGCAGCTCCGATAAATCTTCATAGTATTTGGGCCATGGAGAGGGTTATTTCAATACTGTGAGAGTTGTAGTTCAAGAGTAATTGAATGATAAAGTATCCCCCCCGCCCCTTTTACTGATGTAACACTGCTCACCTCAGAGCAGCAAGACTGTCCGGATGGATTGCAGCGATGGACAATCTTCAGTGAGCATAAGGAAAAACCTGAATAACCTGTCGAGGGGGACAGGGTTTTCCTTATGCTCACAGTAAGAAGATAGTCCCTTGCTGCGACTTGTCCGGTCAAGAGACCATTTTACACATTTGAGGGGAGGCGGCTTACATTGAAGGGAACTTTATCATTCAATTACTCTTGAACTACAACTCTGACATTATTGAATTAACGCTCTCCATGGCCCAAATACTATGAAGATTAATTGGAGCGGCTTTTTTTTAATGAAACATTACTATCCATTTAAGTTTATAGTGCTTTTACTGAAGCTGGAGTGGTAGTGATTAACTAGTAGAAGACAATCAGCAATTCACGCATTCATTAATGGCCAGGCCGTAAATGTTACTTGCCTATTCATCAATGAGCGACTGCCAGATAGATCCACCAGCTTTGGACTGGTAGATCCCCAAAAAATGTATAGGACCGGATACTTTCAAACATTTATGTACTTTCTGCCTATATTTGTATTGCTGGAATGTAGGCGTTTATTATTTTATGTAAATCATATTTCACTACTTTGCATACTGAAAGCAAGGAAATACGATCACTGATAAATATCTGAAGATATCTGTCAATAATCATGGCAAAAAAAAACATCTGAAACACTGCTCTCCCTGCAGATTGTTGAGACCAAAAGGCCACATTAACTGAGGTAAAGAGATGCAGTTCTACAGCACAATAGGGGACAAAAACATTCCCACTGATTTAAATGTGAATTTAAATGCTAGAAAGGTATCCAGTGCATTGCATTTGCTCCAGTTATAGCTTTGTTTTTTTATTTCCTTGAATGCAAAAGATCTTAACAAAATAGACAATTACTCCAGAATTACATCTCTTCACGTTCCAAAATACCACACCAAACATCCATAAGAATAAATTTTATTTAATAAAATACTTAAAGGTTTGATAAACCTGCATCTATAGTGAAGAGGAAATGATTAACAAGGACTAAATCAGGGCTTAAAATTGGAAGTCCTTTGCTACTAGCCAGACCTGAAAAGTTACTCGCCACTGCAAGCCATAACATAACCACCAGGGCTGAATTTCTACTCACCAGGGCTAAATTTTCATTTGCCAATGGCTATTGGCGAGTGGAAATTTTGAGCCCTGACTAAATATTCTAAGAGTGATAAAACAAACACAACAAGTAATATGTGAAATCGGATTCTGAATGTAGATATATATGTGTACTGCTCATCTCTGTACTGTACTCACATATCTCAGTGGGATGCAGACAGGAGTGGCTCCAGCCATCTTCACCATAGGATCATAACAGTCATAAAATGGCTCAATTATTATCACCTAGGTCATAAATCACAATAATAAAATCAAGGAAAGGAATAACTTTAATGTAAAAAAATACAGAGACATACTTGTATAAGTAGAAGAGAACAAAAGACAGTAGAATTAAAACCTAACCCTTTAAGGGCCAGAGGAATGTGCAACACATTGCTTCACAACGCAATGGGCACCCCTCTTGCCTTAAAGGGATAGTAATGTCCAATAATAATGTTATGTTGTATTGCAGAATTTAAAAAAAATAAATTATGTGACGCAAATCCCATCTCTCAAACCTTTATGGTTTGAGAGATATTTGCATTTTTTTAGAATCTGCTATTTTTGAAAGTTAAGACCTGGATTTCCAATATGTTTCGGCTCTGCTGAAGAGCCGCTGGCTGTTCCCAGGACAGGGATCTCCTGCTGTCAGTAGAGCGTTGATGTCAGGAGAAGGGGAGGGAGGGGGGAACTTTAGATGCGAATATCTCTCAAACCGTAAAGGTTTGAGAGATGGGATTTGCAACACATCATTTATTTTTTTTATCTACAATACAACATAACATAATTATTGGACATTAGTATCCCTTTAAATGGTTGAAAGAGAAGTAATATCTCCTAATAATTATCTACATGTATATATTACACAACAATATAATCCAGGATCAAATCGTTCACCAAAGTGAGGGTTAACACCCAGGGTCTTTTAGGTAATGTCCCACTGATGTGAACACACACAGTGAATGATCCAGCCAGGAGGTACAGTAATGTGCAAAAGTATGAAAAAAGCTGTAAAATAAGAATGTTTTCACAAATAGACATGTTAATAGTTTATTTTTATCAGTTAACAAAATGCATGGTGAGTGAACAGAAGAAAAATCTAAATCAAATCAAATCTGGTGTAACCACCCTTTGCCTTCAAAACAGCATCTATTCTATGTACACTTGCACAAAGTCAAGGATTTTGTAGGCATATAGTCAGGTGTATGATTAAAGTGGATCTATCGCCTCTACAAAAGTTATGCTTATTATGTAGAGGATATATACATAAGGGTGAAAATGTTATTGATTTAAAAAAAAAAAATGCTATTTGTGTTAAAAAGATAGTTTATAGAGTGCCCTGCATCCTACTTCCTCCTAAACTTCTATTGTCGCAGACTGCCGCACTGTTCGAGTGATCTCATTTGTTAGATATCGATCTCTGCCAATGAGATCGCTCCAGATTACAGACAGAAGCCTCCGTCATCGGAGGAGGCTGGGTAGTGGGAAGGGAGAAGGGACAGTGTGGCAATGGAAGTTTATGAGGAAGTAGGGTGCAGGGCACTCTATAAACTATCGGTTTAACACAAATAGCGTTTGTTTCTTTTTTTAAGTCAATAACATTTTCACCCTTTTGTATATATGCTCTACATAATAAACATAACTTTTGTAGAGGTGATAGATCCACTTTAAACAATTATACCAAACAAGTGCTAATGATCATCAATTTAATATGTAGGTTGAAACACAATCATTAACTAAAACAGAAACAGCTGTGTAGGAGGAATAAAACTGGGTGAGGAACAGCCAAACTTAGTTAACAAGGTGAGGCTACTGAAGACAGTTTAATATAAAAAGTCATACACTATGGCAAGACTGAGCACAGCAACAAGACACAAGATAGTTATACTGCATCAGCAAGGTCTCTCACAGGCAGAAATTTCAAGACAGACAGTGGTTTCCAGGTGTGCTGTTCAAGCTCATTTGAAGAAGCACAAATAAACAGGAAACGTTGAGGATCGAAGACGCAGTGTTCTGCCAAGGAAACTTGGTGCAGTAGATGAAAGACACATCATACTTACTTTCCTTTGCAATCGGAAGATGCCCAGCAGTGCCATCAGCTCAGAATTGGCAGGAAACAGTGGGATCTTGGTACACCCATCTACTATCTGGAGAAGTCAGGTCAGAACTGGTCTTCATGGAAGACTTGTGGCCAAAAAGCTATACCTCTGATATGGAAACAAGACCAAGAGACTCAACTATGCAAGAAAACACAGGAACTGGGGTGTAGAAAAATGAAAGCAGGTGCTCTGGACTGATGATTCAAAATTTGAAACATTTGGTTGTAGCAGAAGGCAGTTTGTTCGCAGAAGGGCTGGAGAGCGGTACAATAATGAACATCTGCAGCCAACAGTGAAACATGGTGGAGGTTCCTTGTAAGTTTGGGGTTGCATTTCTGCAAATGGAGTTGGGGATTTGGTCAGAATTAATGGTCTCCTCAACGTACAGGCAGATACTTATCTATCATGCAATACCATCAGGGAGGCATCTGATTGTCCCCATATGTATTCTGCAGCATGCATGACAACAACCCCAAACAGCCAAAGTCATTAAGAACTATCTTCAGTGTGAAGAAGAACAAGGAGTCCTGGAAGTAATGGTATGGCCCCACAGAGCACTGATCTAAACATCATCAAGTCTGTCTGGGATTACATGAAAAGGGAGAGAAGCAACTGAGGCTGCCTCAATCCACAGAACTGTGTATTTTTTATAACTGCCTAGCACATTACTGTATGTATCAGGTTGTTTTAAAAACCAAAAAATATAATATGATAAAGTTTACAAGAAAAAGGACAGTTGCAGTTGTTAAAGGACACTGGGTGTTAGAGAGCCAGAAGCGTATATGAAATAGGCTTCTTGTTGTAAAAAAATTTTATGTCGATTGCCTCCTCTCTGTAGCTTGTGGGCTACCAATAAAGGCTTAAAGCAAAAACTTGATAAATTGTATCCTCTCTTTTGCCTCCAAAGTTCCATCAAGAGCCTTGCTTTGTAGTTATGGATACGTTCTTTTCACAAGGGAATAGTCTTTCCAATATATCATAAGCCACAAGGACAATGAATCATGGACACCACAAACCTAGATTAGTGTAACGGATGTTATCCGTTACTTGGGCCCTTGTCTGGACCTCAAATGTTTTTCTCAAAGACTATGGCCCTTTGGCCTCATTTGAACTTTGATGGGGGGTTTACTATCTTTATGTTAAAAGATTTATGTTTTATGTATTGTCAAATATTGTATGTGTTTAATTGTACTTGTCCCTAGGATGTGTATTGTAGCCAATCCAGCCATTTGACTCAAGACCTCCTGCTGGGTGTTAATTAAGTCATTGTATTGAGAACTGTCCTGAGACCCCCTGCTGTGTGTGTTAATCCATTCACGCCCCTCAAGTTTTTGTTCAGTCAAATCCTTTTGTATCTGAAATGTAATCATGTCTGAGTTATTGTGTTTGTTAGGCCATCTTCTGTTGCCCTTTTGTCTACTGTGATATGATTGGATTAAGCCCTATTGTACCTGGTTTCCCCATAAGAGGCAATGCAAGATTTCTGTATAAATATCTGTGGTCTTTGCCAATAAAATGAGTTCTGTTTGGAGTGAACAAGGAGTCCTGGTGTCTTGTATTGCTTATGGTCTAAAGTATCCACTCTGATACCCATCTGCGCCAAGTATCCTGAATCGTTGACCGCCTGCTGCCAGTTTCCTGCGACCTAACTTCGTGGACTGTCAGGCGGCGAGGTGGACTCTTGTCTGCTTCCAGCGATCCTGAGGCTGTTTCCAGTGACTGTCCATACTTCAACTGGTGCATCCAACGGCGCTTATCTGCGTCGAGAAGGAGAGACCCAGAAATGACGGCGGAAGGTGACGTGGTCCCTTCCCAGCTTCCGTTACAATTAGCAATTCATAAAGTCCTTAATTGAGATTAGTTGGCCAGTGCGAGTATGTGCATATGTTTTACCAGCTATTATCGCAATCAGAGCACTCCTTACACCTATATACTCCTTTGGGACATGCTAACCAGCTGTACCCCGAATCATATTTTTCAACAGAGTTAACTTTAACAAGCCAATCCCGAAGATTTTTACCCCTTCTGTAACAAAATAAGGGCATGATTCAAAAACATTACCCAATTTCTTATCTCCCTCTAATTTTTGCCATTTATTCATTATAAGATGCTTAACCCTTTGAGTGCCAGAGGGGGTACGCAATGCATCGCTTTGCAATGCGTTGCGTACCCCTCTGGCACTCAAAGGGTTAATTGCTGGTGAAGAGGTTGTATATTGGTTTGTATACTAAATCGTCTCTTTGTAACAGAGGTCCTGAAGTAGAACTCCCAAGACGCAAATGAGCGAAGCTGGCTAATGAAGATAGATGCAGAGGAAGAAGATCCCTTGCTGGACCTGCAGAGTCGAAGTTAGAAGGTGGAGAGGCTCTGTAGGAAGGTAGGCGAAGAGGAGTCATACCACCTGGATCTCTGCTTGGTGGAGAAAGTGGCGTGGACACATTGAGTGGAAGTTATATTATACTGTGCACAATATTTGGAAGTAGTTTGTCGGACAAAATAGGGAGGACCCACTGTGAACTTCTGTCAGAGGTCGAACACCGGTCAGATGGTGTGGATTAGCTCAATCGATGTTTGACTCATGGGGAACTGCTGTCGGACACCAGGTGTCTGAGGATTCACTGAAGCGGCAAGCACAGGCGGAGAACAACCGAGCATATTGATGGATGTGCTGCAGCCTGTGTGGATAGTCATACAGCAAAGAAGGATAACAGAAGGCTGTGATCTATCCAACAGCCCATCGTAGTATAAGCTAGGCCTGGCAAAAAAATTGACCTGGCGGGAGAGTGAGGCTTGGATCAATCCAACAAGCAGTCGGAAAGCTAACAAGGCCCTCTCAGAGATCAACCTGCCCGAAAACCTCTCTGAGCTGAAGTTAAAGCCGGTAGATTAAGAAGATGGAGTCTTAGAGTCAGGCCGGATCACGACGGGACATCTGAACGGCACAACAGGAGCAGACAAAGTCAGAGGTCAGAAAATAGCTGCGGTCAAACCAGATCAGGAACAACTGCAGAATAACACTCAAGTAAAAAGGCAGAGTGAGCTCGAAGATTGGGCAGAAGAAGCCGGGCACAACAGGATTTAAAGGCCCGGCAATGAATCAGAAGTGAAGAGGCAGAACATCACTCGGACGAAGTGACACTATTGTTATCATGAACAGCTGGTTTGGGAGCACATTGGTCAACTGAGAATATATAACATTTTTCATAATAATCCATAAATAACGAAGCATAAGATGGGGCCATGTTAGATCCCATAGCCGAAGGGCCATATTAGATCCCATAGTTGTCCTCGGTAACTGCAGAAAGAATGTTTTCTCAAATTTAATTATTTTTAGGAATTACATCAATAAGTAACAAAAGGAATTTCCATATATGCGTCATCATTGTGTTATCAAAACTCTATTTAATTCTTTGCCAAGTTTATGTAGTGTGAGTATATAAACTGGAGATGTCTAGTGTCACAAGCAGTATGTTAGTGTCAATTGTTTTGGGAAGTTGACAAAATCTGCTCCATCACTTATGCAATTGGTAAATTTATTCATGTATGCTTTTAAGAAAAAAATCTACATATCGAGATTGCACACACAAAAGACAGAACCAAAGAAAAGAAACCCTGATACATCAGCACACCAACACTAGCTAAATACTGTGTTATCAAGGTTTCATAGTGGTTAAGAATACAATATAGTCAAATAGTTGGAAAAACCCAATAAATAAAACCTAACTTTTATTAATAAATATTAAAAACAAAATTCCTAAAAAACTCGTCATATTATCTCAAACACCTGAGTAAGATAGACAGGGAATTAACCAATATACTACTGTATAATTATTTATCCAATGTAGCAATAAACAAAGTTTATTCATAAAAATACTGTGGTCGCCGGATAATGTCCCAGTGACAATACTACCTGAATGAATAAACTTACAGTGTGGCATCTGACACAATAAATGTGCAAGGCAAGCCGGATAATGCCCCGGCGACCACAGTATTTTTATGAATAAACTTTGTTTATTGCTACATTGGATAAATAATTATACAGTAGTATATTGGTTAATTCCCTGTCTATCTTACACAGGTGTTTGAGATAATATGACGAGTTTTTTCGGAATTTTGTTTTTAATATTTATTAATAAAAGTTAGGTTTTATTTATTGGGTTTTTTCAACTATTTGACTATATTGTATTCTTAACCACTATGAAACCTTGATAACACAGTATTTAGCTAGTGTAGGTGTGCGGATGTATCAGGGTTTCTTTTCTTTGGTTCTGTCTTTTGTGTGTTCATAATATATTTCCCTGAAGCACCCTACTGAGCAGACTGTGTCTACTATAAAGGTTCAGGTTAATTACGGAAAGAGTGCGTGGGTATATTTTTCTTTTCAATATCGAGATTGCAGCAGGCATAGAGATTCTCTTGCAGAAATTATTGGTCTCACTGGTGGCTTCTCGGTTGATCTATGAATCTTAGGAATACAATAAAGTACTGGTTTCCTAGGGTGGTCTTGCAGAAGGAAGTTTTTAGTCTCCTCAGTAATTCACTAAATTGATAATGGCATCAGTTTCAGCCTTATAACTCAAAAGTGGGGTTACGGTTTAATTTCTTATAACAAGCATTGTCAGAAAGCTGTCTGAAGACTTCCTCTCTATAATCACAATATTTCTTAACCACTATTGCCCCAACTTTGTCAGCCTGCCTGATAATAGTACCATTAATCATTTACAAAACCTTTCAAAGATGCAAATTCAATTTTACTGAAATTAGAAAAACTAGTATGATGGTTTGGAATAATATATCTGGTTTCGTGAGAGACTAGGTTGACAAAGGTGGCAGTGTGTGGATTATTGCACAGTGGATCAAACTGGGTCTAAATGAAGTAAATATATCTGTGTTGAAAGCTTTAAATCTTCATAGGAACACTCTTCTATCTCCAAAATTAGTTGTTGATGATCACAAGAAAAGACTTTGTATATAATCCCAATGTTCAACCTCTTCAACAGCAATTAAGCATGTTATAATGAATAATTGGCACATATTGGGTCATCTTTTTTAATCACGCCCCTTATTATGTTATAGAAAGGGTAGAAATCTTAGGGAGTGGCTTGTTAAAGTTGACCCTGTTAAAAAGTATGAACAGGGTGGCAGTGGATTAGCATGTCCAAAAGGATTATATAGGTGTAAGGAGTGTTCTAATTGCAATCATATAATAACGGGAAAAAACATATGCACATCCCCCACTGGCCAAACGATCTCAATTAAGGATTTTATCTTGTGAATCCTGGTTTGTGGTTTACATGATTCATTGCCCATGTGGCTTATATTCTATCGTAATGACTACTACCATGTTGAAAGAACGGATCAGTAACCAAAAGTCAGCCATATGCAAGGCTCTTGATGGAACTTTGGAGGCAAAAGAGAATACAATGTATCTATCTATATATATATATATATATATATATATATATATATATATATATATATATATATATATATATATATGTGTGTATGTATATAATTCTCATGTCCAGTGGGAGACACAGGGATCATGGTAATGTCCCAAAACTTTGTCCCAAAAACACAGGAAGGAGAGGAAAAGCTTCCATGGAGATGCAGCTTGCAGGTGGCATTTGCTGAACTTGTAGAACTTTATAAAAGCATGAACTGAAGACAATTTGTCTGATTCTGGCCAACTGAAGCCTGATTCCTGGGAGCTCATAAAGGTAACTCATGGCTCTTGTTGAGTTAGCTTTAATCGAAAAGTTACAACTTTGGATTTAGAAGTATAGGTTTCTTTTTGATCCATGATGCAACAGGGATTTGGAGGTATGTTTATCTGGAATTGGAGGAAATACAAAAGAGAGGTAGACAAGCCATAGAACTGCCATCGCCTCCATGGCAAAGGCCAGAGGATCCCCCAACGGGCAAAAAACACTGGAACCTTTCGGTTGTCCCTCAAGGCAATTAAGTCCATCTGCAACAGTCCCCACAATCAAGTTGAATGCATCAGGATGGAGTTCTCACTCTCCCAAATCTACATCTGAGCGACTTATAAAATCTGCCAGAAAGTTTTCTACCCCTGGAATGTGAGTGGAGGAGATGGCCAGAACGTGGGCTTCTGCCCAGCCTAGTACGTATTTCACCTCATACCAGGTGGTGGCGTTTCGAGTTTCCCCGATGGTTGATGTAAGCCACAGCCGTGGCTTTGTCCGTTTGGGCTTGTACTTGATGACCCTTCAACTGAGAGATCCAGTACACCAGAGCAAGGTGAATCACCCTGAGCTCAGAATAATGATGGACTGAAGAGATTCCTTCGCAGTCCACCTGCCCTGGATCTCCAAGTGACCCAGTACCGCACCCCAACCACTAAGGCTGGCATCTGTGACCATAGTCCATTCCGGAATCATGAATGGCTTTCCAAGGTCCAGGTTGTGTTGCCACAACCACCACTGCAGATCCCATCTGGCTTTTTGAGGAGGGAAAGCTGCAAATCCAGGAGATCAGGATTCCCATGCCATGTCTGGATGAGAAGTCTCTGGAAATCCCTAGTGTGCACTTGAGTATAAATTACAACTTCTTTGCTTGACACTAGACAGGCCAGAACCCTAATATACTCCCTGACCGAGGTACAGGGCTACTCCAGAGCTTGGAACACATCCTGCATGATCTGCAGGATCTTGTCCTCTGGCAAAAAGACTCCCTAAGCGGGAGTCAAACCTCATGCCAAGAAACACCAGCTTCTGGGATGGCACTAGGGAGGACTTCGACATGTTCAGAATCCATCCATGGTGGATCAAGAGTCTAGTACATTCCTCAAAAGGAGCCTTGAGCAAGGTGTATAATTTCCCTCACTTCCTGATGAGGTTATCTCTTCTTATTCTGAAAAAAAGTTGTCCATGGAAATAGATGTATTCTTTTCTGGAAAACAGGTGGCTGTCTTGTTTAAACGCGGGATGGGGTGTTTAACCAGCAATAGGATCACAGATTTGACTGGCAAGGCAGTATATACCATACTGGGACCTGGTACTGGAGATGATATGCAAAAGGGACTGGAAGCAATGCTTTGGGAGCCATTCCTAGCCGTGAAGCGGTTAAAAGTTGTTAAAGGCAAATTAGTGTTTTATATGTTGCATGCTTGATGTTTTAATCATTTAAGGACCAGAGGAATGAACAACATATTGAAAAGTAATCAGCTGCACACTCGCCCCTCTGGTCATTAAAGGGTTAAAAACGGCCATTATTAATGTAAACCTATAAAATGCAGTATAATTTAATCTAAAACTACAATTAAATGCAATACAATCATAAAACTCACCTCATCCCCTTCTTCAATTAGACCTTGTATTGAACTAAAAAGTGACCCATATGCGCCTACTGTCACAAGGATTTCTTTATTGGGGTTAATTTTTCTTCCACACACTCTCCCATACACCTGGGACAGAGCTTCTACCAGCAATGGATGGCCCTACAAAAAAAAGACAAATATTATATTTCATATTAGTTGGATTCATGTGTGCGACTAGACGTCATGTGGTTGGACTAGTGCATACAACAAGACTTGCTGCTGTTGGATTGGTGTGTGCAATTAGATGTCCTGTTGAATTTCTGCGTGCAACAAAACTTGTTGCTGTTAGACTGGTGTATATCACTACTGTAGACTTCCAGTTGTTAGATTCATCCATGCAACATGATTTGTTGCTGTTGGATTAGTGCATACCACTAGACACCCCACTGTTGGACTGGTGTGTGCAATTAGATTTCCTGTTGTTTTACTAGTTAGTGAACTAAGACCCCTTAGCGTGTGCATCTAGACCTCCTGCAACTTCTAGACTCTGTTGTTGGATTGATGCATGCAACTATTCCCTGCTGTTGGATTACTTCGTGTACTTCACTCTTTGATGATTGGGAGTTCAACTAGATTCTCTGTTGTTGGATTGGGATGTGTAACTAGGCTCCCTGTTGTTGGATCACTGTTTGTTCTGCAATCGTTGCTGGACTGGAAGTACAACTAGACCAGTGGTGCTATATGTATAATATCCAGTCCTAAAGAAGATTTATGTACTGCATGTAAAAAATAAAATTAAACAAGTTGTATGGAAGCAGGTTATTTGGTACTTACAAATCCACGAGTGTACTGATTCAGTTTATCAATGGCTGCAGCTTGAGCGAGACCTTCTTTCACATAGGAAGGAGGAGAAATATCTGGGAAACCCTGACCAAGATTCACTACTTTGGGATCTGCAGCAAGTGCTGTAAATTCTACCCTGCAAGGGACACAAAAACATCATATCTTTAATGGTGCTAGAGATATGTTACAGCTTCTTGTATTAATGAATATCTGGTACATATATGTGAGAAGTATTCTAGGTACCACAGTGTTGTGTAACCTATGCTTTAGGAACATTTGTTGTAGTTCCTTGTTGCTGCCAGTAGATGGCAGAATTTTGTTATTTTTTTAGAATCATGTTCCATTTTATTGCTACTAACTGTGCTTGGTCTAAAAGAAGTTGTAATCAATTTCTTGACCTCCAGCTATTGGGAATTACAGCTTCCATTATAGCCAACCAGTCAGCACCTGTATGGGGATGATTGGGGCTGTAGCCCCCAACAACTTGAGGTCCCACAACTTACTACTCCTTGTCTACAGAGCATGCAGAAGGGAGATGTGTTTGCTGCAATGCATATACATACACAAGTTAATTAACTTGCTGGGTACTAGAGAGCCAGGTGCCTCTGAAGTCTACAGGGTTAACAGTGACAGGTGCGAGCATACTGCATTATAAGTAATGCACAAGGCGCCGTTCTGGCAATCAGTCATAGACAAGGCTGAACTTATTTTATTCGGGGGGGGGGGGGGGGGGGAGGATGTAGACTAAAACTTGCAGTGTCACCAGATTTGTCCAGGCTTGCTTATAAGGAAATTTCCTTTATTGTATAATAAAATCAAAGCCGATTGAAGGTAAATAAAACATACAGGCATATGAAGATATATTACAAATTGATAGGTAAAGCAGCAGCTGCAGTTATGTAAAGAAAGATTAATATAGGAATGGCGACTACTGTAATGTACAAGTGAATGCAGACAGAGGCTCCCAGGGAGGTCCCTGAACAATGCAGAACAGGCCTGTATGGCACCAAAAGTTGGGTGCTTTCAAAATACTTACAGACTACATAAAGAGTTAGAGCAGTGTGCACAAAACAAGGGAGGAACTAGTCTGGACCAAATCAATTCTGCCATAAACAACAATGGGGCAAATTTGCTTACCTACATTTCCTTTCTTCTATGTCCCTCCACGGGATGAAGAATGGGCTGCATCCCCACCCTACAGCTGGTAGGACCAATCAGAACATAGCCACTTCCTGTGAGTCCTCCTCAGTTACACCCTTGTCCGAGTAAGAACACGAGCAAGATCAAAAGGGTTGGGTGTGTCGTGGAGAGACAGAAGAAAAATAAATATCGGTAAGCCAATTTCCACTTTTCTTCTGTGTCCTGATGCATGGCATGAAGAATGGGACATACCATGGCTATGACTGACACCCTAAATACATTATTTGTTTCAGTATATACAAAGGAAGCAACAATGACAAGCTATGGGCAAATGGACAAAACCGCAGAATTGACTCCATCATGTACATGGTTTACGGAGGATAAAGTCCAAAAGAGACTGGAAAAGGGTATGGTGAATAAAGCACCTGGACCTGATGGTATACACCCAAGGGTAGTTAAGGAACTTAGTACAGTAATAGCAAGACCATTATACTTGATATTTATGGGTTCACTTTCATCAGGCACAGTGTCCTGTGATTGGAGGAAAGTTGATGTAATTCCATTTTTCAAAAAGGGGGCAAGATCCAAACCAGGAAATTATAGACCTGTGAGTTTAACTTCCATAGTGTGTAAGATATTAGAAGGGTTATTAACTGACAGTATTCAGAACTGTGTGAAGACAAACATTATTATTAGTAGTAGTCAGCATGGCGTTATGAAGAATAGATCATGTCGGACTAACGTACTTGCATTTTACGAAAGAGTAAGTAGTAATTTGGACAAGGGATTTGCTGTTTATGTAGTATACCTGGATTTTGCAAAAGCCTTTGATACATTGTGTTACGGTTTTCTGACACTCAGACAACGGTAAAAAGTAAAAACACAGTTTTATTGAAATAATGGTTAAAGAACAGCGCCCCTGGGGGCCAGGACAGGTATAAATGGTAATGACAATATACAGGCCCAAGTATGTATAATGAAATATACAGATCAGGAAAGTGACATACAGGGGTTAATGTAGAGAAACCGAACAGTCTCAGTAAAATTGATTAGCCAACGCCCAGGAGGTAATATCAGTCTCTTGATGGTGTGGAGGAAGGTGTATTGTGTGACTGAACTGAACTGAATCACTCTCAAAAGCTGTGCAATGGAACGCCCCAACAGACCAGCAAGATCGACCAGAGCTGAGCCAATACCACCTTAGTGGGATAACAGGAGGAAAGCTACTACCAGAGCAAATGGGACCAGAACCTGAATCGCCCTTAACACTCACTCGGAAGCAACCCTGCGTGTGCCAACGGGACCAGAGCCCTAAACACCCCTTGGGTGCCAGAACGGAGCAACACTGCACAAGCAATTAACGAGCCAGAGCACTAGTAGTGCGGTGGATAGCGTAACACATAGCGCACTTGGAGACCAGAGCCGGGACACCCTTCCGGTGCCGTACAGAACACACACTGCAAGAGCAAACTGGAGGTACCAACGCCAACCGGCGCCACCACGGTGCTGCCCGAGCACCGGAACGGACAACTGCTCTGCTAGTGTGAATAGATAGGCTAGGTCTTAATAGCACAGGCTCAGTAAGTGTTAATGGCTCGAACGGAAACCCACAGGCCAGGCAAGTGTACGAGGATAGGCTTAATAAATGGAGGCTACAAGCACAGCAAGGGTTAATGCAGGTTCGGTATTGGAGGCTACAGCTCAGCAGCGCTATAGGACAGACTCTGAGTGACAAAAGGCAACAGCTCGGTAAACAGAGACAGGATTAGTCAGAGCGACACAAACACAGTTCAGAATGTCGCCGGAAGGCGACCGGAATAACACTGGAACACAGGATCAGATCACTGAGCAGGAACGTCAGCCGAAACCGGATCAATACACAAAGCAGGAACGTCAGCCAGAGCCGGGTCAATCACGGAGCAGGGTCGTCAGCCTGAACCGGGTCAATCACGGAGCAGAGTAGTCAGACAGAGCCGGGTCAATCACAAAGCAGGAATGTCAGCCGGAACCGGGTCAATCACGAGCAGGATCAGTAGAATAGTCAGACGAGCCGGGTCGGTACGCAGGAACACAGCAACAAGACGCAGGATCAGGAACACCACGAAAGGGCATCTGACAGGTGCCGTGACCCCAGTATATAAAGGCACATCCTGGACGGGCCAATCAGCCTCCTCCAATGCACAGGTAACACCAAGCGAGATTGACAGGGAATCACGGGGACCGTGATACATTGCCTCACAACAGGTTACTGCATAAATGAAAAGGCTTCGGTTTGGGTGGTATTACCTGTACATGGATTGAAAACTGGTTAAATGATAGATGGCAAAGACTTGTAAATGGAACCTTTTTAACTTGGGTTCAACAGGGTTCAGTCTAGATTTGGGAATTGAAAGTTGTGTCCCAATCTTTGCTGATGGCACGAAGCTGTGCAAGGAAATACATACAGGGCTGGATGTTTTTTCTCTGCAGGACGATTTAGATAAACTGAGTGACTGGGCAGAAAAGTGGCAAATGACATTTAATGTAGATAAATGTAAGGTTATGTTGTAGAAACAAACATATTACATATACTCTAAATGGGAAACAACTTTGGGAATCCTCATTAGAGAAAGATTTAGGAGTACTGATAGATTTCACAGCAGTGTGCAGAGTCACTCAGCTGCTGCAAGAGCAAACTGGGTACTAGCCTGCATAAAAAGGAGGTATAAATGCAAGGGATACCAATATCATCCTACCTCTATATAAATCCATGTTAGGCCTCATATAAAATATGGAGTGCAATTTTAGGCACCAGTTCTTAACAACCCATGACGTACATGTACGTCATGAGGTTGAGGTCCCTAAAGGACCAAGGACATACATGTACGTCATGGAATTCCAGGCTCCCCGCCGTTCGAGGAGTCCGGAATCGGATCAACAACAACAAAAAATATGCTCCGTGGTCCTTAAGTGACCGCTGCGTGCGTGGCTGGTCCTTAAGAGGTTAAAAGACACATTGTTGAACTGGAAAAAGTGCAGAGACATGCAACAAAACTGATAAAGGGATTGGAGGATCAGAGTCATAAAGAGAGACTAGCCAAACTGGGTTTGTTTACATTAGAGAAGAGATGTCTAAGGGGTGATATTACCATTTACAAATACATTCAAGGTCAATACAAAGAACTATCCAATTAATTTTTTACGCAAATATCTGAGCTAAGAACAAGAGGTCATCCATTAAGTCTAGAGGAAAGGTACTTCGACTAAAACAAAGGCAGGGATTTTTTTACGGTAAGGACGGTAAAACTATATGCCTGTATATATGGGATGTGTAACTGTATGGAGAAAGCTGCATCTATATACTGAGTGTGAACTT
This sequence comes from Rhinophrynus dorsalis, assembly GCA_037306005.1. Lineage (NCBI taxonomy): Eukaryota > Metazoa > Chordata > Amphibia > Anura > Rhinophrynidae > Rhinophrynus > Rhinophrynus dorsalis. The sequence goes on from CM074722.1 coordinate 169,567,927, forward strand.
GCTTGTGTGTGTGTGTATAATATATATATATATATATATATATATATATATATATATATAAATACATACAGGGTGTGCACATTGTATGAGGTCTGTATATTTATATAGTGGTACAGGTAAGTAGTCTCTTCTCTCTGTCTGAAAGGCCTTGCACAGAGCCTTGAGGAAGCTCAGTGAGAGGCCATTACCGTATCCTCAGGTCGATGACGCACAGAGGAAGCCACTGAAAGTGTTTGAGTGAAGGAACCTCTGCTTTTTGTGGATACAATTATTGAGGATTTTGAGAGCCAGAAACAGGTTAAATTTTAGTATACAGTAAGCTGGGTGAAATGAGCAACATGACCCAGAGCTGTGCTGCATCCTGGTGATAGTTAAAGGGGAACTTTCACCCCGCAATAACTTAACGTTGACTTATTGCTCACCTGGCGACTAGCTGCTTAGTAGCGCTAGTCGCCAGCAATATTACCCGGTTCTTCAGATATCGGCTTGCAACAGGAGCAGGAAGCACGGACGTCTCTTCACAGTGACGTCCGTGCGCCTGCGCTGTCAGTCCCTTTTGCACCACACGGTGCTTCCTGCTCCTGTCACCATCGGCAAAAAGCCGATATCTGAAGAACCGGGTAATTTTGCTGGCGACTAGCGCTACTAAGCAGCTAGTCGCCAGGTGAGCAATAAGTCAACGTTAAGTTATTGCGGGGTGAAAGTTCCCCTTTAATAATGCTGATAAAGAGACAGGGAACAGGGAAGTACTGTAGGCCCACCAATATTACCTTCTTCTTGCCAAATTATCACCTTGAATGCTAGGGAATTACTCAATGCATTGAAAAGCAACTCACTGAGCATTTCTCAGTCACTCAAAGGGCTAACACTGCATTTAGCCTGACCCTTGCCCTTCTGTATTTAGGTTATCCTTATGCCTAACCACCAGCAAGGTATGCGTCTGTTGATGCGGCCATGCTTAAGCCTGCGACATGAGAATCTCACCCTTTTGATACTGGCGAGATTTGTTTAGTTGCTCGCACAACAGTGTTCAAAATTTTCAAAGTGAACCCATGCTAATGATCTAAGTGCCTCTCCCACTTCCCCCTTACATAGCAATTTCTTAATGCGCACGGCAGAGTGTGTCATATTCTCCAAGGCAAAGTGATTGTTAAACATTGCAGTCACACTTCATAATAGCATTGTCTCTTAGCACTGAATGAATTAATTAATATGTTTATTTATATAGAGCCACAAGTGTACGCAGCGCTTTACAATTTACAATTTGGATGTAAAAGAAACATTTTTGAGCTGTAATAACATTTGAATGAAAAAGCTACCTGCAGCCAGAGCACCTCTGTTTAACTCAACAAAAAACCTGTATAAACATTTTTTCATAAAAACCTTTGAGGAGCCTTTAAATGTCTGTTAGTCTGCATCATGCAGCTCTTACTAAACAGGCACTATCTAATAATATGTCCCCTTTATAAGACTTCAAAAAGTTGAAAATTGACCTGGAGGTATTTACACCTAGCCAGTCCAAGTCCTTGCAACAAAGTGTGTTAAATTAAAAGTTAGGTAAAAGGTGGTACCATGTTAGTCACAGAAAAAGCAGGAGACTGGTAGAGTAAAAGTGATACCTTTTATTGTCCGAGTAGCTTCACAATGCAAGCTTTGCTACATTCTAAATATGCAAGAAGACGAGACTTACGTTGTCTTGAAAACTTGCATTCAAAAAATAATCAATTAGCCAATAAGGGTATAATTTTTACTCTACCTGTCTCCAGATTAAAAATTCACACACAAAAATCTGCTTGTATTTCAAAGTCTCCTGATATCACTCACCATACATTGCCATCGATCCCCTGGATACGTTTAGCATTTTTTATTTTCGAAGACATTGCCTAAAGGTAAACACATACAATATATACATATTATAGAATAGCATAGGAGAAGCACAATTCAATACTAAAGAGAAATTAAGATGATCAATGTATATGAGAGTGTCGAAGTGCATGCACACAAGATTGCAACACAATTTATTACATTTAGTGCAGTTGTATTACCCAACAGCTGGATATCCACAGACTAACCACCCATGTTTAATCCATGTGAATGAGCTTCACTAGGGTTGAACAACCTGCAACATCTCAGACTACAATCCTTGGCAGAGGGTGATGGGCACTGTAGGCCAACAACAGCTGAAGAGGACCACAACGCAACATTCTTTGAGCTACACACTTCTTGTTGTTAGTATTTCTAGTTCTTATTCAAATGGACTTATTACCCAATATTATTGGATTAGGTGTTGGGAGCCATATAGGGAAAGATAATCCATTCATCTTCATTGGCGAGAAGGTTGAGAGAAGGTTGAATGACCAGTTTAAGACAAGAGTATTGGACTCAGGTAGGCATGTTTTTATGTGACATAATAGAGACTTATTTTTTTTGGCTACTAAGGCATTCATGAAGAGAGGCCTAAAACAAATATTTGTGTTTGGTACCTAGAGTAAAACAAAAGATAAATTTAAAAGATTGATAATATGAAGAAATTTTAGGTATATAGGCTATGCATTGACAGCTAACAGTTATTCCCATTAATCTAGGTTTATTATAATAGTGGGCCATCCAATCAGTCCTGCCGCCCAATGTATGATAGGCCTGTAGGAATAATTTTTTTGGACAAACCCTTATAAAAGATATAGATGAGAGAGAAAGATGGTAAGGATTCCCTTAAATGACTCAACAGTGAGTGAGGAGGTACAAGAGGTGTATAGAAAGGCTTCTTACCCCCACAAACACAGGCAATAAGCCTTCCTTATATATGGTCCAACATCATATTTCATTAGCATTTGCCATTGTGTCACCCACATGGATCATACCACAAAGCATCTCTAACATAAGTGTCAGATAAATCCCTTGAACAGAATGCATTTAATGTATCACTAACATGGTGTTATGTTTACGGTGGCATTTGAGCTGGTTTACCTTGTGTACAATGTCACTTTCCAACTTCTGTCAATCCATTTTCATATTTCCATCCTCCTTTATCACCCTATATTACTTTCCTTCCACTCCCTCTCTCTATACTTCCCTTCTCCTTCCCTTTTTCTTTTATCATCCCTTCCCTGCTTCCTCTGTGCCACTTTCCACTGAAGCAGAAAACTGCAATAGGAGCAAGGAGGAGAGTAAGTCAGGTCCTGGCTAGTATGATGGGAGCGAGTTGATTTTCACACATAGAAACTCTTTGAACTTGCTAGAGACTGTTCGGTACCAAATCTAAGTAAATTTGGCCATTTTCTTAAGTTTGGGAAACACTGTTTAATCCCTACCCAATCAAACACACACATACACATAACATATTCTAGTCAGATGACCATCAGATAAGAACAGTGATACAATGTGACACCATCCCTGCAGCACTCTATGGTCTACATGTTATATATTTTACACCTTACAAGTATACCTGCTTTAATAGTCCCTGGTAGAAAGCCATCTAAACAATCACACACTATTATATATATATATATATATAAAAATATATATAGGCAATCTGAGTTTACATATTATTCACTTGTAGAATCTGTGAAGTCAAAATAAATTATTACTGTCACTTTAAACACAAAACACGTATCTATAAAGATGAAGGTGGAACAAGTCTGACGCAAACCAAATGCACTACAGTAAACAATTAAAGGAATGGTAACACTGAGTATGTTAAAAAATACATATCGTAGAGCTTAAACAATAATATTTTTATTCAGAATGTTTTGCAATTTAAGAATTCATGAGGACAATAGTATATCGACTTGGGGCATTTTATGAACAAAATAACCCACACCTCTAAACATTACTTAACCCTTTGAGTCCCAGAGAGGTACAGAACACTGTGCATAGATGTTTGGGTTATTTTCATGGAACATTTCTTAATGGCAGCTAAATGAAAAGAAGACAGAAGAAGGACCAGAGGAAGAAAGAAGAAAGAAGAGAAGACAAACAAAGATAGAAGGAGACAGTGTATGACAGGTAAGTGTAACACAGATAAGCTAACGATCAGTGCTTGACAGTATATCAGGCACCGATCATTAGCTTTTTTTTCCCCTCTGATGTTCCCATTATTGCCGCTATTTAGCAGTGTTTTGGAAACCTAAAGTGCAAAACGGACGTTTGGCCAGATGACCTTTCCTGTGGCCTAAAGTCCATTGTGCTTTTAGCTGGTAGGGCAATTGAATACTTAGTCATTTGTTTTGGTCGGCCTGTATCCATTTTTGCCCTATCACTTTCATTTGTTCTAGTAAATATAATTAAAAAAAAAAAAAAAAGTTTAACTCAGACAGGCCACATCCTGATGTCAGAGGGGGGGCTGCACGCTGGATGCCCATCGGATATGGTAACATAATATTAAATACCTCTTTATTTTTTGAATTTTTTATCTTATTGCACAGTTGTTATGGTTTGTTAACGGATATTTGCAAGCCATTAGTTTTGCTGAAAAAAATTCTCGTAAATGAATTACAGAAAAAGCCTCTCTCCAAGAGAAACAACACAAATGTCTTCAAGCTATAGGTTTGGTAATGAGAAACAAAGCAAATAGATAGGATTGGAATGCTTATTGTGGACGCGTCTGTGACTCCAAAAATAACTTCCCATCTAATTTAGCAAGGCTTTCCGTGTCAGAATCAATTCCTTAATAAGCCCATAGGAATGCATGAAGCAATACATACTGCTGAGGAGGAAAACCTGAAGTACTGAGGGGAATTTCCTGTCTTCAGCAGATGTGAGCGATTCCCAAGGCAGCGGACACCACGGAAAGCAATCAACATACCTGCAGAATGGATTGATAATATGTTAGGAAAACAATAAAGCAATAACGAGGAATCACCCCTATCTCTACCAGTGATGTACATGGAAAAATGACATATTTGAGTTGCTAGTAACCTTGGACAGATCAGGGTTTGGAATCAGTAACTCTCTAGCTGTTTTTGGGATACAATTCTCATTGTTCTCAACCAGCGGTTGTCCAAATGAGGATGCAGAGCATTGTAGTCCAACAACAGTCGGAGGTAACCGAGGAAGTGGTGCTTTCTAGGAAAATCACGTTATGAGACAAAAAAGAACAGTCATGTGACAAGCAAGCCTGTGATGCCTTTCAATCCTTTACCCGTTCAATGCCAGTGGGGTACACAACGCATTGCGCTGCATACCCCTCTTGCACTGAAAGGGATAAGGACCAGAGATGTGTGTAACACACTGCTTCTCAATGCGTTGCATCCGTTTCTACTAATATCAAAGTTATTTCTTATATTTATGAAGAGGTGAAATCGTTTTTAAAGGCACAATAGATGGGTGCAACAAATGTGCATTCATTTAATAAGACACCCTGTAACTCTTCATTGCCCATGTACTTTCTAAAAATAAAACACTGCTTTCACTTTTATAAACACACTCTGTTGTCTCTATTACGATTGAATTGCTTGTAATATAAAGTGAACCTTTCGGTAATTTACTTTAAATCACGTTCTCTTGGAAACTGTTTGTTTAACTCCCAGTGCAGGGTCATTTTTCATTCAAAGGTTATTACAACTCAATTTTTTTAACCCCTTAAAGATCAGAGGAGTGTGCGATGTCTTACTTCGCAATGCACTGTGCACGTCTCTGGTCCTTAGGGTTAAGGGACAGAAGCGTATGTAACGCATTGAGAAGCAGTGTGTTACACATCTTTGTTGGAGCTATTGACTTGCCGATTGCCACTCTCCATAGAAAGCGGTAGTTACAGCTCCACTCTGTAACAATAAAAAATTGCCATTTAACACCTTAAGGACCAGAGGGGTCTGCAATACATTAAGAAGTAATGCTCTGCACACCCCTCTTGTCCTTATGGGGCTAAAAAAATTGAGTTGTAATAACCTTTGAATGAAAAATGCCCCTGCACTGGGAGTACCCTTGGTTTGTCAGCAAAATGCATAAAGCAAACTTTTTTTTTAAAAAACAAAACTTTACTGCTCCTTTTAAAGCAGAACTACCACCTCTTAATAATACTTCGTTTTAACTTTATTTTATTTTGTAGGCATTAAAAAAACATGAAGAATGATATAAGTCTTATCTCTCAAACCTTTATGGTTTAAGAGATATTCACAAACAAAGTATCCCCCCCTGTTCAACCAGATCAGAAGGAAGGTGCCCAGGTAGACTGCAGAGAGGGACAATCTTCAATTAAGATAATGGAAAAAGCTGAAAAACTTGTCAAGGGGGAAGGGCTTTCATTGTTTTCATACAAAGAAAATTGTCCCCTTCTGTTATCTGTCCTGTCATACAACCAGATTCACATCTGAGAAGAGATGGCTTACACTAGGTAAAAGGGGCGGGGAGGGGAACTTTGCTTGTGAATATCTCCTAAACCATAAAGGATTGAGAGATAAGACTTATATCATTCTTAATGTTTTTTTAATGCCTACAAAATAAAATAAAGTTAAAACGAAGTATTACTATCCCTTTAAGTGCCGGACCAGCATGACGGCCCTGCCACGTCAATGGTCCTTAAGGGGTTAAACACGATCTTCAATAACTCCCCATCTGGCGACTAGCAGCTTAGTAGTGCTAGTCGCCAGAATTATTATGCATTCTTACCGGGATGGCAGCAGCACAGAGCTCTGACATCTTGCCATAGTGATGTTTGCGCGTCTGGGCTGTCAGTCCCTTTTGGAGCCAGCCGGCTCCTAGCAATGCCTCCTAGACCCAGCTGGGACTGATAGTGCAGGAGCGCGGACATCACTATGGCAAGATGTCCGCACTCCGTGCTGCTGTCAGCCCGGTAAGAATGCATATTTCTTTTGAATAAGGTCATAATTCTGGAGACTAGCGCTACTAAGCTGCTAGTCGCCAGATGGGGTGTTATTGAAGATAAAGTGTTTAAGAGGTGGTAGTTCCGCTTTAAAGGGATATAATACTTAATAATTACTAATCCCTATATTGCAGTCATATTAAAGAGAAATGTATTGCCCCCAGTGTCATCTCTCAAACTTTTATGGTTCGAGATATAATCGCTCCTAAAGGTTCCCTGAATGTAGCTGACTGAAGAGAAATCCGGTCTTACAATCAACAGGCGGCTCTGCAGCAGAGCCGAGATCGCGATAATAAAAAAGAAATCTTTCACTGAAACGGTCTTCTACGTGTGCTTGGTTTGCAAGCACACGTAGAAGACCACACCATATAAACAGAAAATGCTATACACCACATGCTACGTGCAATACGCATAGTGCTATACTATATGACAAACTACATGCGTTAAACGCACAACTATATATACAATATGCCAAATGCTATACTCCATTTGCCAAACTGCAATTCGCTAAACACCAAATGCCAAAACCTATACACCAAACGCTATATGCAATTCGCCAAGCAAAATACACCAAACGCAATTCGCCAAATGCTATACGCTATTTGCCAAACGCTATACGCAATTCATCAAATGGTATATGCCAAACACAATATTTCATATGCTATATGCAACACACCAAACGCAACACGCCAAACTCTATACGTCAAATTCTGTAAGCTATATGTCAAACACTATATGCTAAACACTAAACACTATGCGCAGTTCTCCAAATGCTTAAGGCCAAACAGCATACGCTAAACACAATCTTCAATTCATCAAACAATTATCTAAAAAGAAAAAGGTGCTCTTTCTGAAAAAGGAAATTATGCAACTAGAGAAAATGCAGAAGAGGGCTACAAAACTAGTAAAGGGAATGGAAATTTTTAGTTATGACGAAAGGCTAGAAAAGTGAAACTTGTACACACTAGAGAAACGGCGTCTTAGAGGGGATATGATAACACTATATAAATATGTTCAGGGCCCATACAACAGGCTCTCCAAAGACCTGTTCATTAACAGAAAAGTACAAAGGACAAGCGGCCACATGCTTAGACTTGAGGAAAGGAGATTTCATCTACAACAGCGGAAGGGTTTCTTTACGGTAAGGACAATAAAGGTATGGAATTCACTGTCTGAAGAGGTGGCGCTATCGATTACATTAAATGCCTTTAAAAAGGGCCTGGATACTTATTTAAAAGAGAAGAACATAGAGGGCCATGTACGTTAGTATTGGGATTAATATTTAGTTAGTGCTTGTTGATCCAAGGAGAAATCTGATTGCCATTTGGAATCAAGAAGGAATTTTTTCCCCCCATTCAAGGCAGAATTTGAAATTGCTGTACTGACATTTTTTTTGCCTTCTTTTGGATCAACGATGGTAAACAGGAATAGGAAAAGGGTTGAACTAGATGGACACCAGTCTTTTTTCAACCTAAATTACTATGTTACCGTGTTACTATGTCACATTAGTGTTGGTGGATAAAGTGGCCGAAATAATGTTAGAGTCACTAATAATAGGTACTGGCTCACCAACAAAACGTACCGGCTCACTGACCTGGAACAACCTGTCTGAAAATCAGCTCTGGCTATTAAACATTAGCCAAGATAACTGTTGTTGTTTATTGATATACTATTCTGTTCTCACCACAGTACTAATTGGAAGAAAGTCTGCTTCAGTTACAATGGCTCTACATACTTCTCCACCCTGAAGTGCCTTAGGCAGGCAACCAAATAAAGAGATTCACTTTTATACTTTTTTTTTTTTTTTAATTAAGAAAAGTTATATTTTCCATAGCTTTATTGAACTCCAGCTATAGGACATTGCAGGTGCTTCGTTAAAGGACATGTAATACCTCCCAATAATACCCCACACTTACTTTACTATGGCCAGTAGGTCCTTATGGCCCCTATGAATTTTGCCCTTATGCGTTTGTTCAACAGATAACATCTTCATTCAGTCTTGGATGTCATGTCCACATGACAGCTGCTGGTGGATTTTTTTAAAATGAAGCAGGGAGAATTATGATCCTGCTTAACCCTTCGTGAAGCAATGCTTTGAACACACCTCTGGTCCTTAACTCTTTAGTGTGCCAGAGGATGAAGAAAAAAGAATTTGAGGGGCCATTAGGATTTTGTGGTCATAGTAATGTTAGAGTGGGGACATTCTAACAGAGGGTACTTTTGCTTTAAAATGGACCTAACAATTTATAAGTGCTTTCAAAATTTCCTATATTTATATTATATGTTCCTTATTTAAAACTACAGTTAGAGAGATATTTAGCTTTTTAATTTGTCAGTTTATGTAAATTAGGCAGTTCTGGCTGGCACAGCCTGATATGTCAGATTCTAACATTCCACAGTCCTGCCCAACTGCTACTTCCTACTGTGAAATACTGGCTTATTGACATAAACACATTCTAACTAAAGCTACATATCCCCTAAACTATAGTTTTTAAATAAAGAATGGCTAACAAATATAGATACTTTTGAATGTCCTTTATATATATATCACCCAAATTATGAAGAGAGAACTTGTTTTACTAAATAGGGGAAGCCTGATATTTTTTCATAAACAAAAATGTGTACTTCTATTTAACACTACACTACTGCATTGCAATGCGTTGGATACCTCTCTGGCACTCAAAGTGTTAATTTTACTGCACCCCCCCCCCATTCATTAAAACGTAACTTATATTTTACCTGTTGTGTACCATAGGGAACAAATAAACACTCATTTTGATAAATTAAAAAAAAAAAAAAAAAAAAAAAAAGATTTTAACCCCTTGATTGCTAGAGCGGTTTCCACTGCATTGAGAAGCATTGCTTTGGCGACCTCTTTAGCATTCAAAGGGGTCAAATCAACTGCAAATTGTGGATATTTTGTTACTTCCCTAAGACACAGTTGGTTTGCCCGGAAACTGCTCCATTCTGCCTTTGGGCTGCATATGGCACAGACAGAAGAGACAGAGGGATGAAAATGGAAGAGACTGTGAGAGCTGGGTACTTACCAAACCTGCTGCCCCTTTACTGGAACCGTGGTCTAGCGAGGAGAGGTGGGATTATAGTGAGAATTTCTCTTGTGGAAAATAATATAGTCTCATTTTCACTTAGTTAATTTATAACTGAAAAATCATTTAATCATCAATATAAAAAAAAGTTATGTGCCAGACCACTAAGTCCACATCTAATTATGGGCAACTGTTGAAGCAGAGTTCCAAAATATATAATAAAGTTTGATTATGCTGTGCAACAAAAATACAGAAGTAGTGCAAATGAGCAATGAAACTAATCTAGACTCTCACAGCACAAAATAACTAACATGGATAAACAGGAATCACTACTTCACTTTACCGAAATGTTACACCTATGACTTGTATTGCAGTAAGCCTCTACACCGCCTCTTTTAGAATCCCCTCCTATTTAACCCTTTGAGTGACAGAAGAATATGTACCACATTGCAAAGCAATGCATTGCGTACCCCTCTGACACTCAAAGAGTTAATAAAGGAGTGAACAACATTGTGCTGAATCAAGAAGTACCACTACTTTGCAAGTGAAACCTCATTAAAAAGCCTAGTCAATGATGGGCAACATGTGGCTCTCCAGATGTTTTTGGACGACAACTCCCACCATCCTCAATCGGCCAACAGTTGTCCTACGAGAGCTAGAGAGGCGCAAGTTGCCTATTCTTACTTTTAAAGGAGAAATTAAACAAATGTTGACTTTTATGCACTATGAGCTATATTCAGAAAAAATCCAGAGAGATTCCGGAGCAAACCAACTGCTCTATAGGATGTGATATAAACATTCCCAAGAGGACTCTAGCATTCAAGGTGTTAAGAGCTCCATGTAAGTGAATGGACATTTTAATGGTTCCCCTGTAGTGCAGGATTCCTTATCATTAGCTACCTGAATTGCGCCTCAATTGTACACTCCATTAATATAAACTCCCAGATGAGAAACTCCTGAAGCCTTTGGCATTGTGAATGTAATGGGTTACACTCCTTTACCATTTAAGAACCAAAGAGATATGTAATACATTGAAGCAATGTGTTGTATATCTCTGGTACTGTAAGGGTTAAATGCTTAAAACACATTGCTCATAAACTGAAAAGATGACTAACAATAAGAGCTGTTCGTTCATGATTTGCTGCTAAATATCAGAAGCTAAAGATAGCAGAATAAACTTCTATACCCTGACTGGTTCCTGTGAGAGGTGTGTAAAGAGGCACCAATCAGAGTAGAGGGCTGTATTCCCAACCTCAGGGCCAGTTTTTCTTAGCTACAAATTAACCAGTTATGAAAATAGGACATTATACTCTTGAATGCTGCACAATACGCTGGAGACCTCTGGTATTCGAGGGAGTAAAATTCCAATTTAAATTTCAGTTAGTGTGAATTTGGGAAATTTTTATAGCAGTTACTATGCTCCACAATTGATCTTATTTTTCCTGCATAAGGCCATATTATAAAACATTTATATTTTTTATATATATATATATTATATATATATATATATATATATATATCCTATATAATAATTCGCTAAAACGTGTGTAACGACGAGGTCATGTGCACTAGAGACTGCCCGCGCCGCGGCTGATACCGAGCGTCCATGACTGCCCCGTGACTGGCTGGCAGTGGCACTGTAGCCCGTGTAACGGGCTCTTCAACTAGTGTATATTATATATACACACACGCACATACACACACAATTGTATTAGATACCTTTTGTGCCTAGTTATTAATGATAATAGAGATGCATCCTTGAAAAGTGACCAGTTTGAGATTATTGTTTATTTATTGTTATTTCACAAAAGTTTTACTTTTTTTATTTATAAAAATAAAACTATGATTTCAGGTTAGAAAATGCTAGAAACTCAAGATCTAGATAAAACTTAGTACAGTGTAATCAACCTACAGCTTTCTACCTTTTGAGGTCTACAACTACAATAATCCTCAACCATCCAATAGCTTGGTGGGGATTACTGGAGTTGTAGTCTCCAGCAGCTGGAGAACCAAAGATTGCCTTCCCCAGCCACAGAACGAATGCATGAGTTGCAGAAGTAAAATCAAAACACACTAATATGCATTATGTCTTCTCAGTCATATCCACATCAATCCGCCACCAATCTGCTATGCCTACGACGGGTTTATGATATTGCACTTGACACATCGACAATAGCTCATTTCCACATGGAAATGCAGGTTAATGAACCATTGCTGTATTCATGTGGGTGTGTTTACATGTTAATGTGGCTGTTCCCCACATGCACTAAGCTCCAATAGCAGCCTCTGTCAGAGTTCCAGTATCGCCTGCCTTAAGTTGGAGATGTTGAGACTGTCTAGTAGTTCTCTAAGCAGTTACAGCCATGGTCACCCCCAAAATTTATACAAATGCATGGATGTGGGTGTTCTTAGGTATCATTGTGCTGGATTCATTATTCCACAGAGTCACAAACACAGACATACATACAACAGATCTACATTTGAACCATTATACATATGACCAGGTAAATAGATCTAGAGAACATGCATAGTAGTGTGTCTCTACTGCAAAGGGGGTGTGCTCACCACAGCATTGAACCTTAGTGCATTCCCCCCAAGTCTGGGCATCTCAGGTCGCGCAAGATCCTACAGCTTCACTGCCAGAACTGAGATAACCACTAGCTTGCATGTTATTAACTCTTCCATGACTGTAGAGTATTTTCCTCTAGAACCTTTTTTTGGTTAAATTACACATCATGTTCCTGTGTCCCTCATACTTCTGTGTATCATCCCGCCCAGAAATATACATAGTAATCCTTGCAGAGCTGCAAAGTATAGTATTTGCATTTAGTGGAGATATACTGTCAAATGGGTATGTACAAGTCACCGCAATGTATGGGGTATAAGAATGAGACTAGACTGATCTAGGAAATGTGGGAGGGGAATGGGGGGTGTAAAGAACTGCAGAAACACTCAGCAGATAGACAAAGGCAAAAACTGAGCAATTAGCTCAATGATATTCTAAATAGGGGTTGAAGAAAAAATTAACTCCTTGGATCCTAGAGAGGTTTCTAATGTATTGCACTGGAAAACGTCAGTGTAAATGAAGGAGAGGTGCAAAGAAAAATAGGAAGTATGATTTTAGAGGTGGAAAAAAGGGTGCGTGAAAAGTGACAAAAGGAAATATTCTCCTTTTCACACTGTACCATAGAACTGACTAAAGCAAGGCTGGACAACTTGTGGCCCTCCAGCTGTGGAGGATTACAATTTCCAACGGCAGAACATGCAGTACTATGTGAGACTTTAAAAGGCAGATTAGTCATTGACATATATGGTTAGCAAGATGTTGTGCAGCAGCTGTGACCTTTTAGTGTCACAATTAGTTTCCAAAAATTATTCTGGATAGTGAGTTTCCAGATTGTTTTAAAACTAGTGGCAGATTAAAGGAATATTATTGTAAAATACTGTAAACTCCAGTTCCAATACATTGATATTCAGACTGTATTTTAAAGTGCATATGCTGTTTTCCAGGGTGCTGAGGAATACATTTTCCTTTATAGACCTACTTACCAGTTGGTGGAGACTTATCTAGAATGTAAGGGGTTGATATAATAGCAGACTGAATGTTGGCATTGCTTTTCCTTTAATATAAGGGCCAACTAGAAACAATTTCCCCAAATTAAAAACAACAGACATGTGCTTGGTTCAATTCCCTTAAAGGTTCTCCAGCTCCTAACCAGACCTCCCCATTAAAAATACATACTGTGGGGTTAATTTGATTCTAGTACATTCTTGAGAATGTTTTTTCCACCGTATGTGCCCAACCTGAAAGTGGAGGTTTGTCTCCTCAAATATTTATCAAAATAACTTTAACCCTCTGAGTGCCAGAGGGGTATGCACCGCATTGCAGAGCAATGCGTTGAGTACCCCTCTGGCACGCAAAGGGTTAAAGAAATCTGAAAGACGGGAAATTCATGTTTATGTTGCTCTTACATACATAAAGGGGAATGTCCTATTACATGGTTCCCAGATCATTCCTTTAACCCTTTGACTGCCAAAGAGTTAGGCAATGCGATGCGTACCTCTCTGGAATTCAAAGGGTTAAAAGAGGACGCATTAAAAACGCCTTCTGCAGTTCTCCAGTTGTTAATTCCTTGGTTGCAACTGTCCTCATCTCAATGCAGCAGGCATTTTTCATTTGTCCTTGATTATCACTCAACCTTACATATTAGGAATTGTTCTTGTTAATGTCCTGCGCTTGTTGATAGTTAAAATCTGTATACATACACATTACTGTTACTTACTTATTAAGATTCTTAGAGCTATTGAAGCAATTTGATTGCTCCTGACAGAACTTGCAATTACTTGTACGGAAGGAAAAGGAGGTCTGAATATAGGTTACAACAGTCTGTGTGGGAGGCCTCAGATGTCACACTCCTGCGGAAAGCGTGTGACTGGACGACGCAATGAATGAAAGGAGGACAGGCCAATGCTAATGTTCATATGGTGACTAGACTCTCTGTCAGTAATGGATGTGTGTATGATTCACCTATTGGTTCAGACGGTCTGATTGACAGAAATACGGAGCAATAGTGCACAACATTGTGGCGGGTGGAAGACTCCATTGGCTAGTTTATTGTTGTGTACTGGTGCTGTAGGATATTAGGAAGTCTATTGAAAGAGGCTAACAAAACTGACGTATAGAATAGGTGAAAATTCAGTCATGTAAGTGGGGTGGTACAAATTGTGATGGAAATTAATTTGCAAGAGTAGAGTAATACTATATATTTTATCGAAATGTATAAAAGCACTGTGATCGAATACAAACTGAAGCTATAGTAAATGTTATGCCGCACATCAGGAGTGGACAATCTGTGTCACCCCAACTGTCCTTTGATTACATTTAAGTATTATCTTCAGCAGCGTGAGGATGATGGACGTTGTATTATATCAGTTGGAGCGGTACAGGATACTAACCCTCGTGATACCTTCAGATTAACTGACTTGGGGGGGGTTGCAAAAATAAAAATTGTCTTCTATTACTTCACGCAATCACAAGGAATATAAAGTCCCTTTTTTCCCAAAAAATGTTATTCTTATTATATGAAGTGTCAACTGTATACAGGGCTTAGGTTTATTTAATTAAATATATTTTCAGCTGTTGGGTTTGGCAGGGAAGATGAACAATGGGATAAGATGCATTTTATGTCTTTGGGATTAGCCCGTATTTTAACACATTGAGTTGCGTAATCCTCTGGCACTGAAAGGGTTAAATATATTGATTGTGATAGGAAACTGTTAGGAAAGGTCTGTTAGCTAGGGTTTATGACGTTATATAATCCCAGTGTTGTTTGAACAATATATTGCTGTCCCCTTGGCAGCATTACTGAATTTTTATAGTTGATGGATACATTCAGTTATATTTGTTTACGTTTGCAGCCTTCTTCATTTAGAGTAGTGTTACCTTCATATTACATTGCCCATTGAAGATCTCGTCGTCGTCTTCTTCTTGCTGATAGATTTTATCCATCAGCACTGATTTTTGATACGGAGGCTTGAGTCTCACTACTCCATCTTCTCGGGTTGGGTTTGAAGTCGCAGGTTTGGATTCTTCTTGGTCTGTGTCGACTTGTCACAGTTGGGTTGGTTTCACAGGGTCTTCGCTGTGATGGGCTGCGGGTAGCGGTCATTGAAGATCTCGTAACGAATGAAGGATTTAACCCTTTGGTGTGTGACACAGTGATCTTTTTCTGTCACTCTTTGCTGTGCTGCGCTCCCATTGACTGAGCTTGTTTGGCCCGCCCAGTATGGCCTTTTTTATACCCGGCCTTTGGCACCTGTCTGGTGCCCTTTCGTGGTGTTCCTGAGCCAGTGTTACTGTATAGCTGTGTTCCTGCCTTCCTGTGTACTGATTTGGCCCATCTGACTATGCTCCTTAGTTTCTGCTCCATGATTCGACCCGGCCTGGCTGATGTTCCTGCTCCGTGATCTGACCCGGCATGTCTGACGATCCTGCTCCGTGATTTGACCCGGCCTGGCTGACGTTCCTGCTCCGTGACCTGACCCGGCTACGTTGACGACCCTGCCTGTGTTCCTGCTGAGATCCTGTTCCAGTGTCACCTGGGCGACATTCTGACTTCCGCTGTGCTGTTTGCAGGGCTGACAGAGTTGTTGCCTCCTATGTACTGGGCCTTCCCGTTTACTCTTGCTGAGCATTGTTGCCTCAGTTACTCTGGGCCTCTGTTAACACTTACAGAGCACTGAGCCTTCCGTTTCCACTTGCAGTGCACTGTTGCCTCCATTCACTCAGCCTCCGTTAACACTTTCAGAGCCGTTGCCTGTGTTCACTGAGCCTCCATTTACACTTGCAGAGCCGTTGCCTCCGCTACCCTGAGCCTTCCTCTTACACTTGCAGAGCCTTGTAGTCTCCGCTACTAAGAGCCTCCCGTTAACAGTTGCAGAGCATGGTGGCCTCCGATTAACCTTGCGCATCTGTTTACACTTGTTGGGCGCAGTAGTCTTGTTACAGCACTGGTTGGGTGCGATTGGCTCCATACACCTACTCTCGCAGTGTAGTTGGTCTCCGTTACAACACCGGAGAGGTGCTATTGGCTCTATACAGCTAAGTTCTTGCAGTGTAGTTGGTCTCCGTTACAGCGCCAGTTTGGTGCTATAGGCTCTATACTCCTCAGCTCTCGCAGTGTATTTTGGTCTCCGTTAACGCACCGGGTGGGTGCTATTGGCACTTAACATCTCAGCTCTTACAATGCACTTAATCTCCGTTTACGCACCGGTTGGGTGCTAGTGTCTCCAAGCTCCTAAGCTCTTGCAGAGTATTCTGCAGAGTATTATGCTGAGCAGTTCCCTGCTCATCATAAGCAGTAGTCTCTGTCCTGTTCCATTTACTGGTGTTCTCACATCTAGCTCCACTATATCGCTCCTTTTCCAGCTTATGGGTGTGTCAAACACACGACAACAGAGACTGATTTGATTTCTATGAACTTTAACCCTTGAGTACCCTGTATGCTAACTTATGCCTGTCCTATGACAATATATATTTATTTCCCTGTATACTGGGCCTGAGAGGGCATCTGTACTTTACTGTCTAATTTCAGTCATTCTGTATTGCCTATAGAGGGCAGTCTTTCTTGTCTTTTAATAAAACTGTGTTTTATTCTAACCTGCTGGTCTGAGTGTCCTACAAAACCGTTACAGATGTACTTAAAACTTGAGACAACTCACCACGTCTAACAAGTGGAGATCTCTCTCCTTGTCAGACGTGGGGTCAGGGCAGAAAGAAGGCACCACAATCTCCTGATTGATGTGGAACTCTGAAACCACCTTTGAAAGAAACTCCTGAGAAGTGCGGAGCACAGCCTTGTCCTTGGGAAACACCAAATAGGGTGGTTTACAGGACAAAGCATGTAACTCCACGACACAGCGAATGGAAACAATCTCCAGCCGAAAGTCCATTTTCCACGTTAACAGGCGTAGAGGAATAGTAGCCAAGGACTCAAAGGGACGGCGCTGAAGAACGCCCAAAACCCACGGAGGAGTAGGAGTCTTGAAGGCAGGACGAGTATGAGCAAAGCCCTGGAAGAAAACCTTAACATCAGGAAGGACGTGTTATGGTTTTCAGAACACTCAGACCAGTAGATAAAATAAAACACAGTTTATTAAATGAGAAATAATGCGAACAATCGCCCTCTACAGGTGACAGCAATAATAGCACCGTATATACAAATGTACTCAAAGGCCCAAATACAGAAACAAGGAGCACACTATATCATAATACAGATAATAGCAAGATGGACACAAATGGGTTAAATTGAACAATCAGTCCGTCTCAGCTGAGGGGTTTGGCACGCCCAAAATGGTGAAGTGAGGTGCTGTGTAGATGTGAACAGCACAGAGTTCATAAGATGGTAAGGTAATAGATGTTCAGTGACCAGCAAACGCCTCAGCAGAACCGTGTCCCAATATAGCCCCCACAGGCGTACCTAATGAGTCAACTGATACTGCAGGTGCAAGAGTATGTAGCCCCCACAGGCGTAATTGGAGAGTAGCCTGAACTGCAAGAGCTGGCGTTTAGCCCCCATGGGCTTATAACCGGAGACCAACATTGAGCGTGACTTGAGCCAGTAGCCCCCACTGGCGTATACCTTCAGAACCTGCCAGAGCTTGGAGCCTACCCCTTGCTTCCTCTCAGAACCAATAGCCGCAATAGAGACCTCCGGTAACCAACGTAATACCGAGAGCCAAAGGGTGCCCAACCGGACCGACAAGAAGTGACTACTCTGCAGTGTATCATTCGAGTCGCCATCCACGCTAGCGGCCAACTCAGCAGAAGTAGCACAGTAACATAAAGGCTCTATACCGGGGAATGAGGCTCTGCTGGACAGAGGCGGCACTGCAGGGGTTAAAAGGTACGTTTAACAATCGAAGGCTCAGTATGGTGAATAAGCTCTGCAAGCGTACGGAGGCTCAGTAGAGTGAGCACAGCTCTGCAAATCAGCACGGGACTCTGCACTGGATAAAGGCAACACCGGAATGTAATGGTCACACTGATCCTGGCACTCAGCACAGCAGGAGTAAGAATGTTGCGGCGGCGACAACAGGAACACGCAGGTCGCTGGAACAGGCCATAGTCGATCAGAGAGCAGGAAGTCAGCCAGGCCGGGTCGTAGCACGAAGGAGGTTCTCAGACAAGCCGGTACAAACACGATCAGGAATGTCAGCCAAGCCGGGTCGGGTAACAGAGGTGGTTCGCAGACAAGCCGGGTCAAACACAATCAGGATCAATGGAGCGTAATCAGGACAGGCCAAGTCGGTACACAGGAATCCGGAACAGGAACACAGCAACAGCAAGACTGGCTCAGATACACCACGAAAGGGCATCTGACAGTTGTCATGGTCAGGTATAAAAAGGTCATCAGGGGGCGGGCCAAACCAACTCAGCGAATCAAAGTATACCACAGATGAGAGTGACAGGAGGATCACAGGCACTGTGATAGGATGGCAATGCGTCTCTGAAAGAAAACAGAGAGAGCAGAAGTCTGAACCTTAAGGGAACTCAAACTGAGGCCCTTATCTACACCGTCCTGCAAAAATGCCAGGACCGTAGGCAGATCAAATTCCTGAGACAGGTCCTTATCAGCACACCAAGACAGAAAGGTCGACCAGACGCAATGATAGATCTTGTAACAAACAGGCTTGCGGGCATGGAGCATAGTAGCCACCACACCAGAAGAAAAACCTTTCTTCTTCAATATTGAGGATTCAATTTCCAAGCCATCAATGGAAGCCGATGAACGTCCTCCTTCCACAGGTAATCCTGTAGAAGAAGATCCGGATGGCAAGGGAGCCGGAATGGCTCCGCCACTGACAGATCCAGAAGCTCCGGAAACCAAACTTGGCAAGGCCAGTATGGAGCAATCAGAATGACTGGACAGTGCTCCAGTCATAATTCACGTAACACCCTATGCAACATTGGCAGGGGAGGAAATATGTAGGCCAGAGTAAATAACCAAGGAATGGACATAGCATCCACTGCCAGATCTAGAGGGTCCCTCTATCGAGAGCAGAACCTCGGAACCTTCCAGTTGTCTTATCGCCATCAGGTCGATGTAAGGAAGACCCTACGTCTGAACAATGAGGGTGAACACCTCTGGGTGCAGCTCCCATTCTCCGCTGTCCACTGTGTGTCGACTGAGGAAGTCCGCCATGACGTTGTCTATTCCAGGAATGTTCACTGCGGATATAGCAGAAACGTGTTCTTCTGCCCAGGGCAAAATAGCCTTGACCTCTAACCAAGTGGTGAGACTTCTTCTTCTGCCCTGCTTGTTCATGTAAGCCACGACCGTGGCATTGTCAGACTGTACCTGGACTGGACAGTTTTCCAGCTGAGATGTCAAATGACGAAGAGCATGGAATATTGCTCAAAGCTCCAACATGTTGAAGGGAAGGAGAGATTCCTCCAGACACCACCGACTCTGAGCACTCAGGCGACCCAGGACCGCTCCCCAGCTGGAGAGGCTGGCATCCGTTGTCACCGTGGTCCAGAAGGATACCAGGAAGGACTTGCCCTTCAGTAGATTGTAGAGGTCGAGCCACCACGACAAACTCAGTTCCACATGAAGAGGGAGGGATACTGACGTCTTCAGAAGGTCCAACTGATCCCCGCACACCTGGATCACAAACCTCTGGAGTTCCCTGGTGTAAGCCATGGCAAACAGGACCGCTTCTATGGTGGAAATGAACTTCCCCCGCTAGAGAGGAAAGCTTCTTGGCTGGAACTGGATCTAGAGCCAGAACAGTGGAAACCCTGTGGGCGATCTGGTGAGCCACCTCGTCTGTGAGAAATACCATGCTCTTCTGAGTATGGAAGAAAAGGCCCAGGAAGACCAGATGCTGGGATAGGACAGGTCTGACTTGTCCATGTTGATGATCCACCCATGATGAGTAACAGCATGAATGCAGTTCTGAACCTGCTAATGAAGAAGTTCCGCAGAAGGGGCTTTCAGAAGCAGGTCGTCATTGTATGGGGTAACGCTGATGCCGTCCCGGTGGAGGACGGACACTAAGGCTCCCAGGACACAGTTGAAGACTGGAGGAGCTGTAGTCAGACCAAAGGGAAGAGCTGAAAACTGAACATGCCCTTGGTCGCAGGCAAATTTGAGATACTACCTGCTCTCTGGATGAATGGCAATATGAAGGTACATCTCCTGAAGATCCAGAGAGGCAAGGAATTCCCCTGGGGATATAGCAGCAATCACCATCCTTAGAGACTCCTGGTGATAATAAGTCCGGATCACAAAGGAATTGAGATCCTTCAAGTCCAAAATGGGACAACAACCACTGTCCTTCTTGGAGACCACAAAGAGGTTTGAGTAAAAACCCATACCTCTGTCCTCAACTGGGACCGGCTCTAAGACATCCTTGTCCAGAAGGGCCTGGTTAGCGCCGTTGAAAAGATGGCGTTTCTCTGCTCCATGAGGCGTATGAGAAAGAAAGAAGCAAAAAGAAGGAAGAGAGACAAAAGGGATCTTGTACCCTTCCGTCACCACCTGTAAAACCCATGGGTCTGCCACTGAATCCTCCCAGATGCTGTGGTAGTGACGCAGACGGCCACCCACAGCAGAGTGGGGACCTGGGTTCGGTGAGTCATGCCGAAGAAGGTTTAGAAGCCTTAGGCTTGGAGGAGACCTTGAGCTTCCACTGCTGTTTGGGCTTTGAGGAGGCACGTGGAGCTGAGGGAACCGCCTGACTCGCCGGACGTATCTCAGTCTGAAAGGAATGAAAAAAAATGATTAAGCTCGAGAGGCACTTTCTTTCTGGGGACCAAAGGCAAAAGTGATCCTTAAGATCTGGCCCAAACAATGAAGTGCCTTAAAAAGGAAGGAGAGCAAGGCTTTGTTGGAAGCAGTGTCAGCAGACCAGATCTTGAGCCAAAGAGGTCGTCTGGCAACCACAGACATGGTGGAAACCCTAGCCACCAAACGGATGGCATCAAATAAGGCAGCAGAAACATAATGTTGGGCCTCAGAAATGTTGGCGAGAATTCACAACATATCCGAAGTAGGAGTACCCTGATGGACAGCCAGGGTGAGTTGTTCAGCCCAGACCGCAATGGCCCAGTTAGCCCATGCTGCAGCGAACGTGGGACGCATGGCAGTGCCAGTGCTGGCAAAAATGGACTTGAGGGAAACCTCAAGTTTCTTGTCAGTCCAGTCTTTCAGAGCGGAGGCATCAGAAACTGGCAAAGCAGTGGACTTAGCCTGGAAATTGGAGCTTCCACTTTGGGCAGATTAACCCACTGAGCAAGCGCCGCCTCAGAAAAGGGGTAAAGCTTGGCAAAGTTCTTGGAGACAGAAGGTTTTCTGTCTGGGGATTTCCTCTCTTCAGACACAAGGCTGTCAAGAGTGGGGTTAGGTGGAAAACAAGTAAGGGGCTTTTTAGGCTCCTGAAATACATCTGAGGGATCAGAAGAAACCTTCTGAACTAAGGGAATGTTTAGGGTAGTCAAAACAGCCCTGATCAAGTCCTCAGCCGAGGGCTCAGGATCGGCCACAAAGGAGTGTCCAAAAAACTGAGAGGAGCCCACAGCAGAACATTCCTCAACATATGAATCCACTAGCAGTTCCTCCTCAGAGGAATCTGATATGTCAGGTACTCCCTGTAGTTTTGGCAGGGAAGACTTGATGGAAGAGGGGATCTGCCAAGAGTGGAAGACCCCCTGTAACTGGGATGGAAAGAGATGCAATGTAGACCTAAGGTCCCTAGCAGCACCCAAACTGGCTCTAATGCATGCCTGGAGTTCCCTGGGAGACTCTCAGGGACATCTGAATATGCTGGGCATAAATGACCTGAGAATTCTCTAGGTAACACTGAATGACAGGAAGAGCAATGCGCAACGGGGGATACAGAGACCCCAGCATCCTTGATCTTAGGCCTGGCCCCAAGACTTGCGTAAGACACTGGAAATGGCTCAAAATGGCTTCCGCGGCAGGAGCCAATCAGAGACAAGCGCGCAAAGCAAGCTCTCATGAGAAATGTAGTTTTCCCAGAAAAAGTACCCCAACAGTGCCCGAAGCCCCCTGAGCCCCCCAACACACTAGAAACATGAACCGGATGATAGAGCAAGAGTAGACAATAAAAATGAGCCATCTCTGAAGTCGCTAGGTGGAGCGGTTGCAGAGATATGTCCCAAACTGTACAGTCCCATAAGAGTGAATGGAGCAATGGCGCCTATGCAGTAAAGCGCGCATTTCAAATTTTACAACGTTGAAACAGTAAAATAAAAATACATGAAACATAACTAGAACATGTTAGGAGACCCAAAAAACACTGAACCAGTAGGGAAAATGTAAAAAAAAAACCTAAAAGATGCAAAACCAGCAGTTAAAGGGTTAATTATCACATAAACCTGCTCCAAACACAGAACAGACATACAGATAGACCCAACAAGTGCAGGAGTGTGCAATAGGAACTCCAAAGGAAAAAACCACCGTGTGGAGGGGCACTGTGGGACATGTGGACCTGCAGCACTCAAAGGGTTGCTCACCTTTCCTGCAGATCTTCTGTCTTCAGATTACCGTGTAGTAAGAAGAAGTGTCTGTGGGCAACTCCTGTGGAAAGAACTTGAACCCAAGATTCCCCCCCAGGGCTTAAGGTCCACAAAAAGCACCTGGATACTGAGCTAGCCACATTAAAGGGCATTGTCAGTTATGGTAATACGCCTAATGGCGGTATTCCATTTTTAACTGAAAAATAAAAAACTTCTATAGCTATAGCAGAACTGTTCTCTTGCCTGTGTTATCTTCACCAAGGAAGAAATTTTTCTGGAGGTTGTTGGCTAACTGCAGCCAAGGAGGGAAGGTAGGCTCCACCCCCTGCTATCAATTCTAGGATTGTTCCTGCCTACTTAAAGAGGCGGATCACCTACCCAGAGTTACCAGTAACCTGTACTGGACGACAGAAAAAACAATTTACTCTGTGCCTATTTTTACATAGCATAATTATTAGCACAGATAAATGGTATTCCTCAGAACTGATCATACCCTGATCACTTTTTGGAGCAAGCAACACAAAGCATCTATCTTGTAATTTAACCCTTTGAGTGCCAGAGGGGTACAGAACGCATTGCAAAGCAATGTGATCCATACCCCTCTGGCACTCAAAAGGGTATAAAGCTTTGTTAATTGCAGGTGTAGCACTTAAAATTAATCCTTTGTATATATTTATGCATGTAATTCTATATGTACATTGCCCTTTCTGTGTCATAATGCAACACATATTCCCTGTGGTGTATTAGCCATTTTGACCCAACACATAATGCTCAGTTTCTTAGTTCACTTATCACGGTGCCCGTGATCCGTGCTGCTCTCTGCCTGTCACTTGCTGAGTATACATGATTGGCTATCTGTCTTTAGCCGTCCTCATACAGCCTTTTAAAACCCAGGATGAGCACTTCCAGTTTGCCCTTTCGTGGTGTTTCTGACTCCACTCTGCCTGACCTGCTTGTCAGATCTCTGGGCCTGTTTCCAGTGTTCCTGTATGCTACGTTCCGGTGTTCCAGTGTTCCTGTACATTAACGTTCCGGTGTTCCAGTGTTCCTGTACATTAACGTTCCGGTGTTCCAGTGTTCCTGTACATTAACGTTCCGGTGTTCCAGTGTTCCTGTACGTTTATGTTCCGGTGTTTCCAGAGTTCCAGCGTTCCTGTGTGCCTGTATTCCAGGGTTCCTGTGCTCCAGCACCGTGCGGGTTAACTTGTACAAATGTTTGAGTCTCGTGCTCCAGCTGTCGCTTCGGCGACATTGTTCTCCTCGCTATTTGCATCACATTGTTGTTTCCAGCGTGCGGACGCTGGTTTACTCCACTAACCTGGTTGCAATACACATTGAAGGTTCCGGCGTACAGACGCTGGTTTACTCCACTAAACCTGGTTGCTATATACATTGTTGATCCCAGCGTGCGGACGCTGGTTTACTCCTCTAGACTGGTTGTGAGATACATTGTTGATCCCAGCGTGCGGACGCTGGTTTACTCCACTAGACTGGTTGTGAGATACATTGTTGGTTCCAGCGTGCGGACGCTGGTTTGCTCCACTACCTGGTTGCAATCCAAATTGATGGTTCCAGCGGGCGGACGCTGGTTTACTACACTAAACCTGGTTGCGATAATACATTGTTGGTCCCAGCGTGCGGACGCTGGTTTACTCCACTAACCTGGTTGCAATATACATTGTTGGTCCCAGCGTGCGGACGCTGGTTTACTCCACTAGACTGGTTGCAAGATACATCGTTGGTTCCAACATGTGAACGCTGGTTTGCTCCAGTACCTGGTTGCAATACACATTGATGGTTCCAGCGTGCGGACGCTGGTTTACGCCACTAAACCTGGTTGCGATATACATTGTTGGTCCCAGCGTGCGGACGCTGGTTTGCTCCATTAAACCTGGTTGCGATATACATCATTGGTCCCAGCATGCGGACGCTGGTTTACTCCATTAATCCTGGTTGCGATATACATTGTTGTTCCCAGCGTGCGGACGCTGGTTTACTCCACTAGACTGGTTGCGATTTACACTGTTGGTTCCAGCGTATGGTCGCTGGTTTGCTCCATTAAACCTGGTGGCGCTATTTACCATTAGTCCCAACGTGCAGACGTTGGTTTGCTCCTGTACATCCAGTACTGTGGTCAGTCGCTGTCCACTTCCTTGCAGTTGTCTGATTATCCTTGACAATAGACTTCTGCTGATTAGACCTCTATACTTATGCTCTCTGCTGTCTTAGTCACCTGACAGCTGGTCTACTTGCTCAGGCTGCCCTGCCCGGTATTGGTGAGGCCGGTAGATCCTTGACGACACCATCCTGTAGGTTGCCTCACCCGGTATTGGCAGGGCCGGTAGAGCCTACTACAGTACTCCTTTGGGCTGCCCTGCCAGGTATTGGTAAGGCCGGTAGAACCTTGTATATTACCATCTTTAAGGTTGCCTTACCCGGTATTGGCAGGGCCGGTAGAGCCTACATTTTGCATGCCATTGGGCTGCCTTGCCCGGTATTGGTAAGGCCGGTAGAACCGGTATACGTCATCTCACTGTTGCCTTACCCGGTATAGGCAAGGCCGGTAGAGCCTGTCATTTAACTGTCACTTGGGTTGCCTTGCCCGGTATTTAGGCAAGGTCGGTAGAACCTATTGTATGTTCTATTACTGTTGGTAGAACCTATTGTATATTCTGTTACTGTTGTTTGTTATGTATGTTTACCCTGCAGGGACTGCCTTTAACTTTTAATAAAGTTAAGTAATTTTACCAAACCTTAAGTCTGAGAGTCTTCAAAAACCGTGACATCACTACACTTAGGGCTCTGTGTTCAAGGGAAAAAGTAGAGTAATTCTGCTGCAAACCAACTGCAGTAGAAGGGGTACATAATTCCTATTTGTTTAAATAGTGTTTTAATCTCTTGACTAGTAGAGAGACCTGCAGTGCATTTCTTCACAATGTGTTGGAGACGTTTCTAGTATTCAAAGGATTAAAACACCCTTTAAAGGGACAGTAATGTCCCATACAAAAATGGTTCTAGTTTTGTAGAGGTTAAAACAGTATACTATATGCCACAAATCGTATGTCTCAAACTGCTATGGTTTGAGAGGTATTTGCTTTCAAAGGTCCCCCTCCCTCCCCTTCTCCTGATGTCAGCTGTAAAACTGACTGCAGGAGATTTGAGTCATGCGACTCGAGGAGGCTCTTCAGCAGAGCCGAAATTGCGTTATTTAAAAAGAATTAATTGGAACGGTCTACAAAGTGTGCTAGCAAACCAGGCACACTTTGTAGACCTTTCCATTGTAGTAATTATTTTCCTATAATGTGATTTCAGCTCTGCTGCAGAGGTGTGGCTGGTCCCCAGACAGGATCTCCTGCTCTCAGCACATGCTGTCATCAGGAGAAGGGGAGGCAGAGGGGGAACTTTGAAAGCAAATATCTCTCAAACCATAGCGGTATGAGAAATAGAATTTGTAGCATACAGTTAAATTTTTTAACCTCTACAAAACTATAAAAAAAAAGTATGGAACATTACTGACCCTTTAAATCAAACTGTATTTGTCTTATATGGTTAGTGTGGGAAAACTATCAGATGTTTACTAGTCAGAGAAAAAAGCTACTAGTCAGGAGTATAAAACCTACTGGCCCATTTAATGCTGAACACAGAACAGTATCATTTCTTACTGGTCTGCTAGAATTATTTATTAATTGCAAACGAGGAAAATTCCAGGCCTGTTTAAGGTGAATAAGGTTTGCACCAGAATTTCATTTTAAACCTAGGGGTCTTTGTTTTAACAGAAACAGTCATATGATGTCCTTTTCCCCACTACATCAGCTTGAGGCCTGATACTCTTAACTAGCTTTAGATTTGACCTTACTCTTACTGACTCTTGAAGGCTGGTTATACAATCCTGGTGTAAAGCATAGTTCACAGCACAGATACATAACCCTAGTTATATTTTCTGAGTATTCTTGAGATGACTCACCTGAATTCAGAACTAGAAGACTTACAATAATTTTTGGTTAGCATTTTTTTTTATTGTATAAAAGACACATATAGCACTGCATGTATATAGAGGAGTGGTTAAGGCTTTTGTATAAACTCTGCAATGTGTTGTAAACATCTCTAGTGTTCTGTGGGAATTCTGGGGATCTTGGTTTGTCCCAGAACTGCTCCTCTTAACCTTTAAATATAAGACCCACTGATGTTTGTGCAAGGATATATCCTGTACTTGATGGCAGGTCACGGTTAGGAGCAGGAGCCCTGTTGCGGGGAGGCATACACCAGTATAAAGCAGTACTAACTGTAGGGGTAGGAGGGTGACTGCAGAGCCCCAGCTGTAGCAGTATACACAGGGGCAGGTCCAGATGTGTAAAGCTGGAGTAGCTGAGTATGACATGGAGAAGGATAGTAACGTACCAGTACCTATGATGGAAGAGTAACCAGGTATGACCTGGAAATTGATAGCAGGGTTCCTTTAGCTGTTATGGTGGCTTAGCCACTTATGACCTAACTAGCTGAACAGCCCGTTACATGGGCCACAGTGCCACTGCCACCTGGTCGGAGGGCAGTCACGCGCAGTAGAGTCTGCCCATGCCACAGCTGATACAGAGCTTGACGCTCCTTCGGAGCGTCCAGTTCTGTATCAGCCGCGGAACGGGCAGTCTCTACTGCGCATGACTGCAGCATGCGCAGCAGTGTCTACTGCGCATGTCGCAGCGTTACACACGTTTTAGCGAATTATTATATAGGATAGCAGGGAACAAAGTAGCTGGATGTCACCTGTGTCGGTGCTTGGTGCCTTGCTCACACAAGTGCCATCTGGGTTGCTCATTCTCTCCCTTCTCCGTTATTCCGGATCCCTTGTCCTGATCTCTGACGTGCAGTCTTACGCCAGTTCTTGTTTTGCTCCTCTGTGCCTGATCATGTCTTGTAAGTCCCTATTCTTTTCTATTGTGTGTATCCTGTTGCTTACCATTGCTTCCACTTGGCCACTCTGTTGCTTACTGATTTGGAACTCTGTTGTACCCTGTTGCTGACCATTACCTCCACTTCACCACTCTATTGCCTGCTGATGGGACTCTGCTGTATTCTGTATAGTACTCGGCCTAGGCCGCAGCAAGGCCCGGTAGCGGGTATCCACTGCACCTGACCCACATTCTCTAGCATCATCCCCCTATTATTCTGCTCTGCAGACTTAGTCTTTTTTTCTGCATAGTGTGACACTCAATACAACCTAAAGCAGGATACATGAAATTGAAAAGCTGAAGAAGAGTACATGTGAGAAGCATCTACTTGCCCCCAGGTGTGTCTGCAGCCACTAACAGGATACAGGCAAAAACAAGGAATGCAAAGTTGTGAAAGCACTGAGTGTCACAAACAGGGCCAACAAAAATTAGCACTGAGGCTGTTGCTCAGCACACTTATATACCCGTGAGTGTGCACTGAATGTTCTGTGTTTGGCTGTATAGGCTTGAGAATAGTGTGCAAAAGTTGCAAAATACATACGCAAATGCAAAAACTGCTCAGCAATCTGACGGATAGCACAGCCACAATGTGAATATTCATTGACAGAGGTTTCTCCCAAGGAGTGACCACTGGGCACTCCTAGGTGAAATCTCTGTCTAGGAGAACTTGTCAGTAGTAGAATTACCATCTGAACCAGATGGGTCATTATCCATATCCAGATCAAATTCCACCAATGATACAAATGTAGTGCTAGAGGTGGATGGTTGAGTAAGTGGAACATGGGTGGTATGAGCAGAGGACAGAAAGAAGAAGAATGGATAGCTAATTGCCAGGATCAGAGGAGTATCATAGTAAGATGCAATATGGCTGGTCCATAGGGAGAGGGTGGCAGATTATTCTTTGTTTTCCTTAGAACCAACAGGGACTGGAGGAACACTGTGGGAAGAGGACACACAGCAGGAATGGAGGCTATATGTAGACAAAAAAAATCTGGTTAATGTACCCGAGAGTGATTCCCATATGCCCAGTAATGTCCATATCTGTCACAATAAAAAAAGGTGACAGAGTCATACTCCTTCTTTTCCTTTCTTCTGGTGAAACAGAAGTTCTCATAAGGCCTACTTGCTTTTTTGGTGCAGATATATTGGGCAAAGTCTATGGATAGCACTGGAACTCAGAAATTGTTTAAAGTGGCCTATAGAGAAAGATGTCTCCCAATGACATTCATTTAGGTGTCAGTTTTGGATAGGATTACCAGCTCTTCCAGGATACTTGTTATGTCAGTCAGGGTGAACTCATCATTTGAGTTGATCAGTGATCTGTGAACTGAAAAGCTAAACTTTCAATATTTGCTGGAGAAATTGAATAAGTATTTTGTGTGTGGAGTATTGTGGTAAGGGAGAGGTTAAAAAAAAGTTTTCCCCCCTCCCCTTGCTCTGTTGCTGTTACAGCTTACCTTGGATTCAGCTTCATCTACAGGTGCAAGGCTTCAAGCATGCAGCAGGCCTCTGTTTTATATGTTTGCTTCCTGTAGTCTCCTCCTACCTACTTCCTCCCTCTCAGCTGCTCCTCCTACTTCCTGTGGAGGGGTTTAAAAGGCAGACTGAGTCCTGACTCCGTTGCCCTTGCATTGTTGTTCATAGCAGTTCTATTACCTTGGGCTCTGTGTAT
The DNA here is from genome assembly GCA_037306005.1 of Rhinophrynus dorsalis. NCBI lineage: Eukaryota > Metazoa > Chordata > Amphibia > Anura > Rhinophrynidae > Rhinophrynus > Rhinophrynus dorsalis. The sequence continues at coordinate 169,597,457 of CM074722.1, forward strand.
GACCTGGCTAGTCTTCCATCCAACCTGGTCCTGACCTGTGGCTCTGTCTATTTTTTTGTCTATCCCTATAGTGGACACCCAACCTGGTGCAGACCTATGGCTCTGGCTGACTACCTGAACTGTGTGTGACCTGGCTTGTCTGACTACCCCCTCTAGTGCTGACTTATGGCTCTGTCTGACTATTCTTACGTTTGTTCCTTGTACCTAGCAGACAATCTAGTGTGGACCTGGGGCTCTGGTAGACTAGCTCCGATACTGACTGCAAGCGTGAGTCAGTTATCCATTTCCTTATACTGACTGCAGGAGTGAGTCAACTATCCATTTCCTTATACTGACTGCAGGCGTGAGTCAGATATCACTCCCTACTGACTGCAGGCGTGAGTCAGTACTCTCTCTTTGTCGGATCCAGTTTTCCTGTTCCTGCTCTTGTTTCTTGCAGAGACTACTAGTGGCTGAAGCCTAATCTCCAGCAGAGTGGTCAAGCTTGGCAGCCTACTATTCCTGATAGCAGTGCTCACTGGCTTGTAACCCTCTGCTTGCTACTTTTGTATATAGTGTGCTATATTTTTCTATTAGTAATAAATTTTGCATTTAACTATACTGTACTGACTCATGAGCGTTATTGGTGAAACCGTGACAGTTACACCATGGGGGTGGTTAATTGCTGGCCTGTATGTGGTGCATTTCTTCTTTAAATAACAGATACACTGTGAATATTTGAATGTGTGAATCTTGCATCAGTGTGTGAGTGCAGTGTGGTAAGTGTTGGGAATTTAATTAGCAGGGGATTGAAAATACAGGGGAATACACAGGGGAACACATTTCTCAACCTTATTGTGCAGATATTTTTTTTTTCTGCCTGCCCTTTAGCTTGTGGTAACTGGCATAATATGAGTGGTAGCATGATTGTATCACGGTGCCCGTGATTCTGACTATGCGACATTCCTACTTCCGGGTTTGTCTTGGCTGCCTCTTATTGGTTCTGGCTTGCTAGCCCCAACCAGGGCTTGCCTTTATATATGTCCTCCTGTCACCAGGCCGGGGCCCTTTCGTGGTATTCCTGACCTGACCTTTGTATCTGTGTTCCAGTTCCGTGTATGATCCGGTTTCGTCTGACTTTGCTCCTGTCTACGCACTCAGTGTACTGATCCAGGCTTTAGCTGACTACCGCTCTCTGTGTACCGACCCAGGCTTTGGCTGACTACCGCTCCTTGTGTACTGATCCAGGCTTTGGCTGACTACCGCTCTCTGTGTACCAATCCAGGCTCTAGCTGACTACCGCTCTCTGTGTACCGATCCAGGCTTTGGCTATTCAGCCTAGCGTCTGATTGTCGCTAGTGCTTCCGTTGTCCCTGTTGTGCCCTATGCCTTGCCTCTACGGTAGCTGCCAGTCGGTGTTTCTCTGTTGCCTCCGGTTGCACTTACTCTCAGCCTGTGCCTTATTGCAGCCTTCGTTACGTGCTATACAGTCTGTGCCCTCCGGTCACTAGTGGTGTTACCACTTGTCAGTCTGCTCCTAACTGTTGCCTCCGGTTGTGTTACTCTCAGCCTGTGCCTTATTGCAGCCTCCGTTACTTGCTATACGGCCTGTGCCTTCCGGTCACTAGCGGTGTTACCACTTGTCAGTCTGCTCCTACTGTTGCCTCCAGTTGTGCTACTCCAAGCCTGTGCCTCATTGCAGCCTCCGTTACATGCTATACAGCCTGTGCCCTCCGGTCACTAGCTGTGCTACCTCCTGTCAGTCCGTATATTTCGCTACCTCTGTTTGTGCGACTCCGGGGCTGCCTTACCCGGTTATTGGTTAGGCTGGTAGAGCCTCTTCTATTCCTTGTTGGCACCACTTACTAGGCTGCCTTACCAGGTATTAGGCAAGGCCGGTAGAGCTTCTGCTATTCCTGGTTGGCATCACTTACTAGGCTGCCTTACCCGGTTATGGGTAAGGCCGGTAGAGCCGCCTCCTATTCCTCATTGACACCAGTTACTAGGCTGCCTTACCCAGTTATAGGTAAGGCCGGTAGAGCCTATTTAACTCCCTACACTGAGGTGCCTGCCTTGCAGTATAGTTCCCTCCTCGGGCCTTTCCGGTTCTGTACTCTGAGGTTTTGTTCCTGTCTACGTTCCAGTCACATTTGCTTATTGTGTCAACTGTATTGCCCTGACCTGTGTCAGACCTTATATCTGTCCTCTGTGTAAGTCTGGACCCGTGTAGGGCCTTGTTGTGCTTTATATTGTTTTAATAAAGCTTCATTGTTTTATCCTACCAAATTGTCTGAGTGTTCAGTAAAACCGTGACAGATTGTCCATTTAAGCTGCCATATGTTTGCAAACCTGGAACAACCGTTCCAGAGTGCATACCTCTGTGGCAGATCTGAGCAAGCGGTCTCTCTGGAAGCTCGTATTAGAGATCTGGAGGGGCAAGTTTCAACATTGAGAGAGACGGCCAGTCTTGAGAGGGCAGTGGTACTGGGGGTGGAGACTGCATAAAGGAGTAGGTAGGCAGATGGGTTACAGTTAGACATAGCAATGGAGGGGGGCAGAGAATAAGGAGGACATTCCTGTGTTTACTAACCCTAACAGATTTTCTGCTTTGAATAATGATGTTGGGGATGTTGACACAGGAATGCTGAAGAGGACTGTTCTCTCTAACAGCTGGGAGAACAGCCCCTCTAGGTAGGGGATTCCATTATTAGGAAGACGGACAGAGTAATCTGTCACCAGGATCACTACAATCGAACAGTTTGCTGTCTCCCAGGAGCTCGGGTTCAACAAGTGGCAGATTGGATTGATTGTTGGGAGGGGCTGGGCATGACCCGGCTGTCATGGTACATGTTTGTACTAATGACAAAGTCAGTGGAAAATAGAGGTCTGTTAAGAAGGATTTCAGGGACTTAGGATATAAGCTTAAGCAGAGGACCTCTAAGGTAGTATTTTCTGAAATACTACCTGTGCCACGCGCTACATTACAAAGGCAACGGGAGATAAGGGAGTTAAATGTGTGGTTAAAGACTTAGTTTAAGCAGGAGGGGTTTTTAATTGTTTAAGTCAAATGGGTCAGATGCATCATTTAAAAAATATAAAGAATGTAATAAAATCTGTAAACACGCAATTAAGCTAGCTAAAATTGAAAATGAGAGAAATATGGCAAATGCGAGAAAGAAAAAGCCTAAACAATTCTTCAAGTATATTAATAACAAAAAAGTTAAGTCTGATATTCGTCCTCTTAGGACTGAGACAGGTGAACCGATTAGTGAGGATAAGGCTATGGCTGACATCCTAAATACATTCTTTGCTTCAGTAAATACAAAAGAAGCGGCAATGACAGGCTATGGGCACACAGACAAAACCACTGTGTTTCCTCCATCATGTACATGGCTTACTGAGGACAAGGCCCAAAAGAAACTTGAAATGGTTATGGTGAATAAAGCACCTGGACCTGACGGTATGCACCCAAGGGTAATGAAGGAGCTTAAGTCTGTAATAGCAAGGCCATTATGCTTAATATTTATTGATTCACTTTCATCAGGCATAGTGCCCTGTGATTGGAGGAAAGCTGATGTAGTTCTATTGTTTAAAAAAGGAGCATGATCCAAACCAGGAAATTATAGACCTGTGAGGTTGACTTCCATAATGGGTGAGATACTAGAAGGGTTACTAACTGACAGTATTCAGAACTATTTGAAGACTAACAATAGTATCAATAGGAATCAGCATGGTTTCATTAAGAATAGATCATGTCAGACTAAATTACTTGCATTTTATGAAAGAGTAAGTAGTAATTTGGACAAGGGAATTGCTGTTGATGTAGCATACTTGGATTTTGCAAAAACCTTTGATACAGTGCCTCACAACAGGTTATTGCATAAATGAAAAGGCTTCAGTTTGGGCGGTGTTATCTATACATGGATTTAGAACTGGTTAAATGATAGATAGCAGAGAGTTGTTGTAAATGGCACCTTTTCAAATTGGTCTAAAGATATAAATGGGTTGCCGCAGGATTCAGTCTTGGGCCCAATGCTCTTTAACTTGTTTATTAATGATCTAGAAGTCATAATTGAAAGTATTGTCTCAGTCTTTACTGATGACGCTAAGCTACGTTGGGAAATACATAGATAGCTGGATGTTTTTTCTCTGTCGAGGGATTTAGATAAACTGAGTGAGAGGGCAGAAAAGTGGCAGATGACATTTAATGTAGATAAATGTAAGGTTATGCATTTAGGCTGTAGAAACAAACATTCTACATATACTGTAAATGGGAAACAACTTGGGGAATCCTCAGAGAAATATTTAGGAGTACTGATAGACGATAGACTTCACAGCAGTGTGCAGAGTCATTCAGCTGCTACAACAGCAAAAAGGGTACTAGCCCGCATAAAAAGAGGTGTAGATGCAAGGGATGCTAATATTATCCTAGATCTGTATAAATCCTTGGTTAGGCCTAATCTAGAATACGGGGTACAATTTTGTTTTTTTAGTTCTTAAAAAAGGTATTGTTGAACTGGAAAAGGTGTAGAGACATGCAACAAAACTGATAAAGGGATTGGAGGATCTGAGTTATAAAGAGGGACTAGCCAAACTGGGTTTGTTTAAATGAGAGAAGATAAGTCTAAGGGGTGACATGATTACCATTTACAAATACATTCAAGGTCAATACAAAGCACTATCCAATGAACTATTTACACAAAGAGATAAGCTAATAATAAGAGGTCATCCAGTAAGACTAAAGGAAAGGCATTTTCTGCTAAAGCAAAGGCAGGGATTCTTTAGAGTAAGGGTGGTAAAGCTATGGAATTCTTTGTCTCGGGATGTTGTACTTGCAGATAATGCAACTGCTTTCAAAAAAGCAATGGATGCCTATCTAGCACAGAATAATATTGAAAATTATGACAGATGGCGTCAAAGCAGATAGGATGTTGATCCAGGGAAATATCTGACTGCCAATTAGAGTCGGGAAGGAATTTTTTTTGCTCACTTGGGGCTAAACTAGAAATTGCTCCAGGGTTTTTTTTGCCTTCCTCTGGATCAACAGGGGTGTTTTTGGCATGGGCTGGACTTGATGGACACATGTCTTTTTTCAGCCTTATCTACTATGTTACTACAAGTTGAACAGCCCGTTACACGGGCCACAGTGCCACTGCCATCCGGCCGCGGGCCAGTCACGAGCAGTAGAGACTGCCCGCGCCACGACTGATACAGAGCTGGATGCTCCTTTGGAGTGGCCAGCTCTGTATCAGCCGCGGTGCGGGCAGTCTATACTGCGCATGACTGCAGTATGCGCAGCAGTGTCTACTGCGCATGTTGCAGCATTACACACCAATTATCGAATTATTATATAGGATGTTAATGACTCCATGTCATGTAAATTCTGCATTATGTAACAAGTTACGATGTAATAGATTTGTAAACATAACCACAATGTTTATATTTTTCTAATATCATGCACTAAATCTCAAACAACTTTGTTTGTAGCTACAGTTAAAATTATTTCTGAAATGCCTGGATCCCCAGCGTACGTTGACGTCAAATTAGGATGGCCACATTTCCATTCTACCACTCAGGGCACACTTTGTAGACCATTCCAATGAAGTATTTCTTTCTAGATAACACTATTTCGGGTCTGCTGAAGAGTTGCCGTCCAGTCCCGGGACCAAGATCTCAGTCTCGGGCACTGATGTCTGTGAAAGGGGCGGGAGGGGGAAATTTAGAAGCTTATATCTCTCAAACTATACATGTTTGAGAGACGGGACGTACATCATTGCATTTATATTTTTAATATCTACAGTATTAAACTTTTTTAAAAGCATGCATTACTATCCCTTTAATACCTTGTATAAGTTACTAGCAACAGAAGTACATTGTTGCCTGTGCAAGAAGAAGCAGGGGGAACGGAGACTGTGCAAGTCACCAGCTATAGTCATAAAATCACACGTAGACTGTCTGACACTTTAGCTTTGGTCAACTGTCCACAGAAACATATACATGTCTGATACCACAGCTTTATACAACTGTCCACTGCTGACGGCTGATCCTCACATATGTTATGTGTCACCCCTTTTTGAGGTTGTTCCTTTGTGATCACATACATACCACAAAGTATGTGATCAGCTATTTTCTAGTGGCTGATTCTGGTTGATCAAGCAGAAACTGCTACATTGATACAGAAAGACACATCAAAAATCCAATCACTTGCACTGTGTGTGATTTATATGAAGCATGGTATGCAGGTCATATATACTCCATCTCCTTTCTGGCTCCCTCCCTCAGTGACTGAGAAGGCTGATAAGCATTTGTTCACTTTGTTAAACCTTTTGAATGTGAGATGATTGTGTAGAACATCGCTTAGCAATCTACTTAACACACATGTGGCACTCAGGGTGTTAATACATTATCTGGCAGACCTTTCCTTATTGAGGAATGTGGACCTGTGCTGGCTGTCTTCGGTCTTTCACTTGACTCTTCTAATGCACACTCTCATACCATGTGACTGAGTAATTGTATGAGATTGTCAGTTGGCAGTTGTAGTCCACGCAATTCTGTTGGTTAGGAGGTTGGTTATTGATCAGTTTGCCAGATTGCCACAGCAAATGCCTTTCACCCCAAGTAGGTGAATTGCTGGAGAAGTAAATGGCTTTATTAACTGGGGATTAATGAAAATGGGTGAATGACTTGTGAAGGTGAGAGGGTAATTTAAATGTAGTATAAAAGGGATGGGTGAGGAAGAAGGGGTGCTGTGTGGGTTTGTATTTTATAACAGAGGTAGGGTCCAGTGCTGGGTATGGAGAATGAGGGTATTTTGGTGAACTCCTAAACGGCGAAATACAGAAGCAAGATGCACGATACAGAGGGTCAGTAAAGTCATGAGAGAGGGTAAAAGGGAGGGACAGCGAAGTAGTTGTAGTACAGCGGTCGGAGAGACAATGTACAGGGGAGAGAGGGTGAAGAGGAGGGACAGGCAAGTCTTTGTAGAGATTTTGGCAGGAGTGACCAGGAGGGCTTGCCCATTACCCTGTTTATGTGCTGGGCAAGTAGTATGGAGGAGATTAGAATATCTCTTCCATACTGCTGACTTGGGTTGTGACTGTTTTTCAGTTAAGAAATGTAATCCTATTGGAAGATTTTAACTACCCTGAAATTGACTGGGGAAATGAAACTTCCAGCACAATAAAGGGAAATAGTTTTAAAAGTGTGCTTATTGACAAAGTCACATCCCAACTTTTAGAAGAGCCAATTAGAATGATGAATAAAAATGATGTGTTCTCTGTTGTCCAATATAGGTTACTGGTAACTTTGGGAAGGTGACCACCCCTTTAAGGTAGGCAGGAAAAAATTTGTAAAGAATTTGCTGGGTGGATCCTTTCTTCTCTCCTTAGCTGGTCACCAGCCAATCCCCTTCCAGTTAGATTGTTTCCTTGTTCAGGAAAGGCATGAGAAACAGATCTGCTATAGTTTTAGCTTTTTTGTATTGTTTTCTGTTAGATATAGATTACCACCATTAGGAGGATTACCATCACTGACAATTCCCTAGTGGATAGCTCAGTTTCCAGGTGCTATGTGGACCTTAAGCCCTGGGGGGGGGGGTAGGCAGCAAATCTCGCACACCATGTTCTTTTCTCAGGTGTGGCCTACTGAGGCTTCTTCTTTACACATGGTAATCTGAAGACAGAAGACCTGCTGAAAAGGTGAGCAACCCTCTGAGTGCTGAGGTCCACATGTCCCACTCTTCCCCTCCGCACAGGGGTCTCCTTTGGAGTTCCTAATACATATTCTTGCACTCACTGGGTTTATCTGTAAGTCTGTTAGGTGTTTTGGAGCAAGTTTCTGTGGTAACTTAACCCTTTGGTTGCTGGCACTTTCCCTACTGGGTTCAGTGTTTATTGGGTTCTGGTAAGGTGTTTTACTGTTTTTTGCTGACTTTTTAACTTCATAGTAAAACGTTGCAAAATTTGAGTTCTGCGGGCTTTACTGCGTAGACGCCATTGCTCCATTCACCTCTATGGGACTTTACAGTTTGGGACATATCTCTTCAACCGCTCAACCTAGCGACGGCTAGGTTTGTCTGCCCTTCCTCTACTATCCGGTCAATGTTTTGGGTGTGTTGGGGGTCTGAGGGGGCTTCAGGCACTGTTGGGGTACTTTTACAGGGAAAACTACATTTCCCATGAGTGCTTGCTTCACACGCTCGTTTCTGATTGGCTCCCGTCGCAGCAGTCATTTTGAGCTTTCCCATCACGAGTATCCTATGCAGGGCTTGGACTCTCCTTCTCTTCTCAGCAGATTAACCCTTCGCCTGCCAGATAAGTGCATTTTAGCGATTTCTGGGGTGAAGTTTTAATCATACACACTGTATTTGGGCAATTCCTTTTACTTTAAACATTTTGACACTGTGAGAATGTCTGTTCCGTTGGAGCTTGGGGCTAGACCTAAGACTGAGTATACTGGGGTGTCTGTGTCCCCCATTGCGCATTACTCCTCATGTCAATCAGGGTTGCCTAGAAAATACTCAGGTCATTTATGCCCAGCATATGCTGCTGCCCCTGAGTCTCCCCCAGGGACCTCCAGCCATGCACTAGAGCCAATTTGGATGCAAGAGTTTAAGGCTACTGCCAGAGACCTCAGGTCTACCTTACAACCTTCCATCCCAATTACAGGGGGTCTTCCAGTCTTGGCATCCCCCTACTCCTGTCTTCTCTGAGGAGGAACTGTTGGTAGATTCTGATGAAGGGGAATGTTCTGCAGTGGTCTCCTCACAATTCTTTGGGGACCCCTTTTGCGGCTGATCCTGATACAGGGCCGGTGCAAGGATTTTTGTATACACAGACGAAGGTGCATTTTGATGCCCCCACCCCCCTCCGACCCAGCCACAATCCCCTGCCCCGCCCACATCTTCACCTCCACACTCTGCCCACCTCCGCACTGCCCACCCATCATCCTCCTCCACATTGCCCACACTGTCCACCTCCACATTGCCCACCTCCACACACTGTCCACACTGCCCACCTCACCTTAAGCACACACTCTCTCTCTCTGACTAAGCACACTGTCTCTCAGACTAAGCACACAATTTCTCTCTCTCTCTCTCTCTCTCTCTCTCTCTCTCACACTAAGGGGAGTTGACCTACCTGACTTCTAGAAATATTAAGTGGCCTCCAGTCTGACTGCTTTGACAGCTCTAGTGTCAACCCATTCACCCCCCGACTGGGCATTGATTGACTCCTCACATAACATCGCCTGCCAGAACACTTAACACCTTCGCTGCAGTTTACACTCATCGGACACTTATTGGCTCACCCAGGGCACCACTATATCCACATAAAGTATCCTTTAAATCTGTGGGGTAGCTGTGACAGTATACAGTTCCCCCGTGTATTGTACGCTAGCCTACACATTCCATAATCCTCAGCCAGCCAATCAGAAAGAATTTTGTTATCTGAAAGTACGTAGGATTACCATCCATCACACCAAGAGAACGACATGTTTTCCCCCTTTCTCCTGACCGTAGGTGGGGCCTGGTCCATAGATATCACTTTACGTGTCATCCTAAATGCCTCTAAAGTTAAAATCAAAAGACATACTGTTTTCACCTCCCCATTCTGCCGGATCTGTCAGAGACCCCAGCTCTCTAGCCAGGGCCGGCCTAAGGCATTATGCTGCCGGGGTCCATGGATGAAATGCTGCCCCCCTCCAAAAAAAAACAAAAACAATCAAAACAAAAAAAACATCCACTAAAATACGTAAAAAGGGAAAAAAAACATCTTGGTCAGGGCTGAGCAATCATAATCTCATTTTATTTTTGCACTAACATAATGTTAGTGCAGAGATGTCATTTTTATGATGCATAAGCCTAACCACAGTTTTTCCCTTTTTACCAATACAAAAATAAGCTTAACAGGATACACATATTGCCCCTCAATCTCCACAATGCCCCCCATATCTCCACAATGCCCCTTTCACAATGCCCCCTTCATCTCCGCAATGCCCCTTCCACAATGCCCCTTCATCGCCACAATGCCTCTTCCACAATGCCCACTTCATCTCCACAATGCCCCTTCCACAATGCTCCCTTCATCGCCACAATGCCTCTTCCACAATGCCCACTTCATCTCCACAATGCCCCTTCCACAATGCCCACTTCATCTCCACATTGCCCCCTTCACAACGCCCCTTCCACAATGCTCCCTTCCTCTCTACATTGCCCCTTCCTCAGTGCCCCTTCATCACTAGAATGCCCCTTCATCTCCACATTGCCCCTTCATCTCTACATTATCCCTTCCACAATGCCCCTTCATCTCCACATTGCCCCTTCCACAGTGCCCTCTCCACATTGTCCCTTCATCTCTACATTGTCCCTTCCACAATGCCCCTTCATCTCCACATTGCCTCTTCCACAGTACCCCTTCATCTCCACATTGCCCCTTCATCTCCACATTCTCCCTTCCACAATGCCCCCTTCATCTCCACATTCCCCCTTCCACAATGCCCCCTTCATCTCCACAATGCCCCTTAATCTTCACATTGCCCCTTCCACATTGCCCCTTCATCTCCACAATGCCCCATCATCTCCACAATGCCCCTTCCATAATGTCCCTTCAGCTCCACATTTTCCCTTCCATAAAGCCCCTTCATCTCCACATTGCCCTTTTCTCTCCACAATGCCCCTTGATCCCCTACCTCAAGTCCCTGGTGGTCTAGCAGTATGGCATCATGAGAGAGACTGTGCCTCCTTTGGCACAGAGCTGAAGCTCCCTCACGGTTCTCAGTAATGCAGAGCGTTGGGAGAGCAGAGTGGCATCATGAGGGAGACTGTGCCTCATTCGGCACAGAGCTGAAGCTCCCGCGTGTTTCTCAGTAATGCAGAGCGCTGGGAGATGATGTCATCTCCCAGCGCTCTGTATTACTATAGCACCGGAGCTGGGAGATCAGCTCACAGATTGAGCTGCAGCTGCTGTTGCATGGCGAGGGACGCACACAAATAATACCGGCTTTTCAAGCTCCCCAATTTGGCACCCCTCCACTGCAGGGCCCTAAGGCAGCTGCCTAACCTGCCTTATACTAGCGCTGGCCCTGTCCTGATCCCTCTGCTGAGGGCCTGATAAGGGCTGTGTTAAACACTCTAAACATCCCCTTAGTACAAGAGATTTCTTTGGACCCCTCTGATGTCTTTCAGGAGCCTAAGAGGCCCAATACTTGTTTTCCACCTAACCCCACTCTTGACCGTCTAGTGTCTGATGAGTGGACGTCTCTGGAAAGAAAACCTTCTGTCTCCAAGAAGTTTGCTAAGCTATATCCCTTCTCTGAAGCGGCATTAGCTCAGTGGTTCATCCACCTAAGGTGGATGACCCTGTTTCTAGACTCTCTAAGTCCATTGCTTTCCCTGTAGCTGACGCATCTGCTCTCAAAGACTGAAATGACAAGAAGCTGGAGACCTCCCTCAAAACCATTTTTGCTACTGCTGGTACTTCCATACACCCAGCATTTGCTGCTGCTTGGGTAAGTAGGGCCATTGCAGTTTGGACTGAACAGCTAACTGTGGCAGTCCACCAGGGTGCTCCTACTGCTGACATGTTACTGCTCCTTGCCAACATCTCTGAGGCTCAGCACTATGTTTCTGCTGCTATGTTTGATGCAATCCGTTTGGTGGCCAGGGTTTCCACCATGTCTGTGGTTGCTAGACTGGCTCTTTGGCTCAAGATCTGGTCTGCAGACACTGCTTCTAAGAAAGCATTACTCTTGTTGCCTTTTCAGGGCACCTCTCTGTTTGGGCCAGAGTTTAAGGACCTCATTAGTGAGGCCACAGGGGGCAAGAGTACCCTCCTGCCTATGGTCCCTAGGAAGATGACACCTACCAAGTGTAATCGGCTTTTTCGTTCCTTCCAGGCTGAGGAGCACCCAGCGACCCAGGCGGTTCCCCAGGCTCCACGTTCCTCCTTCTGTGGGTGGTCGTTTGTGCCACTTCCTCAGTGTCTGGGAAGATGCCGTGGTGGATCCATGGGTTTTGCAGGTGGTGGTGTCAGAGGGGTACAGGATCCCTTTCACTTCTCTTCCTCCTTTCAGGTTCTTCCTTCACACACTCCTCAGGGTGTAGAGAAATGCCATCTGTTCAACGGCGCCATCCAGACCCTTTTGGACAAGGAGGTTCAGGAACCGGTCCCGGTTCAGAACACGGGTTTGGGCTTTTACTCTAACCTGTTTGTGGTTTCCAAAAAGGACAGCGGCTGTCGCCCAATTTTGGACCTCAAGGATCTCAATTCCTTTATGGTCAAGAGACATTATCACCAGGAACCCTTACTGTCGGTGATCGCGGCCATGACTCCTGGGGAATTCCTCACTTCTCTGCAGGGCCGGCCCAAGACATTGTGCTGCCTGGGTCCAAGGATGAAATGCTGCCCCCCCCAAACACCAAAACCATGCCTACCAAAACACATCACATCCTTAATTATATTAACCCCTCTCCTGCTCCTAAAACCACATAGAACTGTAGTGGGTTTTTTTTTTTTTACACCCCTTGTACCTTTCTCCTCCCTTGCCTTTTACACCCTTTGTACCTCTTTCTCCCCCCTTGCCTTTTTACACCCCTTATGCCTCTTTTTCCCCTCTTTTCATCCCTTGTGCCTCTCTTTTCCCCTCTTTTCACCCCTTGTGCCTCTTTTTTTCATGCCTTGTGCCTTTTTTTCACCCCTTGTGCCTCTCTTTTCCCCTTTTCTCACTCCTTGTGCCTCTCTTTCGAACCCTTTTCACCCCTTGTGCCTCTCCCCCCCCTTGCCTGTTTCTCTTCTCCTTCTGGCTCTTCTCCTGCTTTTTACTCAGTCTCCCCGCAGCCCGCCCTGATGAGAGCCGGGACAGTGTCACATGTGAAGACGCCTCATAGTGCATACGGGGATTTTCTTCATCAGTCTGGGTGCCAGTTTTAAACTTGCACTCGCCTCCGAACAGAGGAAGAAAACCCTGGATTGCTCCACACGGCGTCTCCGCTTGAGACACAATCCCAACTGTCATCAGTTCGGGCAGTAGGGAGACGCTGCGCATGAAATAACATGCATTGTGGTGGCAAATTGCCGCCCCTGTCAGAGTGCCGCCTGGGTCCATGGCCCTACCGGGAACCATCTAAGGGCCGGCCCTGCTTCTCTGGATCTTCAGAACACATACCTGCACATCGCCATTCATCTAGAGATCCGGCAGTATCTCAGATTTGTTTGTTTTCAGTTTTCTGCTCTTCCCTTTGGTCTGACATCAATCGAGTCCTGGGAGCCTTGGTGTACGTCCTCCATCGGGACTGCATCAGAGTCACTCCATACAGGGATGACCTGCTTCTGAAGGCCCCTTCTCCGGAACACCTTAATCAGAACTCACCCATCATGGGTGGATCCTCAACAGGGACAAGTCGGATCTTGTACCATCTCAGAGACTGGTCTTCCTGGACTTTCTCTTCGACACCCAGCAGAGCATGGTGTTTCTCACGGACGAGGTGGCTCACCAGATTGCCCACAAGGTGTCTGCTGCTCTGGCTCACGATCCAGTTCCAGCCAAGAAGTTAACCTCTCTAGTGGGGAAGTTCTTTTCCACCAGAGAAGCAATACCGTTTACCATGGCTCACACCAGGGAACTCCAGAGGTTTGTGATCCAGGTGTGCAGGGGACAGCCGGACCTCCTGAAGATGTCAGTGTCTCTCCCTCTTCATGTGGAACTGAGTCTGCCGTGGTGGCTCAACCTCTCCAATCTGCTGAAGGGCAAGTCCTTCCTGGTGTCCTTCTGGACGACAGTGACGACAGATGCCAGCCTCTCCGGCTGGGGAGCGGTTCTGGATCACATGAATGATCAGGGATGGTGGTCTCCTGAAGAATCTCTCCTTCCCATCAACGTGTTGGAGCTTCGGGCGATATTTCATGCCCTTCTCCACAGGCCGCACCAGCTGGAGGGATGCCCAGTCAGAGTCCATTCCGACAACGCCACAGCAGTGGCTTACACCAACAAGTAAGGCGGCACAAGAAGTATCGCAGCTTGATTAGAGGTCAAGGCTATTTTGCCTGGGCAGAAGAACATGTTCCTGCCATATCCGCAGTTCACATTCCTTGCGTAGACAATGTTCTAGCGGACTTCCTAAGTCGACACACAGTGGACAGTGGGAACTGCATCAAGAGGTGTTTGACCTCATTGTACATGTCCTTGCATCGACCTGATGGCGACAAGACACAACAGGAAGGTCCCGATGTTCTGCTCTCGCTGGACGGATCCTCTGGCTCTAGCAGTGGATGCCATGTCCATACCTTGGCACTTTCCTCTGGCATACATCTTTCCTCCCATCCCCATATTGCACAGGGTGCTGCGGAAACTGCGTCTGGAGCAATGTCCAGACATTCTGATTGCTCCGTACTGGCCTTGGCCGGCTTGGTTTCTGGAGCTTCTGGATCTCTCAGTGGTGGAACCCTTTCGGCTTCCCCGACGTCCAGATCTTCTTCTACAGGGATACCTATGGAAGGAGGATGACCATCGTCTGGGTTTGACAGCATGGAAATTGAATCCTCAATACTGAAGAAGAAGGGTTTCTCTTCTGGTGTGGTGGCTACTATGCTTAGTGCCCGCAAGCTTGTTTCCTCTACGGCCTATCATTGAGTCTGGTCTACCTTTCTCTCTTGGTGTGCTGATAAGGACCTTTCCCAGGATTTTGATCTTCCCATGATACTGTCCTTCCTGCAGGATGGAGTGGATAAGGGCCTCAGCTTGAGTTCCCTTAAGGTACAGACTTCTGCTATCTCTGTCTTCTTTCAGAGATGTATCGCTATCCTTCCTGATGTCAAGGTTTTCTTCCAGGGCGTTGCTCATACTCGCCCTGTCTTCAAGAGTCCTGCTCCTCTGTGAGACCATAACTTGGTTTTGGGAGTTCTTCGGCACCCTCTCTTTGAGTCCTTGGCTACTATTCCGCTGCGTCTGCTGATTTGGAAAATGGCTTTTCTCCTGGCGATTGTTTCTGTTCGCCGAGTAGCGGAGTTCCATGCCTTGTCTTGTAAACCACCCTTTTTGTTGTTTCACAAAGACAAGGCAGTGCTTCGCACTTCTCAGGAGTTTCTCCAGAAGGGGGTTTCTGAGTTCCACGTTAATCAGGAGATTGTGGTGCCTTCGTTCTGCCCTGACCCTACATCTGACAAGGAGAGGGATCTTCACTTGTTAGATGTGGTGCGCTGCCTCAAGTTCTATGTGCACCGCACTATTCGCCAGTCTAATGCTCTTTTCATCATTCTTGAGGGTCCCAGGGCAGGGAGACCCACATCCAAAGTGACCATTGCATCTTGGATTAAGTCTACCATTCGTAGGGCTTACGAACTTAGGATGAAGCCGATTCCATTTCGGGTCACGGCTCTCTCCTCAAGTTCCAATGGGGCTTCTTGGGCTTACAAGAATCAGGCCTCAGTTGATCAGTTGTGCAAGTACTTCGTCGTCTGTGCACACCTTCTTTAAACACTATCATGTTGATGTGCTGTCATCGGCTGATGCTAGCTTTGGGAGGAAGATCCTGGAGGCAGCCTTGCCTGTCTAGGATCTCCTTCGTCTCTTCAGTACTCCTTAAATTTTGAGCCCAGTTGGCTCTAGTTCAGTGTACTATGTCACAGTTCCTGGGGTGTTTTCCTCAGTTTTTGTGTCTTTTGACACATTGTTGTTGATGGTTCATATCTGCTGTGGTGACTTCGGGGGCCTGCCCCTGGTCCTTGCCTTACTTCCCACCTCTGGGAAACTCAATGGTTGGACAAGTTACCAGTAACCTA
Source organism: Rhinophrynus dorsalis (assembly GCA_037306005.1). Classification (NCBI taxonomy): domain Eukaryota; kingdom Metazoa; phylum Chordata; class Amphibia; order Anura; family Rhinophrynidae; genus Rhinophrynus; species Rhinophrynus dorsalis. The sequence goes on from CM074722.1 coordinate 169,613,209, forward strand.
TATTGGACAGAAAAGAAAGGAGGATTTTAGCCTTACCTGTTAAATCCTTTTCTCTTAGTCCATATAGGTTACTGGTCTCCCACCCTGTCAAGGGACCATGCTTGGCTCTCCTGTGACAGAACGTGGGAGTCTTTCAGGTTCATGCTCACAGGAGTCTTTTTTTTTTTTTTTTTCTTCTTCTTGCTATCTAGTCAATAGTTAACATCTCAGTCTAACTGGAAGGGGATTGGCTGGTGACCAGCTAAGGAGGGAAGGAAGGCTCCACCCAGCAAATTCTTTACAGAATTGTTTCCTGCCTAACTTAAAGGGGCGGTCACCTTCCCAAGCAGTTAGGCAAACACTGAAAACGAGAAAAGTATTGCAAAAGAAAGGAAGAAAAATCCAAAACATTTCTACAAGTATGAAAATGGAAATGAGATTAAGGCTGATACTGCCCACCTAAACTGAGACAGGGGAATTAGTGAGGATAAGGCAGTAGCTAACACCTTAACCCCTTAAGGACCGTGAGGCCCAGGGGTGGGGAGCTCTAGAGGACCAGGGCACATAACATTTTTTTTTTCTTTCATAAACATGATCATGTGCAGCCACGCTGTGATCAAAAACTTCTGTGACAAGCCAGGACCATCACCGGTCCTTAACACTCTGACAGCCGTGATGGTCCTGACACGTCATTGGACATTAGGTGTTAAACTCTTTTTCTTCTGTAAATACAAACAAAGCAACAATGGCAGGCTCTGGGCAAACGGAGTACCACAGCATTTCTTCCATTGTTCATATGGCTTACTAAGGGCAAAAGTCCTAAAGAGACTGGAAAAGGTTATGGTGAGCAAAATACTTGAGCCTGATGTCATACAACAAAGGGTACTTAATGTCCTTAGTTTAGTAATAGCAGGACCATTATACGTAATATTTATTGATTCACACTCATCAGGTATAGTGCCCAGTGACTGGAGGAAAGTAGATGTAGTGCCATTATTCAAAAAGTGGGCAATATCTAAATCAGGAGATGTGAGTTTGACTTCCATAGTGGGTAAGAGAGGGATTATTAACCAATAATATTCAGGACTGTTTGATGACCAACAACATTATTCATAAGAATCAGCATGATTTGAGGAAGACTAGATCATGTCAAACTGATTTTCTCTGACAAGGTTATTGATAACTTGGAGAAGGGTACTGATGTTGATGTAGCATACTTCGACTTCTCAAGAGCCTTTGATACTGTGCCTTCCAACAGGTTACTGAGCAATTAAAAGGCTTTAGCTTGGGAGGTGAAAATGGTGCATGGACAGAGAACTGGTTAAGTAATAGAATGTAGATAGTTATTTAACCCTTTAAGGAACAGAGGGCTATACAACACATTGTGAAGAAATGAGGTGCATACCTGGCCCTTAAATGGTTAAAACTGAACCTTTTCATGTTGAGCTAAAGTAGTAAGTGGAAAGCCATGAGATTCAGTCCTAAACCCAGTACTTTTTATTTTATTTATTAATGATTCTGAAGTGGGTATTGCAAGTAGTGGCTGACAGTAAATAATCTAAGGAAATACATACAAAGCAAAATGTTTTTCTCTACAGACAGATTTGGGTAAATTGAGTGAATAAAATGGTAAATGAGATTTAGTATAGATAAGGGTAAGGATGTGTATATGTACTGCAGAAACAAGAACATGACGTACAATAAATAGGAAACTACTTGGGAATCATTGCTAGAGAAAGATTTAGACAAAATACTTCACAACAGTGTGCAGTGTCATTTAGCCGCTTAAAGAGCCAATGGGGTGCTATCATGTATATATAAAACTAGCAATGTGGGACGGCGTTGCCCGTAATATTATTTACACAGAGGGACATTGTGTGAAACAGAAATATGCAGTGTTACAGACACGCACTTAAAGAGACAGAGAGTGTCACACACTGTGAAACGCATACATACAGAGAGACACACACATACATGGATGAATGTCACATATGTAGACAGTGTGTGACAGACACAGTGGTGATGTAGATATGCTGAAAAGAGTTGTAAAAAATGTTTTAATTGCAGCTCTTCAGCTTGATGAATAAAAGACCCTGTATCCTTACAGCTGAAGTGAGTGTGTTGTGTTACTTGATGAATAAGGCCCTGTATCCTTACAGTTGAAGTGAGTGTGCTGTGTTACTTGATGAATAAGGCCATGTATCCTTACAGTTGAAGTGAGTGTGCTGTGTTACTTGATGAATAAGGCCCTGTATCCTTACAGTTGAATTGAGTGAGCTGTGTTACTTGGTGAATAAGGGCCTGTATCCTTACAGTTGAAGTGAGTGTGTTGTGTTACTTGGTGAATAAGGCCCTGTATCCTTACAGTTGAAGTGAGTGTGCTGTGTTACTTGATGAATAAGGCCCTGTATCTTTACATTTGAAGTGAGTGTGCTGTGTTACTTGGTGAATAAGGCCCTGTATCCTTACAGTTGAAGTGAGTGTGCTGTGTTACTTGATGAATAAGGTCTTGTATCCTTACAGTTAAAGTGAGTGTGCTATGTACTTGGTGAATAAGGCCCTGTATCCTTACAGTTGAAGTGAGTGTGCTGTGTTACTTGATGAATAAGGTCTTGTATCCTTACAGTTAAAGTGAGTGTGCTATGTACTTGGTGAATAAGGCCCTGTATCCTTACAGTTGAAGTGTGTGTGCTGTGTTAATTGGTGTATAAGGCCCTGTATCCTTAGAGTTGAAGTGAGTGTGCTATGTACTTGGTGAAGGTCACAGTGAGAAGATTTTTGTGAGTAAAGGAATAATTTAGATTACAGCAGAGGATACTGCAGTACATTTGAAGAAATAGGTTGGCAGACAGAGGGTTAAGTGACAGATGCAGTGATAGATAATGTAATGGTGATGTGGGAGTAAAATGGCGAGATTGGGACTATGGATGAATGGCAAGGGGATAGGTGAGTGGGGGTGACAAGGGAGGAGGAGATGAGAGATTGAGGAGAGGAGGGACAGTGAAGTGTTAAATTAAAGTAATGGGTGAGGGGGAGAAATGACTGTACATAGACAGTGAAGTAGACATGAAATACAGGGCTGTAGGGTTACTGCATTATACACACCTAGTGTAGCAGTTGGTTGGAGTAAAGCACTTTAACTCTGAGTGTGAGAGAGGTACGCAATACATTGCTGTGTAATGAGTTGTATAGTCCTCTGGCAGTGAAAGGGTTAAGTGACACATGTTGGGAGCTTATACACTATGTGGGACGGCGTTGGGCATCATGTTATGACTGTTGGGCGCACGTGTGTGAAATGTAGACACACTGATAAACACAGATATATGCAACACACAGGCAGACACATACACACAGTGAGCGGCAGAGACATGCAAAAGACATGCACACACACTGTAGATGCACACATGTACACAAATATGTAGCAGAGATGTACACACACGCAACATATATGCGCAGAAACACATGCATGCATGAGTTGTGCACCCCTCTGGCACTCAAATGGTTAAGTTATAGAGAGGCATCAGAGTTAAATAGCAGTGGGGAGTGTGTTCATACCTGGGAACTTTGATTTGTGTTGTCTCTGGAGGGGAGTTATGTGGTGCTGATGTGGAGAGACAAATGGGGCAATTTGGGTTAAAAGTGGGTGTGGCTTAATCGTGAGTAGGGGCGGGGCTTAAGAGAAATGTGGAAAAGTGTTAGTAATAGGCAGGGGAAGGAGGAGAAGTGGGAGGGAAATGCAAGTTTACAGTGTGAGGGGGTTGAACACACTCCCTGAGGGGTAAAACTTGATACACAACCCTGTGGCAGTCAGTGGGTTAAGTGTGTACCTGATGGCTGTCTGTCCTGTGTCTTGCATGGCAAATGATGACAGTGAGGAAATAATTCATCAATGAGGGCCTACCTTAACCCTTTGAGTGCCATTTTGTTCCCCTGGTGATGCAGCACCCTTCAGGAGCTGTACTACAGGTCCTGCTGAGGCCACTGGGAGTCAGGGTGAGTGACTGTGTCAGCTATATTTCTTTCTGGCTTTGTGTGTGTGTTTAATACCTGGGAACTTTTACTTGTGGAGTCCCTCATGTGGTGCTGATGTGGCGAGAGCAATGGGGCAATTTGGGTTAAAGGGGTGGGGCTTAAGAGAAATGTGGAAAAGTGTTAGTAATAGGCTGGGGAAGGAGGAGAAGTGGGAGGGAAATGCAAGTTTACAGTGTGAGGGGTTTGAACACACTCCCTGAGGGGTAAAACTTGATACACAACCCTGTGGCAGTCAGTGGGTTAAGTGTGTACCTGATGTCTGACTGTCCTCTGTGTTGTATGGCACATGATGACAGTGAAGAATTAATTGAGCAATGAGGACCTACCTTAACCCTTTGAGTGCCATTTTGTTCCTCAGTGGCTGTAGTACAGATCCTGCTGAGGCCACTGGGAGTCAGGGTGAGTGACTGTGTGTGTGTGTGTGTGTCAGCCATATTTATTTGTGGCTTTTGTGTGTGTGGGGCATGTGTGTGTGTGTCTGGTGCTGTGTGAGTGGGGTGTGTGTGAGTGGGGCATGTGTGTGTGTTTGGTGCTGTGTGAGTGGGGCATGTGTTTGTGTGTGTGTGGTGCTGTGTGAGTGGGGCATGTGTGTGAGTTTGGTGCTGTGTGAGTGGGGCATGTGTGTGTGTGTCTGTGGTGTAGGAGCAAGTGGCAGCCATTTTGTTTTTTTCTGACTTTGATAGTGGTGGGCGGGCTGCATAGTGGGGGCGGGCAAACGCCCCTATTGAATCACCCAATGGGAGCAGTAACCCCTCCTTATTACCGCCCCTGGGTGTGTGTGTCTCCTGAGGAGACATAAATTATGTTATGAGCCTTTCTCTTTTATATATATAGATGTATATTTGCAAGTAATGGGAATATAATTCTAGCTCTATATAAATCCTTTTAAGGTCATATCTAGAATATGGAGTACAGTTTTAGGCACCAGTTCTCACAGAATCCATTATTCAACTGGAAAAAGTACGGAGATGTGCAACAATACTGATGAAGGGACTGTACAATATTAGTTATGAAGAAAGCCTAGGCAAAATGGGTTTGTTTACATTAGAGCAGACTCTAATGGGAGATATGATAATCATTTACAAATATATTTCTCTGTCATCCAATATAGCTTACAGGTAACTCTGGGAAGGCAACCACTCCTTTATGTAGGCAGGAACAGTTCTTGGAAAGAATGCAGAGTGGAGCCTTCCTTCCTTCCTTAGCTGGTCACCAGCCAATCCCCAATCAGTTAGATATTGTTCATTGAACAGGCATGGCAAGAGAACAGTTTTGCTTAGTTTTTTGTTTAATTTGTTGTTTTCTGTTAGATATGGAGTGTAGAAATCTCCCATTAGGCGGATTACCATTACTGACTTCCCGATGGTGAATTGCTCAATTAAACGGAAGTAATGTCCCAGAAAAAATATTTAGCATTTTGTAGTGCTTAAAAAGTTGTATTGAATGCAAAAAAACATCTCTCAAACCAAAGACACCATATTTTTTGTTCCTTCCAGACTGAGGCGCGTGGCAAAGCCCAGCGGTTCCTCAGGCTCTGCTCTCCTCCTTCAAGCCCAAATAGCAGTGGAAGCCAAAGCAGTCCTCCACCATACCCAAGTCCAACAAACCTTCTTCGGCTTGACTCGCTGAACCCCGGTCCTCACAAGCCAGTGGGTGGCCGACTGTGCCATTTTTTCAGTGTCTGGACAGACACCATGGCGTATCTGTGGATTTTACAGGTGATTTCTGAGGGGTACAGGATTCCCTTCACCTCTATTTCTCCCTTCAGGTTCTTCCTTTCTCACACACCTCATGGACTTGAAAAACATTGTCTTTTCAATGGTGCCATTGAGACTCTCTTGGACAAGGAAGTTCTGGAACCGGTTCCCGACCTGAAAGTAGGTTCCGGCTTCTATTCCAACCTATTTGTAGTCTCCAAAAAGGACGGTGGCTGCTGTCCCATCCTGGACCTCAAGGATCTAAATTCCTTTGTGGTCAAGACTCATCATCACTAAGAGTGATTGCGGTGATGTGCCCTGGGGAATTACTGGCCTCTTTGACTGTTCAAGATGCCTGTCTGCACATATCCATTCATCCAGAGAGCAGTCAGTACCTCAGAGTCGCTTGCGATATGGGGCACTTCCAGTTTTCTGCTCTCCCCTTTGGTCTAACCACAGCCCCCAGGTGTTCATTCGTGTCTTGGGTGCATTAATATGGACAAGTCGGACCTAATTCCATCCCAGAGGTTAGTCGTTCTAGGTCTTCTGTCCGACACCCTGAAAGGCATGGTATTTCTAACGGACAAAGTAGTTCACCCGATCACCAACAAGGTTTCCTCAGTCCTGACTTGCCCTTCCATTCCGGCCAAGAAGCTGACCTCTCTAGTTGAAAAGTTGATATCCACCATAGAGGTGGTACAGTTTGCGATAGACATTTCAGAGGTTCGTGATCCAGGTTTGCAGGGTGAACTCAGATATCCTGAAGCTGTCTGTTTCTTTCCCCTTACACGTGGAGCTGAGTCTCTCTTGGTGGCTAGATCTCTCCAACCTGAGGAAGGGCAGACCCTTCCTAGTACCATTTTGGACCACGGTGACAACGGATGCCAGCCTATCGTGGGTCACCTGAACACACAGGGTCGGTCGTCAGCAGAGGAGGCTCTCCTACCCTTCAACGTCATGGAATTTTGAGAGAGATTTCACACTCTGAGATACTGGTCCTATCATGTGACAGGCTGTCCAGTTTGCGTCCAGTCCGACAATGCCACTGCCGTGGCTTACATCAGCAAGCAAGGCGGAACAAGAAGTCTCACATCTTGATTTTGAGGTCAAGGCTGTTTTAACCTGGGCAGAAGAACATGTCCGTGCAGTCGCCACAATTCATATTCCAGGAGTAGACTTCTTAGTCGACTTCTTAAGTCGACACACAGTAGACATCGGAGAATGGGAGCTCCACCAGGAGATGTTCAACATCATCTTCCGGAAGTGGGTGTTCCTCTGGATCAACCTGATGGCGACCAGGCACAACAGGAAGGTTCCAACGTTTTGTTCCTGTTGCAGGGATCCTCTGGCTCTCGCAGTGTATGCCTTGTCAATCCCTTGGCGGTTTCCTCTAGCCTACATCTTTCCTGTTATTCACCTGCTTCCCAGGGTACTGAGGAAATTACAGTTGGAGAGAACTCCGGTAGTTCTAATTGCTCCGTACTGGCCCCACAACCCTGGTTCCTGGAGCTTCTGGACCTACCTGTGTCCGAACCCTTTCGGCTTCCACACAGACCAGATCTCCTATAGGGCTGTCTGTGGAAGGAGAATGTGGAGCATCTGGGTTTGACAGCCTGGCGGTTGAATCCTCAATATTGAGGAAGAAGGGTTTCCCTCCAGAGTTCGTAGCCACTATGCTTTGTGCTTGGAAGCCTGTTTCCTCTAAGGCCTACCACAGAATTTTGTCAATTTTCCACTCTTGGTGTCTGGATAGGACTCTGTCCTCACGAGAGTTTGACCTCCCCACTGTCCTGTCCTTTTTACAGGACAGTGTGGACAAGGGCCTTAGCCTAAGTTCTTCAAAGTTTCAGACATCTGCTCTTTTTCAAAGGCGCATCGCCATCCTTCCGAATGTCAAGGTTTTCTTTCAAGGCATTGCTCATGCTTACCCTGCCTTTAAGCTTCCCGCTTCTCAGTGGGTCCTTAATCTGGTGCTGGGCGTCTTGCAGCTCCCTTCCTTTGAATCCTTTGCCACCATTCCTCTTCGTCTTCTGACTTGGAAAATGGACTTCCTCTTGGCAATTGTCTCTGTTTGTAGAGTTGCCGAACTGCAGGCGGTTCTTTGCACTTTCCAGGAATTTCTTCCTAAAGTGGTCTCTGAGTTCCACATCAATCAGGAGATTGTCATGCCTTCATTGTGTCCTGGCCCTAAATCTGACAAAGAGAAGGATCTCCACTTATTGGATGAGGTGCGCTGCCCAGGGCTGGTAAGCCTGCATCCATGGTGACTATCGCTTCTTGGATCAAGTCAACCATTCGTAAGGTCTATGAGCTCAGGAAGAACCCTATTCCTTTTTGTATCATGGCTCATTCCACCAGGTCGGTTGGGGACTCTAGGGCCTTTAAAAATCTAGCCTCTGCTGATCAGCTGTGCAAGGAGGCTACTTGGTCATCTGTGCACACTTTCTCTAAACACTATAGTGTTGACGTGCTGGCCTCAGCTGATGCCAGCATCGGTAGAAAAGTCCTGGAGGCAGTTTTGCCTGTCTAGGACTTTGCTCCTTGCGTCTCATTAATCTTTGACTGTTGAGCCCGGTTGGCTCTAGTTCAGCGTGCTCTGTTACAGTTACTGGTGTGTTATATTCCAGTTCAGTGTCCATTGACACTTTGTTGTTTAGGGCTATCCTTTGATCTGATTAGTCCATATGAGCTCTGGTGACTTTGGGGACCAACGCCTGGTCCTTGCCTTGGTCAATGTTGGTAGATCCCAGAGTTATCTGTAAGCTATATTGGACGATAGAGAAAAGAGTATTTTAGTCTTACCTGTTAAATCCTTTTCTATTAGTCCATATAGCTTACAGGTCTCCTACCCTGTCAAGGGATCATTCTTGGTTCTCCTGTGACTGAACATGAGAGTTCCTTCAGGTTCATGCTCACAGTAGTCTTCTTTTTCCTTACTGCTACCTAGTCAATAGGTTAGTGTCTCAAATCTAACTGGTTGGGGATTAGTTGGTGACCAGCTAAGGAGGGAAGGAAGGCCCCACCCAGCATTCTTTCCAAGAATTGTTCCTGCCTACTTAAAGGGGAGGTCGCCTTCCCAGAATTACCTGTAAGCTATATGGACTAAGAGAAAAGGATTTAACAGGGAAGACTAAAATCCTCTTTTAAGGCCAATACAAATATCTCTCTTGTGAACTATTTACTCAAAGAGCTAAGAAAATAAATCAATAGGTCATCCATTTAGACTAAAGGAAAAGTGATATGACTTAAACAAAGTCAGGTTTTAGGGTTTTTCTTTACAGTAAGGGCAGTAAGGATGTGGAATTATTTGCATCTGGAAGCTGTGTTTCCAGATGTTGTAGATGCTTTAAAAAAGTAGTAGTTCAGAACAATATTGAGAATTATGATAGTTGGTTTCAATGCAGACGGGAATATACAGTTAGAAATTGGACACTGACACAATTTTCATAATTTGGGCTCTGTATGCCAAAAGAAAAGAAACTACCGAGATGCAATTGAAGTGCATAAATTCAGCTTTAATTCAAGGGGTTGAACAAAAATATCATATGAAACGTTTAGGAATTGCAACCATTTTCATACACAGTCCCTTTATTTCAGGGGCTCAAATGTAATTGGACAAATTAACACAATCATAAATAAAATGTTCATTTGTAATACTTTTTCGAGAATCCTTTGCAGGCAATGACTGCTTGAAGTCTGCAACACCAAACGCTGGGTTTCCTCCTTTGTGATGCTTCGCCAAACCTTTACTGCAGCTGTCTTCAGTTGTTGTTTGTTCGTGGGTCTTTTTGCCTTAAGTTTTGTCTTCAGCAAGTGAAACTCATGCTCGATCAGGTTGAGATCAGGTGATTGACTCGACCATTGCAGAATATTCTACTTCTTTGCTGTAAAAAAAAACTCCTGGGTTGCTTTCGCAGTATGTTTTGGGTCATTGTCCATCTGTAAAGTGAAGCGCCATCCAATCAACTTCACTGAATTTGGCTGAATCTGAGCAGACAATATATACCTATACACTTCAGAATTCATATGGCTGCTTCTGTCACATCATCAATAAACACTAGTGACCCAGTGCTATTGGAAGCCATGCATGCCCATGTCATCACACTGCCTCCACTGTTTTACAGATGATGTGGTATGCTTCAGATCATGAGCCGTTCCAAGCCTTCTCCGCACTTTTTTCTTCCCATCATTCTGTTACAGGTTGATCTTAGTTTCATCTGTCCAAAGAATGCTGTTCCAGAACTGAGCTGGCTTTTTTAGATGTTTTTGGCAAAGTCTAATATGGTCTTTCTATTCTTGAGGCTTATGTGGTGAACCCTCTGTATTTGCCCTTGTGATGTCTTCTCTTTATGGTAGACTTGAATAATGATATGCCTACCTCCTGGAGAGAGTTCTTCACTTGGCTGGGTGTTGTGAAGGGGTTTTTCTTTACCATGGAAAGGATCCTCGATCATTAATCACTGTTGTCTTCCATGTACATCTAGGCCTTTTTGTATTGCAGAGCTCATCAGTGAGGTCTTTTTTTTTTTTCTCAGAATGTACCAAACTGTTGAATTGGCCACTCCTAATGTCTTGTTAGCTCTCTGATGGATTTTCTTTTTTTTTTTTTTGCAGCCTAAGTATGGCCTGTTTCACTTGCATTGAGAGCTCCTTTTTTACAGCATGTTGTGGGTTCACAGCAACAGCTTCCAAATGCGAATGCCACACCTGGAATCAGCTCCAGACTTTTACCTGCTTAATTGTTGAAGAAATAATGAAGGAATAGCCCACACCTGTCCATGAAACAGCTTTTGAGTCAATTGTCCAATTACTTTTGGTGCTACATATTAAAGAGCTGTAATTCCTAAACCCTTCCTCCAATTTGGATGTGAATACCCTCAAATTAAAGCTGAGAGGCTGCACTTTAATCCCATATTCATTATTTAACTGTAACTTGAATTTATTTTGGCAAACAGCCAAAATAACAAAACTTGTGTCAGTGTCCAAATATTTCCAGACCTAACTGTAGATCCAAGGAAATATCCAGCTGCCATTTGGAGTTAAGAAGGAATTTTTTTACCCACTTGGTGCTTAACTGGAAATGGCGTCAATGTGGTGTTATTTTTGTTTTTCTGTTGATCAATCAGGGTGATGTGACAGAGCCTGAGCATGATAAATGGATGAGTTTTTTTGAGCCTCATCAATTGGAATGCTACTCCACAACCTTACTGTAAAAATCCTTGCCTTTTTTTTTAGTTGAAAGCACCAGAGAGGGGACTGGAAACAATTATCAGAGACAATAGACTAGGTGGGATACAGCTTTAAATGGCGAGAACTGAACAAGGTAGTAGGCAGTTGGACCTGAGAGAGGAATGATAAAGGACGGAGTGTAGATCAGATAGAGAAGGCAGAGGTAAACTTGTAGGGAAGCAAGGAAGGATTTGGCACTGCTCATACTCCTCAAGGTACAGAGAAATGATGTCTGTTCGACAGTGCTGTTCAGGCTCTTCTGGACAAGGATGTTCTGGAGCCAGTCCCTATACAGGACAGGGGTTCGGGGTTTTACTCAAACCTCTTTGTGGTCGCCAAAAAGGACGGTGGTTTTTGCCCTATTTTGGATCTGAAGGATCTCAATTCCTTTGTGATCCAGACTCATTATCGCCAGGAGTCTCTATGCACAGTGATTGCTGCCATGTCTCCGGGGGAATTCCTTGCTTCTCTGGATCTTCAGGACGTGTATTTACACATTGCCATTCATCCAGAGAGCCGGCAGTACCTCCGGTTTGCCTGCGACAGGGGACATTTTCAGTTCTCAGCCCTTCCAACCTCAACCTCTCCAACCTGCTCAAAGCAGGTCCTTTTTGGTGACCTTTTGGACCAAGGTAACGACGGACGCCAGCCTATCCAGCTGGGGTGCAGTCCTGGGTCACTTGAGCACTCAGGGTTGGTGGTCTCCAGAGGAGTTTCTCCTTCCGATCAACATTTTGAAGCTTCAAGCGATATTTCATGCCCTGAGACATTGGACATCTCAGCTAGAAGATTGTCCGGTCCGAGTGGAATCCGACAATGCCACGGTCGTCAACAAGCAGGGCGAAACAAGAAGTCTCGCTGCTTGGTTAGAGGTCAAGTCTATTTTGTTCTGGGCAGAAGATCATGTACCTGCTATATCCGCAGTGCTCATTCCAGGCGTAGACAATGTCATGGCGGACTTCCTCAGCCGACACACAGTAGACAGTGGAGAGTGGGAGTTGCATCCACAGGTGTTTCAACTCATTGTTCAGCGATGGGGTCCCCCTTACATTGACCTGATGGCGATGAGACACAACAGGAAGGTTCCTCTGTTCTGCTCCCGATGGCGAGACCCTCTGGCTCTGGCGGTGGACACGATGTCCATTCCTTGGGCCTTTCCTCTGGCTTACATTTTTCCTTCCTTTCCCATGTTGCACAGGGTGTTACGGATATTGCGACTGGAGTGTTGCCCAGTCATTCTGATTGCTCAATACTGGCCTCACCAATCTTGGTTTCCGGAGCTCTTGGGTCTGTCTGTGGAGGAGCCCTTTCGGCTTCCCGACCATCTGGACTTTCTTCTACAGGGTTACCTGTGGAAGGAGGATGTTAATCGGCTAGGTTTGAAGGCTTGGCAATTGAATCCTCAAAATTGATGAAGAAAGGCTTCTCTTCTGGTGTGGTGGCTACTATGCTCAGTGCTCGCAAGCCTGTTTCTTCCAAGATCTACCATTGCGTCTGTTCAATCTTTCTGTCCTGGTGCGCTGACAGGGACCTGTCTCAGGACTTTGATCTACCTATGGTTCTGGCCTTTTTACAGGACGCTGTGGATAAGGGCCTCAGTTTTAGTTCCCTTAAGCTTCAGACTTCTGCTCTCTCTGTTTTCTTTCAGACACGCATTACCATCCTTCCTGATGTCAAGATTTTCTTTCAGGGTGTTGCTCATACACATCCTGTTTTCAAGTCTCCCACTCCTCAATGGGATCTTAACTTGGTTTTGGGTGCTCCCTTTGAGTCTTTGGCTACTATTCCTCTACGCCTGTTTACGTGGAAAATGGCTTTTCTCCTAATGATTGTGTCAGTTCGCAGTGTCACAGAGTTAAATGCTCTGTCCTGTAAACCACCCTATTTGAGGTTTCACAGGGAGAAGGTGGTGCTTCGCACTTCCAAGGAGTTTCTGCTGAAAGTGGTCTCTGAGTTTCATATCAATCAGGAGCTTGTGGTGCTCTCTTTCTGCCCTGGCCCTACCTCTGACAAGGAGAGGGATCTCCACTTGTTAGACGTGGTGCGTTGTCTCAAGTTTTACGTGCATCGCACTGAGTCTGTCAGGCAATCTGACACACTGTTTGTCATTCCTGAGGGTCCTCGGGCAGGAAGACCTGCATCCAAGGTGCCTATTGCGTCTTGGATCAAGTCCACTATTCGTATGGCTTATGAGTTGAGGAAGAAGCCTGTCCCTTTCAGGGTCACGGCTCATTCCACTCGATCTTTTGGGGCCTCTTGGGCTTACAAGAATCAGGCTTCAGCTGATCAGTTATGCAAGGCGGCCACATGGTCGTCTGTGCACACCTTTTCCAAGCACTACCATGTGGATGTGTTGGCATTGGCTGATGCCAGCATTGGGAGGAAAATCCTGGAGGCAGTATTGCCTGTCTAGGATTTTCCTTGGTTCTTAGTTCTTCCTTCTCTGTTGAACCCTGTTGGTCCTAGTTCAGTGTACTGTGTAATGTTCCTGGGGTGCCGTTACTCCGGTTTTGTGTCTGTTGACACTTCAGTCGTTGTTGGGCTATCTCTGATCTGATAGTTCATATATGTTCTGGTGACTTTGAGGGCCTTGCGCCTGGTCCTTGCCTTCTTCCCACCTCTGGGAAACTTAATGGTTGGACATCCCAGAGTTACCAGTAACGTATATTGGACGACAGAGAAAAGAGGATTTTAGTCTTACCTGTTAAATCCTTTTCTCTTAGTCCATACAGGTTGCTGGTCTCCCACCCTGTCAAGAGACCATGCTTGGCTCTCCTGTGGCAGACCGTGGGGGTCCTTCAGGGTCATGCTCACAGGAGTCTTCTTCCCTTCTACTATCTAGTCATCTTAGTGTCTCAAATCTTTCTGGAGCTGATTGGCTAGCTGCAGCCAAGGAGGGAAGGTAGGCGCCACCCCCTGCATTCACTTCTAGAATTGTTCCTACCTACTTAAAGGGGCGGATCACCTACCAAAAGTTACCAGTAACCTGTATGGACTAAGAGAAAAGGATTTAACAGGTAAGACTAAAATCCTCTTTTCTTTGCATGAGCAAAATGAGGTCTACATTGTTTCCATGGTAATATCATTTTAAAGATCTGAAGGTTTTTACACTACTAAATCTGCAGGCAGTTTTCAGGAGAATCCAAATTTCTCTGAAAATAGAAAGAATTGATGACTACTTGGAAGCTTTATTTGTGTGATTTTATCTTTATTCTCATTACGATGCTTCAGCGGATGTTGCTGATGACTGCTGGTGAAGCTTGTATTTCAGGACGCTCTGCAGAGGTTGGATTCTGATGTTGGATTATTTTGCTGTATGTTCATTTCTTCCTCATTGGAAATAGCCCTCTTGCTTTCAATGTGATTTTTCTGTTTCTTGCAGAAATATTCATACATACATAAACCTAGATAGGTGAAAAATAGAAGGCTGAGAGGTATCATACTGATCAGCATTATAACATATTCTAGGGAAAGTTTGTTTCTCTCTGCCGCCTGATCTACAGAATTTAATGTAACTTCAAATTTGGTGGTGGCAATCAAAGTATCTTTCTCCATTGTGTCACACTTGTAAATATCATGTGATTTTCGAGAAACCTCCAAAATGCTATTTTTGTCTGGTAAAAGCTGAAAATTGTTATGTTTATCCAATTTACTCCATACATATATGAAACGATCTGTTTGAGTTTTAAAGCTGCAGGCCATCTTCGCAGAATCTATGGTTTTATACATTACTGTACCATAGCCACAATCAGTGGAACTTTTGCATTCCTGAACTCTAAGAAGACATTTAGGTTTATTGTCTGGACACCCGATAGTGAGATAAATGTCCTGAATGCCAATGCCACATGTTGCTGAGCAGGGTCCTGTCACAATAAGTCCAGGTTTCAGTTTCTCAGTCCAGAAGTCAATCTCAGTTGTTTTCACAAGACTCTTTGTGTCTCCAGGTTCACTGGTGGACATGCTTCCTTCATAACCAGGTGTGCGTTTATTCACCTTGCGATTAAATTTAGTTGGCATGAAGTCAAATTTAGTCATTGTCTTCAAACCCTTGTTAATACTTCCTTGAAGTCCAGGTTTCAGAGTCTCAGTCCTGGAGTTCATCTCAGTTGTTTGCTCAAGACGCTTTGTGTCTCCAGGATCACTGCTAGAAATACTTCCTTCATGACTAGGTGTGCGTTTAGTCACTAAGCTATCGAATTTAGATAGCATGAAATCCGTGTCAGTCACTGTCTTGAAACCTTTGTCATCACTAGAGACATGGCTGTGAATATTCTCTTTATAGCCAGGTACAAAACCAGCTTTATTGGAGCCAGTTGCTGGTTTTGTCAGGATATTGTATCCATCTTCCGTTTTGGGGATTATGTGCATCGAAATACTTTTTGCATCTCCAGGTGCTGGTTTTGCAACCAGAGATAAAACTAAGAACAGCAAGAATCTCCCAGATGCTACGGCATGAACTTCAGGAGCCATTGTGTTGCACTGGTAAGCTGTACTCAGTAATGACTGATGCTTGGCACCGCAGCCTATAAAAAGGTTACATCATAATTGTTCTATAGTGCTGTCTCTGTCAAGAGCTCATTGTTTCAAAGCTGTAGTACAGGGGATTCTGTGATGTCATAGTGCCACTTGAGAATGAAATCTAAGAAAAACTCTTCACTGACTAAAAGAGTTGGTAGATAAATGTCACATTGAAATAGATGCCCCCTAAATGTTAAAGGGGAAATTAGGAAACTAATGTTGTATTGAACGCTAATACAATATTGGTAATGGGATGGGCAATGTGGTTCTTCATCTATTGTTTCACACATTTCCCCAAAATCCTTAGAAAATATATGGTCAATTCAAGATATAATATATGTAGTTGATGAGGCTGAACCCCCCCCCCCCCCCAAAAAAAAAAAATGGCCATCAAGTCCAGTATTTACCATCTCATCCTTGTTGATGCAGTGGAATCTAGGTATCAGGGTGTATTGTTATACGGTCTCAAAGCTTAATGATGGGATGTTCTTTTTTTTTATTTTACAGATGTTGTTAGGCCACAACTCACCTCATTCTCACCCTGCGACTGGATGGATGAGGATGATGTGAGTCTAATAGTTGGAGGGAGCAAATTGCATAGTCTGCTGGCTCCTCAGATGATACAAGTGAATAGGAGCTGACCTTCTAACAATGACGCTGGGAGCAGCCAATTAGACAGTTGTGGCGTGTCCACCTTCACTCCACAACAGGAAGAAGATGACAAATTACATGTGGGTGCAAAGTAATGGAATCAATTTTAAGCAATGGTTAACCCTAGCAGTGTGTGATGGCATTGACCATGTCGCTTTTGTTATTTTTTTTAACCCCTTAAGGACCAGCCACGTTGGTGAGCGGCTGTTTAAGGGCCACGGAGCACTTTTTTTTTTTTTTTTTAAACAATCTGATTCAGAGCTACCAGAACAGCGTGCAACCACGAGGAGAGCCCTGAAATCTATGAGGTGCCAGGGCCGTCACTGGTTCTTTAGGGAAGTTTTCCCATGATGGTCCTGGCACGCCATGGGTCCTTAAGGGGTTAAGCAATGCCTACCAGTTTCAGTGACAGACGGTATGCAATGCATTGTAATACATTGCATAGCCCCCTGGTACTAAAAGGGTTAATGTCAACCTCAATGAGGAGTGTACATATGCATTAATATCCATTATATATACATATGCTCCTTACTGAGGCTCACATTAACCCTTTCAGTGCCAGGGGGGTATGCAATGCATTACAATGCATTGCGTACCCCTCTGGCACTGAAAGGGTTAGAAAATAACCAAAGAGACGGGCAACGCCGTACCACACTGCTAGATAATACATAAATAGCAATAGAACCATATTCATCACATTGATTGTCGTTAGGAGCTTGTTATATAAGATATCATTTTAAGTGTATATTTTTAAAGGGACAATAAAGAGTTACCAGAAGTATATTATATATAGTTAAACTGAAGGACAATTTTTACCTTTTAATTGTCTTGTAACCCTTTGAGTCCCAGAGGGGTGTGCAAGGCTCTGGCACTCAAAGGGTTAAACGTAGTGAATGAACTGAAAAACCGCTAACGTTACAGATGTACAATTATGAAGTAATGTCACCACTAAAATGAATCACCATCTCCAATGAACCTGATTTACTCATAATTAATTATTATTTGCAGTAATAGTATTATTATATGAAAACATATACTACTTCAATATAAGAAGCTGACACTTTGAATAAACCCCCCGTCAGGAGGGGCAGGAACATTACAGCATATTTATTAAGCAACGCTTTATAATTAAGATGTTAAAACTTTAAATAAAATATGTATGAAGTAAAATGTACCTTCTGGTAAGGTCTGGAGATCAGTGGTCAGTCAAGGGTTAGGGAGCCAGGAAGATTCTGATGGCTAGTGTGCCCCCGGAGTACTCAGGATGTTAGAATAGGGAGCACACTGGCAGGCTCCAGAATACCAGACATGGAGAAGCCATGTGTGAAAAACTAAGTACACCTTATGATTCAATAGCTTGTAGAATCACATTTAGCAACAATAACTTGAAGTAATCTTTTCTGTATGACTTTACCAGTCTCTCGCATTGTTGTGGAGGAATTTTGGCCCACTCTTCTTTACAACAGTGCTTCAGTTCATTGAGGTTTGCAGGCATTTGTTTATGCACAGCTCTCTTAAGGTCCCGTCACAGCATTTCAATAGGGTTGAGGTCTGGACTTTGACTGGGCCATTGCAAAACCTTGATTCTTTTCTTTTTCAGCCATTCTTTTGTAGATTTGCTGGTGTGCTTGGGATCATTGTCCTGTGCCATGACTCACTTTCAGCCATGCTTTAGCTGTTGGACAGATGGCCTCACATTTGACTCCAGAATACTTTGGTATACAGGGGAGTTCATGGTCAACTCAGTGACTGCAAGGTTCCCAGGTCCTGTGGCTGCAAATCAAGCCCAAATCATCCCCCCTCCACCACTGTGCTTGACAGCTGGTATGAGGTGTTTGAGCTGATATGCTGTGTTTGGTTTTCGCCAAATGTGGAGCTGTGCATTATGGCCAAATATCTCCTCTTTGGTCTCATATGTCTAAAGGACATTGTTCCAGAAGTCTTGTGGTTTGTTCATATGAAACTTTGCAAACCAAAGCCGTGCTGCAATGTTCTTTTTAGAGAGAAGATGCTTTCTTATGGCGACCCTTCCAAACAAACCATACTTATTCAGTCTTTTTCTAATTGTACTGTCATGAACTTTAACATTTAACATGCTAACTAAGGCCTGTAGAGTCTGAGATGTAGCTCTTGGGTTTTTTGCAATTTCTCTGAGCATTGCACGGTCTGACCTTGGGGTGAATTTGCTGGGACGTCCACTCCTGAGAAGATTGGCAACTTTGTTGAATGTTTTCCACTTTTAAATAATCTTTCTCACTGTACAATGATAGCCTTATAACCCTTCCCAGATTGATGGGCAGCAACAATTGCTTCTCAAAGATCATTGCTGATGTCTTTCCTCCTTGGCATTGTGTTAACACACACCTGAGTGCTTCAGACCAGCAAACTGCTAAAACTTTGGCTTTTATAGAGGTGGTTCCACTTGCTGATGATCAATTAATCAAGGGCATTTGAATAGCAGCACCTGTCCTATGGAAGCAGTAAAGGTGTACTTAGTTTTTCACATATGGCTTCTCCATTTTGGCTTTATTTTTGTTAAATCATGACACTGTAATATGTCATGTGTTGTTGTTCATCTGAGGTTGTAGTTACCTCATTTTTAGACCTGCTAAGGAACTGATGTTTGTTATTATGTCCTGATATGTAAAAACCATAGAATTCAAAGAGGATGTACTTTATTTTTCACACGAATGTATGCCGATCTCCTCCTTGCACAAGCCCCGGGTGTGTGTGTTGTGGTGTGTGTCAGTGGAGGAGATATGCAGATCTCCTCCTAGAGGTGTGTGTGGTACAGATGTAGAATTTGTCGTCATATGACAACTTCTTTTATAGTACAGAAAATATCAGTAGCTGTAGATCAGATATTTTTTCTGAGCTGTGTTGAATGTTTTATGTCAGTGTTAATGCCTTGCAGGTGCTTTATGTTTGCATTCTCCACTTTAGAAGTATGAGGATGGATTTTCAGATTAACCCTGTGCATAGGAAGTGATAGATCAGTAGAGTTGTCAACATAGCTTTGTGGCATCCATACATGGACTGCATGTTCTGCTGCTTGCACACAGTGTGTTGGGGCACCAACTCCATTAATGGGTTACTCACTGATAGGACTAGCGATGTATCTTGGCCTAGGCCGACTAGGCCTAGGGGGGCACTTTACAGGGGTCAGCATAAAAAGCCACCTCCACCCACCCGCTAGGATGCCCCTCGTCCAGTACCATGCAAAGCTGGACAACCGTTACGGAGACATCCCCCGAGCGTAAAACACTTAGGGTGCATGTGCCAGGACCCTTCCTGTTGTCCTGGGACATGCGCATGTGTGGGAGGGTCTCGGGAGGGGTTATGTCACACTGCTGTGAGCGGAGCTCACTTACTAAAAGTTAGAAGAGCTCATGTACGCCTTCTTCTTTTGCCCAGCACATCCCGATCATCAAGGTAAAAAATAAGAAAATAGAAATGCAATAATATAAGAAAGTGACTACTCCTTGAAACCACAGTCTCTGTTCGCATTCACAGCATATTTACCATGCTAGCATCCCACATGGCCCTGGTCCTTTACACCAAGTCTGACTATACTGAAAGAAAAAGACAGACTTCAGGCAAGAAAAAACCTGTAATTTAGCACCCCTCAGGGTATTCAAATATTTAATCTTTATTCGTTAAGTTTACAAATTCATAAAATTAAAAGAAACAAACGTGGGGGTTAAACAATAATTAGCAATCTTTCAGGGCATTTTTAATATATTCTTCCAAATAAGAATTAAATCAATGGGTCTAATATAAAGATAAGTGTCCCCAACTCCCCATAAGTTTTCTTATTTTTCTAATAAGGGGTTAAATAACACTGAGAAATGGCTTAGATATAAGAGGGTCTCTGATATCTCATTTCCTTATCAGTAACTACTGGTATTAGTTTGTTAGATAAAGGTGTAGATTGGTCACCCCTATCAACCTTACACAACTGTGTTTATATTTATTGCTCTATGGGATTTTTAACTTATGTGTTTAAATACATAAATTCTTCACATAGACCAGTATCCATATTATTTCAGTTTGTTTTCTGTATCATAAGTAGCGATTGCATATCACTAAAAGGGTTAACTGCAAGTTGAAAACAGTCTGGCATTTAGCTTTGCCTGTAAATACAGCATAGCTGTAACTCGTCAACTTGCTTCTCAATCGTCCTAACCACCAGACAACAACTTCTACTTGAGCAAGTCAAACCTCTGACCTTTTGTAATGAGATCACTACAGCGACGCCTTCCTCACAACGGAGTCTGTTGTAATCGAGTATACAGTGTACAAAGTTGGCAATTGTAGACCACCCCAAAAAAATGGTAGCACAGGACAGGAGCTGATGCACACTGGACGTTCTGTGCAGCCAGCACCTCCAACACAGTTACCCAGGCACTACTATTACCCTATATGTAGACTCACCGCAGCCTCCACTGTTCGTGAGCTCCAGCACGAGTTGCACAGCCTGGGTTCCTCCTGCCTCACCTCCCCACACACACACACACTAATAATTACATTTAAATCATCCACCGTCAAGTGATATTGTGGTGTGTGTTGAATAACAGTGGACAATTTCTGTCCTGTGTTATGTGTAACACATGAATGCATACTACATAGAGAGAGACACACGCATACCCGATCGTCAACTCGCTTCTCCTGCTAATGTGCATGTACCGTGAGCATTGTGAATCAATCGTACTATATTGATGTGTGTGTCACATTACAAAATAAGATGTCTTATTAGGACAGTCGCTGTTTTAAATGTGCACAGTACTGATTATGATGCTGAGGATGGCACTGTAGGTGAGGAGAAAGGAGTGGAAGAATATGGAAATTGGAAGGTGTGTGAGTGACTGCAGACATTTTCACAGTAGCAGCATACTCCAGTTGACCAGGTACTGGAGCCCTCCTCAAATCTGAAGGGCGTCTAGGATGTTGTTGATGACTTATTCCTACTGACCCTGTACGGGAGCCAGAGACGTGGCCTGAGGGTGAGGAAAAGAGATAGTACCCAAGGCTTCAGACGAGAGACGTGGAAAACAGGGTGGATTTGTAGGGTACAAGGAAGAATCAGTCTGTATACCACAGGAGTCAAACGTTGGGAAACCCAAAATGGATGGCTGATGGAGACAAATATTCTGCGTAGACAGCCATTCCTGGTCTCCCAGGATTAAAGCGAGGCGCCATGGAACGATGTTGATCAGCAGCAACTTTCTGGTGCATCTGAGCAGAAAGAAGGGAAGACCGGCGAGTCCGCCGTGGTGTACTAAAGAGCGGATCCGGACTTCAGCTAACAGTAGCAGGGGAGTACCTGGAGAAAGGAGGAGGATCCAAAGATTACAGCCAAGAGCGGCAAAGAACAGAGAACAGCCTAAGGAAGTCTGCAGCAAGGAGTTGTAAGTTGTAAATCCAGTGGAAGCAGAGATACCTAGTCATCCTGTTAGTTGTTGCAGTGGGTATAAAGGTACGTCTCCAGGGGCTGGTTTAGACACTCTGGGCTTGATTCTATTACCAACACTAAAACCGGTGTTACAAGAAAAACAAGTAGCGCGAATTTTGCAAATGTGTTACGTCGGTATTCTTCTGCAGAACCACAGTAAAACAAAACTGGTGTAGACAGCACTTTTCAGAGTAGTAACAAAACTGGCGATGTCTGCTTTTTTCCGACTACCGCCTACAAAAAACCGCACAAAATGTTAAAGTCCAAGGGAATAGGCGTACATTTGACGACAGAAAGATCAAGTTCAGTGTTAGATGTGTTCCCCACATAACAAAATCCGACAGAGTGCTCCCCCCTCTACATGATGTGCCAGGACCGTTACTGGTCCTTAAATGCCGGACCGGCATGATGTTCCTAGCACATCAGTGGTCATTAAGGGGTTAAATCCTTTTCTCTTAGTCCATACAAGTTACTGGTCTCCCACCCTGTCAAGGGACCATGCTTGGCTCTCCTGTGGCAGATCGTGGGGATCCTTCGGGGTCATGCTCACAGGAGTCTTCTTTCCCTTCTACCATCTAGTCAATAGTTCTTGTCTCAAATCTTACTGGAGCTGACTGGCTAGCTACAGCCAAGGAGGGAAGGCTCCAACCCCTGCATTCACTTCTAGAATTGTTCCTGCCTACCCAAAGTTACCAGTAACCTGTATGGACTAAGAGAAAAGGATTTAACAGGTAAGACTAAAATCCTCTTAAATCACATTAGACAAAAAGCATTTCAGTAGAATTACTGATCTATTCTATGTCTTGCTTTGTGGTCACAATACAAATACATTTCAGAGTTCGGTGTAGTGTACGTACTGTTCATATATCATTTATTCATGTGTTTCCAGCCTGCTGTTCGTGCTTAGTGTGTGAACAGAGAGACTGTTTGTTGTTTAGATTCCTTTTTTACATACTCATGGTCTATTTTAGTCTTGCAAATTCTGCAAATAGTCTGCTTTACAATAATCAGAATACCTTATAATATTTTATTACCTGCCATTACAATTTCCCTAAGAAAGAGACCAGCAGAGATCTTGAAACACGTTGGAGAAAGGCTATTGACAAAATGTGTATCCACACAGAATAACAGCAATATAAGAAATAATATATTGAATATGCGTGGATATAGAAGATAAAGAATGACCGAACGAGTAAGAGAAAAGCAGATACCAACTGATAATACAATGTAATAGTGAAGTGGCCCGCAGAACAAAGAACTGAGTGGGAGATATGAAGTAAGACGCCAATCTGCAGGACAGATCTGGTATTGATCCACATGGAGGATCAAACAGAGGGACAGCAAGCATCCAAGTCAGCTTTTACAGAGATGTATACCAGAGGTCCCCAATGAAGAGAGATGCCACAAGGAGCACATTTTGATAACGAGGTACAATCTATCCATATGTGTACAGACCTAATATTGAATACATATAAAGCGTTTTGGAGAAAAACAAATAATTGTGGTCGGATCTATACAGCGTAGTGATGATACTAGACAGACCAGGGATGATATGTGCCTAAAACCCCAGCCTGAATAGTCATGAGTGGCGAGGAAGTAGTAAACCTGAATAGAGGGTCTACTTGGTTAATTGAGATTGAACAGGGGGGGGAATTCTGGGAGGGGACTGACCCGTGACGTAAGAGGAGCGAGGGAGGAAGCTGGGGGATTAAATAGACCTCCAGCTCCTCCCACAACTACAGGCACAGCCTTATCATTTGTGGTCGGATCTATACAGCGTAGTGATGATACTAGACAGACCAGGGATGATATGTGCCTAAAACCCCAGCCTGAATAGTCATGAGTGGCGAGGAAGTAGTAAACCTGAATAGAGGCAAAAGTTCCAAAAGAATATTATTTTATTAGACATTGACTGAAAGGAGTACATGTTTATTTTAGCATAGCTTGTTGTGCTCGTTTGATTTCTAATACAGGATTGTGAACATAGCGGGAGAAACAGTTTGATTTCCAACGACCTAATCTTTGAATAATGTGAGGAGGTACTTGCTGGCGAGAGGCTGTAGTGGCTGCCCCTATGCGGAAAGAATGGCCTGAGTATGCGGAAGCATTTAATCCTAATAGAGACAGGAGAAAACGTACGTGATGAATAAATGTGGAGGTGGATAATGGGTTCCCGTTAATTGGTAAAAGCGGGAAACTAGTGGGTTTGTCATGCAATAGAGAGATTAGAGATTTGATAGCAGAGACTGGACACCAAGCGTCATTAGTAGCGTGATAATTGATATGAGTGCCTAATGCTAATTGATCTGTTTTGGAACGTGGAATTTTTATGTAGTGAAAGGTGACCCAATTTGGGAAATGTTGAATGTGAATTTGAGATAGTAAACTCGCTAGGACGCAGAAAGCCAAAGAAAGCCAAATGGATGGCGGCTAGCATGACATGATTGGTCATAAAATCAAATGGTTGAGAAAGTAAAAGAATGACCATGCTCCTAAAGAGTTTACCGTCTATTGGTAAGCGGTGAGAGAGTGGTGAAGATTGTGTTTTCATCAGACCTTTGAGAAACAGTTTGGTTTTATAGGAAGAAAAGATAGATATCTGGTTAGGAGTGTTGAGGTTGATGTAATGTTGAATTCCTGCCAAATAGTTTTTGATCGTAAGTGGTGAGAGACGTAGGTCGGAGGCACAATGGGCAGCAAAGGCCAAAATACTGGTTATATTATAAGGTTCTGGAGGTTTGAAGTTGGAGATGAATTTGTTGAAATATAGCCAAGCTCTGTTATAATTTCTTAGTGTGTTTGGGGCGAGTGCCCGACCGATGATTTCTTCTGATTTGTGGACATAGTTGTTGAAATCAGAATGAGTTCTTTGAAAGGTGGAGGTGATAGTCGCTGAAGTGCGGTTTGTTGATGTGCCCGGAAAAACTGTTGGAATTTGAAACGGGAGAGAAGGTCAGCTGCTTTGTTAGAATGACCCGGTAAAAATGAACATGTGAAGTGGAAGTTGTATGTGAGTGCCAACAAGACTAACTTCCTAAGAAACTGCATTATATGGATATTTTTTGATCTGCCTTTCTTGATGGTGTTTGATAATGCTTGATTGTCCGTGTGAAAGATTATATGTTGGCCTGGCCATGTGTGACCCCATAGAGCTGCTGCTGCCACAATTGGGTAGATTTCAAACAGAGTTGATGTAGTGAAGAAATTTGGAATGTGTGATACCTCGTCTGGCCAGGATTCAGCAAACCACTGGGACTCAGTAATGGCCGCGAAACCCTTCCCAGCCGAAGCATCTGAGTAAATTAGTATTGCGTCTGAGAATTTTTGGGTTAAAAATAACGAACGCCCATTCCAACTCTTGAGGAATTCCTCCCACATGGCAATGTCTGATCTGGCCTCACTGTCCAGCATCACTTGCGGAGAGCTGCTAGACAATAATTTGATCAGGTGGGAGGTAAAGGACCTACCTTGGGGCATAATTTTAGAAGCATAATTTAAGTGACCTAGGAGAGATTGTAGTTCTGAGATGTGACATGTTTCTTTGAGTGTGAATTCGTGTAATAAGGTTCTAATCCTAATTAGTTTGTCTGAAGGCAGTCTTGCTTCCATGAGTATAGTGTCTAACGTGATCCCTAGAAATTCAATAATGTGAGATGGGCCAAATGTTTTGTGAGCTGCGGTAGGGATATCCAATTCATTAAATAATTCCAGAGTTTTGGACAAACTGGTAGGTTCCATACCTGGTGGATCAATTAAGAGGAAGTCGTCCAGATAATGTATTACCACTGGACATTTGGAAATGTTGAGTATTAACCAAGCCAGGGTGTCTGCAAAAAATTCGAATATTTTTGGGCTACTCTTAGACCCGAACACTAATCTTGTTGCAAAATAATACTTCTGATCCCATCGAATTCCATGGAGATGCCATAAAGAGTGGTCAATTGGTAATAATTTAAAAGCGTCAGAAATGTCTGTTTTTGATAACCAGCAATATTGACCACATTGTAGAATATGTGTAATAGCGTCATCTAATTTAACGTATTCCATGGACATATCTTCCGAAGGTATCAGGGAGTTAATGCTAGGCTGAGTAGAACCATGTGGAGCTGAAAGGTCAATGATTAGCCTCTTTTTATTAGGTTGGAATTTTTTAGTGGCTATCCCTAATGGGTTAATTCTCCAGATGGGGAATGGAGGAGACGAAAAAGGGCCTATAATAAACCCTTTATCTAACTCACTCTGAATGAGTTTAAGGACGGTATCTGGTTCGGAAGAGGCTGAAAGTAAATTGGGGCATTCGATAGAGGTATCGGGACAACGGTTGATACCTGTATGGAAACCTGTACTGAAACCAGATATAATGTAGTTAGAAAGAGTGGTGTTTGGGTGTTGAAGAAGAAGAGATTGCAACTTGGACTGGTTAATGGATCTTAATCCTTTATTAATGGAGAAATTTTTTGGGCAAATGATTTTGGAGTGGGAGTTGTGGCAGAGAGAACATTGATGTAGTAGCCTACATGCATTGTAAAAGCACCCTTTGCTGTTGAAATTGTTACATATGGGAGAGTTACCTATGTAATGAATGGTCCTACCCAATTTGTCTTTGGTAGGGCGAGAAGTTTGTTCAGATGAGGCATTCAGTTCCTGAGGTCTACTTGTGGATGGAAGTTCTAACTGGTTGGAGGAGATGGAGGATGGACATAGTTGAGTAGAATGGGTATTGGCTTGGCAGATTTGGCAAGTGGGTAATTTAAGGCCTGCAAAATGTCTGCAGAATAGCTCGTTGTCCAGAAAGCTCCAGTCTGTGTGGTAGTTGAATTGGGTCAAAGCCGCGGCGGCCTTAGCGGCAAACGATTTGTGGTAATCGTAATAAGCAAAACCACCGTATCTGTGACCCAAGTCAACTAGAGTATACATATAAGTATCTAATTCCTGGCGTCTATGAGGAGAGGTAGAGCATATTATATCTCTATATATGCTAAACGCTAAAACAAATTCCGGAATAGATAATTTACGAGCCAGTCTGGGGTCTTTGGTTTTAAGAGTGACTGACACTTCGCCACAATTTACGGTTTTGTTTTCCATGAGGTCCTGAGATGCCAACAGAATGGCAGCTAGGTTGACTTCTTTACCTTCCAGAATATCCTTACGTAAATTTTGTGGAATCATGTGAGCAGGTGTAATGCGTGGGGGCATGTTGGAATTACCTGATGGTTCCAACGTATTGGAAGGTACTATGGTTGGATTGGTGTGAGGGTTGGTAGATTCGAGGTTGGATAACCTGGACTGTATGTTGGCTACAGTGGAAGTAAGATCAGTAAGCATTTGTATGATTTTTTGGGACTGATCTGTTTGCGGCAAGGAAACGCTAGGAGAATGAGGCAAGGATAGGGTGGGTGAACCGCCCTGAATAGTAGCTGGAGAAGTAGGGATGGGTGATGTAATAGTGTTATCACACAGTAATCTATAAAGTTCATTCTTCCTAGCGGACGCAGAGTAATGAATTCCTCTTCTGTTGAGCTCTGCCGTCAGTTTGGCAATAGTCCATGATCTGTAGGATGAACCAGCAGTAGAAGATGAACGTTTGCGTGGTATATTTTGTATGGATCTTGGAGGCTCAGAACCTGAGGTCCCTGGGGTATTAGAGTCTTCCATGACCTGTGTTACTAGACAAAATATGAGAGAATTAGGGAAAGGCAATGGAAATTACCTTGGATTAAAGACCTATTATAGATCTGGAAGACGTGAAGGAAGTTCTTCTAGGCCTCTTGAAGGCGGAATTGGAGAAGGGGATATACCTCGTTGTGATTTGGGTTAAAAGTTTTTTTTTTTTTTTTTTTTTTTTTTGTAGAAAGTAGTACTAACCAGGAACTTAAGACGAATGTATTATAGTTTACGGTATCCGGGAGGTTGAGATGTTATAAGAGAGTTTATCAAAAACCCGAAAACGGAACCTAACACACCAGTCTCCCTTCCTGGTTGACGTGATCTACTTGTCCTGAAATAAGTATATGCCTTGACTGATGCTAGAAGCAAGAAACCCTCATAACGTAAGCTTGTATATATATGGATTACGCAGTGTGTACGACTTTTAGAGGATAACGTTGTTGAGCATGAAGTAAGACATAACTAAAGAAAGCCATATTGTTGCACAACGAGGTAAGTGAGAAATTCTACGAAAATTTGAGGTGAAAGTGACTTGTTTGAAAGGAGGTAAGGTAATAGTGACCCCCGGCTTCCCGGAGTATAAGGAACCGTGAACCTCAGTCCCTTAGTTAAGTTAAGGTGGTGGAGACCTAAGCCACCCAAAAGAGAAAATGATAGTGAATCTATTTGGAATTGGAGGCAAAATGATGATTGACCTTTTGCCTCCTGAGAGGTAAGGGACCGTGACCCTCGGCCTCTGTGAGAGGTAAGGAGACGGTGACCTTCGGCCTTGTGAGAATGTACGGAAACTGTGACCTTCGGCCTCTGGAAGAGGTAAGGAACCGTGACCCTCAAACTCTTTGTAGGGGTGAGGAGACGGTGACCTTCGGCCTCTGTGAAGAGGTAAGGAGACGGTGACCTTCGTATGTGAAGAGGTAAGGAGACGGTGACCTTCGGCCTCTGAGAAGAGGTAAGGAAACGGTGACCTTCGGCCTTTGTGAAGAGGTAAGGAGACGGTGACCTTCGGACTTGAGAGAAAGAGGTAAGGTGACAATGACCTTCGACCCCTGAAAGAGGTAAGGAGAATGTGACCTTCGGCCTCCGAAAAGAGGTAAGGAGGAAGTGACCTTCGGCCTCAATTATGAGGTAAGGTGACCTTGACCTTCGACCTCTAGTGAAAGATAAGTGAGATTGACCTATTGAATTCGAAGGAGAGACAGTAGACTGTATAGATTGATTGCTACCTACTGAGGATGATTGACAACCTCCAGATAAGTTTAACTGAAAACTGTAATGAGAAAGAGAGAGATAGAGACAAAGATACAGATGAGTAAGTGCACATTCTCCTTAGAGACTGTCGTTATAGATACATACACAGGAGTAAATTTCTGGACCACATGACTTATAAATGGAAAATGCAATGGTCATAGATTATTTCGTTAAATATAAGTATGATGTTATAATTTACATATACATATACATGCACACATGTCTTTACTTGAGTATTGGAGGTGAACTCCTCTCCTGAAGAATAATTTAGACCTTATAACAGTTACTTCTGCCTCCCATCGGCAGGACATGAGATTAATGCATTTAAAACATTTTTGACCAGCTTATGGAGAGATTTAAGAACACACTTTTTTTTTTTTTTTTTTTTTTTTTTTTTTTATAAGTAACTTATAATTCTAATGGTATAGGATAGTGTAAGTGGAAGCTTGTAAAACCGATCTGTGAACATTTAATTACTTGAAAGTAATGCACTTGCTGACTATACTTATTAGAGAAATGCCCGTTTAGACAAGAGTGATGGACCTGTAACTGAGTATGGCGTACCTGCCTGGTTAGTGACGAGGACGAGGCAAACGCTACAGAGTGTAGAAGTTGGACGTGTCTCAAGGAAGTGATGACACTTCCTGGAATAGTATCCGAATCTATGGGAGATGCGATGTTTCGTCGGTTAGTGTATGGGTGAAAACGAGCATGAGATTGAACGGCTGGTAATTGAATAAGGTACTAACCTTTGGATGGCAACGAACGCTAAGTGAAACTCACGTGACTGCGACGGCGGCGCGATGCTACTCGACTGACCCGTGACGTAAGAGGAGCGAGGGAGGAAGCTGGGGGATTAAATAGACCTCCAGCTCCTCCCACAACTACAGGCACAGCCTTATCATTTGTGAGTCGGCATATTGTTATGGGTCATTCTTATCTTAGTTGAATATATAAATCCAGTATATAAATGTGTATATAAAAAATCCTTTAGCTGTAAAATCCAGCATATGAATGTTGTTATAATACGGATTGTCATCTGTACATGAATATAACCTAAAATATCTGCTATCACAAAGCAAGTTATAATATATGTGATGACTGTGTTATAAGAGACAATAACATTGTTGACACATTTTGTAGCGATTGATCACATATTGGCTATTTTTGCACCATTTTTTTACAAAATATTTTCCTTTTTATATATATATATATATATATATATATATATATATATATATATATATATATAAAAAATAAAAATTTTTTTAACCCTTTGAGTGCCAGAGGGTTACGGAACGCAGTGCTTTGCAATACGTCCCGTATACCTCTGGCACTCAAAGGGTTAATTTTTTGCATATATCTATTCAAGATTTTGGCATAGGATGAGATATGAGTTAGGATATTATTTAGAGGTTGAACTTATTGTTATATATGTATATTTTGACGGACTTACCCTGGTATTTTTGGATTTGAGACTGAGGTTTAGTGAGTCACTGCCCAAAAGGTTGAAGGGTGGGTAGGGTGAGATAAGAGATTACTTCCCTTCATCATTAGGGTAAATGTAATTGTACACACAACCAATACAGATTTGTGCTGTTAATTGGTTGGTGTATCAATGAGAATATAGATTAGGTAATACTCAAAAGTATCATCTCTATTACTGGAAAAGAAGGTTCTGGTGCCAGTACCTCCTTAAGAGCAAGGTTCAGATTTCTATTTCAACCTGTTTGTAGTTCCAAATAAGGATGGAGGCTGCTGACCCAGTTTGGATCTTCAGTATGCATACCTACACATTCCTATCCATCCAGAAATTCAAAGCTATGTGGATGACCTTTTGATCAAGGCTCCTTCAGAGGAACTCTTGCGCCAGCTCATCCTAGACTGTGCTCGACTCCTGATCCACCATGGGTTGATTCTAAACATGTCAAAGTCTTGTCCTGTGCCATCCAAGGAGCTAGTGGTCCTTGGCATGAGGTTCGACACCCACCTAGGGAAAGTCTGTTTGCCGGAGGACAGTATCCTGTAGGATGTGTTTCAGGCCCTGAAGTGGCCCTCGGCCACAGTCAGGGAGTACATGAGAGTTCTGGGCCCACTAGTGTCTTCCCTAGAGGTGGGTACTGTTGGAAAGAGGATGTGGAATAGCTGGCTTTGACAGCATGGCTGTTGAAGCCCACATCTTGAGGAAAAAGGGATTCACCACTGAATCTTGAATTCCTTGAGGGTTCAGATTTCTGCTCTTTCTGTGTTTTTTCAGAGACATATTGCCACTCTTCGTGATGTCAAGGCGTTCCTTCAGGGGTAGCTCATGCTGAAAAAAGACATGCGACCATGAAGTCCAGCCCAATCCAAAAACAACCCTGTTGATCCAGAGGAGGGAAAAAAAAAAAAAACCATGAAGCAATTTCCAATTTAGCCCCAAGTGGATAGAAAAAATCCTTCCTGACTCCAAATGGCAGCCACATAGTTTCCTGAATCAACATCCTATCTGCACTGAAGCCATTTGTCAAAATTTTCAATATTGTTCTGTGCTAGATATGCATCCATTGCTTTTTTGAAAGCAGTTACATTTTCTGCAAGTACAACATCCCGAGGCAAAGAATTCTATAACTTTACCGCCCTTACTGTATTACCGCCCTTGCTGTAAGAAATCCCTACCTTTGTTTTAGTTGAAAACGCCTTTCTCTGTATTCCAATATATCTTACAGTTACTCTCGGAAGGCGACTGCCCCTTTAAGTAGGCTGGAACAATTCTTGAAAAGAAGTGCAGTGTGGAGCCTTCCTTCCCTCCTTAGCTGGTCACCAGCCAATCCCCAACCAGTTAAGATTTGTTCCTTGAACAGGAAAGGCAAGAGAACTGTTCTGCTTAATTTTAGTTTTATTTATTATTTTCTGTTAGATATGGGGTGCCGAAATCTCCCATTAGGCAGATTACCATTACTGACATCCCAACTGGAGGAGTGCTCACTGCCAGGGCTGTTTGTGGACCTTTCAGCCCTGAGGGGAAAATCTTACGTGACAAGGTGTTTCCCTAGGAGAAGCCCACTGGGACATCTTCTTCATTATGATAGTCTGAAGAAAGAAGACCTGAAAAAAAGGTGAGCAACCCTTTGAGTGCTGAGGTCCACTTGTCCCAGTCTTCCCCTCCGCACAGGGGTCTCCATTTGAAGTTCCTCCTGCACTCATTGGGTTTACATGTTGGTCCGTTGGGTTTATGGAGCACTCTGGTTTCTGTGGTAATTTAACCCTTCGTTTGCCAAAATGAGCATGTTTAAGGCCTTTCTACACTCTTCCCTGTGGGTTCAGTGTTTATTACCTGATTATTGGGTATATCTACATGTTTCCAGTGTTTGGACTCACTTGGTTTAAATTCTCTGTTTTGAGTTCTGTGCGCTTTAC
Source organism: Rhinophrynus dorsalis (assembly GCA_037306005.1). Lineage (NCBI taxonomy): Eukaryota > Metazoa > Chordata > Amphibia > Anura > Rhinophrynidae > Rhinophrynus > Rhinophrynus dorsalis. The sequence goes on from CM074722.1 coordinate 169,645,081, forward strand.
CACATAGACGCCATGCTCCATTCACCTCTATGGAACTTTACACTTTGGGACATATCTCTGCAACCGATCCAGGCAGCTTTGAATGCATTGTAACGTTGCACGCCGTTTCGCATGCATCGTTTAAAAAATATACCATCTAGGGCAGTGTTTCTCATTGTTCTCAGTGACGAGAAGCCCCCCATCCCTAACATTCAACTGAATTATACACCCACTAACATTTTACCTATGAAAAATGTACACTCATGCTGCCCCTTCCAATATGTGTTTCTAAATTCTACATACCAACATAATACCTTTGTCTATGATCACTCCAGAGGCGGAGTTCCCCTTCCTGCATTGAAGAAAAAGCATAATATATGCACATGCAGTGTTAAAAGGAACAGGAGCTCAAAAAAGGTACATCTGGAGAATGAGGAATTATATTGATTAAATATGCACAAACTAGCAAAATCCATCATACGACCGGAAAAGGGGCAGACACAGGTACAGATACACTGCCTCTGTCATCAAGAATATTCACTTTTTTGTCACACAGACACAAATTTAGTTTTACATAGCCACTCACACATACACATAGCCACGCACCTATATTTACTCACAAAGACACCCTCCGCATAAAGCTGATTGTCTGGGCGGTGCATAAGCCAGCCCTCATGCAAACTGGTGCGTAAGGACACATTCAAGCCAATGGCTAGTAGGGAATTGGAACAAAGACTTCCCATAGGTACGGGGGGGGTAGGGTGCTGCCACAGACCTTCTCTGCCTCACACAGCGGCAAAGAAATTGTAAAAAATCCTTATATTTTTATTAAAAATGTTTGTGGCACTAGATGAATTTATGGACATTTTAAAAGTACATCAGACATTTTTTTTTTAAATACATCACCCGCACATTATGAATAGATGCACAGATTATGTTCAGCAAAATATATTGATGACTGTTTTGTTTTGTTTTTTTCTCCTTTTACAGATTTAGTGAAAAGATACAAGAAGAAAGAAGATTGGGAAAATACAAGAGAGAAGAAAGAAGTGGAGAATAGAATGAAGGTAGAAGGAGACAGACAGTGGATGAGTGTAAAACAGATAAGCTAACAATCAGTGCTTGACAGTATATCAGACGCCAATCGTTAGTTTTTTCCTTTGTTGCTCCCATTATTGCTACTATTTAGCAGCATTTTGGGAACTTTACGCACAAAACGGACATTTGGCCACAAGACTTTTTCTGTGGCCTAGCGTCCGTTGTGCTTTCAGCTGATAGAGCCTTTGAATACTGACTTACACATTTTATTCTGTCTGGTACTCAATTTGGCTCTGCCATCCGTTTCACCTCACTCCTTTAAATCGAGCCCTTAGTTACACGAAATATCCACCTTCTGGAACAATTGGCTTTATTCCAGCCTCCTGCAGTAAGCGAGCCCTGCAATCTCTCTTAGCCTCTAGCTCCCGAGGTAGAGTTGAAATAATCAGGGTCATCCATTCTTTTAAAGTCCTTGAATAGGGCATGGACCAACACTTCCTGTAAAGAACCTTTAATATAACAGGATTACAGTGTCACCGAGCAAAACTAAACTGCAGGGTGCAAAGTTCTTTTATTTCGAAAACTGCAATTAGTAGATCAAGTAGGGCCTCATGCAGAAAAGATAAGCAATTCTGAAGCACACCAGCTGCACCACAGGGGTAAAATAAAATCTTAAAATCTCCACGTTGATTTCAATGGGTCTTTTAACCTCTTGAATACTAGAAAGTTCTCTAAGGCATTAATTCCTAATGTATTGGACACCTCTAGAGCATTTAGTGGCTTAAAGGACAAGTTAACTTTTTAAGCAACAAACGTTATATTGTAGTGCTTTTCCTTCTGGGTAAAACAAGGGTACTCTTATACCTATTACAGCTTAAACTGGTTTTTTGGTTTGTTTTCTTTTTAAACATCAAAAGTATTCTAGTGGCCAGAAATGTAACCTTTATTTCACTGTGTATTCTACTAAATTCCATGGAAGAGAATTGTTATCAGTGATACACGTACTGAAAACAATTCTCCATAGCATGTGACAGTAACAGCTTAATCACTTCCTGTCAGTTTGAACGATTATACATTATCAATGGAAGTACCTTTTTTTCTTATCACAAAAAGCCCTATATAAATATAAGTTTTCATAGAATAAAATTGACTGTTTCTTTAACCTTTTCTGTGCCAGTGGTTTGTGGAATATTTGGAGGCTTGGCACATTTGTAAAATGTTTGCTATACATCTGTTTGGGTTTGATTCCTGTATTTAACTTTCTACTTACATATGGAAAGCTATATATTGTTTTTTCTTCAGAAGAAATTAATTTTTTTCATAGTGCCGCATGTTGGGCAAACATGCTATTAACTATTAAATCACAAACACACTTAACGTTGGATGTGAAAGGTTCAATTATTTTTAAAAGCCCCCTATCCTTTCATTACAAATGTATCAACTGTGCTACTAAAGGGATCTTTTACCATGTACAAACTGCAAAATACAATATGTAGGTAAAACGGAGATGCTTGAAACAAAGTACTAATAAGCATCTCCCTGACATTCAAAATGAAAGTTTTAGATCTAATTCAGCCAACCACTTTAAATCTAATAATTGTAATATTTCTCATTTGAGAATCCAAGGAATAGAGAGTATCACTTTGGGCATCATATGAGTCAGTTTAGACAAAAAGCTCTCTGTTCGAGAGGTGTGCTGGATATTTACATTAAAAACAGGCACCCTCAAGGCCAAAACAGAGAATAAGATGTGATTTGCTTCATCTTATGTACAGTATCAGAAATAAAAACTGTAAATGTAGAAAGAGAAATCAGTATAGTCTAAGCTGATATATATATATTCATAGTAAATTTTCGAATGATGACAATGTGTAAACGGTCAATTTGTCTTAAAAGAAACATTTTTTGGAAAGTCATTTAAGATGATTTTAATTATATTTTTAATTCCATGTGTTTTCTTTGGATTTTAAATCTCATTCTTTACTATGGTTTCCAAACAATAGTTTTTACACTATAGAGATAGATAATACAACCTGTGATGATTTATATACATATTTGAAACACTTGTTAGCTTGAGTTAAAGCGGAACTTTCACTTGTGTCTCATTGTGGCTTTATATGTTCAATTGTGTCTCCTGTTCCTATTGATGTGTGTATGGTATCCTGTAAATTCATATAAACGGAGCTTTTCATATTTTAATTATTTACCTAATGACGTAATCCCTTCCCTTCGCTCTGTAGCCGTGCACCGTATGGTGCATAAGACACTCCCACAGGGCTTGTGCGTGACACCTCCGTCCTGCCCCTGAATCCTACGTCAGTCCCTTCTATGGCATGTGACCTGGCGCGCTCCTTGAATCGTGCACGTCCAGGTCATGCCAGAGATGTGTGAGCGCACGTCACTATGACATGAAAAGAAAAAAAAAAACAGTCTCGCAAGCGGTGAGTGACAGGGAGGTGGGAGAGCTTGAGCTTACGCTGTGTCACTGGAAATGGAAGATGGCGCTGATCGCCCTGGATAAGCTGGTACATTGGAAGGTACAATTCCTCATATTGTGTTAACAGATAGGGAATTATACATGTTGTATTGAAATATATATAGCAAATACATTAAGCCTACACAATCTTTTTGGTGTGTGAAAGTTCCACTTTAAGTCTGTCTTTGCATTGTGCTCTTATTTCTCTATTTACAGCTGACAATGGAGTTTCACTCTATGAGTGCCAGGTTAACATGTGGAACCTTTCATAGCTAAAAGCAGAATGCTTCTCTGGAACTCGAGAAGTTAAATAATGTAGCTAATGCAGGTTCTAAAAAGGTTTGAGAATTTGTCAATGTATTAATTTAAAGGGATAGTATATATTTATTATATCTTGTGTATTTACACTGGAGTTTTAAAAGGATAGTAATGGTTCACAATAAAAGCAGCTCCAATTAACCTTCATAGTATTTGGGCCATGGAGAGTGTTATTTCAATACTGTCAGAGTTGTAGTTCAAGAGTAATTGAATGACAAAGTATCCCTCTCCCCCCACTTTTGCCTAGTGTAAGCCACCTCCCCTCAGATGTGGAATCTGGTCTTCAGACCAGAAAGCTCACAGAAGAGACAATCTTCTTACTGTGAAAATAAGGAAAACCCTGCCCCCCTTGACAGGTTTTTCAGGTTTTTCCCTTATGCTCACTGAAAATTGTCCCTCTGCGATCCACCCAGACAGTCTTGCTGCTCTGAGGTGAGCAGTGTTACATCAGTAAAAGGGGAGGGAGGGGGACACTTTATCATTCAATTACTCCTGAACTACAACTCTGACAGTATTGATATAACACTCTCCATGGCTCAAATACTATGAAGATTAATTGGAGCTGCTTTTATTGTGAAACATTACTATCTTTTTAAAACTCCAGTGTAAATACACAAGATATAATAAATATATATAACATTTTCAGAGCCTCTAAAAGTTTACTTCTGCTTTCATTATGGTTTCCAATTTAGATTAATAAAGTGTTTTTTACATATGCTAGAACGAAATATAGCTATAAAACACGAGTTAACAGGGTATATTTAACCCTTTGAGTGCCAGAGGAGATACGCTTTGCAATGCGTTGTGTACCCCTCTGGCACTCAAAGGGTTAATATATATTATAACACATTATGTCATTTATGTGTTATTTTCTATAAGACTATATTAGGTGGAAAGATCAGTATGTATTCATGAGAATTTCTCAGAACTAAAAGGCATAATCTTTGCTGGTATATTTATTTTGAAAATTAAGGGACACGGGATTTAATATACTGAAGGGATCCCACTGCGATTTTTGCAAACCCTGGTCCCTAAACTTTACAATATTTGATCTGTTGTAAAGGAAATGACTGACTAGACTCTTTGTGTCTCCAAGTTAAAAATATATGGAGTGCTCACTTATGGGATATGCAATATGGATACTTTAATGTTGTTTTACCTGATGTGGCTTTCTCTATATTTTATAGTCTTATTTCTTGCTACATATGTTGTTTCAATTTTGTTATTTTGTACACATGGAATTAGCCCAATATGGGAATTTAGTTAGCTTTTTCTCTTATACTGTTGGCACTTCAAGGTTAATGAAAGCTTTAATTGAATGAATCAAGAGCTACAATCTAGCTTTTTGACCTCAGATTGATAGGTGAGTTTTTACACATGGAACAGTTTCTAAAAATGAGAGAATACATTTTGTCGACATCCTCTGATAAGGAGTAAATGCAGCTTGCACGAAATGCATTAATCGAGATTACCAGTATATACAACGTCCTTGCATCCACGTATGGAATGCAATTTCAGTTTTTGTTACTGCATAATATAGATGTATTTTTTTTTTTTTAATTGACTGCTTTCTTTAGAGTGGAACTATCATCAAAATTAAATAGCCTCCCAAATCCTTATTAACATAATGATACACATATACATATTTTTATTATGCTGAATAATCCCAGCATTAGTGAGAAATACAACTTGTACGGCAGGCATCAGGGGGCAACAGCGCCGGCATCTTGCAGAAAAGGCATCTGCAAGTCTGCGCTGTCCGTCCCTTTCATCTCCAGGATTGGTGAGTGGAGTTCCTTGGTACCTTAAGGTACTGGAAGGGACTGACAGCACAGGAGCAGAGAACGCCTACATAAAAATCCCTGTTGCTGATGCCTGCCAAAAGAGTTGTATTTCTCAATAACGCCGGACTTATTCAGCATTATAAAAGTATGCATTTGCGTATCTCCCCAGATGTGACCAGGAGACCCGGGATAGAGGGAGCAACTGTCACAAAGGAGAACTTCACTAGGCACCAGTTAATGGGGATATTACAACAGGAAGGTGCCCCCTCTGAAACCGTTGGTCTGCATGGCCTCAAGAGGGAGGCAGACCTTAACAAAACATGTCCTGTCCTGAGGAGGAAAGGAAAAATACATCTTCATTTCCAGTCCCAGACTTCCAAGGAACCTCCACCATGCTTCACTGTTACCTGCAGACACTCATTCTTCTTCTGCTCTCCAGTCTTTCGTCAAACAAACTTCCTTCTGCTACAGACAAATATTCAGATTTTGACTCATCAGTCCAGAGCACCTGCTGGCATTTTTCTGCACCCCAGTTCCTGTGTTAATGTACATAGTTGAGTTGCTTGGCCTTGCTTCCATGTCGGAGGTATGGCTTTTTGTCGGCAAGTCTTCCAAGGCCACTTCTGACCAGAATTCTAGGGACAGTAGGCGGATGTACCAGGGTCCCACTGTTCTCTTCCAATTCTAAGCTGATGGCATTGCAAGGTATCTTCCAGTTGTAAAGGGAAGTAAGCATTATATGTATTTCATCAGCTGCAATAAGTTTCTTTGGCTGACCACTGTGTCTACGGTCCTCAATATTGCCTGTTTGTTTGTGCTTCTTCAAAAGAGCATGGACAGCACATCTGGAAACCCCTGTCTGCCTTGAAATTTCTTCCTGAGAGAGACCTTGCTGATGCAGTATAACTACCTTGTGTCTTGTTGCTGTGCTCAGTCTTGCCATGGTGTATGACGTTTGACGTTAAACTGTCTTTAGCAACCTCACTTAGTTTGGCTGTTCCTCACTCAGTTTTATTCCTTCTGCACAGCAGTTTCTGTTTCAGTTAATGATTGTGTTTCAACCTACATATTAAATTGATGATCATTAGCACCTGTTTGGTATAATTGTTTAATCATACACCTGACTAAATTCTTACAAAATCCCTAGAAGAATTGATGCTGTTTTGAAGGCAAAGGGTGGTCACGCCGAATATTGATTTGATTTAAAACATTTTTCTGTTCACTCACTTTGCATTTTGTTCATTGATAAAAATAAACTATTAACATGTCTTTTTTTTTAAGACATTCTTACTTTACAGCATTTCACACCTGCCTAAAACTTTTGCACATTATTGTAAATCTTTGGTTAGGCCTCATCTGGAATGTGGGTTATTGTTTTGGGCACTAGCACTTAAAAGTATATTATTGAACTGGGGAAAAAAGTGAAGAGACATGCAACAAAACTGCTAAAGGTATTGGTGGATCTGAGTTATGAAGACAGCAAAATAGGTTTGTCTAGATCAGAAAACAAGAAGTTTAAGGGGTGACATGATTACCATTTACAAATATATTCAAGGTCAATAAAAAGATGTATCTAATGATCTTTTATCACGAAGAGCTGAGCAAAAACAAGATGTCATCCATTAGGACTAGAGGAAAGGTGTCTGAAATAAACAAAGGCAATAAGGGCGGTACATTTATGGGGTTCTTTGCCTAAGCATGCTGTGCTTATAGATGCTTTCAAAAATTAATGTATACCTTTTTAGTTCACAACAATGTTGAGATTTATGACATATGGTTTACAGCATATAGGCTATTGATCCAGTGAACTATCCAACTGCCATTTGAAGTCCGGAAGGATTTTTTTGGAAATGGCTTCAATGTTTTTTCTTTTTGCCTTACTCTGGATCAACAGGAGTAATATGGCATGGACTTTGTCAGTTTATGCATATTACACGAGAGGCTGGCATGGAAGCCGCATACTATACTAACATTCAAAACTGCTCTCCCACCCACTGACCATTGCCAGTACTAGCTCAGCTGCATAAACTGGCAAACCTGCTGTCCGCTGTAAAGCGGTCAGCAGGAGATCGTTGTCGGCCGACACAGAGGCTCTGCAGCAGAGCTGCAATTGCTTTATTTACAACTAATGACTTTTTTAGAATGGTCTAAAATGTGTGCTTGATTTAGCACACGTTTTAGACCATTCCAATAAAGTAATTAGTTGTCAATAACACGATTGCGGCTCTTTACAGCTGACAGCAAGAAATCATGAACTTTAAATGCGTGTATCTCTCAAACCATAGCAGTTTGGGAGATATGGGTTTTTGCATTCAAGCCAACTTTTTAACCTCTTCAAAATGAAGAATAGTTTTTTTAGACATTACTAACCCCTTTAAAGATGGGGAGGCACTATAAATCAGAAAATCAGTGTCTCACTGGAAAACCACAAATTTTGTCTTTTGTACTGCATTTTGATTTTTTCTATTATTATACATTTTCGACAGACCCTGATGACAATGATCTGTTAAGAAAGTCGCTTGGTTCCTGTGCGAAACTGTAAATAGAAACTGTGGGAACAGCTTTGGAGTTGGTTATTAATATTTATATCACGTATATTAAATAAATGTTTTATAGTAGCTCAGTATTAAAAATAGCTCTAATCGGGGGCGTGGCCTGGACACTCATGGAGTCGGACGCGTAGTCTTTGTGCTCCGTTCTGAATTGAGCGCTTACACCTTACTAGTAGGTAGAGCATCCCTTTTTTTCCTATATTTCCATGGTCCTCCCCTTACTATCTGATGCCAGGAAAGAAAAAATCACCCCAACGCACAACAGCGCGCCCGATAGCCAAGTACTTAAAGCCCAGGCCTACCATCTCTTCAGAGCTTCCCGCGCTTGCACAGTGTGATGCATCACTCTTACCTAGCGGAACTCAGCCGACCTCTGATCTGGCGGACGTGATGGCTGCATCGGCTTTTCCATCTGGTGACACTGAGGTCCCTGTGGAAGACCCTTTGGGTGGATTCACTCTTAAAGAAATTCTGGCGAACCTTCCTACGAAAGAGGACATAAGAGGCCTCCCTTCTATGAACGATCTTCGCTCCCTGATGGAGGAAATGAAAGCTATACTCGCTTCTGAACTGGCGGCCTTAAAAACCGACATGTCACAATTCTCCACTCGAGTCACTAAACTGGAGGAAGAAAAAGGTCAACTTCATAGTTCCTATACACATCTCCAGCAAACTATATCTGAACAACGAGATACTATAAATTTTCTAAACCTTCGCCTGGATGACCTGGAGAATAGAGGACGACGAAACAACATACGATTGAAGAATCTTCCAGAAACTATTCCTCCGTCCGAACTCAGAGCTATTCTTATCCCCTTCTTCACTAACATACTCGATGACCCACAATTGGGCACGATTGAACTGGAAAGGGCACACAGAGTGCTGAAAGCTAAAGATCCCTCGACACCTCGAGATATCCTTGTCTGCTTCCACAGGTATGAGTTGAAAGAAATTATTATGAGGAAAAGCAGGAACATTGTTCCCCTTATGTGTGGAGGCTCTGAAGTCTATCTATTCAACGACCTCTCACCACACACCTTGGCGCTCAGACGTTCGGTGAAATACCTTACAGAACACCTTAAGTCATTGCAGATCAGATATCGATGGGGTTACCCATTCCACCTGCAAGCTTCATTCAATGGAAAGTCGGCGACCCTACGATCACTGGATGACACCGTATCCTTCTGCTCTGCTCTGGGGATATCTGTCCCACAGCCAAACCAAGGCTCTTCCACTCCTCCGCACAGCAAGGCCCACAAACGTCTGGAATGGTCCCCGGGATCGCCAGTACAAAAACCCAAACAGCGACGTACCCTTCCTCCTTCTGCAGAAACCTTGCAGACCACTGTACCATGGACCTAAGAAGGACCTGTCTGGACCATGATTAAGGACTCTTCTCCTGGTAGGGAGACTACCGCACCTTACATCTGACGTCTCCATGAGGGGGTGAATACTCCTTTTCGCCTTTGTTGTTGGACTTCCTAGAACTGCGAAAATGAACTACCCTGATTTACCTTCCATCCTCCATGGGACTGCAGTGATATCCATACCCTTCTATATAGTATACAGGTTTGACTTTTGTGGTTTATCTCTTCCTTTTTATGCTTAGCCTGTTTTATTTTATTGGGACTCTAACGGATCTTACTCCCTTCGGGACTTAAGTTTATTGCCTCTGTCGGGCTTTATGTTAATAGCAGGTTGCTGCATTTTAGTGAGTAAAGTATGCCTTTTACATATGTGCCTTTATTTACTCCTGATTACATATCAGGAGGATCTTGACCATCCTCACTACCTGGTATAGTATTTACTCATTGTTTAACGGTGTTCCTACTTTGTTAATGTTCAATGAAATGTGTTTTACTTAGGATCCCTACTTTTGAGATGTATGCCTTCCCTTACATGTTATTATAGTCCTACTCACCCGGCACATCTTCCATGTGGTTAACGCACATGATAGTGTGCACCTATAAGTCCCTACATCTCCTCTGGGTGCGCTACATATTACGTGCTTATGTGCATATACTTAGTCCCCCTCCTCACACTAGGCTTGAACTCAAGTCCAACAACCCTGGTTCCTAACATGTGCCTTATGACCCCTTCCCCCCCGGCCCCTGATCCTCATTTATAATAGTATGTTGCTATGTGTGTACTAAGTCCTCGATACGTATTTGCATAACTGCTCCCCCTAGTCCATCCCCATTATTGTTCATCAAATTATATATGGTTACCAACTCAGATGATTCACATACTTCACTCCTTACACTCCTTTTGTTATTCCTCCCTACTATCTTACAGCCCATTTCTTTCCAGAGACATCCGTTTCTTACGCTACTCTCATCATGTCATTGCTTCTCTGTCCTTCTCCCGCCTGCCTTTACTGCATGCTTCCACATCTCTTCCCTTATCCTCTTCCTCGTATTGATGCTCTCCTCATGTTCTTACATTGCATTCTGCGCTCACCGGACCTAACCCCTTTTACATTCTCACGTTATAGTCAAAGATGCCATCCCCCAAGGCTCTCTGGCACTTCCCGTGCAAATCTTTAATTTTGTTCTCTTTATTTTTACACATCACGGTTTTCATCTCCTCCCCTCTTCCTTGCTCTTACCTCTTCTCTTTTCTTTCTTCTCACTCCCCTTCTCACTCCTATATGCCTTCCTCCCTTCCCTTCCCCCAAGGGTCTGTGAGGCAGCCGATCTGCCCTTCTCTTGTACGCATACATGTCTGATATTCATGTGGTAACTGTGAATGCCAAGGGGTTAAACTCCCCGGTGAAACGGGCTGTGCTGTTACGTGACTTAAACAAACGAGCAGCAGACATAGTGTTGATTCAAGAAACTCACTTCTCATCTTCCTCGAAAACAACGCTAACTAATCGCTTCTTCCCCACTGCCTACTACGCCTCGGCCACTGAGAAAAGGAAAGGTGTGTGCATCCTCATTCGTGCCTCTATTTCCTGGCAACTTAGGGAAATAACTGCTGACCCTGAAGGTAGATTCCTGATGGTTACGGGCCTACTATATAGTAAACCGGTTGCCATCCTGAATGTCTACTCCCCAAACTCTTCTCAAATCTCATTCCTCTCCAAAACTTTATCTGTTCTGGATACTGTTTCGGAGGGTAGACTGATCATGGGGGGAGATTTCAATTTGGCACTTGATCCTCAGCTTGACAATTCCTCAGGGAAGTCCCCCTGTAAACTTTCGCAACTCCGTCATCTGCGTAAACAGTTCTCTGATAGACACCTCCTTGACGTTTGGAGGCTCCATCATCCAACTGACAAGGACTACACCTTTTACTCCTTCCCTCATTCTTCTTATAGTAGAATCGACTATCTTTTCCTCTCTCAATTTCTGCTTCCGCACTTACAGAGAGTTTCTATTGACCCAGTTTCATGGTCAGACCATTCTTTAGTCATGATGACCCTTTCTAACTTCTCTACCACCACCTCTCCTAAAACTTGGAGACTGAATGACCTGTCAATTGCTGACCCCTCGACACGGGAATACCTCACGAAAATTATTGATGAGTATTTCCAGATTAACTCTTCCCCAGAGGTATCCCCCCCACACCATTTGGGAGGCGCATAAATGCGTATTGCGGGGCCATTTCATCAAGATAGGTGCTGCGAATAAAAAAAAGAAATGGAAACGTGTTGCCGAGCTCCTCAATACCCTGCGAGAAAAAGATGCTATGCATAAAAAATTTCTTTCGCAGGAGCAACTTACAGAACTTCAGAATGTTAGAAAGGAGCTGAACACGCTATTAAAAGAAGATGTACGGAAAACTTTTATGTTTCTTAAATATGAAAAATATGTCATGGGGGATAAATGTGGCAAAGCCCTGACAAGACTTATTAAAACTAAGAGACGTGCAATTAGTGTACATAAAGTATTCTCACAGACAGGTTCCCCCATAAGGGAGTATCCACAAATAGCAGAAGCATTTAGAGATTTTTATGCAAAATTATATAACCTAGATATGTCATCAACTTCTACCTCTACTTCCCCCTCCACTAGGGCAGCTATTCTAGACTTTCTTGCAAGAGCTAAGGTTCCCTCTCTCACCCCGCAGGAGGCGGATTCCCTAGAGCAACCTATTTCAGATCTTGAGCTTTTATCTGCTCTTAAATCGATGCCCCTTGGGAAGAGTCCGGGGCCTGATGGGTTCACACTGCCCTATTACAGGTCCTTCTCTGCGTCGCTTACCCCTCATCTATTATCCTCTTTTAATGCTGTTATGAGGGGATGCACGTTTCCTAAACAATCTCTGGAAGCACACATAGTTGTTATCCCAAAGCCAGCGAAAGACCCCTCCCAATGTGCAAATTATCGCCCAATATCATTACTAAATATTGATCTAAAGCTCTTTGCAAAGATCTTTGCAAATCGTTTACGCCCCTTTCTTCCTAAACTCATTCACCCTGACCAAAGTGGATTTGTCCCAGGTCGCGAGGCTAGACATAACATATCCACAGTAATATCTCTGACTGACCTAGCTCTTTCAACTAATACCTCATCCCTCTTCTTTTCCTCCGACGCAGAGAAGGCCTTTGACAGGGTAAGTTGGGCTTACATCCGAGAAACTTTGTCAAACATAGGTTTGGGACCCTTCATGCTTCAGGGTATTATGAGCCTATACTCATCTCCAACCGCAAGGGTTTTGGTTAATGGTTCCATCTCCTCACCACTTCCCATAACAAACGGGACTAGGCAAGGCTGTCCCCTGTCCCCTCTAATCTTTATACTAACGTTGGAACCGTTGTTACAAATGGTTAGACTTCATCCACTCATTCAAGGAATTTGAGCCGGAACGAATCACTTCAAATTGGCTGCCTTTGCAGATGATATCCTTTTCTTCGTCTCACATCCCTCCTCTTCTCTCCCCCCCCTTCTTGCAGTGCTGACCGAATATTCCTGTGTTTCACAGGCTCTAATTAATTATGATAAATCTGAGGTGCTCAGCATCAACTTAGATGCTCAGACAGAGAAGAAGCTTCGAGCCTCCTACCCCCTCCGCTGGTCAACTGATTCCATCAAATATCTAGGTATTGTTCTCTCCTCTGACCTCTCCTCTCTTTCGCACAGAAACTGTGCTCCTTTGATTGATGTGATCAAAGCCGATCTTAATGCTTGGAATCATCTCTATCTCTCTTGGCTAGGGCGCATAAATGTCATTAAAATGTTAGTCCTCCCGAAAGTTCTTTATACTTTGAATGCCCTCCCAATACCAATCCACAAGCAATATCTTAACAAGTTAACTGCTCTCACTTCAAACTTTGTGTGGGCTGGCAAAAGACCAAGGCTCCGACACTCTATTCTTACCTCTCCTATCAGTAGTGGAGGTCTTTGTCTTCCCGACTTTCACAAATATTACAAAGCCTCTGTACTGGCCAAATTTTTTGATTTCTTATCCTCACCACCTAAACGTTGGACCTCGACTCTCCTTCCTTTCTTGGGGAATTATGACCCGATCCAACTCCTATGGATTCCTGACTCCTCCATCCCCTTACAGTGTAAAAACCATATTATATTTGGACACATGTTGAAAATTTGGAATCACGTTAACCACACATTCCAACTTGCTCCCCCTCCCTCTCCTTTACAATCGTTCTTGAATAACCCCTCCTTCCAAGGAGAAATACCTCCGGAGACGCAACTAAAAATGAAACAGGCTAACCTCCATACGCTTAACTCCTTAACGTGTGACTCCTGCTTCCTTCCTTTCTCCGCCTTTACTAATGCACTGGATCACCGCCATGCACCTTGGTGGCTTCTTTTTCAGATCCGACACTGGTACCATTCTGTCTGTTCTTCTTCTAACCCAGCCAGATCCTTGACCCCTTTAGAAACTAAGCTTGCAGATACTCCCACCCCATTCCGTTCATTGTCTTTCTGCTACTCCTTACTTTTCAAGCAATGCACTTCAAAGCCCTTTTTCATCCGTCGTTGGGAATGCGAACTTGGCATCTCATTAGAAACCTCACAGTGGCACACCATTTTTGCTTCCAATTTTAAGTTACACAGGGATACCAAATCAAGGGCGCTTTATTACAAATTAATTACTGGTTGGTACAGATCCCCTTCTATGCTAGCTAAATTCTATCAGACGACATCCCCGAACTGCTGGAGATGTGTAAGTGATCACGGTTCTTTATCCCATATATGGTGGACCTGCTCGCTGATCCGACCTTATTGGGAGCAAGTTCTGCAGCATATTAATAAAAGACTTGATCTAACCCTACCATTAGACCCTCTCCTCTGCCTTTTTTCCTATAGAACTCACCTTCCATTTGCCATACCCTCGGCTGGCTGGGCAGCTGTTCCTTTGCTTCTCAATGCTGCCAGATCTCAGATTCCGCTGCACTGGAAGAAATCCACGGTCCCTTCTATTTCTCAGTGGCTGACAGCTGTAGACACTTTTGTAGAGTTGGAGAGACATCATGCCTGGGCGACGAACTCTCAGTTGAAGTTTGATACTATATGGTCCCAGTGGAGGAAAGGACACATACTTCCTTCCTAAAATTTTGTTTCTTTGTAATCCCTCCTCATGTATGTGATTGCAGGTGAAGTTTTCTCACTGAGTCTTCTAGCTCGGCCCTCATGGCTTGCACAGTCCCTGCATTACTGACAGTATCTCACGTCAAATTTTGTCTAATGCTGGTTCTTCAATTAGGCGGCTCCTCACGACCCTTGGATCCCCTCCCCCTACCTCACCCCTGCACTCTTTCTCCTTTCCTCTCTTCTCCTTTTCTACCCTTACCTTCCTTTTCCTCCCTCTCCATCCCTTTCTCTCTCTCCCTCTTAGGCCTTGCTTACTCTTTTTCTTTTTGTCATCTTGGTCTTTCCTTTACTTTTCTTCTCACAACATGACTCTGTTTGTCTCTAAATGCATCACGCTACCCATTATATTGCATGATTTCTAAACAAAATCAATCGCTTGGTGGCCACGATTACTTCACAGTTACAGGTTGATTGTATAATATTATTGTTTATGTCTCGCCAAGGTCTATTAGACGTTCTGTACTTTAACCCTAGTCTTTTACTATTTCATACCATGTCTTACTTTACTTCTGTTAGTTCTCTGTATAATGTATTTGATTTTTTGATTTCAATAAAAAACTATTAAAAAAAAAAAAAAAAAAAAATAATAGCTCTAATCCACAGATGTAATGAAGACAACTCCAATGTATTCCAACTAAGAAACGTTCTTACCTTGTCCATAGAGTTGTTTGGGGTATTTAATATAAAAACCTTGGTTTTGGTATTGAATTTACTGGCCAGTTAATGTGGGTACAAGGCCTAGTCAGCACTAGATACTGTGCTGTCTCCACTGTGTTTCTGTGCTGTATGCTAATGAAGGTGGCAGAAACATTCATTACTTCACCAAAGAAGAAGCCATACCCCTGGGCTGGTGATTTGTGTAGTAATGCATGCGGAGTTGTGTTCCCATGCATTAGTTCACACGTTGGCAGATGGAGCCCCTCATCCAAGAAAAACATAGTCAGGAAATGGGTTTACTGCTGCATAAAAGGCAAATCTCCAAATGCAGTAATAATGTCCCCTGTATTATCCATTATCTCCTGTGTGAATTTGCAGTGCAGTTAGCATTTTCAGTGCCAAAGGGGGTGTCAAACACATTTTCCAGATTCTCATTTGTGTATTTGCAGTAAGGCCTCCCTCACCAGTATCTACAGCCTCTTCCGTTAACAGAGCTCCCCTTGTGCTGCTGTGCCTTGCACTGAGAGAAACTCAGTTTAACACAGGGTACACTGATGAAGTAAATCCAAACAGGAACTGCTTTATTTTACCAATGGACATTGTGTTACACCAAGTCTAAACCTGGTGCAAAGCACAGGAAAGCGAAATAGATGGAGGAAAGAGTGAGGGAGAGAGAGAGAGCCAAGGCCTCAGTTAATGTAGGCTGTACATTCACAGTGGTGGTTGTGGGGGGGTGTGGGATTGATGGAAAACACATGGGCCATTATTAACCATCTGAGTTCTAAAGGAGTGTCAAGCACATAGCTGTTGGTGTGAATGTGGCTTTTAAAGTCTCTAGCCCATGTGTTATCATCAATGACACATTAAGCTTATCATAATTGCTGACAACACGTGGACCGGAGACACCGGGAGCCATATTCATGGAGGCAACAGAAAGGCAACGGAGACTAGAATAAGAGAAGGAGAATGGAGTACAAGTGGAAGAAGAAGACAAGCCCATAGTAAAAGGTGCATCAATGTGGAGGGACCAGAAATTTTTATTGGCTTAATACTTTAAACGGATTTCAAGTTAACAACTTAACTAGATGTGGATTGATGTGAGATGTGCTGACAAGGATTTGATCTGTAACTGGGCTTTTTTGACATCTAGAGCTGACACACTCCCTCACTATCTATTACAGAACTGTTATCTTGTTATACAATCCACTTGTATAACCACATATGATTTGATAAGGTCTCAATGTTCCACATAATCTTCCAACCACTGGATATTTTGTATCACTATTTTAGATTTATTTATTGATGATCTTACCTTAAAGTATTTATGCTATCCATTTTTCACTCAGACTTATATTGTTATAGCTGAGTAATGATGGGGTTATTTTATGAATCAAAGCTTTTATTATACATTCTCTTATTTTTAAGAAATACAATAAAGATGAATACTACTGCATTTAGAGGATATTGTGCACTGTCCTACCCTACCCCTCTTTAAATGGTCTTGGATAAGACAATAGTCTTTCTGAATACAAGAGCTCTGGGGACCAATCACAACAAATTAAATACTTTAACTCCTGTCTCTCACTTCCATCTGCACAACCAGATATGTATCTATGGGACAATCTAAATACGTATTAGAGAAGCAAGTTTAAGATAAGATTTTAGGGATCTAACATAAAATAATGATTACAGTATGGTAGTAAACTACATAAAGGTGATAATTAAAATTATATAACCCAATTTCATTTTTAGGTTTTAGTGTTCTCTAATGACCATAAGTCCCACCTCTGACAGTAGCAGTAATATAAACGTTCAGCATTAAATTGTAAATATATGTCCTCTGCAAGCTTCTTGTCCCTCCTCCTGCAAGAGCAGAAGCTGCTAGTAGCAGCCTCATTCCTACTGGCTTTGTAGGTGGATGTGGCATGATAGCAACCAATATAAATCATCGTCTGTCTCTCTGGATTTCAAAGCAACAGCTCTGGGGGTTGGAAGCCCAAAGAAGGGCCCACACAATGAGTGGGATGAGAGGGATAGTAATGTTTCACAAAAAGCAGCTCTGATTAATCTTCACAATTCACTTATACTGTTGTTGTGTGTTTATTTTGCCTAGAGTCCCCGACATCTGAACAGAGATTGCATTTATATATGGGCAGTCACTGTTCAATTTCCCTCACAGACATTGGCTGGGAGGTGCGTAAGCACACATCCCAGCCAGTCAGCTTTGAGCGGAGGTGCTTGAAGCTGATTGGCTGGGAGGTAAGTTAGCACACATCCCAGCCAGTGGTTGTGAGGGACTTTGAACAGAGAGTGCCCATATATAAAGGCAGCCTCTGTTCAAATTTCCTCACAATGGAACAGTCATTGGCCTGTAAGGTACAAAGAAGGGGCTTTGCTGCAACTCTAAGCTGTGGAAAAATGGAAAAAGACAATATTTTTAATCAGAATGTTTTTCAAAATAAGAATTCATGGAGACAATGTTATATCCTCATTAGAGAAAGATTTAGGAGTACTGATAGACAATAGACTTCACAGCAGTGTGCAGAGTCAAAACGGACGTTTGACCATAAGATCTTTCCTGTGGTAGGGCAATTGAATACTGACTTAGACATTTGTTATGGTCAAACATCCGTTTTGTGTGTTAAGTTCTCAAAACACCGCTAAATACTGGGAATAATGGGGCATCAAAGAAAAACGCTCACAATCGGTGCCTGGCATACTGTCAAGCAATGATCTTTATCTTATCTGTGTTACACTTACCTGTTATCCACTGTCAGTCTCCTTCTATCTTCCTTCTTTCTCTTGCCTTGTCTTGTCTTCTTTCTGCTCTCTTCTTTCTTCCTCTGGTCCTTTGTCTGTCTTCGGTCTTCTTTTCATTTTGCTGTATTAAAAAAAAAAAGGGAGAGACATGAAGAAATGTTCCATAAAAATAACCCACACATCTATACATAATTTAACCCCTCTGAGTCCCAGAGGGGTACGCAACACATTGCAGAGCAATGCGTTGCATACCTGTCTGGGACTCAAAGGGTTAACCCTTTGAGTGCCAGTGGGGTACGGAATGCATTGCTTTGCAATGCATTCCGTACTCCTCTGGCACACAAAGGGTTAAAGAATGCTTAGATGTGCAAGTTATTTTGTTCATAAAATGCCTATGCAAAAAGCTAGTCAGAGATGCTCAAGTAGGAACAAGCCTGCCTTCAAATTGATGGGGCTCTATTGGATAAGTATCCTACCCTGGGTGGAATCTTTTAGCTCACTAGTGCCTTTCACAGAGAGGAAATATCCTAAAGCACATCATACTGATTCTACCAAAAGGCAGCCCAGCCACGAAGTGCCAGGCAATTCCTCTCTAAACAAGCAAAGCAGCCAACCCCAGATGGTATTAAAAGCCTGTGGTGCTGTGCATTCTTCGTGCATCCACAATCCTGTGCTTTCCCTGATCCCTCGTTGTGCACTGTGTACTCACGTGGGTTCAAACAGTGCAGTTTCATGGGGCTAGGTCAGCCTTCAGCCCCCTCACATTGAAGGCTTGGGGAGCCCTTTAGCTTCTCCTCCTCCCGCCGAAGGGAGAGAAGGGTCTTCACCCTGGGGCATACCGCCAGATAGTTTCCAACCCCGGGGCATCAATCTTCCACTCCCTCCGAAGAGAGGAGCTACGAAGTCTTCAAGGGGAGCTGGCTCAACCCAAACCAACTCTCCCACCAAAGCCAAGTCTTCGACTTGGCCCCACTATGGCAATTTTTAGTGTTAAAGTGCTAAGTGTTCGTGAAGTGCCCAAAAAAATAAATAAGTGAAGAAAATCCATCAAATCACAGTGCAAAAAACGTGCACGGTGAATAAATAATAATAAATAGGTGCCGGTTAAGGCCCCAGCCTCCTGGCTGGCATTATAAAAATTCTTCACTACCTTCACCAGAAGGCTAAGGCAGCAGAAGTCCAAAAATCATAGAAAGTCCTGGTGCGTGCTCGTGCTCCACCGCTACAAGTGTCCATGTTATCACGTGCCCTGTGCGAGTCAAAAGCCTTCTAGCACCTCGGGCCTCCCTCTTCCCAGCCATGGCGTCAGACCAAGTGCTTCTCTGTCCCCCAAACTGCAAGGGACTGATACTACACTTGATCTTAGCCAAAAGGCCGAGAAGCCTCTAATTGATGAGGCTCTATAGGATAAGTATCCTACCCAGGATGCAGTCTCTTTTAGCTCACTCGTGCTTTTCACAGAGAGGAAATATACAGACTATGGCCAGTTTGAGGTTTTTGCAGTAGGAAAATGGTCCAACTAGATTGCCGAATGGTTCTTATCTGCCGTCAAATTCTATGTTTCTGTGTTAAAGTCAATGACTTACAGTTCTCCATAGGATGTGATGCAGAGATATTTCCTGTCAGAACAATCAGGAAGTAAACACAATAAATTCACTTCCTGATTATTTGAACCATTATAACATTTGAATAAAACAATGGACAACAGAGAGAGTGACCTTGTTTGACTCAGCAGGAAAAGCTTTATAATATATAGGTTTTCATTAAAAAAAAAGTTAACTGTTCCTTTAATAGATGTCTATTCTTGGATTGTAGGGCCTTGGCAGGCAAGAGATTAGGTCTTACTGGCCTTGTAGTTCATGTGTACTAGTAAAAAAACTCAGGCAGGCCACACCCTGATGTCAGCATACCTCCCACCATTTAGGGTTGCCACCTTTTCCTCAAAAAAAATACCGGCCATAGTTGTGGGTCGGTGAGGGTGGAGCCACAAAAGGAAGGAGCCATAAAAGGGGCAGAACCACTCATGACATCACCAGAGAGGCACCGGCATCCGCTGGCAGCCTTGCACACAAGCATACAGGCTCAGTTCGCTGCATGCACTTGTAGCTGAAAAACAAAACAAAAATACTAAAAATATATCAGGCAACATGCAAAAAAAAATTAAAATAGCACTTAATTTACTTGTAAAGGAATCTGCCTTTAAGAGGTTTCAAAAGCATAAAATAGGCAATTACATTAATTCACTGGGACCGGCACAGAGATAAGAGAGAGACTAAAATGCTAACCAACTGCACTGAGGAGGAAAAATAAAAAAATAAAATAATTTAAATCATGTGGGGTTTTTGGAATTCGTATTTGCACCAGAGGCATGCTACTTTTTCTTGGAACGTCAGCCTCACTGCATGTAACATGCATTCTCCCTTAGCTGTATGCTGCTGAATTTTATATTATTGGACACTGTCCAGGTCCAGATGTAAATTAATCAAACCTTTAAGGACCACAGGGATGTGCTAAGCAAAGCGCTGCACACGGTGGGTCTTCAATTCTTTGTGTGCCGTGGGGGTGGTGGTATCCAGAACATTGCAAAGCAGTGCGTTTGGCACTAACTCAAAGGTTTATACTGTTAACATTCAGAAAGTGGCTTTACCAGCGATATAAACGAACATAATACAGTTAACAATTAGTGTCATTATTTACTCAAAAACCGATTCCGATGATCCGATTTCTACTTCTGTAAGGAAAAGACATTGTACCTCTTTCCTTTCTTTCAACTTTAAAAGTGTATTAAGTAACACTAGATTCGGAAAGGGTTGCGAGGAAATCTCATGCTTGTCACTTCAATGGTTACTTCATCTGGAAACATCTTAGCAACACGTCCTGTCATTGGGCGCCTAGTAAAACAGCCAATCATTGATGCCATTATTCAGTCCCTTAGCAACCGCACGCTTTGTGACCCAAAAGAAAACATTTTATCTGTTTAAATGCTATCTGACATGCGAAGGCAGCGGCGTGGAATATGGGTGATTGTCCTGTTGTAGAATATAACCTGTAATCGAAAGCCTAGGAATTTGTAGATTGAACACTTTGGGGAAGCGCGACTCTGCTTCTCGGTTACTCACACTCACAATACCGTCTTTTCAACTGCTGGTATAGAAGTTATACCAGCACCGGCTCAGTGTGCTAATTACCGGCTGGGCCGGTAAAATACCGTCTGGGTGGCAACCCTACCAACATTTCAAATGGCCAAAAAGAGGAACACTTGTTTTAGGGGGTGTTGCTGGGGTGTGACTGGTCGGCATGGTATTGACACAAATTTTTTGGTTATTTCATGACCTATTGACACCTCATTGTGTAATTGAATACATTTTTTAAAACAAGACATAGTATTTTACACAGACTAATTTATAAACACACATACTAAGTTTATACAAACATTGATATAAGTTTTATTGTGGAGCAATGCGATACATTTATATATGCACCGCACAGTCTGATCTCCTAAAAGAGGGACACCAGGATGGGAAAGAGGGATTGAGGTCTCAAAGAGGGACATTTGGGAGGTATGTGTCAGTGGGCTGCACATTGGACTCCCATGGGATATGGTAACATAATATTAAATACCTCTTTATTTTTTGAATTTTTAATCTTATTGCACAGTTGTTATGGTTTATCAATGGGTATTTGCAAGCCATTAGTTTTGCTGAAAAAGTTCCTCCTAAATGAATTACAGAAAAGGCCTCTCTCCAAGAGAAACAACACAAATGTCTTCAAGCTATAGGTTTGGTAATGAGAAACAAAGCAAAATGTATGATTGAAATGCTTATTGTGGATGCATCTGTGACTCCAAAAATAACTTCCCATCTAATTTAGCAAGGCTTTCCATGTCAGAATCAAGTTCTTAATAAGCCCATAGGAATGCATGAAGCAATACATACTGCAGAGGAGGAAAACCTGAAGTAGTGAGGGGAATTTCCTGTCTTCAGCAGATGTGAGCGATTCCCAAGGCAGCGGACACCACAGAGAGCAGTCAACATACCTGCAGAATGGATTGATAATCAGTTAGGAAAACAATAAAGCAATAATGAGGACTCACCCCTCTCTCTAACAGTGATGTACATGAGACAAAAAAAATGACATATTTGAGTTGCTAGTAACCTTGGACAGATCAGGGTTTGGAAACAGTAGCTCTTCAGCTGTTTTTGGGCTATAATTCTCATTGTTCTCAACCAGCGACTGTCCAAATGAGGATGCAGAGCACTGTAGTCCAACAACAGCCGGAGGTAACTGAGGAAGCATTGCGTTCTAGAAAATTCAAATGTTATGAGACAAAAGAGAACAGTCATGTGACAAGCAAGCCTGTGATGCCTTTCAACCCTTTAACCCTTTCAGTGCCAGAAAGGGTTAAGGACCAAAGATGCACACATCTTTGGTCCTTAAATTTTCCAGACACCAAAGCCATGCACAGTGCATTGCGAAACAAGATGTTCCACTCTGGTCTTTATGGGGTTAAAGTTAACACAAACAATTTCCAAGAGAACGTGATTTAAAGTAAATTACCGAAAGGTTCACTTTACATTACAAGCAATTCAATCATAATAGAGACAACAGAGTGTGTTTATAAAAGTGAAAGCAGTGTTTTATTTTTAGTAAGTACATGGGCAATGAAGAGTTACAGGGTGTCTTATTATATGAATGCACATTTGTTGCACCCATCTATTGTGCCTTTAAAAACGACTTCACCTCTTCAAAGAAATAACTTTGACATTGCCCAAAGTGATTTCTTACCATAACTGGGAACTTTCAAAAGGAGTCGACTGAAAGCTATGAAATATTAACCCATCAAAGCTCCCAAGAGCATACAATCTAGGTGATGTCCTTGCTTGCTCTAACCCAGAAGTGCTCCAATCTGTCCACAATGAACTCTTCATATACTACAATTTAGAGATATCACTGTCTGAACACACAGGACAAGCAAGACTTCTCTTCCTGCTTTTGTTATTGAAATGGCACCAACTTAGAGACTACATAAGAATTCCATTGGTGCAGATCATATATATAAGTAACACTGGACTCTCACACCCTAGGAATCTGCCCCTTCACCCCGAGACACTGAGATCTGGGTGAAAACCCAGAGTCTCTGTGTCAGATCCTGAGAGTTCCCGGGTATGTTCCTTACTCATCAGAAGATACTGTAGCTGTATTCAAAAAAACAATGGATGCTTATCCAGCACAGAGCAATTTTGAGAATTATGACAGATGGCTTCAATGCAGCTGGGTAGTTGATCCAGGGAACTGACTGCCATTTGGAGTTAGGAAGGATTATTTTTTACCCATTTGGGGCTTAATTGGAAATGGCTTCAGTTGTTTTATTTTGCATTCCTCTGGATCAACATAGGTGTTTTGGCATGGGCTTGACTTGATAGACACATGTCTCTTTTCAGCCTTGTCAACTATATCACTACGTAATACCCACAATTGCATCTCTATTGCATTCTGCAGACTGGAGCGAATACTTCTATAAAACCTATAATGTCTTCCAGTTTTGAAACAAATAAATGCATAAAAACAAAACTAAGCAATGCAATTCTATAGAAAGAACAAATAATGGTCTATAATACAACAAAGAGAAGATCTGATATGGTAAGAAATTAGTTTTTAGGATATTCCTGTTTCATTACGAAGAGATAAATATTGACTGAGACACTGGCTGATTCACATGAGCTCAAACAGGTCTATCCTGAAAATCTGCACTGTTTTTGGCTCTTGAGGCCTAAGAAAAGGTACATTTTTATAAAAGAAGGATAAACAGTCCAATTATTATATGGATCATATGCACTAAGGGTTGAGTTCTGAAAGCTAGTGAGCAATTCAGGAGCAAACAAACTGCACCACAGAAAAGAGAATTGCTATATACTTGACTAATGGGGCTAAAGCTACAGGTCTTATGCTTAAAGCACCCAGTCTTTTTTCCAGCTGGAGGCACGCAATTGAACAAATCTCACTAGTAGTGGTGAAATTAGGCTGCATGATGCACTAATAATGCATTAGGTTGGCCAAAACTCTGACGTTGTTGCCAGCCTGGGACATATAGTAATGCCAACCTCTGTAACAGTAATGATGGAAGTAGGATGCATACAGCAGTAATAATCCAACAGGATGGACTAAGCCCTGGAGACCTCACTGGCTTTCAAGGGTTAAATGTCCTAATTAAATAAATGAGTATTCCCGTCTTTCGCTTCCTGACTATAGCCATAAGGTCGGAACTGGAGAAGTGTCTATCAATTTAGAGTATATTCCCATGGAGTGGCCTGCACCCAGAGATGATCAATCTTGATGGACTTGTCAAACCCATTACCTTTTAAACAATAAATGCAACAATTACTACGCATAGATAAAGTACACCATTTTAACACCCCAATGCATCTTACTTCCAGATCCAATGCAGCAGTCATTCCTAAAGAGCAAATTATTATACAAGCCAATTTGTATTTATTTTTGCATAAAAACCCACTAGGGTTATAAAACACCTTGAATGCTAGATACGGCTCAAATGTATTGGGCAATAAGGCAATGTATATACCTCTAGCTTCCAAGGTGTCAACACTTTGTGTGCCAGAGGGACACTGACACTCAAAAAGATCACTGCTGCAATTTGCGGATATGAAAGAGCATATTCAGGCATTGTGAAAAATATAAACCGTAAACATTACCATACCTAGACATAAGAAATGAAAGTCAATAAGAAGACCTTCCTATGAAGACTGGGATGCATTGTGATAAATATAAGCCATACCATACCCGGATATAAGAAAAGAAAGTAAATAAGCAGACCTTCCCATGAAGACTGGAATGCATTGTGATAAATATAAGCCATACCATACCCGGATATAAGAAAAGAAAGTAAATAAGCAGACCTTCCCATGAAGACTGGGATGCATTGTGATAAATATAAGCCATACCATACCCGGATATAAGAAAAGAAAGTCAATAAGAAGACTTTCCTATGAAGACTGGGATGCATTGTGATAAATATAAGCCATATCATACCCGGATATAAGAAAAGAAAGTCAATAAGAAGACTTTCCTATGAAGACTGGGATGCATTGTGATAAATATAAGCCATACCATACCCGGATATAAGAAAAGAAAGTCAATAAGAAGACTTTCCTATGAAGACTGGGATGCATTGTGATAAATATAAGCCATATCATACCCGGATATAAGAAAAGAAAGTAAATAAGCAGACCTTCCCATGAAGACTGGGATGCATTGTGATAAATATAAGCCATACCATACCCGGATATAAGAAAAGAAAGTAAATAAGCAGACCTTCCCATGAAGACTGGAATGCATTGTGATAAATATAAGCCATACCATACCCGGATATAAGAAAAGAAAGTAAATAAGCAGACCTTCCCATGAAGACTGGGATGCATTGTGAGCCATTATGAATCAGGGGAATAGAACAGGGTGTGTGAAAAAGAGATCACAAGTGCTTTCTTGAGAAACCTGAACTGAGAGATCTGATGTCTTGAAATTCAGCCTCATTTGACTGTGTGGCAACCTCCATAGATCCTAGTGAAAGGCTTCCAAGCTGGATATTAGTGGTATTTGGAAACTGCACACACACAAAACAAACAAAATATATGGCCTGAATCACAAACTTCCAAGTTATGTTCTGGTTTAGTGAGCCCCTCAGATGGTTGACAACAGCCATTTTGGTGCTGCACAGGAGAGACCTGGACTTTTTATTAAGTTTGCTCCCGTAGGAGTAGAGCAGAATTGGCAAATTACTCATTTTAACTCTGTGAGTGCCAGAGGAATGTGCAATGCCTTGCAAAGCAGTGTGTTGCCCAGTCCTCTGGTGCGCAAAGTGTGAAAGACCAGAAGGAAGCTCAACAAGCTGCTTCGCAATCCATTAAAGGGTTAAGAAAAAAACACAATATTCTACCCAAGAACACATTCTGGTTAAAAAAAAAAGTTACTTTGAGCACAGTAACAATGTTTAACCTCAATTGACACAAAATAGTAATATACCAACATCAATGCCAGTGTCTTAAACTATATTACAGTATAATCAGCCACATGATCCCAATTAAACATAAGATTTGGCACCAGTGGGCTATGTAAGTTAGCAATTAATCAGTTTGCCAAGAGTAAATGTCAAGGTGTCTGGGATTGCAGCAGACAGGACCTGGTAGATTAAGTGACCTAGACAACTGACCTATGCTGTCTGACCTCACAATTTTAAGTGTTTACTGGTTGGCACCCTTCACCCAGCCTCTTGTCTACAATTCTCTGGATGGATAAATGTGGATCAGGAGGGCACCTTATGAGATCTTCCAAGAAAAGGAGCAAAGCTGCATCAATGCAAAATGCCTCATAGGAGGCAAACACCAATGCAGTAGGAACACCTTTAGCATTCAGGGAAGTAAAAGCCCATTTTAGACCAATATTCAAGTTTAGTTCTCTTCTATGGTGCAGTTGGCTTTCCCCAGAATTGCTCAAGTTCTTCTTATTAAAGCGCAGTTAACTTTCTTCATGAAAATATAGGTTATGGAACTTTTGTTTAGTAAATAAAGTGTAATCTACACTGCTAGGAGATCTCATTTAAAGGGGAACATTCACATCAGATAAACTAGAACTAGATTGGCATAGGGGATTTTTTTTTAATCTTACTTACCTAGTACTGCAGATATGCAGAGTTGAAATCTGGCACTTCCACAACGAGCGGCACACAGTATCTATGGCACACTGCCTCAGGACTTCCCAACTCCCTCCCAGCTGCCCCAGGGAGCTTACAGCAGCCAGTGTTAGGCTGGCGCTGTGCAAGGTCCAGGTCCTTGGTGAGGTTCAGAGTGCAGCAGTAAGGGGCTCATTCAGGTTGCAGCTTCACGTCCTCCCCAAGCACCATCTTGAAGTGGAAGCCAGGTGAGAGAGCAGGGAAATCAGGGATCCAAATGTTGATGAGCGCTGCTCCAGAGCAGTGCTGGATTTGACAGACACTCTCTGTGGCTCTGTCACTTATTTTGACACTACATTGCGATGTTTGATAGCGCGACCTGAGAATCTTGCTCTTTCATGCAGTGCGAGATAGTTAGTGTGTGCGAGATAGTTAGTGTGAGATCTGGTTGCAAACTCTTTTAAGTGCGACCTTTTAAAAGGATACCGTAGGTCGGAGGGAGCAGTGTATGTTGGAAAGGGGGGTAGTATGTTGGAGGGAGCAGTTTATGTTGAATTACAAATGGGGGATAGTATGTAGGAGAGGGCAGTGTATGTCAGATTTCTGGCACATTGTGCAGCATGGGGAACAACACCATTGTGTGTACGTGGGGATCTGTTGTTACCAGTGTTCAAGGGAACAAGTCTGGGATCCAAGCAGTGTATATGGGGTTCTATGGCTACCACTGGACATGGTAACATGGCTGGGGGGCAAATGGTAGTCACATATCCCCATAGATGCTGTTTAACCCCCAGTCTTGTTCCCCTGGGAGTGAATAACATTTGTAATATATGATACCTAGCCAAGGGAATAATTGTGTAGTGCTTGGTGTATTTTTTTTAACCCTTTGAGTGCCACAGGGGTGAGAAATGCACATCCCTACAGCACTCAGTGCTGTACATGGTGCTCAAAGCCTTTTCTTTGCTCCCCTACAGGCCAACAAGGGAAGCAGAGAGAATGCTTTTAAACTTTAGAATTGCCGTAGTGTCAAGGGAGGAAGTCCCTTCCACATCGACAACAGTTCACAACCCTACCTGCCTGTGATTGATTAAGGGCTGTTACTGCATAATAAAGTACAGGGAGATCCTGACTTCGCCAACCTCAGGTATGTGAAATTGAGACTGTGAACTTCGACAGCTGAGGCTGCTTTCGGAGTTTAGTGAATGTGTCGAATTGTCACATTACCATATCAAAACACTCTCCCTTGCATACAAAACTGTCTCATTCAGCATTTTCATATGCTTAATTTACATATGGAAATAGGCCACTGTCGATGTGGGCATATTTTTGTCGGAGTGATGGTGATGTGATGTAGTAGACACTTTAGTGAATACTATCGATGTGCCTTCGACACTGCTTGACAGGACCTGGACATTTTCAGCCCTCTTCTAACTTTAGTGAGTGTAGGCCCTGGTGTGCAAAGTGACGTATAGGTGCTAGTGTTGCATACAAAGAAACAGAGCAAATTAGGTTGAAATAAGACAAGTCCATCAAGTTCAACCTTTGCCTCATAACCCAGAGAAATGAGAAATATATATGCTTTCCTACTGCCAAATAAGTTAGTCTTTATCTGAACTTCCTGTTTTGCCTACTCATACACAGCATAAACCTATTTGTTCCCTCTTGAAAGAAATGTATCTAATCTTATCTTAAATGTATCCATTGTATCAGCCATTACCATATCCTTTGGCAAGGAATTCCACAATTTAACAGACCTTACTTTAAAAGAAACCCATTAATCTGCTGAAGGTTAAACCTCCTTTCCTCTAATCTCAAGGAGTGGTCCCTGGTTATTTGATCAGGCCTTGGAATGAAAAGCTCACTAAAGAGTTCCTTATATTGACCTCTCATATACCTGTACATAGTACATAAATACACTGGTTAGTATGACAGTGTTAACAGAATATGTGTACATATATATATTTTTTTTACTTTAAGTACTTTAAAATATATTTTATCTTCTGTGCTGTGCACTTCCACATTATGTGCACAGCACAGAGCTCCAGTCCATCCTATTTCTCCTCCCTCCAAGCTACCCCAGGGAGCACGTTCATGCTTCCCTTCGGTGTGCTGTGAACGGCTTGTAGCGTTACAGCAAGCTCCGATTAGCATTATACTGAGGTTGCAACCCCAGTATAATGCTAAACTCAGCTTGCTGTAACGCTATGAGCCGTTCACAGCACACTGAAGGGAAACGTGAACGAGCTCCCTGGGGCAGCTGGGAGGGAGGTGGGAGGAGAAATAGGATGTACAGAAGAACTGTGCCGGTCAGCATAATGGGACACGCTGATTCTTCGGCACAGATCTTCTACACTTGAAGATAAAACATCTTTTAAATTAGTTAAATAAAAAACAAAAAAAAAACGCATTCATAGTATAACTTATATTAACAAAGCATATGGGAACTTCTTTTTAAAAGGTACATCTCCTTTAACAACTTGCCAGAGGAGACCCCGCATGGTGAAGCAGTGGACGCTTTGCCAAGCTGGGTGACTTTTTCTGTTTCTTTCTATGTGTATGCCACTGGAGGAGATTGAGCAGGTTGAAAGTGCAGCCCTTCCACTGTTGAATATATGATACCAGTCACCATACTACACTGAAGAGAGTCAACTCTATAGGTCTGCTTAGTTGAGAATTATATATGTAATATCTCAGCCATTCTTACTTGTGAAGGATTGCGGTGGTGGTGGCCTTGGAACTGTAGTGACTTTATTGCACTTTTGTTTTGTACAATATATTCAAGGGGAGTAAACCAACTGCACCATTGGGGTACATATAAATTCCCACTGATTTTATCCCCTTGAATGATGGAGAAGTATCCAATGCATTGCTGCTCTATGTTGGGGACCTCTAGCAGTCAAGGGGTTAAAAGTCATATTTAAAGCAAATAAATTAGCAAAGTTAAAAGTCATGGTGATTGAACTGTGAGTTTGCTACAGATTTCCACCTCTTTAGATTGTTTATAAAAATGTCCTGGGTATCTAATGCTTTACTGGGGAGACAAATACCCATTTTCCCAGCTCAAAAATAAGAAAGAGAAAAGGAAGTTTAGAGTTTGCAGAGACTGTACTGGATTCAGAGGTTTCCCGTTTTTAAGCAGAGCAGGATGTGTAAGATAACTTTATTTATACACAAGGACAGAAGACAGAAGTATCACTCTTGCTGAAGTTGCATCTTCCAGTTCAAGTACAATAAAGTAGACAAAGCTGAGGTTTCTTGCACCTGGTTGTGTCTCCCACTTGAACAAAATCAGACCTTTCTGGACATACCACCATGTTCTGAGTTTCCTGCCAGACAAAGACATGCACATGTGAAAAGGAAAATAGACACATAGCTAGTACAGACATTGGTGGCACCGCCAGTGGGATGAAATAGGGGAAGATATAAATGATAAATAATGGAGGGAAGTGAGAGATATCCCTCCCTGTGTAATAACCACAGTTCAGTATATTCCCACTATATCCCCTTGATTGAAATCCTTATAGTGGAACTATAAATGGGAGAAATGAACTGTCCCTAAGCTAAGGGTTGGGTAGTCCATATATCACCCCTCTTTTCCGCTGCTAGTTCTCAAAAAATGTGCATGCGTTCAGTCTCAACCAAAGGATTCTCGTTACATGCAAAACAAATCAAGAGAAAAAGGGAAGGGGAGGACAGCGCTGCGCATGGTCTGGCAAACCCTACATTACACGCTACCTTAGAAGTACAAGCAGGTAGGCAACCTGTGCTCCTCCAGTTGTTCTTAGACTCCAAAATCCATAATTCCCAGCTGGCTGTTGGCCATCTGGAGACATTGAGAAGGATAAAGCAGGCTGACCATGTTTAGGCTGGAAAAAGAGAAAGAGAGAGAAAGAGAGAAAGTTGTTGCAGTTATACCAGGCATTATTTTGTCAATATAAACGGAGCAGTAAAGTTTTTTGCTTTTTTTTTCATGAAAAAAAAAAGTGTGCTATATGAAATTTGCCAAGTAAACCAATGGTACCTCCAGTGAAGTGGGATTTTCATTCAAAGGTTTTTAGAACTTACAATTTTTTTAGCCCCTTAAGAGGGGTGTGTAGAGCATTACTTCTCAGAGTGCTGCACACCCCTCTTGTCCTTAAACCTTTGAGTGCCAGAGTGGTACAGAATGCATTGCCACTGGCACTCAAAGGGTTAAAGGGATGGTAATGCTTCACTGTAAAAGCAGCTCCAAATAATCTTCACAGTATTTGGGCCATGGAGAGTGTTATTTCAATACGGTCAGAGTTGTAGTTCAAGAGTAATTGAATGATAAAGTATTCTCTCTCCTGCCCCTTTTACTGATGTAACACTGCTCACCTCAGAGCAGCAAGACTGTCCAGATGGATAGCAGAGAGGGACAATCTTCAATTAGCATGAAAGGGGGCAGGGTTTCTCTTATGCTCACAGTAAGAAGAGTGTCCCTTGCAGTGAGCTGTCTGGTACAAGGACCAGATTCCACATCTGAGGGGATGTGGATTACACTAGGTGAAAGGGGCGGGAGGGGGATACTTTATCATTCAATTACTCTTGAAATCTAACTCGGACAGTGTTGAAATAATACTTTCCATGGCCAAAATACTATGAAGATTAATTGAAGCTGCTGCGAAACATTACTATCCCTTTAAGATGTTAAATGGTAGTTTTTTTATTGTTACAGAATGCTGCTGTAACTACTACTTTCTATGGACAGCTGCAATCAGCGAATCAAGCAATCCAACTCGGTATATTACTATTTCTGTTGAGTAAAACAAAGGGCTCTCACTGCTGAGAAACTTCTCCATTAAATGTTATTACAACTCCAATGTAAACCCTTTTCATGCCAGAAGGTATCAGATCTCAAAGAGTTAAAATCAAAAACTGTTAGAAGCAGTGTCTACTGGGTCCAAAAGCCTATATTTTTATAATATACTCAATTGAAGCGCTTGAGTCACTGATTGCCACCCTCCATAGAAAGTTATGGTTACAGAAACACTCTAACAATAAAAAATGGCCATTTAACACCTTAAGGATCAGAGGGGTCTGCGACACATTGAGAAGTAATGTTTGCACACCCCACTTGTCCTTAAGTGGCTAAACAAACTAAGTTGTAATAACATTTCAATGAAAAATGCCCTTGCACTGGGACTACCCTTGGTTTGTTAGCAAAATGCATAAAGTAAATTTTTTTTTTCCATACAAAAAACTTTACTGCTTTTTTTAAATGGACACAGTGATACTTGATATAACTAACACCTTTCTCTCTGTCTCATTTTTAGCCTAAACATGGCCAGCCTGCTTTATCCTTCTGTTGTAATAAAATGTTCATTTTCTCCAGCTGGACAATGGATGATGGACATTGGAGTCTAAGAACAACTGAGGCATGCAGTTGGCCTACATCTCTACATCTGCTTTTTAATTATTTTTTTTATAAACTTTAGAACCAACTTGTGTCGGTTTAGGCCGAGATGTTTCTAGAAAGCTAGATACACTATGACGTTTGAAGGTGAAGGGGACCATTGAAATCTACTCCTGAGCCCTTCCTGGTAATAGAATATCCACAGAGGCACATGATGGTTTTGTAAATCATTTATACAGAGCCTCTGAACTCACGTCCTTATCTCTAGGAACAGTAATTCTCAAGCAGTAAATGGATAAGGAGAACAATAGTAAGAAATACCACAGGTGGAAACATGAAACTGATAAACCATAAAGAACATAAAAGTATAGAATTAAAGAAGAAAATGACAGTATGAAAGCAATATCAAGCACAAGCTAAGAAATACCAGAGTTTCCTGTTCATATCTTTCTCTGACTATTCTCCCCAAGGACAGCCTACAAAACTCTTCAGTGCTTCTCTTTACTTCATTATCACCATTTTACAGAGCTGAAGAAATTGTTGGTGATTAGTAAATAAATGGTGATGATAATCCTCACTGTCTCCATCCATATATTTTCCCCCTCACCTCCTCTTTTTTTTTACCTGTGTCAGTACTCTCCCTCCCCAAGAATTGGCAAACTGCACAGAAACCCCCTTGTGGTATTTTGCCCCTATGAGATCAAAAATACTAAACTTTAGTACTGTAGTAATAGAAATATATTTTCCTGTTGAACATATAACTACATAGGAGGGGCAACCTGCTACCATTCAGCTGTTGATGAACTACAGTTTCCATCATCCTCAACTGGCTGATGGTTAGCTAAGGATGATGGGAATTGTAGTCCAACAACACCTGGGGGGATGCAGGTTGCTCATTCCTGGCGTAAATAAAACAGAAGTACAATAGGTTCTCGGTAAAGAATTGAACAAATCAATGTAGGTTTTTATGTTTTTTGGAAACTTTGCTCTGAAAATCCTGCCAGGACTCGTTCTAATGCTTCTCTCAGCCCATTCCTCACAGACTCCCTGCTATTCCCATAACATTGCAGTGCCTTTTGACTGGTTTATCTGTGTTTTCCAATTTGAACTTATGTTATAATGTACAACCTACCCCCAGCTTCCCTCTTTATTTAAACCTCACAGTAGAGAAACCCTTTCCTCTGTAGTTGTTGCTCTACTACAGCTCACATACTCAGACAAACACTGATCAGCTTAGGAATACAAACATTGTAGTTCAACAATAACTGGAGAGCCACATGTTTCTTCACTTCTGCTTTAATGAGTGTAAATTACATCCACAAGGGTTATAGCAGAGGTGGCATCCTGAGACACTCCAGCTTATGGGGATTGCACCTCCCACCATCCTACTCCAGCCAAGAGCTGGCAGAGGATAATGGGAATTGTAGCATAGCTGGGAAATTTTAAAATTAGCGGACCCTGAGATCTTTAAAATATTAACCCATAAATCTCTCAAGAATATATATTAGTCTAAATGTCCCTGCTTGCTCTAACCAAGAGGTGGGCCAGTAAATCCTGAAGAAGCCCACAGCATGATGCAACTTAGAGATGTCTCTACCTGAACACACAAGAGAAAAGGAGGGCATTTCACTCTGCCTTTCAAGTGAAAATTACATCAGTGTAGAGATTAAAGGGATGGTAACACTTAATATGTAAAAATATATATATTGCATTATTTATCCCCCTAAATAAAACAAGGGCACTCCAACTGCTGAAATGTGTTTTATTCAAAAGTTATTGCAGGTCAAACTTAAATTTGTTTAGGTGCAGCACCACTGTACAATTTCAGGCCACTGGGACATTGCACCTAAAAATATATACGGTTGCACTGCAATAACTTTTGAATAAAACACCTTTCAGCAGTTGAAGCGTACTTGTTTTACTCAAGGGATAAACCCTACAACATATATTTTTAAAAAATGTAAGTATTATGGTCCCTTTAAAGAATAGTCAGCTGGTTCAGATTATATAGTGGGTAACCCTGGGCTCTCTCACCCTGAGATTTTGGTCCTTCAACCAGAGACCCTGAGATTTGAGTAAAAAATGTGAATCTCATGATTAAATCCTGAGAGTTTCCGGGTATGAACTGCAGTCCTCAAGTCCCCAAAAGTTTGACCTAATAACAGTTCTCAGCAGGAGTGATTATCTAAAAAGGAATGGTACAAGGTCACATTATTCTTGGTGAACAAAGTGGCCAAAATAATGTCAGAGTCACTAATAGGTACCGGCTCACTGACCTGGAACAACCTGGCTGAAAATCAGCTGTGGCTATTAAACATTAGCCAAGATAACTGTTATGTTTTTTATTGATATACTATTCTGTTCTCAGCACAGTACTAAGTGGAAGAAAGTCTGCTTCAGTTACAATGGCTCTACATACTTCTCCACCCTGAAGTGCCTTAGGCAGGCAACCAAATAAAGAGATTCACTTTTATACTTTTTTTTTTAAAGAAAAGAAATATTTTCTGTATATTTAACTTCAGCTATATGACACTGCAAGAGCTTCTTTAAAGGACATGTAATACCTCCCAATACCCCCCCCCACACACACACACACACACAAACATACACTTACTCTACTCTACTATCTTCATTCGGTCCTGGATGTCATGTCCATAGAGGCGGACATGACAGCTGCTGCTGTTTTTTTCAAAATGAAGCAGGAAGAATTAAGATCCTATTGAACCCTTTGTGAAGCAGTGCTTTGAACACCCTTCTGGGACTCAAAGGGTTAAGATTACGTGTACGGTGGGTAGAGCTTGTATTCAGTGGTCCTGCTAGCAGCTATCATGTCCTAACATACAAGATTGATAATGTTATCATCTCTTGAATGATGGAAAAAGATTCTGAGGGGCCATTAAAATTTTCTCATCATAGTAATGTTAGAGGGGGAGCATTCTAACAGAAGGTACTTTTACTTAAAAATGAACCTAACAGTTTATAAATTAATTTAGCAATTTTGAAAATGCTTTCAACATTGCCTAATTGATATTATCTCTTATTTATTTAAAGCTACAGTTAGAGATATTTAGCTTTTTTATTTGTCAGTTATATAAATTACTGCTACTTCCTACTATGAATTATTGGCTTAAAAACATAAACACATTCTAACTAAAGCTAAATATCCCCCAAACTATAGTTTTTAAATAAAGAATGGCTAACAAATATAGATAATTTTGAATGTCCTTTACATTTGCAGTATTATACACATGACCAGGTAAACAGATCTAGAGAACACAGTCTGTGATTAAGAGCTGTTTGCCATGTGCAATATATAAGACTTGGTCTTGCCAATGCACTTGATCTGTTTTACAAATGCAAAAATAAACAATGCATTTATTACATTATAGAGATGTCTGCTATTTTGAATGGATGACATCTGCTGACATTGCCTACTTCCCTGCACTGAAGAAGACTCTACTGGCTGGCAGAGGCCCCCACTGATTTAACCTTATAAGTACCAGAAGGGTGTACTTTACATGCTCATTCGTGAGTATTTGTTCAATAATATGTACTGTACAAGAGCGCCTGATAAGAATTGAAATAATCACACTCAAATCAGAAGACCATTTCCATAATCTAATAAAAGCATTGTTTATTTTTGCATTTGGAAAACAGTTCAGGTAGACTGGAAAGACCAAGTCTTATGCACATCACTTGGCAAACAACTCTTGCTCACAGACTGATATGTACTCTAGATAGGTTTACCTGGGCATGAGTATAATGATGTGTATATAAATCTGTTTTATTAAGTGTGTCTGCTTTTGTGACTCTCTAGAATAATGAAGCCAGCACCAGATATGTAAGCACACCCACATCCATGCACATTATGTTTCCATGCTATTTCTAATGGGATATCCATGCACTTGTACAAAATATTAACCCTTTGAGGGCCAGAGGGGTGCACAATGCATTGTGAAGCAATGCACTGCACACCTCTCTGGCATTCAAAGGGTTAACCCTTCAAGTGCAACAGGGGTGAAAAAGGCATTGGTCTGCATTGTGTTGCTTTGTCCATTAGCATTCAAAGTGTTGATTGAGGGCTTCTGCTGTTCTTGCTTCTGAAAGCTCTCTACATCCTTTCTGCTCTCTTACTCTCCTCCCCAACACTTCAACACCTTTACACCAGAATGATATGCTAATGATCAAAGTCTCTCTCCCTACCCTTGCATCCCTAATTATTAGTGTATAGTAGTAGTATAGTGTGCCTCTACTGCCAAGGGGGTGTGCTCACCACACCTCACCTCAGCACTGAACCTTAGTGCATCTCAGGTTGCACAAGATCCTACAGCTTCACTGCCAGTACTGAGATAACCACTAGCTTGCATGTTATTAACTCTTCCATGCCTGTATAGTTTTCTCCTCTAAAACCTTATTAAAACACAGATTTTTTTTTTTTAATTATACATCATGTGCCTGTGTCCCTCATACTTCTGTGTATCGTTGCACCAAAAAATATACAATGTAACCCCTGCAGAGCTGGAAAGAATAGTATTTGTGTTTACGGGGGTAGACTGTCAAATGGGTACGTACAAGTCACTGCAATGTATGGGGTAGAAGAATGAGACTAGGCTGATCTAGGAAATAGGGGTATGTAAAGAACCGCAGTAACACTCAGCAGAAACTCAGCTAGGTTCATTTAACCACTCTATCTATGGCAGAGCATTGAGATGAAGAGCTGATGTCACTACAAAAGGGGGGATGGATAATTAACAAAATACTTATGTATCTCTTAATCTACAAATCGTAGAGAAAAATGATCGACGCAGTTATTTGAAAAATTTAATTCTCTAATAATATGACATTTATTTCACATGACAGTTTTGCAGGAAAAATATACAATGCCTGCAGCTCCATATAATATGTCAATATTTAATAACACGTGGGGTGAAATTTATTATACGATAAAAATCAAACTTTGTGGATCTATACACTCATACAGCATATGAGGTAAGATATGTCTACTATATTAGGAAAGAAATGTCATGAGTGTTTCAAAATTAAAGGTACAGGCAACATGAATGAGCGTAATAAGAGAATATGTATAAAGACACAAATTGAGCGATTAGTTCAATGGCAGGCAACCAGTTTAATCTCAATGGATGCATCTGGGGCCCAAGTCCACCAAAGTATGACACACTAGGAAGTAACGTATTTTATAGGGGTTGGGAAGAAAATTAACCCCTTGGACCCTAGAGAGGTTTCTAATGTATTGCATTGAAAAGTGTCAGTGTACATGGAGAAGAGATGCAAAGAGAAAAGGAAGTATGATTTTAGATGTGAACATAGGGTGTGAGAAAAGTGACAAAGGGAAATATTCTCCTTTTCACACTGTACCAAAGAACTGACTAAGGGCTACAGTAAAGCATCTAAGGCAAGGCTGGGCAATTTGATGCCCTACAGCTGTGGATGATTACAATTTCCAGTGGCAGAACATGCAATACTGTGTGAGACTTTAAAAGGCAGATTAGTCATTAACATATGTACATAGCAAGATGTTTTGCAGCAGCTGTGATCTTTTAGTGCTACAATTATTTTCCAAACTTATTCTGGATAGTGAGTCTCCATGATGTTTTAAAGCTAGTGGTAGATTAAAGAAATATTATTGTACAATACTGTATACTCAAGTTCCCATACTTTGATATTCAGACTATATTTTCAAGCGCATATGCTGTTTTCCAGGGTGATGAGGAAGAAATGTTGGTGGAGATTTATCTAGAATGCAAGGAGTTGATTTAATAGCAGACTGAATGCATTGCTTTTCCTTTAATATATGGACCAAGTAGAAACAATTGCCCCAAATTGAAAACGACAGACAGCTTCTTGATACAATTCCCTGAAAGTTCTCCAGCTCCTAACCATTTAAATATAAGTTAACCAGCTCTCCCTATTAAAATTCATATTGTGGGGTTAGGTTGATTCCAGTACACTCTTGCAGAATCTGTTTTCCACCATGTGTCCAGCCTAAAGGGGTAGGTTTGTCTCCTTAATTACACAGTATATCAAAATAACTTGAAAGAAATCTGAAAAGGGAATTTTATATCATGTTTTCCAGATCATCCCTTTAAACTGACACATGAAAAACACCTGCTGCGTTTCCTGCAATTGTTCTCATATCAATGCAGCAGGCATTTTTCATATGTCCGTTTTTTAAAGTGAGGATGATAATCAGGTAACCTTGAGTTAAAATCAATATACATACACGTTACTTACTAAGATTTTTAGAGCTATTAAAGCAATTTGATTGCTCCTGACAGCACTTGCAATTACACGAAAGGAAAAGGAGGTCTGACTATAGGTCTTTGTGGGAGGCCTCAGCTGTCACAGTCCTGTGGAAAGCGTGTGACTGGACGATGCAATGAATGAGTGGAGGACAGGCCAATGCCGTGTGCACTTGGTAACAAGAATCCCCGTCAGTATTGGATGTCTGTATGATTCCTCTTTCCTATTGGTTCAGGCGGTCTGATTGACAGAGCTACAGAGCAATAATGCACAACGTTGTGGTGGGTGGAAGACTCCATTGGCTAGTTTATTGTTGTGTGCTGCTATTGTA
The DNA here is from genome assembly GCA_037306005.1 of Rhinophrynus dorsalis. Classification (NCBI taxonomy): domain Eukaryota; kingdom Metazoa; phylum Chordata; class Amphibia; order Anura; family Rhinophrynidae; genus Rhinophrynus; species Rhinophrynus dorsalis. The sequence goes on from CM074722.1 coordinate 169,683,857, forward strand.
GGATGCTAGGAAGAGTCTACTGAAAGAGGACAACAAAAAGAGACTGGAATAGGGGAAAATTCAGTCATGTAAGTGCGATGGTACAACTTGTGAGTGAAGATTAATTTGCAATGGTAGATTAATACTATATATTTTATCAAATGGATAAAAGCACTATGATTGAATGCAAACTGAAGAGGGCACTGCCATTTGATATAATAAATGTTATGCTACACATCAGGAATGGACAACCTGTGGCACCCTAACTGTTATTGGATTACAATTACCTATCATCTTCAGCCGCGTGAGGATGATGGACGTTGTATTACATCAGTTGGAGAGGTACAGGATGCCCACCTTCGTGATACCTTCAGATTAGGAGACTGGGGTGGGGGTAACAAAAATAAAATTGTCTTCTATTATTTCATGCAATCACAAGGAATATAAATTCCCTTTTTTCAGAAAATTGTTATTGTTATTATATGAAGTGTCAACTGAATACAGTACTTAGGTTTATTTAATTAAATATATTTTCAGCTGTTGAGTTTGGCAGGGAAGATGAACAGTGGGGATAAGATGCATTTTATTGCTGTCGTTGGAAATAGCCTATATTTTAACACATTGAGTTGTGTACTCGTCTGGCACTGAAAGGGTTAATATATTGATTATGCTAGGAAACTGTTAGGAAAGGTCTGTTAGCTAGGGTTTACGACATGTTGTTATATAATCCCAGTGTTGTTTGAACAATATATTGCTGTCCCCTTGGTAGCTTTACTGAATTAGTATAGTTGATGGATGAATTCAGTTACATTTGTTTACATTTGCAGCCTTCTTCATTCAGAGTAGCGTTACCTTCATATTACATTGCCCAGTGAAGATCTCGTAACGAATGAAGGATTTAACCCTTTGGTGTGTGACAGATATCTGACATGCCTTTAACGTATTGATCCTTAGGAACAGAAGAAAAGAGCTGCAAACCAGTGTTACCATAGACAAATATACAAATTCCCTGAATGCCCTTTGATCTAAATGCGATTTTAACCCCTTGAATTCTAGCGAGGTCTCCAACGCATTTCTTCACAGTGCCTTGGAGACTTCACTAGCATTCAATGGGTTAATTACCAACAGTCCTTTTTATTTTTATCCTATGATGCAGTTTGTTTTGTTTTTGTGAATATGACCCACTACTATGATTATCCAAATGCTTTATTTACAAACACGTCATAACATTTACACAGAATATATTTAATCATAAACTTTCTTTGATATTGTCATTGTTGGTTCAAAATTGCATAAGGCAAGCACACTTTTCTATTAAATTGTATATTCTTAAGAAAAACGTCTCTTGCTCCTGATAGAATCTCTGTCTGGTGCAAAATATTGGGACAGAGCTGTGGAATATAAGTAGCATAAATCTTATAAAGTTACCATTTCAATCTAACATTTGTATCCGGCATTTTAACCCTTTGAGTGCTAAAGGGGTATGCAATGCTCACTCAAAGGGTTAAACGTTTGGATGCAAGAATGCAAGGGCATCAAGGGGTTAAATTAGAAATATTTACTGATACTATGCATGTTCCAAAGATGATTGCTTTAAAGGGCGTATTAGTGTGACCATGTGTGTTTGATTGATGGTGAATATTTTATGAACTTTTGGAGCCGGACAAAATTATCAGGACACAACTGAATATTTCAGGCGCCAGTGAAGGGTTGAGTACATAGGTGCATATACACAGGTATATATGTAATACTCATATGTAGGAAAGAGAAGTGACATTTTAAACATCCCTGGCTCCTGTGATTTTTCTGCTGATGCATTAGTACATTCCAGTGCAAAACTCCCCCAAAAAACAACTTCTACAGCTTTATACCACCCTCATAGCTTATGTCAAGAAAAAACAATTTACTCTGTGCCCAGTATAGCATGAGCAGTGGCACAGATGAATGGCATTCCTCAGAAATGATCATACCCTAATCACTCTTTGGAGCAAGCAGCATAAAGCATCTATCTTCTCATGTATAAAGCTTTTTTAATTGATGTTAGGCAGGTGTAGCGCTTAAAATTAGTCCTTTGTATATATTTGTGCATGTAAATCTATATGTACATTGCCCTTTCTGTGTCATAATGCAACACATATATCCTGTGGTGTATTAGCCATTTTGACCCATCACATAATGCTCAGTTTCTTAGTTCGCTACACTTAGGGCTCTATGTTCAAAGATAAAAGTAGAGTAATTCTGTTGCAAACCAGCTGCAGTAGAAGGGATACATAATTCCATTTTTGTTTAAATAGTGTTTTTAATCTCTTGACTAGTAGAGAGACCTGCAGTGCATTTCTTCACAATGTGTTGGAGACCTTTCTAGTATTCAGGGGATTAAAACACCATTTAAATGAAGCAGTTTTGTATATATTTGTCTTATATGGTTAGTACTGGAAAACTATCAGATGTTTACTAGTTAGAGAAAATTTACTAGTCAGGAGTATAAAAGCTACTGGCCGATTTAATGCTAAACACAGAACAGCATAATTTCTTACTGGTCTGCTAGATTTATTTATTAATCGTAAACAAGAGGAAAATTCCAGGCCTGTTTACGGTGGATAAGGTTTGCACCAGAATTGCTCCACTGTTCTTTTTAAAACTAGGGGCCTTTGTTTTCACAGAAACAGTCATATGATGTCCTTTTCCCCACTACATCAGCTTGAGGCCTGATACTCTTAACTAGCTTTAGATTTGACCTTACTCTTACTGACTCTTGAAGGCTGGTTAGACAATCCTGGTGTAACACATAGTTCACAGCACAGATACATAGACCTAGTTATGTTTTATGAGTATTCTTGAGATGACTGACCTGAATTCAGTACAAGATGACTTCTAAAGAAATGCTAAACAACAATTGTTATTGTATTGTATAAAAGACACAAATAGCACTGCATCTATACAGAGGAGTGGTTAAAGCTTTCGTATAAACTCTTGTCACAGCTTACCTTGGTTCCAGCATGCCGCTTCATGTGACGCTTGAAATGACTCTTCGGCGTCAGTGGCTGTCCATGCCACACGGATTGACACAGGATTATGGCAGCGGTTGGCCACATCAGAGCAAGATGCGTCATCTGCAGGAGCGAGCAGGCCTCTGTTTTATGTGTTTGCTTCCTGTAGTCTCCTCCTACCTACTTCCTCCCTCTGAGCTGCTCCTTCTACCTACTTCCTGAGGAGGGGTTTAAAGGGTAGACTGTAATCTGATTCAGTTGCTCTTGTGTTGTTTTACAAAGCAGTTCTGTGTCTTTGGGCTCTGTGTATGACCTGGCTTGTCTGACCATCCAATTTGGTACTGACCTGTGGCTCTGTATGACTATGCATCTGCCTTATTCCTTATTTTGGACAACCAATCTGGTGCAGATCTGTGGCTCTGGCTGATTACCTGAACTGTGTATGTCCTGGCTTGTCTGACTACTCTCTCTGGTGCTGACCTGTGGCTCTGTCTGACTATTCTATTGATTGTTCCCCTTATTTAGCAGACACCCAATCTGGTGCGGGCCTGGGGCTCTGGTGGACTAGCTATACTGACTGCAGGCTTGAGTCAAGTATCTGCTTTCGCTATACTGACTGTACGGGTGAGTCCAGTATCCGCTTTTGCTATACTGACTGCAGCCGTGAGTCTAGGATCCGCTTTCGCTATACTGACTGCAGGCGTGAGTCTAGGATCCGCTTTCGCTATACTGACTGCAGGCGTGAGTCTAGGATCCGCTTTCGCTATACTGACTGCAGGCGTGAGTCTAGGATCCGCTTTTGCTATACTGACTGCAGGAGTGAGTCTAGGATCCGCTTTCGCTATACTGACTGTAAGCGTGAGTCTAGGATCCGCTTTCGCTATACTGACTGCAGGCGTGAGTCTAGGATCAGCTTTCGCTATACTGACTGCAGGCGTGAGACTAGGATCCGCTTTCGCTATACTGACTGCAGGAGTGAGTCTAGGATCCGCTTTCGCTATACTGACTGCAGGCGTGAGTCGGGAGTATTCCTCACTCATCGGATCAAGACTTCGTGTTCCGGTTCCTGCTCTCTTCCGTTCCTGTTCCAGCTGAGACTATCAGTGGCTTCGGCCTAGTCTCCGGCAGTGTGGTCAACCTTGGCAGTCTACTATTCCTGATAGTAGCGCTTGCTGGCTGTGACCATCTGCTTGCTCCTGCCTTATTACCATTGTATGCTGTCTTTATGGTTATTTAACAAATTGCATTTTACTATACCGTACTGACTCCTGAACATCTTTGGGGAACCGTGACAACTCTCTGCAATGTGTTGTAAACATCTCTAGTGTTCTGTGGGAATTCTGGGGATTTTTTTTCCCCTAAGGCGCAGCTGGTTAGCCTTGAATTCCTACACTTTGCCTTTATACCTAAGGTTCATAGGGCTTTAGGTATAAGGACAAACACGAGTGATTATGGAACAAACCAGCCGCATTGTATGGGGTAAGTAATAATTTTCTTTGATGCAAATTCTCCTTATAAAGGGGAACATGCACATAAGAAACTTTTGTGTAGTGTCTTCAATCACTACAAGATTTGTTGTGTTTTTTATTTTATTTTACTTACCTACTATGGAAGATCTGAAGAGGTAAAATGTGGCACTTCTGGGTTCAGCGGCACACTGTATGTGCAGCACAGTGCCGCAGGACTTCCCACCTCCCTCCCAGCTGCCCCAGGGAGAGCGTTCACGCTTCCCTTCATGGGGGCATTTATGTGGGCTATCGTTATAACAAGCTCCGTTTACCATGGTACTGAAGTTGCTGTGCCGCACATACAGTGTGCTGCGAAACCCGGAAGTGCCACTTTAAATCTTCCAGATAAGTAAAATTAAAAAAAAAAAAAAAAAACAAGGCTAATATTGTTGTAGTGATTGAAGACAAAAGTTTCTTATGTGAATGTTCCCCTATAAATGTGGTCTCTAACACATTGCATCGACCTTGGTTTGTCCCAGAACTGCTCCTGTTTGCCTTTTAAAGGGATAGTAATACTTTGTTATAAAAATCTCTAAAATTGTAAATATTAATAATAGAATTGGAATAAGCTACTTCCCATGTCTCAAATCTTCATAGTTTTTGTGTTTGTAGCATTTAAACTTCTCCCTTCCCTTTCTCATATGTCAGCGTTCTGGCTGACAGCTCCAGAATCTGTTCATTTGACCAGACAAGGCTCTTCAGCAGAGCCGAAATCGCGATGTTTATGAAGGAATACTTCAATTTAATGGTCTACAAAGTGTGCCTGGTTTGCAAGCACACTTTATAGACCGTTCCAATTAAGTAGTTATTTATAAACATTGCATTCTGCAGCTGTCAGCTAGAGAGCTGATATATGAGGAACGGGAGGAAGGGGGAAGTTTAAATGCTACGAGCACAAGAACTATGACGTTTTGAGACATGGGAAGTAGCTTATTCTAATTCTTTTATTAATATCTACTATTTTAGAGATTTTTATAACAAAGTATTACTATCCCTTTAAATATAAGGCCCACTGATGGTGCAAGGATCTATCCTGTATTGATAGTAGGTCATGTTTAGGAGTAGGAGCCCTGCTTTGGGGAGGCACACACTAATATAAAACTGTACTAACTGGTATGACATGAAGTGGAATAGCAGGGAACCAGTAGCTGGGTGTCACCTGTGTCAGTGCTCGCTGACATGAACTTACAAGTGCAGTCTGGGTTGCATTCTCTCCCGTCTCCATGATTCTGGATCCTTTGTCCTGATCTGTGACATGCAATCTTGGCGCTAGTCCTTGCCTTGCTCCTCTGTGCCTGATTGTGCCTTTTAAGTCCCTATTCTTGCCTATAGAGTGTATCCTGTTGCTTACCATTGCTTCCATTTGACCACTCTACTGCCTACTGATTTGGAACTCTGCTGTATACTGTTGCTGACGATTGCCTCCACTTGACCACTCCAATACAAAGCTGTACTAACTGTAGGGGTAGAAGGGTGTATCCTGTTGTTGACCATTGCCTCCACTTGACCACTCTATTGTCTACTGATTTGTACATTGTGTTTTCCTGTAGTTGTAGAGTTCTTTTGTATCCTAGCTGTGCTCAAAAGTGCCACTCATTAGCATTCACTCTTCATCTGTCTCTAGAGTATTACTCTATCCCTGCTGTGCCATTCTGAGTATTTTCCCCAGCTCCTCTCAGGGTACTTTCCAGCCTTCCCGAAGGCAATAGTACTCGGCCTAGGTCGCAGCAAGGCCTGGCAGCAGGTAACCACTGCATCTGAGCCACATTCTCTAGCGTTGATCCCTATAACATTCTGCTCTGCAGACTTCGTCTTAGTTTCTGCATAGTGTGACACTCTGTACAACCTGGAGCAGGGTATCTGAAATTGAAAAGCTGGAGCAGAGTACATGTGAGAAGCATATACTTGGCCCCAGGTGTGTGCAGCCTCTAACAGAATACAGGCAAAAACAAGGAATCCAAAGTTGTGTCACGGACAGGGCCAAGAAAAATTAGCATTGAGGCTATTGCTCAGCACATCTATATACCCGGAAGCACGTGAGAGTGAAATTAATGTTCTGTGTTTGGCCGTGTATGGAACAGGCTTGGAAAGTTCTTGAGAATAGTGTGCAGTAGCTGCAAAATACATTTGCAAAGGCAAAAACTGCTCAACAAGCTAACAAATAGCGCAGCCACAATATGAATATTAATTGACAGAGGTTTCTCCCAAGGAGCAACCACTAGGAACTCCTAGGTGAAATCTCTGGCTCGGAGAACTTGTCAGTTGTACAGTTACCATCTGAGTCAGATGGGTCATTTTCAAGTTCATCCAGATTATCAATATCCAGATTAAATTCCACCACCACCAATGAGACACATGTAGTGCTTGAGGTGGGTGGTTGAGTAAATGGAACATGGATGGTATGAGCAGAGGACAGGAAGAAGAAGAATAGATAGCAAATTGCCAGGATCAGAGGAGTATCATAGTAAGATGAGAACTCCGGTATGTAATATGGCTGGTCCATAGTGAGAGGGTGGCCGATTAATTAACTCTTGGAGAGTAGCAGCTGGAAAGAGGTGACCGTATAATATATTCTTTGTCTTCCTTAGAACCAACAGGGACTGGACACTGTGGGAAGAGGACACACAGCAGCAATGGAGGCAATATGTAGACAGAGAATCCGGTTAATATACCAGAGAGTGATTCCCATATGCACTGTAATGTCCATATCTGCCACAATAAAAACATAGTGACAGAGTCATACTCCTTCTTTTCCTTTCCTCTGGTGAAACAGAAGTTCTCACAAGAGCTACTTGCTTTTTTTCTGGTGCAGATTTCTCAGGCAAAGACTATAGATAGCACTGGAACTCAGAAATTCTTTCATTGTGGCCTATAGAAACAGATGCCTCCAAGTGACATTCATTTAGGTGTCAGTCTGTCTGGATGGACAGCTCTTCCAGGGTACTTGGTACGCCAGTCTGCTTGAACTCATAAACTTAGAATAGATTTTTTTTTAATGCTAGGTCATTCCAAAGAGTGTCTCCAAACTACCTATGAAATTCAATAGTATGCTCTTCTGTTGTCATTTTTCCCTGTCTTAGCATCTGAAATGAAAACCCCATGTTTACTGGACATCATCATAAATGGAGGAAAATAGCTGGGTGGTTGGATTCCAACAAGATGTGAACCCAGGTCGTGGGTTCCTCCTCAATAATTAATATGCTGCGCAGACCTGGATGAACTCGTGGTTTGTGTCTGCCCGGTTTGAGGGAGAAGCAAAGACAGCAGAAATTCACGAACCTCTGAAAACAGGAACGACCCCAAACAAAAACCCTGGGAAGTGGTACCTGGAGTTCTGGTTTCGTGGGTTCCTTGACGGACATTGCCAATGTGGAATGTAACTCCTGCAGTTCCTCCTTGAACTGGGCATAACCATCCTGCAGTTCAGTACCATCTGTAACGGTAGCTTCAGCTTCTGGGTAATAGTAGTCTCTGTCAGAGTCAACTCTGTGTACTCCATAGCTTGGCATGGCTTAGTTGTAGTATAAGGATTTATCACTTACTCATTGGTAATTCATGCTCAGGAGTCCTTTGCAAGTAGGTGCACTCTAGTGTAAAACCTCACCAGCGTAGGGACCTTTTATTTATTTAAAAAAACAAAAAAAAAAAACCTGTTCTTTCCAGCCTGAGTCACTAGACTGGCTTGGATAAGCAGGAATTTGTTGGAGCCTGGTTCCTTGTAAAACTGTATATTCATGGCCTTCTAGATCTTTCAGTTTTCCTGATAGGCCAGTTATGTCAGCTGATCCCTCTTAGCAGGTGTTTAAACCAACCCCATGAGCCTCCACCTTGCTCTTGCAAAAGCCCAGTTTGGTGAATCCAGAACTCTCCTGAAACTTTGTGTGTTTCGTGTACCAGACAACAATTCTGTCTTACATGTTTCAAACATGATTCTGACTTCTGTGAACCAGACCATTCATCTACTATTATAGATAAGTATATTGGCACTTATTTTTCTATTTGATTGCTGTTCACTTTGTACTTTATTGATAGCCATTTGTTTGCCTTGGTACACATGATTGTAGCATGTTTTATGGAGATTATTTAGTTCACATTTATTGTATAATTTGAGTGGTCTACCATACGTATGGATTATATATTATTGATATAGCTTGTCTATATGCTTTTTAATTGTCTTTAGTTGTCTCTTCTGTATATTTGTTTATTGAATAAAATATGTTTCTGTTTTTTGTTATTTGTTGTAGTGCCTCAATTTTTAAAGGGCTTTTCTAGATGGGAGATTGTGGGTGTAATCTATACACCTGCAATGTTTCTCATCATAGTTTATTGCAGTAGTGTTTGAGCCCTGGGTGCATTGAGGTTACTGGTATCCTTAAACACATTACATTTATTTCAGCTGGTGCAGACTCTTCTTTAGTATATATGGCTAGCTCCTGACTACAATTCTTATACTTGGTTTCAGACTATGATCTTGATTCCTGTGTACATGACCCTGGCCTGTCCTCAGCCTTATTTCTGCCTCTGTCCTTGCATTGTGGGTTCATTCTGTGACCTCCTTGATCTGTTACTAGTACTGGTTGGACCCTGCTATCTATTGGTGGAGGTGTGGTCATTCTGACCCTATCCCAGCTCATTCAGCCCGACCTCTCAGTTGTCCCCTTTAATCCAGCCTGTTTCCACAGCAAGACCACATCTACCATAGACAGAGTTCTCTAGTATCACTTGCCAGCATTGCTCCCCAGCTCCATGGTAGAGCTTGGTCCAACTAGGTGACTGATCAGCAAGATCTTTTGCCCTGACACTGAGGATGATGTGAGTTATCTGATACTGGAGTAGAATTATGACAGTTCATTTCTAATCAGATATGATGTTATGTCCCTTTAATGAGCTTGCAGTAGCCTTAAATTGTAGATTTATATATTTGTACATATACATGGGTATAATATGCTTCTTGTTGTTAGAAGCCCTATTATTATAATCAGCCATAGGTGTCACTTTCTGTTACGGAAATCAATGGACAGATCTCTTTCTAGTGCTTTAGAACTAAGTGAAACAAAGCCGTGACAACAGGTTATTCTGACTTCCTTTGTGAGGCTGGTCTCCACCACATATATATGACCTGTGGCTCTGGTTTTCAGACTGAATTACTGGAGCTTTGGTGACAGATGCTGATTCTCTGGAGGTGGTGAGTTTCTTCTCCTTCCCACCCTGTTCCTCCCACTTCCAGTCCTGTCTCCTATTTCCTACCCTGTTCTTCCCACTTTCCAATCACTTCCTTATGACTCAGATACTATTACTCCCCTCTAACCCTTCATGACGCGAATTGTGTCATTGAAATCCTCTGGTCAGCAGCACATGAGCCCTCTCCAGGGGCTCAAGATGAGCAAGTTCCCAGGTATGTATTTAGAGCAAGAAATAAAAAACATACCAAATATTAATGACACAGATCTCCCTACTATGTCAATACCCAGTAAGTATAGGAGCACTTTATTCACACAGGCCCTAAAAAGTAACATTGAATAACCGTTATTAAGCTCCAAACGAGACTAACCATTTGGCATGTATACAGAATTAACAAAAGCTGCTTGTACTTTGATAAACACTTCCCCAGTGTGTTGCTTTACAATGCTTTTGAGATGCCGTTAGCTTTCAGTGGGTTAAAAAAAGTTAGAATTCCTATAAACTGAACTCCTTGTCATGGTAAAGATGTCTCCACAACACTGAGATGGTCTTGGAGAGGTCAGAATCATCCACAGGGTTAGAATAAATATAAAATATCTCTCGCTCAGCCTTCTATTACTTTAGTGGTGATGAGGTGAGTTTGGAGGTTTATATGAGTTTTAACCCTTGAGTGCCAGATAAATATCTGGTACTCAAAGGTTTATACTGGCCCTGTATGTAAGAAAAACTTTCCTTAACACTGCACATCCAGTTATACATATTAATAAATTAAATTATATCTTCTAAACCAACAAAAGCAAATCATGTATAAAATGACATATATATTAATGTAAGAAGGAATCTTGTGATCCCACTTACACACAACCTACTCGGATGCAAGACAAGCATTACACTTTCTCCTCACATTCTCACCACCCCGTTCATGGGCTGAGGGGAGGGGGATGATGGTCGCTGGAGGGGGGGATTAAATGTCCTTCTCAGATATGTTTTGCATTATATTAAAGTTCCTGCACATCCTGGTTCAGGCTTACTGGTAAAATAAGTATCATGTGCTCTATGTTTCACACCATGCCTGCAACCCTGAACCCAGAAGTTAAAGGACCAATTACATGCTCAGTGGCAGACACAGCTGAGCAGAGGATTTAATTGCTTACACTCGATGATCTAAATCTCCCCCAGCCCATGCAAGGTGAAGTGAGGCTAAGGGAGGGTAAGGACAGTATTGTACACTGTGTGCACAATTATTAGGCAAGTTGTATTTTTGAGGATTAATTTTATTATTGAACAACTACAGTGCTCTCCTTCAATCCAAAATTTTAAGAAACCTTAAACCTGAATATTTAAGAAAGTAAAAGTGAGGTTTTGGCTTTCTTACGAGAATATCTCTGTGAGCACAATTATTGGGCAACTATTAGTGTGCAGAATTATTATGCAACTAAATGAAAAATGATAATGTTCCCATCTTACGTGTTTATTTTCATCTATTAAAGTGAGAATACTAAACAAACAACTCAAAATTTACAAATAAACATTTGTGACCTTTCCAAAAAAAAAATATGTGACCAATATAGCCACCCTTCTTTTCAATAACGGTCATAAGCCTTCCATTCATGGAGTCTGTCAGTTTCTTGATCTGTTGACGATCAACTTTTTGTGCAGCAGCAACCACAGCCTCCTAGACACTGTTCAGAGAGGTGTACTGTTTTCCTTCAGCATAATTCTGCCATTTAAGAAGGGCCAACAAGTTCTCAGTAGGGTTTAGGTCAGGTGAGGAAGGGGCCATGTCATTATTTTATCATCTTTAAGGCTTTACTGGCTAGCCACGCAGTGGAGTACTTGGATGCATGTGATGGAGCATTGTCCTGCATAAAAATCATGGTCTTCTTGAAAGATGCAGACTTTTTCTTGAACCACTGCTTGATGAAAGTGTCTTCTAAAAACTGGCAGTAGGTTTGGGAGTTGAGTTTGAGTCCATCTTCAACCTGAATAGGTCCAACTAGTTCATTTTTGATAATACCAGCCCATACCAGTACCCCTCCTCCGCCTTGCTGGCATCTGAGTCAAAGTGAAGCTCTGTGCCCATTAGTGATCCAGCCACGGGCACATACATCTGGACCGTCAAGAGTCACTCTCATCTCATCAGTCCATAAAACCTTTGAAAAATCTGTTTTCAGATATTTCTTGGCCCAGTCTTAACTTGTGTCTTGTTTAGTGGTGGTCGGGTTTCAGCCTTCCTTACTGTGGCCATATCTCTGAGCACTGAACACCTAGTACTTCTGGACACTCCAGGTAGGTTGCAGTTCTGGAATATGACAGCACTGGAGGATAATGGGTTCCTAGTAGCTTCATGTTTGATTCTTCTCAAATCTCTGGCACTTAATTTGCGTCTTTTTTTCTCAACACGTTTCTTGCGACCCTGTTGACTATTTGCAACAAAATGTTTGATGTCCCTGAAAGACTTTTTACAATTTTTGACTTTTCAGAGTCATTTATATCTCATTTTCTGCCCATTTTGCCTGAGGAAATGAAGCTGCCTAATAATTATGCACATCTTGACATAGGGTGTACATCTCCTTAGGCCACACCCTCTCTCATTACACAAATATATATCACCTGATATGCTTAAATCTAATAAGCATTCAAGTTTATACAATGTTTGGTTTGGAAAATATGCATAAAAATGATGACATGGTCAAAATACTCATTTGCCTAATAATTGTTCACACAGTGTGTATGCAGTGAGATGGTTTTTATGTAAGTGGAATTAAAATATCCCATCTTACATTGACTTAATATATTTCTCTTAACTGAGGAACAACATGATTGCTTTTAAATTAATATAGTTACATGTACTTTCATTACCAGACTTCGGGGGGTTATGCACTAAGGTGTGATAAAGTGGAGATGCCTTCTCCAGTTCCTATGTTATTCTATGACGTATATGCACTAAGATTTCTCAAATGGGAGAGAAGTTAGTGCATAGTAGAGTAAAATAGGGATTGGAGAAGTGATATCACTGGAGACATTATCTCCAGCTTATGACCTCTTTATCACACTTTAGTGCCTAAACCCCCTGGAAATTTGCTGCTGCTGTAAATTTTACCCTCAAAGGGATTTCCAACTGTTAAACACAACCCTCTAAGGGTTAAGTCATTTAAATCCACACAATAGATTGTACTTAAAGTGAACCTGCACTTTTTCCATTTAAATCAGAATTGTCATTCACCTTTAAAGTGTTAGTAATGTCTAAAAGTTTTTTTTGCATTTAGAAGAGCTTAAAAAGCTGAGCTAGATGCAAAAAAAAAGTATCTCTCAAACCGATATGGTTTAAGAGATACAAGCGTTTGAAGTTTGATCTCTCCTACTGACAGCTGTAAAGCTGTCAGCAGGAGATTCGTGTCGTTCAACACGGAGGCGCTTGAGAAGTGCCGAGATCTCATTGGTATGGTCTAAAATGTGTGCCTGAACACCACTGTCAGTAGGAGAGATGAAACTTCAAACGCCTGTATCTCTTAAACCATAGCGGTTTGAGAGATACGTTTTTTTGCATTTAGCTCAGCTTTTTAAATGCAAAAAACTTTTTTTAGACATTAGACACTTTAAAATTGCAATAATGCTTTTGTTAACTACAAGGTAAGATTATCTGCTTGAAGGTGCTGTCAAGTGTGCGTGAATTCCTAGATCCTGTTTAGGAAAAAGTGTGGACCTTAAAATGTAGTTGTTTCTGGTTTTCCAACTTGCAGTCAAATAATCCTAGAATTTCAGAAAATATATTGGCAGCCTGCAGTAGATTATCTTGCCTTTATCCCAGGTTTGTTGAAGTGAAAGTAACAAAACTGCAAATTAAATAACATACAGAAGACATTGCAACTTCATACTGTGAACCTTATTGAGGGAATGTCATGCCAAGGCATGAGTTGGCCCTCTGGATTGTATAATTTGTTTGTTTGTTATTCATAGTGCACCAGTGCTAGGCCATAAAATTAGCTAAGTAGATAACATCAGCAGACACTAAATGAGCATCGCCAGAGCAAAACAAATTGTCATAAACTATATTGGACTTTCTGCTCTGATGGGAGTTCACCTAGAGGACAGTCAAATATTATGAAATGGGGGAACATGTATATACAGTGTAAAATGGTTCAATACAAATATATATTCAGAATGCCCAGGTTCTACCCTTTTGGTGCGTACCAGACATGCCAGGGGGAGGTGTTCCTGCTATGAGTTGCAAAAATAGCCACTTTGCAACCAGTTAGACTCAGCATGTTTGGTATCCAGATATTCACACAGATATGAGGAATATGATTATTATAGCATTATAGGGGTGTTGTGTGTGTTGCATGTTTTGGGAAGCTTTATGACTTTTCAGGTACAAGTGTCCAGTAAGATCTGTCAGGTTTGATTGAGTGGGTTGTAAATGGTCAAGCCAAACCCTAACCCTCCCAGATAACAACTGAAGGGGGTTGGCCTCTTAGAAGGAACTGTTTAAAGGGATAGTAATACTTAAAATGTAGAAAAAAATATGTTGTAGAGCTTATCCCCCTGAGTAAAACAAGGGCACTCCCACTGCTGAAAGGTGTTTCATTCAAAAGTTATTAATTTTCAAAGTTGAATTTTTTAGGTGCAATATCACAGTGGCCTGAAATTGTACAGTGGCGCTGTTGCTACACCATCCTATGGAGATTTATGGTCAACTGGCCAGAGCTGTCCATAGGATCGTGTAGCAACAGCGCCACTGTACAATTTCAGGCCACTGTGATATTGCACCTAAAAAATTCAACTTTGAAAATTAATAACTTTTGAATGAAACACCTTTCAGCAGTGGGAGTACCCTTGTTTTACTCAGGGGGATAAACCCTACAACATATTTTTTTTTTATATTTTAAGTATTACTATCCCTTTAAACTATTTAATATGTGTTTTCTGGAAAAAACAGGGAATTTCCATACCTGGGAACTTTCCAAATGAGCTGACCCTGAGATCTTTGGAATATTAACCCTTAAAGCTTCCTATAATGTAGATTTTATGCAATAGTACCTGCTTGCTGTAACTCAGAGCTGCTCCAATCGGTCCGAAAGGAACCTTTAACAAGTTGCAACTTAGAGATCTCATTGCCTAAACACAAATAAGACCAGCAGGACATTTCCTGCTGCTTTTCCGGTACAAATGGCACCAGTTTAGATACTAAGGAAACATTTAATGGTGGCAAATCTTGTAGTAGGTATCACATACCTCTCTCACCCTGAGAATTTGGCCCTTCACCCTGAGACCCTGATATTTGGGTCTAAACCCTGAGAGTTCCCAGGTATGGGAATTTCTCTGTAACAACTGAAGGGGTATATACCATCTGAAGTTCCCAAGGACTCTAAAATACCGGTGATTGTATTTAAGGATTTCCTGTGTTTCTCCCATTTTATTTTATGGACCGTTTTGCTTATGTGTAATCTGTATTTGTGTATGTCCTTTATTTCTGTATTTTTATAACCAGCACTGTGAAGCCTTTTTGAGATTAAATGTTCAATTAATCAGCTCTTGTCTTTGTTCTCTAATATGAACTCACTACTCTGAAGAAAGCTCAGTTAGAACACGCTACTAAAGGGTTAATTCTAAATGTTTGATTATTAAGGTGATTTTATACTGTAATTCTGTTGTGTTTGGGGTAACCTAAGACGCCCAGATATAAAGTCTTGGTGGTGGCAGCAAATTGTAGTACTGGGGAGATAGTGTAGGAGGGGATTTCAGGGGTTAATGTGGTGGTTGCTAGGGATACTAACAGGTAACCAGGGGTCTGGTATTGTTAACCCTTTCACTTCCACACTCTCCCCACTGTCTCAGCAGGGCCTATAGTCCTAACTTGTGACAGGGAACTACAGAGGAACAATTATGGAGCAAACCATCTGCATGTTAGGGGAGAAATGAAAATTCCAAGTAGTTTAAATGGGGCTTTTAACCTCTTGATGCCATAGAGGGTGCATTGTGTTTCAAAGCTCTCTAATACTGATGGGTGGGTATTTGGCATACTTTTCAAAATTGTGCCTCCCAGGGCAAAGAATGTGTTACAGCCCAATAAAAAGCAAATGGGCATCTTCAGGCATGGTAGCCTCTCAGGTGCTGCACAAGTCACATTTTTACTCCCATGTGCCATTGCAGAGAGGAAATGTCCATATTCATATCAGACTGGTCCTGCCCTCAGACATTCCAGCTCTAAAATGTCAGGCAAATCCTCTCTGCATAAAAGAAACAGCACAACACCAAACTTACATTTCAGAGCTGGACTGTCTCTGGGCAGGACCTCTCTGATGTGGATATGAAAATATCTTCTCTGTAGTGGCACATGGGAGTGTAAAACGTGACTTGTAGCAACATTTAGAGGCCACCGCGCCTCAAAGCAAGACCCTTTATCTTGTTCATTCTCGATTGGTGCTCGCCACAATATTTGTTTCTATATCTTCAGAAAAGCAGGAACCAAAAATGCATGCTTGTAAATGCTTGTGGTCTAGCAGGTAAAATTGGGGAATAGGAACTGACTGCATGAATAGGCGGTAGATCTTCTAGATATTATGGAAACCAGAGTGGATGATACTTATTACTGGGCAGTCAGTCTAGAGGGATATTCAACTTTTATTAGGGATATGATGAATAAAGAGGTGGAGAGTATGCTTGTATGTAAACCAAGCTTTAGTACCTTGTATAGGTTACTAGCAACAGAAGCACATTGTTGCCTGTGCAAGAAGAAGCAGGGGGATCAGAGACTGTGCAAGTCACCAGCTATAGTCACAAAATCACACGTAGACTGTCTGACACTCTAGCCCTGGTCAACTGTCCACAGAAACATATACATGTCTGATACCACAGCTTTATACAACTGTCCACTGCTGATGGCTGAACCGCACATATGTTACGTGTCACCCCTTTGTGAGGTTGTTCCTTTGTGATCACATACACACCACAAAGTATGTGATGAGCAATGTTCTAGTGGCTGATTCTGGTTGATCAAGCAGAAACTGCTACATTGATGCAGAAAGACACATCAAAAACTCCAACCACTTGTGCTGTGTGTGATTTGTATGCAGGTCATGTATACTCCATCTCCTTTCTGGCTCCCTCCCTCAGTGACTCAGAAGGCTGATAAGCGTGTGTTCACTTTGTTAAACATTTTGAATGTGAGATGGTTGTGCAGAACATTGCTTAGCAATCTACTTCACACACACGTGGCGCTCAAGGTGTTAATACATTATCTGGCAGACCTTTTCTCAGTGAGGAATGTGGACCTGTGCTGGCTGTCTTCGGTCTTTCACTTGACTCTTCTAATGCACACTCTCATACCACGTGTCTGAGTAATTGTATGAGATTGTCAGTTGTAGTCCACGCAGTTCTGTTGGTTATGAGGTTGGTTACTGAACAGTTTTACAGATTGCCACAGCAAATGCCTTTCACCCCAAGTAGGTGAATTGTTCGAGAAGTAAATGGCTTTATTAACAACTAGCAGTGTGGGACGGCGTTGCCCGTCTGTTTTTGTAAAATGCATGTGATCACGTTCTGTTTTAGCTATCCGCCCCCCCCCCAGCTGACTTGAACTGCCATAGTGTCCCCATGGTGAGAGACACATACATCCCATACTGAGACACACATACACCTAGAGTGAGACACACACAGACACACATACAGGGCCGGTGCAAGGATTTTTGTATACAAACGCGAAGGTGCATTTTGATGCCCCCCCCTCTGACCCAGACACAATCCACCTGCTCCCCCCTTTACCACAATCCCCTGCCCCCACCCACATATTCACCTCCATACTCTCCCAACCTCCACATTGCCCCTTCCACAATGCTCCCTTCATCTCCACAATGCCCGGGCTTCAAGGGTTAATATTAGATCTGTGAGTGATGGTATTTCAAAAGTTCCCAGCTATGGCCATAGTGAGAGACACACACAGCCGCACACACATACATACACACACACACATACATATTAGGGTGGTGTAGGAGCAAGTGGCAGCCATTTTGTTTTTGTACTCAGTTGGACAGTGGTGGGCTGGCTGTAGTGTGGGGGCAGGCCAACTCCCTGCAGTACTGCAACTCCTGTGAAAATCACACCCCCATTGGATTACCCAATGGGAGCTGTAACTCCTCCTTATTGCCACCCTGAGGAGACATAAATTATGCTATGAGCTATTTTCTTCTGTGTGTGTGTCTCCTGAGGAGACTTAAATTATGCAATGAGCCTTTCTCTTATTTATATATATATATATATATATATATATATATATATATATATGTGTGGATTAATGAAAAACGGTGAATGACTTGTGAAGTTGAGAGGGTAATTTAAATGTGGTATGAAAGGGATCGGTGAGGAAGAAGGAGCAGAGGAGTGGTGGTGGGGGGTGACACTGATGTCACAGCTACTCTGCTTCTGGTAGATAGATATGTAATATAGGCCTCCCATCACAGCAAGTTTTCACTCTCGCACACACCGACGCGAAGTGTACAGCCAGCACTTACAGAATCTGAGAAAGCAAGTCACTTCAGCTGCTGGCAGCCATGTTTTATTTAAAGCGATAGTGTTACTTTACTTACAATGCCAGGCCATTCTGCAGCTCAACAGGACATGCATACTGGCTGGGGGCTATTTTAAGGTTTTTCATTTATCCTAATTGAAGATTGCCCCTCTCTGCAATGTACCTGGACTCTCCCTGCTGCTCTAAACTGAGCAGTGTTACATCAGTAAAAGGGGAGGGAGGGGTATACTTTTACTTTTGAACTACTACTCTGACAGTACTGAAATAATGCTCTCCATGGCCCAAATACTATGAAAATTAATCTGAGCAGCTTTTATTTTGAAACATTACTATCCTTTTAATGCAGAGAACATAAAACGATCTGTTATTTTCAGATTCTCTACATTTGTAAGTGATACTGAATCTCGTCTCTTCTCAGACTCATCTCCATAAGCTTAGAATGAATTTGATGAATTGAAGGCTTTTATTTTGTCCAGATATTACAAAATAATCATAGTGCTATCAATGCCAAATAAGGCTATTAAACACACATTTCCAGCAAGGAACATACGAGATGATAGTCAGACCTGGAAAATTCTCTTTTTGTTTCTCAGAACAACAGACCTAAAGTGACTTAATGGTTTCCCCTACATGGTGCATGTAAAGTACAGAACAGGGATCTGTCTAAATGTTTACTATTCAAAGAATAAATTGGCAAATTAAATGTACTTTTCAGAGTGGGATTGCTGTAAAATATTGTTTTGCAGTAGTTGGGAATAACTCTTAGGTAGTTTACTTAACAGTTTAAGTGCTGAAGGGGTGTCCAATGCATGGCAAAGAAATGCGGTGAATAAATCTGGCACTCAGAGGGTTGATGGTTTTAATTGATGTAAAGAGTGGCTAGAATACAAAAGATTTATATCCCAAGTGTGCCCTTACTGCTCCAGTTGTGGAGTTAAAGGCAGAATAATTAATATTTGTAAAAAAAATATCTATTTTGTTAGGTTTTCCTCTTGAGTACTCCCACTGCTGGGAAACACTCCATTCAAAAGTTATTACTGAGTAAAATTGTAAATTTGTGAGAGTATATGTGTTTTTTCATAGACTATCAATAGAGCAGAGATGTATGTATTTGTGGGTTTTTTTATATATAATATACTTTTCTCGATTATATAAGCACACACACGGGACTTAGAAGAGAATTGAAAAATCAAAATGTATTCATCAACGTTTCGGGTGCATAGAGGCAGCATTCCTCCGTCTCCCCTCTTCTAAGTCCTGTGTGTGCTTATGTATCGAGACAAGTGTACTATATGCACCTTCATCAGTACGAGGCATATATTTACTATAAGCATGAGTGCTTCAAATCCATTGTGTGTACATATCAATTGAAAAAAATGGATGGCAGCACCAGTGGGTTTTGTATTAAAGAATTTATTGAGCAAAAAAGCTATGGGTCGACGCAACTTTTCAGTCCTGAATGTTAACCGTTATAGCTCGGCCCTTATGATTGTTTCTATGATTAATTATTTCCGTAAGGATACCATACCCTCTTATGTACATTAAGGCTCCATACATTTTAACCAAGACCTTTTTCTGTTTAGTCTTCTTTTATTTAGCTGTGTGTTGTTAATTAAAACTAGTGGTGATGTCACCTGTTGTGCCTACAGGTTTTTAGAAGGCTGTTTAGGGAAGCATCTTGATTCATGTTGTTTGTACTGAGGAAGATTATGTAATGTAATTGAAACATTGACCTAATACATTTTTTACACTATTTCACTGCATTTGGAAGTCTTCAGAGTGCTTTTCTGATCATATTGTAATTTCTTCATTCGCCTTGAATAATGGCACCCAGACCTGTGACCTTTTTAAGCGTGACTCCTCCTTTAAAATAAATAAAAAAAAAAATATATATATATATACCCATACTCATATTTGCACACACATTTATGTGTGTGTGTGTGTGCATATATGCCCTTATTTATATATACACACACGCATTTATATGTGTGTGTTAGTATGTGTGTGTATATATGCTCTCATGAAAGTCATTAGATGTGTTTCTGGATCTGTGCCAGTCACACACCCGAGATGGTAATGCATATTGCAAGACATTTCTCTGAGCATTGCCACAGGGTAATTACAAGGCTTAAGCACACACTACGAGCAGGGAATGCTTGGCCCTGAGCATGTGGAGTGAAGCCCCGAATGCTTCAGGCCAAGCACTCCCTGCATGAGCTTACAGCTGTACATGTAACACACACAGTATAATATTCACCGATGCAGGGAATGCTTTACTTTCTACTGGCTTAGTATTCCATGCACTGGCATATACATTTTTTCACACCCCTCTTTCTTTCATACACTTACAAAACTCTTTCTCTCCTCGCGTTCTGTATAGGATAATAGTGCTGTGGATCCAGTGGGGTCCTGTCCCTCAGTGTCTTCTTCTGCCAGCTTGGCATTAGAGTACTCCTTACTGTATGCTTTTCCTCTTCCTTCATCTCTGATCTTCTCCCTGTGTATTGACACCCTCCCTGTACTGGGATGGAAAGTCACCTTAATACTGTCTGATGGTTAAAGAGTCAGTAATGCCAGTATTTCACTTGATTCAATATTGTAAATGTAAAAAAAATAAAGTATGTGCAGAAAGTCCCATCTTTCAAACCTTTATGGTTTGCAAGATATCCGCTCTACTGACAGCAGGAGATCCCGGTCTGGGACCAGCTGGTGGCTCTTCAGCAGAGCCAAAATAGAGAAATTTAAAAATAATTATTTAATTGGAGCAGTCTACAGAGTGTGCCTGGTTTTCAAGCACACTTTGTAGACTGTTCCAGTGAAGTAGAAATTTCACAATTTCGGCTCTGCTGAAGAGCTGCCTTGAGTCGCACGATTCGAATCTCCTTCTTTCAGCTTTACAGCTGACATGAGGGGGGGGGACTTTAGTGGTGAATATCTCTCAAATCGTAAAGGTTTGAGAGATGGGACTTTCTGTATATACTTTTATTTTTTTTACGTCTGCTATATTGAATCAAGTGAAATACTGCCATTACTGACCATTTATGTAAGCTACTTCTGGCAGAGATGCAGGAGTCACACTGTATTATACTGAGTCCCCTGCCAGGTACAGGTACAGTGTCAAAGGGCGGGGAGAAGATCCGAGCTGAGGAAAGATGAAAACTTAACAAAAGTCACTTTATTGCAGAGCTGGCAGTGGAGGACATAGTGTGTTGTGGAGGGACAGGGCCCCATCACATCTGCAGCTTGATTCATATATATACAGAATTGAAGAAGATAATAGGGGAGCAGGAGTTTTTGTCCATCGTGTGGTGTGGGTGTGTGTGACACAAGCTGGGGTGGCAGGCAGTGGATGAATGAGTCTGTGACTACCATTGCACAGTGCCGCAAGGATGGGGTGGCATACAGGTAATGCATGAGTCTGCTACTACCTGTGCACAACAGAACATGGCACAGGAAGCAGACATTGCATACCTTTCCCCTTACCCCCACCTCTTTGCTCACTGACAATGCCGTGCTTCTGTTGCTAGTGCATAGAATGCATACATATAAGGCTGGAAAATATCTATGTATTTGTGTATGTGTGTGTATATAGTCAATGAGTCATCCTCCTCTATGTGTGTGTCTCCTGAGGAGACAGCCTCATTACATAATTTATTTCTTATATAATATACACACACACACACACACACACACACACACACATACATAACACATTATATATATATATATATATATATATATATATATATATATATAATGTGTGTGTGTGTGTGTAACATAGTAACATAGTAAATTAGGTTGAAAAAAGACACAAGTCCATCAAGTTCAACCTTCGCTTCATACCTCAGTAACTAAGAATTTTATAGCTTTCCTGCTACCAATTAAATTAGTCTTTATCAGACCTTCCTGATCAGCCTACTGATAAACAGTATAACTCTGTATGTTCCCTTTTGAAAGAAATGTATCTAATCTTCTCTTAAATGTGTCCATTGTATCTGCCATAACTACCTCACTGGGCAATGAATTCCACAATTTGACAGACCTTACCGTAAAAAAACCCTTCCTCTGCTGAAGTTTAAACCTCCTTTCCTCTAATCTCAAGGGGTATCCCCTGGTCACCTGAGCAGGCCTTGGAATAAATAGCTCACCGCAGAGATCCTTGTATTGACCTCTCATATACTTGTACAATGTGATAAGGTCTCCTCTTAGTCTTCTTTTCTCTAGAGTAAATAAACCAAGTTTGTTTAGTCGTTCCTCATATGTCAAGTCCTCCATTCCCTTAATTAATTTTGTTGCTCTCCGCTGTACCCTCTCTAGTTCTAGTATATCCTTTTTCAGAACCGGTGCCCAAAATTGCACTGCATACTCAAGGTGAGGTCTTACCAATGATTTGTATAATGGCAAAATAATGTTATTCACTCTTGCTTCAATACCTCTTTTTATGCAAGACAGGACTTTGTTTGCCTTTGCTACTGCTGTTTGACACTGGTCACTGTTTCCAAGTTTGTAGTTGACAAGGATACCCAGGTCTTTTTCTAGCAACGAGTCACCTAAAATTATTCCATTAAGTTTATAAGTAGCCTTGGGATTGTTTCCTCCCAAATGCATGACTTTACACTTCCCCACATTAAAGGGATAGTAATACTTCATTTTAACTTTATTTTATTTTGTAGGCATTAAAAAAACATGAAGAATGATATAAGTCTTATCTCTGAAACCTTTATGGTTTAAGAGATATTCACAAACAAAGTTTCCCCCCCCTGTTCAACCAGATAAGAAGGGAGATGCCCAGATAGACTGCAGAGAGGGACAATCCTCAATTAAGATAATGGAAAAAGCTGAAAACCTTGTCAAGGGGGGAAGGGCTTTCATTGTTTTCATACAAAGAAAATTGTCCCCTTCTGTTATCTGTACTGTCATACAACCAGACTCACATCTGAGAAGAGATGGCTTACACTAGGTAAAAGGGGCGGGGAGGGGAACTTTGCTTGTGAATATCTCATAAACCATAAAGGTTTGAGAGATAAGACTTATATCATTCTTCATGTTTTTTTAATGCCTACAAAATAAAATAAAGTTAAAACGAAGTGTTACTATCCCTTTAAACTTCATATTCCATATGTTTGCCCAATCTGACATTGTATGTAAGTCCCTCTGTAGAGAGAAAATATCCTGTTCTGAATTAATGACTTTGCATAATTTAGTGTCATCTGCAAATATTGATATTTTGCTTTCTATATCTATTTCCAGGTCATTTATAAACATGTTAAAAAGCAGCTGACCCAATACTGAACCCTGAGATACTCCACTCTCCACTTTAACTATACTGGAGAATTTTCCATTTACAACCACACACTGTTCCCTATCCTTCAACGAGTTTTGTATCCAATTGCAAAGGTTATCTCCTAGCCCCAATTTCCTTATTTTATACACCAGCCTTCTGCGTGGTACTGTATCAAATGCCTTTGCAAAGTCTAGATATACTACATCTACTGCCTTGCCATTGTCAAGGTTGCTGCTTACCTCCTCATAGAAGCTGAAAAGATTAGTTTGGCATGACCTATTCTTCATAAAACCATGTTGATTCGTGCTAATGATCTTATTTTTTGTGTTGTAATCCTGAATATAGTCCCTTATTATGCCTTCTAATAGTTTTCCCACTACAGAGGTCAAACTCACTGGTCTATAATTCCCAGGGTCTGTTTTAGTTCCCTTCTTAAATAGAGGCACTATGTTAGCTCTTCGCCAATCCTGTGGCACTGAGCCTGTGGTAATAGAATCTTTAAAGAGTAAATATAGGGGTTTTGCTAACACTGCACTGAGTTCCTGAAGAACCCTTGGATGTATACCATCAGGACCCGGTGCTTTGTCGGTCTTAATTTTGTTCAGTCTTCCCATGACATCTCCTTGAGTTAACCCAATATCTATTAATTGTATTGTTTTATTTGTTACTTGCGGAGGCTCTTGTACCATTCCTTGCTCCCTTGTATGTGTGTGTGTATGTGTGTGTATATATATATATATATATATATATATATATATATATATATATATATATTTATATATTTAATAATCCTTTATATATATATATATATATATATATATATATATATATATATATAATCCTTTATTTATATATATATATATATATATATATATATATATATATATATATATATATATATAATAATCCTTTATTTTTATATATATATATATATATATATATATATATATGAGAAATAAATTATGTAATGAGGCTGTCTCCTCAGGAGACACACACACAGAGGAGGATGACTCATTGCATAATTTATGTCTCCTCAGGAGACACACACACCCAGGGGTGGCAGTAAGGAGGAGTTACTGCTCCCATTGGGTGATTCAGTGGGGGCGTGATTTTCACAGGACTATCCAGCCTGCCCACCCCTATCCAGCTGAGGAAAAAAAACGAAGTAGCTGCCTCTTGCTCTTACACCACAGACACACACACACACACGTGCCCCACTCATACAGCACCAAACAAACAAACACAGCACCAAATACACAAACAAAACCAGAAAGAAATATGGCTGACACATACACCACACACACACAGATACTCACAGTCACTCACTCTGACTCCCAGTGGCCTCAGAAGGACCTGTAGTACAGCCACTAAAGGAAGCTGCAGCACCAGGGGAACAAAATGGCACTCAAAGGGTTAAGGTAAGCCCTCATTGCTGAATGATTTCTTGACTGTCATCATTTGCCATGCAAGACAGAGGACAGGCAGCCATCAGATTCACACTTAACCCACTGACTGCCACAGGGTTGTGTATCAAGCTTTACCCCTCAGGGAGCGTGTTCAAACCCCGCCCACTGTAAACTTGCATTTCCCTCCCACTTCTCCTCCTTCCCCAGCCTGTTACTAACACTTTTTCACATTTCTCTTAAGCCCTGCCCCTACTAAATTAAAAGTGGATTTACGTGTAGGCTGATTTTCCCCTGACATCCAGATGAATTCGGAAAGGAGACAATGTTCTTAATGACTGGATTGTTGAATATTGAGTGCTTAGTCCTTTCAATCCCAAATGGTGTGCAACACTTTGCAAAGCACTGTGTTATAAAATCATCAGTGAGTGAGTGTGTGTGGGTGTAAGTTAGCGTGTGAGAACGTGTGTGAGAATGTATGTGACCGAGAAAGTGTTAGCATGTGTGAGCGTGTAGATTGTATTGCATGTAATGTTTTGCTTTTTTCATATTGCTTATAGCATATTGCTTTTGAGTGTAGCGTTTGGCACATAAATCTCCATAGGATGGTGTAGCAGCAGTGCCACTATAAATTTTCAGGCCACTGTGATACCGCACCTAAAAAAATTCAAGTTTGAGCTGTTATTTTTTAATAAAATATGTCCTAGCAGTGGAAATACCCTTGTTTTACTCGGGGTGATAAACCTACAACATATATTTTTACATTTTAAGTATTACTATCCCTTGAAGAGGTAATGTAGATATGTTCTGAGTTAGTTTTCTATAGCAAAATCCTTGTTTGTTTGTTTATGGGTTGCAGACTCCACTGGTATGGTTCTTGTATAGATGACCAATACTGTGGTTTGGTGTTTAAGACTAAAAACGTTTACGGGATTCATCTGCAAAGGCAAAATGGAGAAACACTAGTGCAATCGAGCTTCACTACATGGATCAAATAAAAATACATTTTGTTTTAAATTGGGCTTTTAACCTCTTGAAATCTAGACAGGTCTCTAATATCCTGTGAAGCACTGTCCTAGTAAAGAGACCACCTGTACTACCTTCCCCAAATACAGAATTCACCATCTTCCTATGGTGGGAGGGGGGTAACCGTATGTGTTTAAGAGGAAATACAACACTTGTATCTTTGTCTGGAGAGAGAGAGACTTGTGTGAGTATAACCTGTTGGAGGTGGCTCCTATGTGTGTTTGGGAGGGGTGGGGAGGGCATGTGTTTATGACAGGGAGATGGGGTAAGACAGGATCAGCTCTGTAGTCTCACTAGTGTAGCTTCATTTGAATTGTAAGTTCTGTGTTATCACTTCCTAGAGTAGCTCCATTTCATTTGCAATCTCTGTTGTATTTAAAAAACAAAATTAGGTGAAATATTAAATGGAATTCAAAGTTTAAAACTGAATTGTCATATTACAACTCGGGTAGGTGAAGCAAGACCAAAAAGGCCATAATGGCTGCTCAACTGAAAGCTCTGTGGTATCATCAGTATAGCAATATTTAAATTATAAATTCAGTAGTATCACTTGTGTTGTTTAAATTTAAGCTCTGTGCGTCAGTAGTGTAGCACCATTTCAATTGTAAGCTCTGTGACGTGACTGCTGTATTTCCATGTCCGCTGCAAACTCTTTGGTATCACTAGAGTACCTATAGTTCAATTGCAAACTCTGAAAGTGCTTAGAACATAGGCTTTTTCTTTATCATCTTTAATCAACTCGCCTATCTAATTTTTTGAAAGGTCCAATGCACTTGCTATTTATGTATTTGAAAAACTTTTTTGGATTAGTCTTGCTCTACCTTGAAATTCGGGTTTCATCAACTGTTTTTTGATAACCTAATTGCCTTTTTGCAATCTTTGTTGCTTTCCCTGTATTTCTTGAAAGAATGTTCTGTTCCTTCAGACTTAAATAGTTTAAAGGGATAGTAATGTATTTTTAAAAACAAAACTAAATATTGTAGCTATTAAAAAAAGAAACTAAATGATCCCAGTCCCATCTCTCAAACCTTTATGGTTTAAGAGATATACAGTGATAAAGTTCTGCCCTCTCTCCCCTTTTGCTGATGTCACTATAAAACTGACAGCAGGAGATTCAAGTCGGCCGACTTGAGGCGGCTCTTCAGCAGAGTTGAAATACAGCAATCTAAAAAGAAATCCTTAATTGGAACGGTCTGCAAAGTGTGCCTTGTTTGCAAGCACACTTTGTAGACCGTTCCAATGAAATGTTTCTTTTTAGGTTGCTGTATTTCGGCTCTGCTGAACAGCCACCAGCCGGTCCTGGGGCCAGGATCTTCTGTCAGCTAGAGGCTGAAGTAAGTGCGGGGGGGAGGGGGGACTTTAAAGTGTAACTACCACCGCTAAAAAAACTTGCCCCCCAGTAATTCCCCATCTGGCGACTAGCTGCTCAGTAGCGCTAGTCTCTAGAATTATTACCTTATTCAATAGAATTCTCCATTGTTCCCGGGCTGACAGGCAGGACGGAGCGCAGACATCTTTCCATAGTGACGTCTGCACACCTGCACTTTCAGTCCCAGCTGGCTCTAGGAGGCATTGCTAGGAGCAGTTCGTATCCAAAAGGGACTGACAGCGCAGGCGCGCAGATGTCACTATGGAAAGATGTCTGACTTCTGCCCTGCCTGTCTGCCCGAGAAACAATAGATAATCTCATTAACGCGGTAATAATTCTGGCGGATGGTCATCAGATGTTTGGACGCCAAGGTCCCGCTACCTGGCACGTCAAATACGCTTCTAAATGAGGCCACAAATTGAGTAAAATCGTATATTATGGGTCTCTCCATCTCCCATAATGGATTCGCCCAAGCCAATGCCTTGCCAGCCAGGAGAGAAATCATAAGTCCAACCCTACTGCGCTCAGTAGGGAAGGCATGAGGAAACATCTCGAGGTATATGCCCAACTGATTAATGAATCCGTGACATAACTCAGGTTCCCCACTATAGCGTTGAGGTAGTGGAGCGGATCCAGTTAACCCTCTGACCAGTCCTGCATCAGAGACGGTAGCAGCTGTAGGTGCCGAAGGAGAAACTGGGGTGGCCACCTGCTGCGGGTTATAGCATTCCCAGTGAGCGGTTCTGCTAAGCAGGGTCTGCAAGGCCCCTGCCAACTGATCAATACGTTGATCCTGATCCTGCATTCTGTCAAATATTGTCTGTAAAGGAGGATCACTATCACCGTCTGTTATCATGACCCTTACGTACTGTTACGGTTGTCAAGCAAAACCAGGAGTCAGATGGTATAGTTAACAGAACCTTTATTATGAGAATAATAACAGTTATACAATATAAATATATACACACAGTGGGTGATCGAAAAGGCGAGTACTGTATCAGGAATAGCAGTCTCCCAATATCACCACCTCACTGTCCGAGACTAGACCTCAGCCTGCTGGAGTCTCGCGGTAAGATAACGCCCAAGAGAGATACTGACTCAGCCTGCAGTCAGTAGCTGGGAGTCTGCTAGCCCCGGTCAATACTAGGAAGGATGTCTGAATAACGGAACCAACCCTAGGAGCGAACAGACAGGGCCTTCTAGTAAGCACCAGATAGGATAGTCAGACGAGCCAAAGTCATACACGGAGCGGGTAGTCAGCCAGAGCCACAGGTTTGCACCAGATAGGATATCCACTGAAGCGATGGAATGCTGTATGTGCAGTGGATAGAACCCCAGGTCAACACCAGAGTGGGTAGTCAGACAAGCCTAGGTCATACACTGAGCGGGTAGTCAGCCAGAGCTACGGGTTTGCACCAGGTAGGGTATCTGAGCCAAATCAGAACGCACAAGGATAATAGTCAGACAGCGCCACAGGTCAACACCAGAATGGATGGACAGACAAGCCGGATCATGCACAGGAATCAGGAATACTAGATAATGAACTGCTCAGAACACCAACGTAAGGGTGACTGAGTCAGGACTCAGTCTGCCCTTTAAACCCCTCCATAGGAAGTAGATAGGCAGAGCAGCTAGAGGGAGGAAGTAGGTAGGAGGAAACTACAGGAAACAAACACACATAAAACAGAGGCCTGTAGCATGCTGATGCCTCTTGCCTGCAGATGACGCGTGAGCGTCGCTGAAGCAGCGGTGCTGTGCAGATTAACCCTTCGCCTGCCAGATAAGTTTATTTTAGCGATTTCTGGGGTGAAACTTTAATCCTACACACTATAATTGGGTGATTTATTGAACAGTTGGTTATTTTGACAATGTGAGAATGTCTATACCACTGGAGCTTGGGGCTAGACCTAAGACTAAGGAGGCTGGGGTATCTGTATCCCCCATTGCGCATTGCTCTTCCTGTCACTCAGGGCTACCTAGAGAATATTCAGGTAATTTATGCCCAGCATGTTCTGATGCCCCTGACACCATTCCAGGGACCTCCAGCCATGCTATAGAGCCAGCTTGGGTGCAAGAGTTCAAGGCTGCGACTAAGGACCTTAGGTCCACATTGCAAATCTTTCCATCCCAATTACAGGGGGCCTTTAAGGCTCGGCAGGCCCCCTCCTCAGTCAGGTCTTCCCTGCCTAAACCTCAGGGAGTACCTGACGTGTCAGATTCCTCTGAGGAGGAACTGCTGGTGGACTCAGATGTTGAGGAATGTTCTGTGTTGGAGTCATCTCAGTTTCTTGTGGACCCCTTTGAAGTTGATCTTGAACCCTCTGCTGAGGGCCTAATCAGGGCTCTCTTAACTACTCTTAACATTCCCCTAGTTCAAGAGGTTCCTTCTGATTCCTCTGATGTATTCCAGGAGCTTGCTAATCCCCTTATGTACTTTCCACCTAACCCCACTCTTGACCGCCTTGTGTCTGAGGAGTGGAAATCCCCGGACAAGAAAGCTTCTGTGTCCAGGAAATTTGCTAAGCTTTATCCCTTTTCTGAGGCCGCACTTGCTCAGTGGGTTCATCCTCCCAAAGTGGATGCCCCTATTACCAGGCTTTCCAAATCTACTGCGTTACCAGTCTCTGATGCCTCTGCTCTGAAGGACTGGACTGCTAAGAAACTTGAGGTTTCCCTCAAGTCTATTTTTGCCACCGCTGGTTCTGGTATGCGTCCAGCATTTGCCACTGCGTGGGTGAACCGGGCCATTGCGGTCTGGACTGAGCTTCTCTCTAAGGATGTCCGTCAGGATGCCTTTATTTCGGATAAGTTGCGTCTCCTCGCCAACATATCTGAGGCACAACACTATGTTTCTGCTGCCTTATTTGATGCCATCAGCATGATGGCTAGGGTTTCCACTATGTCTGTGGCGGCCAGACGAGCTCTTTGGCTCAAGATTTGGTCTGCTGACACGGCTTCTAAGAGAGGCTTACTTTCCCTGCCTTTTCAGGGTACCTCTTTGTTTGGGCCAAATCTTAAGAATCTGATCAGTGAAGCCACTGGGGGTAAGAGTACACTTCTACCCTTGGTTCCTAGGAAGAAGTTGCCGCTTAAGCGTAACCAGCTTTTTCGTTCCTTTCAGAATGAGACACGTCCGGCGAATCAAACGGTTCCCTCAGCTGCACGTACCTCCTCTAAGCCCAAACAGCAATGGTAGCCCAAGGTCTCCTCCAAGCCCAAGGCTTCCAAGACTTCTTTGGCATGATTCGCCGGACATGGGTCTGCACTCCACTGTGGGTGGTCGTTTGTGACACTATCACAGCGTTTGGGAGGACTCTGTGATAGACCCATGGGTTTTACAGGTGGTGACGGAAGGGGACAAGATCCCTTTAATTTCTCTTCCTCCATTTCGCTTTTGTCCTTCTCAAACTCCTCAGGTACAGAGAAACACTGTCTGTTTGACAGAGCTGTTCAGGCTCTTCTGGACAAGGATGTTCTAGAGCCAGTACCTTTCCAGGACAGGGGTTCGGGGTTCTACTCAAACCTCTTTGTAGTCGCCAAAAAGTACGGCGGCTGTCACTGTATTTTGGACTTGAAGGACCTCAATTCCTTTGTGACCCGGACTCCTTATTGCCAGGAGTCTCTGTGCACAGTGATTGCTGCCATGTCCCTGGGGGAATTCCTTGCTTCTCTGGATATTCAGGACGCGTATTTGCACATTGCCATTCATCCAGAGAGCCGGCAGTACCTCTGGTTTGCCTGCGACAAGGGACATTTTCAGTTCTCAGCTCTTCCATTTGGTCTGACGACGGCTCCTCAGGTTTTCAACCGTGTCCTGGGTGCCTTGATATCTGTCCTCCACCGGACGGCATCAGAGTTACTCCATACATGGACGACTTGCTTCTAAAAACCCCCTCTGCGGAACTCCTTCGTCAGCAGGTTCAGAACTGCATTCAAGCTCTCACCCATCACGGGAGGATCATCAACGTGGACAAGTCGGATCTTGTCCTATCCCAGCGTCTGGTCTTCCTGGGCCATCTCTTCGACACTCAGAAGAACATGGTGTTCCTCATGGACGAGGTGACTCACCAGATATCCCACAGGGTTTCAGTTATTCTGTGTCAGGATTCAGTTCCAGTCCAGAAGCTATCATCTCTGGTGGGGAAAATCATTTCCACCATAGAAGTGGTTCCGTTTGCCATGGCGCACACCAGAGAGCTCCAGAGGTTCATGATCCAGGTGTGCAAGGGTCAACAGGATCTTCGGAAGTTATTTGTTTCCCTTCCTCTTCATGTGGAACTGAGCTTGTCATGGTGGCTCAACCATTCCAACCTGCTGAAGGGCAAGTCCTTTCTGGTGACCTTTTGGACCTCTCTGGCTGGGGTTCAGTCCTGGGTCACTTGAGCTCTCAGGGTTGGTGGTCTCCGGAGGAGTCTCTCCTTCCAATCAATATTTTGGAGGTTCGGGCGATATTTCATGCTCTGGAACACTGGACATCTTAGCTAGAAGACTGTCCGGTCCAAGTGGAGTCCGACAACGCCACGGCCGTGGCGTACATCAACAAGCAAGGCGGAACAAGAGGTCAAGGTTATTTTGTCTTGGGCAGAAGATCACGTACCTGCTATATACGCAGTGCACATTCCAGGCGTAGACAACGTCATGGCGGACTTCCTCAGTCGACACACAGTAGACAGTGGAGAGTGGGAGTTGCATCCTCAGGTGTTTCAACTCTTTGTTCAGCGATGGGGTCCCCCTTACATCGATCTGATGGCAATGAGACACAACAGGAAGGTTCCAGTGTTTTGCTCTCGGTGGCGAGACCCTCTGGCTCTAGCGGTGGATGCAGTGTCCATTCCTTGGACCTTTCCTCTGGCTTACATCTTTCCTCCCCTTCCCTTGTTGCACAGGGTGTTACGGAAATTATGACTGGAGCATTGCACAGTCATTCTGGTTGCTCCATACTGGCCTTGCCAGTCTTGGTTTCTGGAGCTTGTGGATCTGTCAGTGGCGGAGCCCTTTCGGCTCCCCGACCATCCGGACCTTTTTCTACAGGGTTACCTGGAAGGAGGATGTGCATCAGCTAACTTTGACGGATTGGAAATTGAATCCTCAATATTTAAGAAGAAGGGCTTTTCTTCTGGTGTGGTGGCTACTATGCTCAGTGCCCGCAAGCCTGTTTCTTCCAAGATCTACCATCATGCCATGGTCGACCTTTCTGTCCTGGTGCGCTGACAGGGACCTGTCTCAGGATTTTGATCTACCTACGGTCCTGGCCATTTTGCAGGACGGTGTGGATAAGGGCCTCAGTTTGAGTTCCCTTAAGGTTCAGACTTCTGCTCTCTCTTTTTTCTTTCAGAGGCACATTGCCATCCTTCCTGATGTCAAGATTTTCTTCCAGGGCGTCACTCATCCTGTTTTTAAGTCCATTCCTCACTGGGATCTTAACTTGGTTTTGGCCGTCCTTCAGAGCCCTCTCTTTGAGTCTTTGGCTACTATTCCTATACATCTGTTGACGTGGAAAATGGCTTTTCTCCTGGCGATTGTGTCTGTTCTCTGTGTCACAGAGATACATGCTCTGTCCTGTAAACCACCTTATTTGGTGTTTCACAAGGACAAGGCGGTGCTTCACACTTCTAAGGAGTTTCTCCTGAAGGTGGTCTCTGAGTTCCACATCAATCAAGAGATTGTGGTGCCCTCTTTCTGCCCTGACCCCACCTCTGACAAGGAGAGGGATCTCCACTTGTTAGACGTGGTGCGTTGTCTCAAGTTTTATGTGCATCACACTGAGTCTATCGGGCAATCTGACGCTCTGTTCATCATTCCTGAGTGTCCTAGGGCAGGAAGACCTGCATCCAAGGTGACTTGTCTTTTGGATCAAGTCCACTATTCGCAAGGCTTATGAGTTGAAGAAGAAGCCTGTCCCCTTCAGGGTCACGGCTCATTCTACTCGATCTATTGGGGCCTCTTGGGCTTACAAGAATCAGGCCTCCGCTGATCAGTTATGCAAGGGGGCCACTTGGTCGTCTGTGCACACTTTTTCTAAGCACTACTGTGTGGATGTGTTGACATCGGCTGATGCCAGCTTTGGGAGGAAGATTCTGGAGGCAGTATTGCCTGTCTAGGTTTTTCCTTGGTTCTTAGTTCTTCCTTCTCTGTTGAACCCTGTTGGTTCTAGTTCAGTGTGCTGTGTAGCTTTCCTGGGGTGTTGTTACCCCTGTTCAGGGTCCATTGACACTTCAGTTGTTGTTGGGCTATCTCTCATTTAATGGTTCATATTTGCACTGGTGACTTTGGGGGCCTTCCGCCTGGTCCTTGCCTTCTTCCCACCTCTGGGAAACATAATGGTTGGACATCCCAGAGTTACCAGTAACCTGTATTGGACGACAGAGAAAATAGGATTTTAGTCTTACCTGTTAAATCCTTTTCTCTTAGTCCATACAGGTTACTGGTCTCACATCCTGTCAGGAGGCCATGCTTGGCTCTCATGTGGCAGACCGTGGGGGTCCTCCGGGGTCATGCTCACAGGAGTCTTCTTCCCTTCTACTATCTAGTCATCTTAGTGTCTCAAATCTTTCTGGAGCTGATTGGCTAGCTGCAGCCAAGGAGGGAAGGGAGGCTCCACCCCTGCATACACTCTGAGAATTGTTCTTGCCTACTAAGGGGCGGATTGCCTCCCAGAATTACCAGTAACCTCTATGAACAAAAAGAAAAGGATTTAACAGGTAAGACTAAAATCCTCTTTTATTTTGATGGCTTTACATATTTACCCTCTACTTGCCTTTATTCCACATCTTCATTTAATAGGAGTTCCTCCCTATTGGCTATAGTTATCCCCACACCTTCACCACCATGATCGTTTACCTGGACCCAGTTCCTATCTTCACTAACTACCTCATTTTCGCTATCTGTACCTACCCTTTCCTAGTTTAATCCCTTAACGACCAGTCGCGTAGGCACGTGGTGGTCACTAAAGGAGCATGGAGCTTTTTTTTTTTTTTTTTTTTTTTTTTTTGCCGATCTGACTCAGGGCTCCCCGAACGTTGTGCAGCTGAAATCCATGACGGTCCAGGTACGTCATGGGTCGTTCAGTCACTTTTACCCATGACGTACCAGGACAGTCAAGGGTCGTTAAGGGGTTAAAAGCTCCTCCAACCTTCTGAGCATTCTATCCTTTAGCATGGCGACTCCCCTAACATTTACGTGCAATACATCAATTCCATATAGATTGTACCCAAGAGCAAAGTCGCCCAGTATCGCTCACTACTGTGTCTCTGTACCATCGCTATCTGTAACGAAGGTGTTAACCATTTCTGTGGATGGGATGGATAGAAGTGGTACAGAACGGAGAGGGTGTATTTTTTTGTAAATGCTGGCTAAAACCTCTATTGACAAAGCAGCAAGATTGATGTGATCCTGCAAAGAAGTGTTTAAAGTGGAACCACCACCCCACAAAAAGTTTCCCCTGAAGAATTACCCATCTGGTGACTAGCTGCTCAATAGTACTAGTTGCCAGAATTATTATCTCCTACTGTTGAGCAGCTAGTCGCCAGATGGGTAATTCTTCGGGGGAAACGTTTTGTGGGGTGGTAGTTCCGCTTTAAAGGGGCTCTCTCACCCCTATAAAAGTTAGGCTTAATAGATACAGTATATTGCTATAATGATGGAAATGTTAATTAGTTTTTTTTAAAAAAAATACGCTATGTGGGCTAAAACTATTGATTACATAGTGCCTTGCGCCCTACTTCTGCATACACTGGTCTTGCCACTCTGCCTCTGCTCCCTTCCCACTACCTAGCCTCCTCCGATGACAGAGGCTTTCTGTCTGTAAGCTGGAGCGATCTCATTGTCTAGATATCAGTCTCTGCCAATGAAATCACTCCAGACAGAAATCTTCCATCTTCGGAGGAGGCTGGGAGCAGAGGCAGTGCGACAGTCTGTGTCAAGACCAGTGTATGCGGAAGTAGGGAGCAAGGCACTATGTAATCAATAGTTTTAGCCCACATAGCGTATTTTTTAAAAACCGAATCAACGTTTTCTTCATTATAGCTATATACTGTATCTAATTACCCAACTGATATTGGAAAGGTCTCCAATGCGTGGACATAGCCCTTTCAAGGTGGTTATGAGCCCTATTTTTATTAATGTAAATTTTAGGAATTGCTGTTTCTCTGTCATCCAATATAGGTTACTGGTACATTGGGTAGGCGACCGCCCCTTTAAGTAGGCAGGAACAATTCTTGAAGAGAATGCTGGCTGGAGCCTACCTCCTCTCCTTAGCTGTAGCTAGCCCCCCTCTCCAGAAAGATTTGTTCCTTGGTGAAGATACAGGCAAGAGAACAGTTCTGCAGTAGTTTTAGTTTATTATTTGTTTTCTGTTAGATATAAAATACCACCATTAGGCGGATTACCATTACTGACAATTCCCAGGTGGATAGCTCCGTTTCCAAAAGCTATGGTGGTCCTGTTAGCCCTGGGGGAAAAATCTTGTTTCACAAGTTCTTTCTTCAGGGGTTGCCCACTGAGGCTTCTTCTTTACACATGGTAATCTGAAGACAGAAGACCTGCTGAAAAGGTGAGCAACCCTTTAAGTGCTGAGGTCCACATGTCCCACATCCCCTCTCCGCAACACATACTCCTGCACTCATTAGGTTCATCTGTATGTCTGATAGGGGGCTTGGAACAGTATTTCTGTGTTAACTTAACCCTGTGGTTGCTAGTTGGCATCCTTCTGGGTGTTTTGGGTCTTTTTCTTTTTGTGTATAGTGTTAATTTGAGTTTCAATGTGTTTTGTGGTGTTTTTACAACTTTTTTTTATCTCACTGTAAAATATTGTAAATCTGAGGCTTTACTGCATAGACGCCATGCTCCATTCACCTCTATGGGACTTTACAGTTTGGGACATATCTCTGCAACTGCTAAACGTAGCGACTTCAGAGATGGCTCATTTTGTTTGTCTACCCTTGCTCTATTATCCGGTTAACGTTTTGTGTGTGTTGGCGGGCTCAGGGGGCTTTGAGCACTGTTGGGGTACTTTTCCAAGAGAAACTGCATTTCCCATGAGCACTTGCTTCTCGTGCTCTTTTCTGTTTGGCTCCCATCGCGACAGCCATTTTTTGCTTTCCCTTCATGAGTATCCTACGCAGGGCTTGGACTCTCCTTCTTTCCTCAGCAAATTAACCCTTCGCCTGCCAGATAAGTGCATTTTAGCAAGTTCTGGGGTGAAACTTTAATCATACACACTGTATTTGGGTGCTTCCTTATACTTTAAACTTTTTGACACTGTGAGAATGTCAACTCCATTGGAGCTTGGGGCTAGACCTAAGACTAAGGATACTGGAGTGTCTGTGTCCCCCATTGCGCACTGCTCATCATGTCAATCATGATCACCTAGCGATTACTCGAGTAATTTATGCCCAGCGTGCGCTGTTGCCCCTGCATCCCCCCCAGTGACTTGAGCCAGATTGGATGCAAGAGTTTAAGGCCACTACTAGAGACCTGAGATCTACCTTACAACTTCTTCCATCCCAGTTGCAGGGGGTCTTCCAGTCTTGGCAGCCCCCTACTCCCATCAGGTCTTCCCTGCCTAAACTGCAGGGTGTACCTGACGTATCTGACTCCTCTGATGAGGAGTTATTGGTGGATTATGATGAGGGAGAATTTCTGCAGTGGTCTCTTCCCAATTCTTTGGGTATCCCTTTGAGGCTGATCCTGATCCTTCTGCTGAAGGCCTGATCAGGGCGGTGTTGAACACCCTAAATATTCCCATGATTCAAGAGGCTCCTGTTGACCCCTCTGATGTGTTCCAGGAACCTAAGAAGCAGTCTACCTGTTTCCCTCCCAACCTCACTCTTGACCGGTTGGTCGCAGATGAGTGGAAAGCTCCTGACAAGAAGCCTTCTGTCTCTAAAAAGTTTGCTAAGCTGTACCCCTTTTCTGTTGCGGCGTTAGCTCAATGGGTTCATCCACCCAAGATGGATGCTCCGGTCTCTAGGCTTTCCAAGTCCACCACCTTGCCTGTGGCAGATGCTTCTGTCCTCAAGGATTGGACTGACAGGAAGCTTGAGACGTCCCTGAAGTCCATTTTTGCTACAGCTGGCACTTCATTGCGCCCAGCATTTGCTGCTGCTTGGGTGAACAGGGCTCTTGCTGTTTGGACTGAACAACTGACTCTGGCTATCTGTCAGGGTGCACCTACTGCTGACATGCTGCGCCATCTCGCCAACATCTCTGAGGCTCAGCATTATGTTTATGCTGCCAAATTTTATGCCATCCGCTTGGTAGCTGGGGTTTCTACCATGTCTGTGTTTGCTAGATGAGCTCTGGTCTATGGACACTGCCTCTAAGAAGGCCTTGCTTTCCTTACCCTTTCAGGGCTCTTCTTTGTTTGGGCTGGAACTTAAGGGCATTATTAATGAGGCCACTGGGAGTAAGAGTACCCACCTGCCCTTTATTTCTAAGAAGAAGCCTCCCTTCTTAGGAGGCTTTTTCGTCCCTTTCAGGGTGAGGCACGCCCCGCGACCCAGGTGATTTCCCCAAGCTGCGCACACCTTCTCCAAGCCCAAACAACAATGAAGGCCCAAGCAGTCCTCCACCAAGTCCAAGGGCTCCAAACCTTCTTCGGCATGACTCGCTGAACCCCGGTCCCCAAGAGCCGGTAGGTGGTCATTTGCGCCACTTCCTCAGTGTTTGGACGGACACCATGGAGGATCCATGGGTTTTGTGGATTGTATCGAAAGGATACAGGATCCCTTTCGTCTCTCTTCCTCCATTCTGGTTTTTCCCTTCTCACACTCTTCAGGGAGCAGAGACGCGCCACCTGTTCCACAGAGCTATCCAGACCCTTTTGGACAAGGAGGTTCTGGAACAGGTTCCGGCACCGGAAATAGGGTTGGGATTTTACTCCAACTCTTTGTGGCTGCCGTCCAATTTTGGACCTCAAGAACCTCAACTCCTTTGTGGTCAAGTCTCGCTGTCACCAGGAGTCCTTCAGGACAGTGATTGCGGCCATGTCTCAGGGGGAATTCCTCGCTTCTCTGGATCTTCAGGATGCATACTTGCACATTAACATTCATCCAGAGACGGGATATAGTGTTTCTCACTGAAGAGGTAGCTCACCGAATGTCCACAAATTTTTGGCAGTTTTGGCTCTCAACCCAGTTCCAGCCAAGAAGCTGA
Organism: Rhinophrynus dorsalis; assembly: GCA_037306005.1. Classification (NCBI taxonomy): domain Eukaryota; kingdom Metazoa; phylum Chordata; class Amphibia; order Anura; family Rhinophrynidae; genus Rhinophrynus; species Rhinophrynus dorsalis. The sequence continues at coordinate 169,722,278 of CM074722.1, forward strand.
CCTCCCTGGTGGGGAAGTTCATTTCTACCATGGAAGTGGTTCCATACACCATGGCTCACATCAGGGAACTCCAGAGGTTTGTGATCCAGGCGTGCAGGGGACAACCCGATCTACTGAGGATGTCCGTATCTCTTCCACTTCATGTGGAGCTGAGTTTGTTATGGTGGCTACACCTTCCCAACCTGCTGAAGGGCAGATCCTTCCTGGTCTCCTTCGGGATGACTGTGATGATGACAGATGCCAGCAACTCAGACTGGGGAGCGGTCCTGGGTCACAGCAATGCCCAGGGCCAGTGGTCTTCTGAGGAATCTCTCCTTCCCATCAGTGTGTTGGAGCTTCGGGCAATTTACCATGCCCTTCGCTATTGGATGCATCACCTGCAGGACTGCCTGGTCAGAGTGCATTCCAACAACGCCACTGCCGTGGCCTACATCGACAAGCAAGGCGGCACAAGAAGTCTTGCAGCTTGGTTGGAGGTCAAAGCTATTTTAACCTGGGCAGAAGAACATGTTCCTGCCATATCCGCGGTTCATATTCCCAGCATAGGCAACATGCTGGCAGACTTCCTAAGTCGACACACAGTAGACAGTGGAGAGTGAGAACCAAATCAAGAAGTGTACAATCTCCTTGTTCGGAAGTGAGGACTTCCTTGGATCGATCTGATGGCAACAGGGCACAATCGGAAGGTTCCGTTGTTCTGTTCAGGCTGGGGATACCCTCTAGCTCTAGCAGTGGATGCCATGTCGATACCATGGCACTTACCTCTGGCGTACATCTTTCCTTCCATTCCCATGCTACACAGGGTGTTGTGCAAACTGTGTCTGGAGGGATCTCCAGTCATTCTGATTGTTTCGTACTGGCCTCCTCAGGCTTGGTTTCCGGAGCTCATGGATCTCTCGGTGGCAGAGCCTTTTTGGGTCCCCCGCAGTTCCGGACCTCCTTCTTCAGGGATATCTGTGGAAGGAGGATGTGGATTGTCTGGGTTTGACGGCATGGAAATTGAATCCTCAATACTGAAGAGGAAGGTTTTCTCTTCAGGAGTGGTGGCCACTATGCTTAGTGCCCGCAAACCTGTTTCCTCCAAGGCCTGGCCTACCTTTCTCTCTTGGTGTGCTGATAGGGATCTTTCTCAGAACTTTGATCTCGCTACGGTCCTGTCCTTTCTGCAGGATGGGATGGACAAGGGTCTAAGTCTGAGTTCCTTCAGACTTATGCTCTCTCTGTCTTCTTCCAGAGATGTATCACAATTCTCCCTGATGTCAAGGTCTTCTTTCAGGGAGTTGCTCACACTCGTCCTGCCTTTAAGAGCCCTGCTCCTCAGTGAGATCTTAATTTAGTCTTGGGCATCCTTCAGCGCCCTCCCTTTGAGTCCTTGCCTACTATTCCCTTGCGCATGTTAACCTGGAAAATGGTTTTTCTCCTGGTGAATGTGTCTGTTCGCTGTGTCGCGGACTTGCAGGCCATGTCTTGTAAACCACCCTTTTTGGTGTTTCACAAAGACAAGACGGTTCTTTGCACCTCTCGGGCGTTTCTCCCTAAGGTAGTATCGGAATTTCACATTAATCAGGAAATAGTGGTGCCCTCGTTCTGTCCTGACCCTGCCTCTGACAAGGAAAGGGATCTTCACTTGTTGGATATAGTGAGGTGTCTCGAGTTTTATGTACACTGTACTGAGTCTATTCGCCAGTCTGAATCCTTGTTCGGCATTCCTGAGGGGCCCAGGGCAGGGAGGCCAGGATCCAAGGTGACGATTGCCTCTTGGATTAACCCTTTGAGTGCCAGAGGGATGTGCAACACATTGCTTTGCAATCAGTTGCATACCCCTCTGGCACTCAAAGGGTTAAGTCTACTATTCGTACGGCTTGCAGGTTACAGAAGAAGCAATGCATCGGCAAGCTTTCTAGCATTCAGTGGGTTTAGAAGATCAGTTTAATTTCAAAGGAATTTGAATTTGTCCCTTTTATACAGTTGGTTTAGTCTAGAATAACTCTAGTTTGCTTTTATAAATATGAGCCTATATGTCTAGCAGCCACCTTTAGATAGGAAATAATTTACATCTACATATGACATAAGGAACATTTCTTTCCATGAGCAAAAGGAGGTCTACATTATTTCCATGGTAATATCACTTTAACCCCTTAAGGACCGGGAAAAATCTGAGTTTGTTTTCACTTAAGGACCGGAGCAATTCAGACCTTTTTGACTATGTCTTTGTTCAACAGTGTTTTTCCTCTAAGTCTTTTATTCCACCCCCATAAATTATATACAGTTTTTTTAAGCACAAATAGGGCTTTCTTTTGATACCCCACTTATATGGATAACCCACCATTTACTTTATTAAAATTAAAAAAAAAAGGTGAAAAAAACACCATTTTTGTTTTTTGTCTTGGGATCAATTGAGCGCAAAGGGTTACATTTTTATGGAGAATGTATGAAAGGTATGACTGGTCAGTCATACCTACAAAATGTGCAGTTTAATCCCCATGTCCCTTTTCCCACCCTATTTTCCCACTCTTTTTTTCGATGACATTTGGCGGTGTGTATAAGTGTATTACATGGCTGCACAACAATCACACTCCCAGTTTTGTTTAATGAGATGTGTTTTTTTTTTTAAATAAAATATTTTTTTGTAATAAAAAAAAGTGTGTTGTGTTTAAAAAAAAAAAAAAGTGTATCTTTGCAGGTCAGAAATTGACCTGAATTTAGCCAGCCTCCAGCACCAGCAGTGAAGGGGTTAATACCCCCAGCTGCTGTATTTTCTTTTACTACTAGGTGTCTCCTCTCTACTTCTCTCTCCCTTACTTTGATAGCAAGGGAGACAGAGGCAGAGGAGAGACATAGAGGCAGTATGGTTTGCGTGCTGCCTCTATCTCTCAGAATGCCAGTACATGTGATCGCTGCTATGGTGATCACATGAGCCGGCACAAGCAAGAAGGGCTGAGACTGAACGCCCAGGTTTTGGAGTGTTCAGTCTCAGCCTGGAATTAATTATAGCAGCGTGCGCAGAGGCACGCTGCTATCATTTAAGCCTTGACGGTCCAGGACCGTCATGGGTCCTTAAGGGTATAACAACCCATGACAGTCCAGGACCGTCATGGGTCCTTAAGGGGTTAAACATCTGAAGGTTTTTACACTACTTAATCTGCACGTGGTTTTCAGAGTCAGGAGAATCCAAATTTCTGTGAAAATAGAAAGAATTCATGACCCTAGTCAAATTTTTCACACTACTTGGAAGCTTCATTTGTGTGATTTTGTCTTTATTCTCATTACGATGCTTCAGCAGATGTTGCTGATGACTGTTGGTGAAGCCTGTATTTCAGGAGGCTCTGCAGAGGTTGGATTCTGATGTTGGATTATTTTGCTCTATATTAGTTTCTTCCACATTGAAAATAGCCCCCTTGCTTTCAATGTCGTTGGTCCGTTTCTTACGGATACATTCATGTATATAGATAACTAGAAAGGTGAGAAATACAAGGCTGAGAGGTATCACACTGATAGCCATTACAGCATATTGTTGGGCAGAATCTTCACTTTTTGCTGTCTGATCTACAGAATTTGATATGACGTCAAATTTGGTGGTGGCAATTAAAGTGTCTTTCTCCATTGTGTCACACTTGTAAATGGCATCTGATTTTCGAAAAACCTCCAAAATGCTATTTTTATATGGTAAAGGCTGAAAACTGCCATGTTCATCCAATTTACTCCATACATATGTGAAACGATCTGTATGAGTTTTAAAGCTGCAGGCCATCTTCGCAGTATCTTTGGTTTTATACATTACTGTACCAAAGCCACAATCAGTGGAGCTTTTGCATTCCTGAACTCTAAGAAGACATTTAGGTTTATTGTCTGGACAGCCGCTAGTGAGATAAATGTTTTGAACGCCAATGCCACATGTTGCTGAGCAGGGTCCTGTCACAATAAGTCCAGGTTTCAGTTTCTCAGTCCAGAAGTCAATCTCAGTTGTTTTCACAAGACTCTTTGTGTCTCCAGGATCGCTGGTAGTAATGCTTCCTTCATAACCAGGTGTGCGTTTATTCACCTTGCGATGAAACTTAGTTGGCATGAAGCCAAACTTAGTCATCGTCTTGAAACCCTTGTTAATACTTCCTTGAAGTCCAGGTTTCAGTGTCTCAGTCCTGGAGACCATCTCAGTTGTTTGCTCAAGACGCTTTGTGTCTCCAGGATCACTGCTAGAAATGCTTCCTTGATATGCAGGTGTGCTTTTATTCACCTTGCGATCAAATTTAGATAGCATGAAATCAGTGACAGTCATTGTCTTGAAACCTTTGCCATCACTAGAGACCTGGCTGTGAATGTTCTCTTTATAGCCAGATGCGAGACCAACTTTATTGGAGTCAGTCGCTGGTGTTGTCAGGAAACCGTGTCCATCCTGCGGTTTGGTGAGTATGTGTATCCAAATACTTTCTTCATCTCCAGATACTGGTTTTGCAACCAGAGATAGAACTAAGAACAGCAAGAATCTCCCAGTTACTACGGAGTTAACTTGAGGAGCCATCGTGCTGCACTGGTAAGCTGTACTCGCACCACAGCCTATAAAAAGGTTTCAAAAGTTACATCACAATGGTTCTATAGTGTTGTGTCTGCCAAGAGCTCATTGTTTCAAAGCTGCAGTACAGGGGATTCTGTGATGTCATAGTGCCACTTGAGAATGAAATCTAACAAAAAGTCTGAACTGACTAAAATAGTTGGTAGATGAATGTCACATTGAAATAGATGCTCCATAAATGTTAAAGGAGAAATTAGGAAACTAATGTATTGAACGCTATTGTAATACTGGTAATGTGATGGGCAACAGGTGGCTTTTCATCTGTTGTTGATCTGTAGCAAATGTATGGTCAATTCAAGATATAATATAGTTGATGAGACTGAAACAACAAACAAAACAATGACCATCGTCCAGTATTTACCATCTCATCCTTGTTCATGCAGTGGAATCTAGGTAGCTGGGTGTATTGTACGGTCACAAAGTTTAGTGATGGGATGTTCTATTTTTGACTGGTACTCACAAAAGCATATATACATTGTCAATGTTGTCAGCTTTGTTTGACTGTCCCACTAGTAGCCACAGAAAGAAACATACACTGGCTAACATCCCCGCCTTGCTCCACTGTGTGATGTTTCTGGCATGCAAGGGGTTAATGTGTTCAAATACATACCCTGCTGCACTTTTCTCTTCTTTCTATGTTGCTGGCAATATGGGCTGAACTGAAACTCTTGCACACTTGTGTCACCTCTAAGTGAGTTACTTCCTGTCTCATCAGTGTTATAACTCTGTTATAAGAGAAACAAAAGTAACAAGCTCTGAGTCTGGTGGACACTGGCAGCAGCCTGGGGGAAGGGGCAGCAGCGTATGTGTATGGACACTAGAATGCCTTTCATGGCACAGACATAAGAGCAGTGCAGTGGGAAGTGAACCCTACATAGTCTTTAATCCACACAATACTAACACATAGTTAGAGGTAGACTTGCAGGAGAAGCAGGATGCAGGGCGGCAGGAGGCTCACTGAATAGGTGAGCAAGAGGGGCAATTTGGAGAAGGCTTATGAAGAGTAGTGGAATTAAGAACAGGATAGAGGCTGGCAGAACACTCATAGAACGGGTCAGTGTGAAGGGAAGAGATGGTGTACAAGAGGGGGAAATGGACTGAGGAGGGGATTAATGATGTGCAGCGGAGAGAGATGGTGTACAGGAGAGGAACCATGATGATCAGGAGGGTGAGATGAGGTGAGAAGGGGAGTGATCAATTGTGGGTGGGGGGAGATGGTCTGCCACAGGCAAAGATGCTGTGGGGAGCGGACAAATGGGATGCAGAGGGAGAGATGTGTTGCACAGGGAGAGATCTCCTGCAACAAGGACAGCTGGGAAGGTGTAGAGGATGGTAGGATAAATGTAAAGTGCAGGGAGAAGGCGTCCAACATGTGAGTGAGGGCAGATAGGGAAGACAGCAATGATTATGCTAGTGGGAATGGAGAATAATTATGAGAAGCAGAGCATGGAGAAAGCGGGATTCGCTAGACAGTACAAAGTGATAATATGAGACAGTAGTGAGAGAGGATACCTGCACAGCATGCTGTTCACTGAGACAACATTCCCCAGAATGGGACAGTTTGGCGAGCTCGTTATAAGGTTAAAGTTACAATGTAACAGCAGACACAGGGTTAATGGGAGAGATAGGGGAAGTGTGGATGTAAGTGAAGTGTGCCGATGAGGCAAAGTGCTTCTTGTTGGTGGTGTGTGTTAATGAAAGCACCATGTTATAGAGACATCTCAGCCCTGATTTGTGAATAGTTTTTGACTCAAACTGCTTGCCTGGGGGCCAAGAGCTGCATATTTTAGGCCCACCAGCCACATGTTTGATATGCCTGGGGTAAAAGCATCCTAAAATCCAATGTTAATTTGTTTGTCTCAGAATGACTCCATTTTCTTTTCACAATAGGCCCCATAGACGATTACTAAAGATGTTTCAACGTCTCTTATGTTGTTTTGTGGTGACATGTCTAGTTTAACTCATTGGATGCGAGGGACAACTCTCCAGTGTCCAAACAGTTATAGGCAATATGAGTCCCACCCAGCTGTTGCTTTACTCCACCTCCCACAATTCCCTGCTAGGTGCAGCAACAGTGCCACTATAAATTTTCACGTCATGGCAGTACTGCACCCGAAAATGCAAGTCTGCATTTCAATAACCTTTGAATAAAAATCTCTCAGCAGTAGGAATTACCCTTGTTTTACTCAGTAAGGCAAATTCTGCAATAAATACTTTTCGAGAAGTGTTATTGTCGCTTTATGTTGCCTTTTTTTACGAAAACTTGCAGTGCTAGAAGGGAAGCACAGTTGTGTTTCCTTACTAGAATCTGCCTCACCTACGCTGTATTTTATTTACACTGGCTACTTTATAAGCACATATACTGTTTAACCCCTTAACCCTTTGAGTGCCAGAGTGGTACGGAATGCATTGCTTTGCAATGCATTCCGTACCACTCTGGCACTCAAAGGTTAACAACGAGCGATCTGGGAAGTGAACTTCCCTTAAGTACAGCTGCAGTCTTGGCCGGTGCGCTGGCACACATTACTGATGACGTGTACCAGTGTGCCGAACAGGGGTGTGATAGAGACCGCTCCTTTCAGACCCTGCTAGTGCTCACAGCACTCCCGCAGGAGAGCTGCAAGCACAAAATACGTGAAGTGCCAGAACCGTCGCCAGTCCTTTAGGCTAGTTTACCTGTGACAGTCCTGGCACGTCACTGGTCCTTAAGGGTTAAACATTTGAGTGCCAGAGGGGTACGGGATACATTGCTTTGCAATGCATTCCGTACCCCTCTGGTACACAAAGGGTTAAACAAGCAATAATGTAAGTTTTATTGTGCTGGAACAATGTGATGCACTAATATACACACCACACAGTCTGATGCCCTAAAAGCGGTACACCATGGTAGGAAAGAGGCACATAGGGATTTTCAATTCAGAGGGAGACTTGGGAGGTTTGAATGAATGTTTGTACTTTTTACCCAGTCCCTGATCACAAATCAGCACAGGGAAATCAATACACTTTTTCTTTTTTTCTTTTTTTTCTTCAGTTTTTTATATTATTATCAAACCAAATAATGGGATATGCATAGAAGTATGGCATCAAAAGACAGCTCTACTTATCATTAAAAACCGTATTTAATTTGGGTGGATTTACTAAAGTAATTAGAGGGAAAATATGGTTAAACAAAGGCATACTAAAAAGGCCAAAATGCTCTTGTCCTTTAGTGTAAAAAAAAAAGCCCTTGTCACCAGGGTTTAATATAAGGCATTAGACATATAGGTTTCCTCAATATCTATTTATTTTGCCATAATGCATGCAGTAGATTGTATTTACTGATCAACAGACATAAGTATATAGCGCTACCTGACTGCTGAACGGTGTGTACTTTGTGCTGCACATAAGCACTCATCATTTTTATTTAACCCCTATGACTCTAGAGGTGTCTGAAAGGTATTGATACTCAATAATAAATATGCTAATACTGTTTAACCCCTTCAGTGCCAGAGGGTTACATAATGCATTGCTAAACTAAACTAATCAAAACAAAAGCTTAATCACACTGTGGGAAATAGCCGCATAGATCATCACAGTTTGAGAGGTTCATCAACTGCTGCTGCTTTTACTAATGTAACACTTCTCACCTCAGAGCAGGAAGACTATCCGGACAGATCACAGAGAAGGACTGTCTTCAATTAGCATAAGGAAAACCTGTCAAGGGGAAGGCAGGGTTTTCCTTATGCTCACAATAAGAAGATTGTCCCTTGCTGCGACCTCTCCGGTCAAGTGACCAGATTCCACATCTGAGGGGAGGTGTCTTACACTAGGTTAAAGGGGCAGGAGGGGGATACTTTATCGTTCGATTGAACTACAACTCTGACTACTGAAATGACACTCTCCATGGCCGAAATACTGTGTAGATTAATTGGAGCTGCTGTTTATGTGAAACATTACTATCCTTTTACCCTGGATGCTAGAGAATGCATTGGAGACCTCATTAACATTCAAAGGATTTTGAGCTTTTTTTGTAGTGTGTTGTATGATAAGGGTATTTTATAAATCAAATTAGAGTAGATATGACTGTAGGTGGGGTCATTTAAGGATTGGAGTGTGGCCATGGGGGAGGCTAAAAGCACCTAGGCTGCCTTTCCTAGAAGCTCCTGATATATAAATCCAACCCTGCATCTCAGACTCCAACAAAATGGCTGCACATGCTCCTAGTTTGTTACCATTATTCTAATTTAGGCCTTGATTCCATTACTGTTAATAACATTACTAAGGGTCTTATCTGCAGATTAGACCTTGTTTCCATTACTGTTAATAGCATTACTAAGGGTCTTATCAGCAGATTTCTCCATAGACTTCTATGGAATACATTAGATAATCCAGTTGATAATGTGTTTTAACTGCAATGTTATCAAGGCCTTAACTCTGTGAGTACAAGAGAGGTATCCAATGTGTTGGATACTTCCCTTGAACTTTAATGGGTAACACTTTGTGTGCCAAAGGGATGTCCAACGCATTGCTTTGCAGTTCGACTGATACCCATCTGGCACTCAAAGGGTTTAACTGCTAAATTCAAAGTATTTGTTGTGTGCAGAATCTAACCTACTGAACCACAGGTGACAAATACAAATTCCCACTGATTTCTGTGGGCTTTTTAAAACCATGAATGCTAGAAAGTTCTCTAGCATATTACAAAGCAGTGTGTTAGAGACCTCTGTAGCACTCAAGGGGTTAAATTTATTACATAAATCAATTGCATTTGTTTATTTCTTCTCTATGGTGCAAATGGTTTACCCCAAAAATACTCTTTTTCTCTTATGCATAAAAACACTATATTGCTTATTGAAGATCTCAGCAATGGTCAGATATGATTTAAATCACATTAGACAAAAAGCATTTCAGTAGAATTACTGATCTATTCTATGTCTTGCTTTGTGGTCACAATACAAATACATTTCAGAGTTCGGTGTAGTGTACGTACTGTTCATATATCATTTATTCATGTGTTTCCAGCTCGCTATTGGTGCTTAGTGTGTGAGAGACTGTTGTTTGTCTGGATTCCTTTTTTACATACACATGATCTATTTTAGTCTTGCAAGTAGTCTGCTTTACAATAATCAGAATACCTTATTTCATTACCTTTTTATATTTCTTATTACCAGGGCTATTTTGCTGGGGGAAAAAATGTGCCGGTTATATATTTTTTGTTGTTGTTTCTCCCCTTCCTGGTAGCTCATAAAGTCTATCATGATGCTTCTATCGAGCATAATGTCCAACATTCCCCAAAAAATGATTTGCAGGAAAGAAAACTTGCCCTGTGACATAAACAATCTGCCCCATAATATCATCACCAGGCTCCCACCCTCTGACATCACAATGTATTAATATCTTAATTTGAACCCCTTAACAGCCTCCCAATACAGTGATAGGTGGCCGTTAAAGGGATAGTAATACTTGCAAATTACTAATCCCCATATTGTCGCTTTGCCAAAAAGAAACTTATTGCCCCCAGTGTCATCTCTCAAACCCTTATGGTTTGAGAGATGATAGCGCTCAAAGTTCCCCCTTCCCTGACTGAACTCTGACTGCAGGGATATCTGGAAATTACTTGCATAAGGCGGCTCTACAGCATTGCCGAGATCGCGTTTATAAAAAAGAAATCTTTCACTAAAACGGTCTTCTACGTGTGCTTTCAGTGAAAGAATTCTTTATTATAAACGCAATCTCGGCTCAGCTGCAGAGCCGCCTGATGCACATAAGACTGTCATACGACAGCTTCCCCTGCAGTCAACGTTCAGTCAGAGAAGGGGGAGGGGGGGGGAAATTTGAGCGCTATCATCTCTCAAACATAAGGGTTTGAGAGATGACACTGGGGGCAATAAGTTTCTTTTTAACAAAGTTACAATATGGGGATTAGTAATTTGCAAGTATAACTGTCCCTTTAAGGACCACAGTGTTTTTTTGGCATGAATTCTGGGATGGCTTAACGGTCCTGACACATCATGTGATGATAAATTCAAGATAGCAGTGTAGTAATGCATTATGTTGTACTTATTTAAAGGGACACTAATGTCCCATAAAAAATATGCTTGTTTTGTAGACGTTTAAAAAATAAATTATTTGGCACCAGTCCTATCTCTCAAACCTTTATGATACTGGCTTCTAAAGTTCTCCCCTCCCTCCTCTAGCTGACAGCAGGAGATCCCAGTCTGGGTACCAGTTGGCAGCTCTGCAGCAGATACAAAATCTTGTTATTTAAAAACAATTACTTTATTGGAAAGGTCTACAAAGTGTGCCTGGTTTGCAAGCACATTTTGTAGACTGTTCCCATGAAGTAGTTCTTTTTAAATAACATGATTTCGGCTCTGCTGAAGAGCCTCCTTGATTCGCACAACTCAAATCTCCTGCTGTCGGCTTTACAGCTGACAGCAGGAGAGAGGGAATATAATATTGTAGCTACTACAAAAATAAACTAAACGATCCCAGTCACATCTCTCAAACCTTTATGGTTTGAGAGATATACAGTGATAAAGTTCCCCCTCTCTCAGCTTTCCCTGATGTCAAGGCGGCTCTGCGCTCTTCAGCAGAGCCGAAATAGCACAATGTAAAAAGAAATACTTAATTGGAACAGTCTACAAAGTGTGCCTGGCTTGCAAGCACACTTTGTAGACTGTTCCAGTTAAGCATTTTTTACATTGTGCTATTTTGGCTCTGCTGAAGAGCTGCCTGCTTGTCCCGGGTCCAGGATCTCCTGCCGTCAGCTTACAGCTGACATCAGTTAAAGGGGAGGGAGGGGAGGATTTTGGCATTGTATATCTCTCAAACCATAAAGGTTTGAGAGATGGGACTGGGATTGTTTAGTTTACTTTTGTAACAGCTGCAATATTACTTTTTTTTTTTTTTTTTTTTTAACTAACCCTTTAACATAATAAGATTAATAAGCAAACCATTGCAGCATAATACATGGCTATGTTACAATCTTAAAATTAGTAAGTACATCTCTAACCCTTTGAGTTCCAGAGGGGTACCTCTCTGGCACTCAAAGGGTTAAGAATAGGATGGCCTGCTGATAATAATACATTAAAAAAACTGCATTTCAATAAGATAAAAACCACAAAAATAAAAAAATAACATTATCATGTTAAAATATGGTATGTAGCCAGTTCCTTTTACATAATAAAAAGTCACAACTCCTGTAAATCATCATCAACCAAGGAAAGGAACCGCTACACATTATTTTGCTCATGCACAGACCTTTAAAGGGATAGTAATACTTTATTATTACTATCCCCCATATTGTACATATTTGTAAAATAATTTACTAGCCCCCAGGTTCATAAAGGTTTGAGAGATAACCGAAGGCAAAGTTCCCCCCTCCCTCCCCTTTCCCTGAAGTCAGCGTTGTACTGACTGCAGGGGAAGTCTGTCTTACGACAGGCTTGCGGCTCTGCAGCTGAGCCGAGATAAAGAACCCATTAGTGAAAAAGACAATTATTTCACTGAAACGGTCTTCTACATGTGCTTGGTTTGCAAGCACATGTAGAAGACCGTTTCAGTGAAATAATTCTTTGTCACTAACGGGATCGCGGCTCTGCTGCAGAGCCGCATGATGAAAGTCAGGATGGATATCCCTGCAGTCAGCACAATGCTGACTTCAGTGAAGGGAGAGGGAGGGGGGAACTTTGACTTCGGTTATCTCTCAAACCATAAATGTTTGAGAGATGAACCTGGGGGCTATTAAATTATTTTACCAACTAGTGTAAAAGCCCGTGTATACGGGCCAAGGCCCGGGTGATGTTAACCCTTTGAGTGCCAGAGGGGTACGCAACACATTGCTTTGCAATGCGTTACGTACCCCTCTGGCACTCAACCTGTTAAGAGGCTGGTCCTGCTCTGCGTCCTGCCGCCAACACAGTCCGGGCAGTCTCTACTGCGCATGATGGCTTCTGACAAACATCCTAGCGAATTATTATATAGGATATGTACAATATGGGGGATAGTAATAATAAAGTATTACTATCCCTTTAAAGTTCCATTCTGAGGAACACTTGTCAGGACATACTATGGTCAGGAGAAGGGCTTACCTTTAGATCTCCATTTGTAGGGACAGCTGTTGGGATGTTTTTGGTCAGGAAAAGGGACTAAAACTCAGGACTGTCTTTTCTGAATTGTTACAGTTCGGAAGTATGCTAGAGCTTTGCTCAAGAGCTACAAAAGAAATTGCTTAACCCCTTATAGCGACTTGTGACGTGCCAGTCCGGACATTAAAGACTGGCGATGGTCCTGGAATGTCATGAAATTCTGGGATGGCGCCGCTGCATGACTCTCTGCCATCCCAGAATTCATTGAGAAGAAACAAATGTGCCATGGTCCTTAAAGGGATAGTAATATTAATAATAGCCGCTCCAATTAATCTTCATAGTATTTGGGCCATGAAGAGTGTTATTTCAATACTGTCAGAGTTGTAGTTCAAGAGTAATTGAATGATAAAGTATCCCCCTCCCGCCCCTTTTACTGTTGTAACACTGCTTACCACAGAGCAGCAAGGTGGTGTCCAGATGGCTTGCAGAGAGGGATCTTCAATTAGCTTAAGGGAAAAACGTGAAAATCCTGTCAAGCGGGGCAGGGCTTTCATTATTCTCACAGTAAGAAGATTGTCCCTTGCTGTGAACTGTCTGGTCTGTGGACCAGATTCCACATCTGAGGGGAGGTGTCTTACACTAGGTAAAAGGGGCGGGAGGGGGATACTTTATCATTCCATTACTCCTGAACTACAACTCTGACAGTACTGAAATAACACTCTCCGTGACCCAAATACTATGAAGATTAATTGGAGCTGCTTTTATTTTGAAACATTACTATTCCTTTAACAGCAGCCCCCTTCAGGATCTGGAAGTTGTTAAGGGGTTAATTAAAAAATATACTTTATAGTTCAAGTGCAGATCTGTAGTAGTTTATACAATGGTCTGTACTGTAAAGGGAAAGTAATACTTGGTATGGAATAACATTTATATTTTGCGGTGTTTACTCTACTAAGTAAAATAAGTGTACTCCTGCTACTAATTCAGAATGTACTGCAGTTCAAAATTGCATTTTTTGAGTGCAATACTTCCATGGCCTGGACTTTTAGAGTGCATTGTTGTGCCACGCCAGTCTATGGACAGCTCTGGTCAGTTAGAAATAAACATAGCAGATAGGATGGTATAGGAACAGCACCACAGTAAAATGTCAGGCCATGGAGATACTACACCCAGAAAATGCATGTTTGAGATGCAATAAAATTTGCATAAAACATCTCTCAGTAGGATAACCCCTCCAATATATAAAGTGTTACTATCTCTTTAATGAGAAACGTAGTGTTGTTATCTTTAAAGTAATTCCTTCCAATGGGTAGTCAGTTTTTACTGGAAGAATCTGTGGGAAATCATTCAGTGAGACATTCTTTCCTTTTGCAAAAACATGCAGACCGCATTAAATGGTAACTCAAGGGTAATACAATGAGAAATAAGCAGACAAATACAGACCTCTGCATGACATCCAGAGCTTCCTAAACCTATTGGGATGACAGCTTTACAACAGCCAACAAGAACTCCAGACAGTATCCGTTCCATTCTCTGTTTTAACTAGAATTGTGAATAGTAGAATTGTAAATCTCAAGAAAGTGAAAAAGTGTTGCTTGTATATTTTTTATATGTCCAATATAACCATTTGTAAACTAGTAGTATGAAAACTGTGAATATTAAGGTTAAGCATTTCTCCAGCACTTTACCTGTCGTGCTGTTCAAGAACATCTAAATCTTCCGTGACATACCAGTGAGGGGTATCCAATAAGTAACTAAGGGCTCAATTCATGTGTCTCCATTAGGACAAATAAACCCCAATGGCATTTTTTTCAAGCACTGTTAGCCAACCCCCCCCCCAACACACCCCCGTTCTTCCCTCATGGGCCAATGCCAGTTCCACACTGAGGGAATTTGAACAGAGACTGCCTTTATATATTGGCAGTATCTCTTCAAATTCCCTCAGTGTGGAACTGGACTACAATTCCCATCATCCTAAGTCAACCATAATTATATTTGGAAGATTTTTTTTTCCTTTGATAACATTTTGGTACTCTAACTTGTACTAGAAAAATAGAGACCATTGTTAATTGGTAATAAACTAAGCGGGGACTTCAATATTTCCACAAACACCTCCCCTATATATTGCCCATATCAGTTCACAATAAGAAATGGCTATAGTATCCCAGTCATAAAAAGTGTGCGCTGTTTCTGGATCACAAATACCATCATCCTCAGCTGTCTGGCTAAGTATGATGGGGATTGTAGTCCACCAACAACTGATGGACTGTAGGACCTCACCCTAGGGAAAATGCACTGAGGTGTGATACAAGTTTGTTAAACTCTCCATTATGCTAAATGCTCTAAGACCTATAACATGATATATATCCTGTACACTAATATCTCTCCAACTTGAAAAAGAGGCTCCATAAACCCTTTATTGCATCTTACTTCTTAAAGGAGCAGTAATGCCCCACAATGCCCCTTCCACAATGCCCCCTTCATCTCCACAATGCCCCTTCCACAATGCCCCCTTCATCTCCACAATGCCCCCTTCATCTCCAAATTGCCCCTTCCACAATGCTCCGTTCATCTCCACAATGCTCCGTTCATCTCCACAATGCCCCTTCATCTCCACATTGCCCCTTCCACATTGCCCCTTCCACAATGCCCCCTTCCACAATGCCCCCTTCCACAATTCTCCCTTCATCTCCACAATGCCCCTTCCACAATGCCCCTTCATCTCCACTATGCCCCTTCATCTCCAAATTGCCCCTTCCACAATGCTCCCTTCATCTCCACAATGCCCCTTCCACAATGCCCCTTCATCTCCACATCGCCCCTTCCACAATGCCCCCTTCATCTCCACAATGCCCCTTTCCACAATGCCCCCTTCATCTCCACAATGCCCCTTCATCTCCACAATGCCCCTTCCACAATGCCCCTTCATCTCCACATCGCCCCTTCCACAATGCTTCCTTCATCTCCACAATGCCCCTTTCCACAATGCCCCCTTCATCTCCACAATGCCCCTTCATCTCCACATTGCCCCTTCCACAATGCCCCCTTCATCTCCACAATGCCCCCTTCCACAATGCTCCCTTCATCTCCACAATGCCCCTTCCACAATGTCCCCTTCATCAACTCCCCTTCATCTCCAGAATTCCCCCTTTAACAATTCCCCCTCATCTCCACAATGCCCCCTTTAACAATTCCCCTTCATCTCCACAATGCCCCCTTCAACAAGTCCCCTTCATCTCCACATTGCCCCTTCATCAGTGCCCCATAAAGCCCCTTCATCTCCACAATGCCCCTTGATCCCCTACCTTGAGTCTCTGGTGGTCAAACGGCGTGCCATTAGAGTGATCTGTGCCTCCTTCGGCACAGAGCTGAATCTCTCGCGCGCGGTTCACAGTAATGCAGAGTGCTGGGAGATGATTACTACAGAGCTTGGGTCGCCGGACCTGCCCGCGTCTGACATCACCAGCTAAAGTTGCCGCGGGCAAATCATTGGGCACTTTCAGTGCTCCATCTCTGTGCTTATACATTCGGGCTCTGTTCATTCGGGCTGCCTGAATTAATACAGCCCGAATGAAAAAAGGCCGAGACCCACGAGGGAGCAGTTATTTAATCCAGACAGAGGAAGTGAAGAAAATTGGGCGGGCACGTGGGGGGCACAGTATAATGTAGGGGGGGCCCAGGCCCCCTCTGCCCCCCCTGGTGACGCCACTGATTGGTATAAACATTAGTTTTTCACAGACAAACCATTCAGAGTCTTTCCCGTGGGATTATTCCAATTGTTTTCATGTTTTATCTCTTGTCAGTGCAGCTTGGAAGACCGAAATCAGAGCTGTATCTATGATATATTACAGGAGGATGCTGGAGCTGGCTTGCTTTTCTAGTTAATGCTTCACTTACCCAGCTTCTCCTCAACATGTTTAAACTGAGGATCACGTTTATTATTTCTTATGGAGTGTAAAGCTGCTACTTTCCCAGAAAGCATCCAATGTTTTTGTAAATGTTTCCAACCTTTTACTCACTAGACTATATTTTGTTCCATTGACACTTTATAAATGTCACACATTGTCGTGACTAGTTGGAAGAAATCTTAATATATCAGAAAATACATGCCCAATAGTGATCACAGGATTTAGGCAGGGAGAAAATATTCCTGTCAGTAAGTCGGAATTAATAGATCTTCATCCAGCACTGCAGAAATCAGGGGGAGGGACCTGGCATGTATTTGGGACCTTATTGCAGCAAACCAAACTGAAGCAAACCAACGGTGACATGGGAACAAGTGACAATTCCCAAACTTCATATTGATTTAAAGCAGAACTTTCACCTTCCCTAAACCCCCTCCTAATATCTTTATTAATCTTGCAGATATCCAATATAGTGTTTAAACTTAAAGCAGAACTATCACCAAAAATAAAAATTGTCCCATGGGTTTTAACCTTTAAAACAACATTAACGCTGTGTGTCCATTCTTTTACAAATCCCCTAGTAACGGAGATATTTACCCTTCAGCATCGGGCACTTCCACGTTCTATGGGACCCTGTATGTCCCGCATTACGTCTGAGGACTTCCCAGCTGCCCCAGGGAGCGCGTTCACTCTCCCCTTCGTAGCTGTTTTTTTGTGGGCTAACGTTACAGCAAACTCAGTTTACAGTGCTATTGAGGTATTTGCAACCTCAATAGCATTGTAAACGGAGTTTGCTGTAACTGTAGCCCACAAAAAACCAGCTACAAAGGGGAGCGTGAACGCACTCCCTGGGGCAGCTGGGAAGTCCTCAGACAGTACATGGTCCCATAGAACGCGGAAGTGCCCGGTGTTGACGGTATCTCCACTACTAGGGGATTTGTAAAAAAAAAAAAAAAAAACAGAGTTAATGTTGCTTTAAAGGCTAAAACTCATGGGACAATTTTTATTTTTGGTGATAGTTCCGCTTTAAAGAAATGTTTCCCCGTGCCTGTACAATACTTTGTCCTCGCAGAGCAGGAGAGAGTGCAGCCATCTTGCCGAAGTCCATGTTAATGGGCGTTGCAAATGCTGCCCCTTTTTGTTTGTTCTCCCTCTGAGAGCTGAGCTATGCCCCCATAGGCTGGATTTCAGCAGTGAGGAGAGGAACTAATAAGCCTTGCAGTACAGCTTGTACCGCCCAGATCTATCTTCAGTGTACTGCACTAATAAAGATTTCTCTTTACAGAGTGCAATTAAGAAAAAAAAGCACCAGGTTTATGGCACACAGCAACTGAGGATTGTATGGAAATTAACTTTAATTGGAGTGAACGTTAGGGTGACCACATTTCCAATCTGCCATTCCGGTACACGTGGTCGCCCTAACTGCATTGGATCTCTGCCTCTCAAAGGGTTAAACAGAAAGACAAGTGCCAGTATATAGTGCTTAGGGGAAAATAGAGTTTATGCAAGATTTCAGAAGTTTTATAGAGGCACAAGACTAACTGGGAACTCTTACTCTCTGTGTCAGCCTCAGCTGCGGGACTCAAACCTGAGTCTCACTCACAGCGCCGCTGCGCTAGCATACCGGCGCCATCCCAGCTGTCTCGCACACACCAATCAAGCCAGCCAATGAAATGCATTTGCTATATGGTCATTATTGGCTGGCTCAGCCAGCCAATGAGGACCATATAGCAAATAAATTTCATTGGCTGGCTGGACTGATGCGTTCTGCGATGTGTAGGTAGGCTGTGGGTGCCAGCTTCGTTGCTCCATTCCGGTACTCTTTGTTGTCCCAGTGGGGGGTGACGAGGGACACAGACCTCCAATAAGGGACAGTCCCAGGCATTCCGGGACGCGTGGTCACCCTAGTGAAAGTTCCCCCTTTAAAAGGGCTTTGCACTGCATTGGATATGCTTTTGTTTATAGTATTAATTGTTTTTGAGAAATTAAATGTGTTGGAGGAACAGTGTGGTATTTTATGCTAATTAGTTGATGTGCTGGTCACACACACATGTACGTGTTATGAATGAATCTAGGCAGAGCACACACATACCAGTCTCATTTTTTATGTTACCACAGGGAGCAATCCAGCTTGGCTTTAGCAGAACTAATTGCTATATTTTTTTACTGCATAAACTGTGCTCTCAGTATATGTGCGTTGATTTATCAAAAACTTTATTTTATGGAAAATGACTATTACATCATACAGACAAATTCTCTGTAACGTAAACTAGGGCTGTCTTATAGCAACAGGTCCACTTTAAAAGAAACTAGGTGTCCTTCATATAGCGGTCTAGAAAATATTCATTTTTTTTTTTACTTTTTCATTCTATAAACACGGGCTAAGCTGTTGTCAAAAACAATGGTCTCCTCCGACCACTTGAGGTACAGATTTGCATATGTTGGTGCACATGCAGCCCCCATAGCTATACCTAGGTTCTGTAGGTAGTAGTTGTGGGAGGAGACCATTGTTTTTGACAACAGTTTAGCCTGGTGGAACTGCCATATATTATCATGGCACAGTTATATCGACGACTTGTTTATCCTATGGGATAGCAACAGTGAAGACTTGAAAGAATTCATAACATGTCTAAAAACCAACACTTGGAACCTTAAGTTAACATTGGATCATAACACAAGTCAAATTAATTTCTTGGATGTCACCATCTCTGAAGGTCTAGATGGGATTCTCCATTCTGACCTTTTTAGAAAAACCACTGCTACAAACAGCATCTTGCATGCTGAAACCTTCCATCCTAAGTCTGTCATTAAATCTGTACCAAACAGGGGAATTCTTAAGAATAAGAAGAAATTGTTCAGATGGCCAAACCTTTAACCTGAGGGCAGATGAACTTTCTGACAGACTGATAAAAAGAGGATATTCTAAGAACATTTTACAAAAGGCTAGGAAAAGAGCCTGGCATACATGCAGAAAGGGACTATTAAAGAAAAAAAATCAAAAATCCAAGTAATAGGATCATTAGATTTGTGGGTACGTACAGCAACCAGTGGGAAAATATACTTGGTATACTATCAAAACACTGGAAAGGTCTCCAAACAGACAATGACATTAAACAAATGATTGGACAACAGCCACAGATGAGCTGCTGGAGACCCCCTAACCTGGGTGATAAATTGATAAGAAGCTTCTACAATCCCAAAAACACAAGGAAATTATCAGTTACAGGATCACATGCATGCGGAAACTGTACAATATGTCCACTTGTGAAAAATATTGTGGAAATCAAAGACCATTTTGGTAAAGTACACAAATTCAATAACTTTATCAATTGTAACACCAAAGCAGTAATATATGCAATACGGTGTCCATGTCAACTGATTTATGTGGCCAAGACCTGCAAACTTAAAGTGAGAGTAACAGAGCATCTCACGAATGTTAAGAATGCACAAAGAGATTTAAATCTGGGAATTAAAATAACCAGTTTATACAAACATGTTATGCAGAAACATAACTATGATTCAAGATCTGGGAATATTCGGATTACAACATATTTCTCTTAATAATAAATTATTAAGAGCAGAGAATGAGTGAATTGTTTCCTTAAATACTTTGTCACCCAGTGGGTTAAATGAAGGAATGAGGCTAACAGCCCACATCTGACTTAGCCATCATATATTGGTGAATCAAAAACCAATAATTAATATGATTGTTTCTCCTAAATAATGCAGAAATATTTGACCTTAATGAAGGTCCAACGATGTCTGTTTTCATCAATAATAAGAGCATTTTTAACAATCAGCATCTGTAGCAATATAACAGAGTCTGTGACTTGTCCACTATACTTATTTCCACAAGTCATCCTTATACGTAGATTGGATTCTCAAATACTTAATTTCTACTTGTTTCTTAGACCCCTTATACTTTTGTACTTTTCATTATTTATGTTTATTAAAATCAGCGTCTTGTGGTAACAGATAGGCTTACTAGCATCTACTTACTGAAAGGGTTACAGACTCTCAAGATTTACTAAGCAGATCTGTCTGTTGCAAAGATGTATCCAATCAAAGGAGACCTTCAATTAATTGAGGGAGGGCTCTCAATTGAACAGCCGGCTCTCTTAACCTTTGATAAAGATGCCATCTGGTGAAACATGCGTCAGGGAGACAGATGCAAATTTTAGCTGTCTGTGATTAGCACTGATGAAATTAGCATGATATGGGCTAAATTCCTTTAGTCTAACATACAGTGTAAGAATTAGGTTAACCGATAGATGTTGAATACTAAGATGAAAATATACAGGGATAGAAAAATATCTGACAAGCTGCAGTATCAGATATCGCTGAACGTTATTCTAGTGAAATCTGGGACCACACAATGAAAGGATCCCAGTAAAATAACTATCTCTGTAAAACTTGGGACCAATGAAAGGATTCCAGGATGACAGCATAGAGATCTTTAACTGATCTATATTTCAACGCTGCTCTCTGTCTCAGAGTATAAGGATAGAAAGTATCTGGTTAACTATACTAGTAAATACCGCTGATCGATATCTCAACGATATTTGGGACCATATATTGAAAGAATTCCAGAACCACAAACAAACATCGGTTGCACTGTAGTAACGGATTTTGTCAACTGCCGTCCTAGTGAAATTTGGGACCAAAGAAAGGATCCCAGGACGGTAGTATTGAGATCTTTATCTGACCTTTACTATTTGGGCACTACTATGTGTCTCATCGTGCTATCAGAGGGGCTCAAAATTTCCACTCGCCTCTAGCCAACGGTGAGTGAAAATTTAGCCCTGGCGAGTAGAAATTCAGCCCTGGTGGGTATGTTATGGCTTGCAGTGGCGAGTAACTTTTCAGGTCTGGCTAGTAGCAAAGGACTTCCAATTTTAAGCCCTGCTATTAGTATAACATATCTTGGTCAGATATCTCTCTCTCTCTCTCTCTCTCTCTCTCTCTCTCTCTCTCGGCAGCGGCACCATAGCTGAGGATTAGACATTTAGCAGTTCTAGAAATTATATCCAATATCACCATGATCTCCTAAAGTGTTGTGACAGAGCTACGGTATAACTCCGGCATGATCTCAGTGCAATAACATACAAACACTGTAGGACATTGCTGTAGTAACTTCATAACCGGTATTCATATCCGACATTGATGCCAATTATACTCAGTTATTTTCGCATCTTAGCGATCAATACAAGTATTATTATTATCATGGCTATATGAAGTCAATATAACCAATTTACTTTACGCCATATGATCAAATATTTGGTGTTCTACAATTTACACGTGCTCAATGGTGCCTTGTCTGAGAAACAATTAAGCAGCACGAGTGCTACTATTTATGATTGCTGTAACTTGTAAGCAACCATACAGATCAGTATCAGTTTTGCCTGCTATTTTAAGGATACCAATAAAGATTTATTTATTTTTTTTTTTAAATTAACTAATACCCTCTCCTTCCCTCAATTTTCTATACACCTGCTAGTAATAAGGGTGGAATTGGTGCTGTTGTGGATATCGTTTTCTTTCTTATAAACATTGCTGAAAATGTACATGGGTAAAACCAGCTGCTGTATGAAGGACTTCTAACTAGGTAAGTACTTTTGTTAACCCTTTTGAGTGACAGAGGGGTGTGCAAAGCAATGTGTTGCACACCCCTCTGGTACTCAAAGGGTTAAACAAATTTAAAGGACTAATTCCTTACTTGACTTAAAGGGATAGTAATGTTTCACAAAAACAGCATTTCAATATTGTCAGAGTTGTAGTTCAAGAGTCATTGAATGATAAAGTATTCCCCTCCTGCCCCTTTTACCTAGTGTAATCCACCTCCCCTCAGATGTGGAATCTGGTCTTAAGACCAGACAGGTCACACCAAGAGACAATCTTCTTACTGTGAATGAAAACCCTGCCCCCTTTGACAGGTTTTTCAGGTTTTTACTTATGTTAATTGAAGATTGTCCCTCTCTGCAATCCACCTGGACAGTCTTGCTTGCTCTGAGCTTAGCAGTGTTGTATCAGTAAAAGCGACGGGAGGGGAATACATGATCATTCAATTACTCTTGAACTACAACTCTGACAGTATTGAAATAACACTCTCCAAGGCCCAAATACTATGAAGATTAATTGGAGCTGCTTTTATTGTGAAACATTGCTATCCCTTTAATCAGCAGAAAATCCTTAATTCAGTGTGGATTTATTTCCCTAAATACATATTTAATTAGTACTGGATATGCAGTGGGAGGAGTTTTGTGACCTGGAGTATCCATTGACATGACATCCATTACTACTTAAATATTAGTTTTGTGGAACCAATCCATGGATAATTGATTCATATTGCCCATTAACCCTTTGATTGCCAGAGAGGTATCCAATGTATTGTGTTGCATTACCTCTCTGGGGCTCAAAGGGTTAAGACATTCTGATAATAAGAGAGGGTAATGTTTTTTTGGGGTGGGCAGCACATTGACATTCTAAGTTTTCCTTTAGGCATAGTTCCTCTTCATCTATACAATTTTTTTTGTTTTGTTTTGTTTTTTTCTTGCTTGGATACAAAACAAAAATTGAGCCTCGGGTTGGATTTAGTATGGCCTATGTCATAAGTCTCCACTCTATGAATTTGCTACCCTTGCAGATTTTCGTCCTGCTGTGTCTAATAATGATAGCTAGATTCTTATGAAATGCAATTTTTTATGGTTTTAATGCTATTTGACCAATGCAGCCTAGCAGCATATTATTACTCATGAGAGTCCTGTCTTAAATCTAGAAGTTATTTTAGGATGAAAACCTCATTCTTTTTAGACGTGTTTTCTATCTATACATAAATATTACTGAATTAGTCAACAGAGTACTTATATATCATTATTAAAAAGCAAAAAAACATGTATTAAAGCCAATGTTTACCTTTTAACTCAAACTAAAGAATAAAAGGCATGAAATTCAAGAGTAATGTTTTTAAACCCCCCGTGCTTAATGATGTAATGTGTAGCATTATATAGAATATCAGCAATGACATCATTAAATGTATGAACACCTTAAGGGCCATTTTTTTCTTTTACATGAGAGGACCAGAAACATTTCATTCACTGAACCAGCACATCTGAGCGATCACGTGTGCCAGCTTGCTGGGGGGTAAGGCTGAAACGGTCTGCTCCAGTCTTGGAGCAGTCCATTTTGACCTCCTGGCATGATCACAGCGTGCCTATAGGCGCACTGTGATAATTTAACCCATGAGGTGTCAGGACCGTCACTGGTCCTTAAAGGAACCTAATCTGTGATGGTCCTGGCTCGTTATTAGATGTTAAGGGGTTAAAATATTTTAAAATTCTCATTGGACGCATTCCACTTTACCTACTTTCTTGCAGTGGAAGGAGAAGAATATACTGGATCTCCTCTTTACAGAACGTTGAGAAGGAGGGGGAAAAATGTTATAAGACTTGGAATCCTTTTATTTCCAGTTTGCCCAAATGTTAACGAGACAAATTCTACCTCTGTTTTAGTTATTCGGCATGGATGGTTGTTGAAAGCTTGCATGATGACTCTTTGTAACTTCTGTCCTATTGTAGGGGGTGTTTGGCATGTTTGGGGTGGTTGCCAGTGTTACCAATATCTGGAGAGTGGGGTGTGACTGACTATGACTGGCTACACTTGCTTCTTGAAGTGGGTGTTCTTTGACTCTGTGGGGGATTTCATGCGACTTATCGCTATTACTAGTTACTCGTTCTTTCTTTGTCTCTCTGTCCTTTCTTACTGTCTACACTGTCTCTTTTCTCTTTCTTTTGTTTGGACATTGCTTGTTGGTACCCCTTCTTTTATCGGGAATGTTACGTCCGTGCAGGTGTCTGTTATCTTGCAGCTTGGTGTCTTTACAGACTTTATACCAAATGGAGGCCTTGTGGGCTCTCATGTGTTTTACTTCATTCTGTATCATGCCTGTACCTCTTTGTGCTTTTTATATTGTCCTACTGTCAAAATAAAAAGTTAATTAAAAAAAATAAATAAATAAATTTAAAATAAATAAATAAAAACACATTTAAAATTGCTGGAGTGCAACCAATTTTGACCAAAATAGCTAAAAGCAAATACACAAAATATTGGTGCACATCCAAATTTTCATCACCATTAACCCTTTACTCTGCGGCATTATGCCTGCATATCACTATATATATATATATATATATATATATATATATATATATATATATATATATATATGTGTTTATATATATGTGTTTATATATATATATATATATATATATATATATATATATATATATATATATATGTTTATATATATATATATATATATATATATATATATATATATATATATATATATATATATATATATATATGTGTATGGAGATGAAGTTCACCAGTCCTTAACCCTGAATTCCCAATTTGCTTGTTGAAAGGGGAACTGACACCTAAAAATTAAATTGGGTGGTATAATTTTAAAGGTGGAAAACATATGTTTATGGGATAAAGCAAGGGTATTCCCACTGCTATTAGTTGTCTCATTCAAAAGTTATAACAGTATATATAATCAGGAAGTGAATTTACAGAGCGTTTACTTCCTGAAAGTTCAAATTTACAGCATTACTTGTCAGTTTCTATCGTATTCTATGGAAAAGTGATAATCAGTGACTCACCTTTCACAGAAAATGCAACAGAATAACTAATTGTTAACGTTTTTTGGTTTTTTTTAAGGCTTTTCAAATTAAATAACTGAAAATATGCATCTATCAGTAGTTTGAGTACTCTTGTTTTACTCAAGAAGAAAAGCCCTACAATATATATATATTTTCATAACAAAAGTTTACTGCTTCTTTAAATATCATGTTCTTCCAGCTGACATCTGTAAAATGCAGATATTTTATGTTGGATCCATAAAATCTAATCCAAAATTGATAAGAATCAAATACAAGATATTGAAAGGAAAATCAGTGAATATACAAATATCCAACAGAACCTTAGGCATAAAGAACAAATTACACATTGTTACATCCATAAAACATGAGAGTGGGCACATCAGCCCCAATGATCTAACAGTGTATAGATAACGGTGCACAATCAGGACAATTAGTGAGCTAGGTATACATGGATAGGAGAAAATCCAAATAAAAAGCGTAAGAGTTAATAAAGCAGAGGAGAAAGAAGGAGAGTGTGGGGAGGACATGTCCCTAATCACTAAGAATGGTACTGAGCCCGAGGGGAGGACATGTCCCTAATCACTAAGAATGGTACTGAGCCCGAAAGTTTAGCCATGGCCTCCATACTTCCTCTAATAAAGACAACATGCTATGTGTCGTTGTCCTGGGGTCGAACTTCGCATTTTAATATTTGTATAGACAATACTATATAGAATAATTTTATTTATTTTATTTTTATGTATTTAGAAAATGTTTTATCAGGAATAATTCATTGCTTCATAATATTGACCCCAATACATTACTAATATAGCAGTAGCAAATAAATACTTGTATTATGCTGAAGAAATCCATGTTATTGAAGTAATCCGACTTCTTCTGCAGGCAACCAGTGCAGAACAGCGCAGACATCTTAGAGGGAAGCTGCCTCTGAGTCTGCTCTGTCTGTCCTGTGCACTGCCCGGATTGGTGGTGACCTTCTTTGGAATTAGCTGCCTCCACAGGCACACAGAGCTTCTCTTGTAAGCTCTGTGCCCTGAGTGCCTGCAGAAGAAGCTGGATTACTTCAATAACATGGATTTTATTCAGCATAATACAATTGTTTATTTGCATATTGGTATAATAGTAATGAACTGAGGGGAATATTATGATGAAAGCTACGCTTTAATGTACCGCAATTAGCTCCCACTTCTCTTTTGTTCAAAAAGGTTGTTCGCTTATTTCAGTCCAGAACAATCGCTTCTTAAACATCCTATCAAAATTATTATTGTGGTGGGAGCCCTAAAGTCTGGAAAAGGCAGAAATGTGTGCCCCCACAGGGCATACATGAGAGCGGATCTTAGACTTCACATTTTACCATTTTTTTTATATATATATAATATATATATATATATATATATATATATGTGTGTGTGTGTGTGTGTGTTTGTATAGATGTTTGTATGTATCAGTAGTTTATATTTGGTATTAGTGTTTTTTTTTAGTGAGAACAAAAAACTGGCTTTAACAAAATGTTTTTCTTCTTATTTCCATAGTTCTTTTTACCACATCTACCAATACCATAAGTGCCTACCATGTTTAATCTAAAATTTAATTCCGAATACTGACTGGAGTTGGATTAAACACAGACTTTTTGATAGTTCCATTACCTGTTTTAATTAAAATTAGTAGCATTTTTGTCAATTAAATATGAGACCGTTTTCATTTGTTCATTGATCAAACTGAGAGGCTTCCGTTCTGTTTAAAATCTGAAACTTTAAACACATTAGATTTTCAGTGACCCAACACATTGCTCAGTCCATCAAACTTTAAAGAGTGAGATCAATGGAACATTTGAGCAACAACTTTAAAAAAAAATATTAATCTTTGCAGTTCATTGATCAAGCAGATGATTGCTCTGAGCATAGAAAGCTCTCCTTCTCATACTTGTGAAGTCTCGGGACAAAGGCTGGTTCTCTGACTCAGTGAGTTCTGTGGTAACCCTGCCCACCTTCCCACCTGTTCCTCCCACTCCAGCCTCCATTCACTCCACGTCCCTGCCCATTTCAAGGCAAACACTGCCTTTCAACCTTCCAATCCTGCCCACCCCACTTAAGCCTACCCACATTATGAAGTAAATGATATCATTTGGACACTCAACTACAGCCCTATATTTCTTCAGAGGCATAGGGAAAGAAAGTTCCCAGCCTGCTCATACAAGCATAACAAGCGCAAATTCTCATGTTGCCTCCTTACATGTTGCTGTATATATCAGGAGGCAGATATCACTAACCACAATCCTTTCCTTCATCACAGAGATGTCTTATTTTGTCCACAGCCATCTCTCTTTCTAATAAGTGACATTGATGTGACAGCAGCAGTGATTTGTAGAGCTTCACTCTGTCCGTGTAATTATTATTATTTTTTTAACCCTTTCGGCGCCTGAGAAGTATTGCATTGGACTCTGACAAATCCAATAACGGTGGCAGAGTTCAACTCAATACCTCTCCTGCGCGGAAAGGGTTAAAAAAATAATTACAGGGACAGAGTGAAGCTCCACAAATCACTGCTGCTGTCACATCAGTGTCACTTATTGCCAAGAGAGATGGCTATGGGCAAAATTAGACATCCCAGTGACGCAGGAAAGGATCATGGCCGGTGATATTCGCCTCCTGATACATACAGCGATATATAAGGAGGGAACAGGAGAATCTCGCACTTTTTATGCATGGTGAGATTCTTATGTCGCCCTTTTTAAACAATGTGACATGCTGAATACTCCCTTTCGTATCACGCACTTTTTAGTGCAACCTTTTAAAAGTATCCCTGGTTTTCCTTCCCCCAGGTGGAGAATATCTTTATATTTAGACTGTTATGCATTGAATTCCCGTTGGCTAGAAAGAGTTAATCATTTATGTTTTAATGAACATAGTATGGATGTGTGCTGAGTTTCTTTTTCCTCTTCGTTTATTTTGGTCACATCACAGCTAGATTCAATTAATTTTAAATGTAGCAATGGCTATTTCGGGTGAGCTTGACATGACCTAATCCCATTAATGTTCTCATGCAGAGAGAACAACTCTTACAGCATGGTCATGGGCAAACTGTGGCTTTCCAGCTGTTGTTAGACTACAATTTCCATAGTAGGAGTTGTAGCCCAACAGCAGCCATTGAGCAGCGGGTTTCATTTCCTGATTTAAAGTGTGTTTATCATTTTTCCCCCCATAAAACAAAATAAATACATGCATTGACCCAATAAATTGGTGTTGGCATGTAGTATAGGTTTCTCCAGTTTGTGTACCTCTCTTCATTTTCATATATTTTTGATCTATTTCTCCATAGAGGTCTCCATCACATTCCTCCATTACTGAGGGTCCTAAGCTTCAGAGAAAAATGGAGTCATTTTGTGACAAACTTACAGAACCATAGGAGGACAAATACAGATTTCCTATTGATTTAAAGGTAGTTTTAGCCCAATGAATGCTTGCAAGGTCTCCAACACATTGTGGGGCAATGCACTCTAACATTTTGGGGATTTAAAGGTTGTATTTAAATCATCTGAAATGTTTTATTTGTCCTCTGTGGTGTAGCTGGCTTGCCACAGAATCACGCAACTTTTATTTTATCCCTTTGAGTGCCACAGAGGTATCCAATATATTGCAATGTGTTGGATACCTCTCTCTCATTCAGAAGGTTAAACACAGGACCCTGATTTTGGAGGTTTAACTGAAACACAAGGAGGAACAGCAATATGTCACCAACACATGCTGGAGTGAATGATTGATAATGATTTCACTTTAAAGCAAGAGCTGGAATTGATTCTAAGACCCAATGCCTGCCTAATGCTAATTTTCTAAGATACCTATGCCAAATGGAGGGCAGTGGTACAGTCTATAGCCATTTTGGGGCATTCTTTTCCTTAATACCTTTTTAAAGGAATAGTAATTTTCACAAAAACAGCAGCTCCAATTAATCCTCATAGTATTTGGGCCATGGAGAGTGTTATTTCAATACTGTCACAGCTGTAGTTCAGGAGTAATGGAATGATAAAGTATCCCCCTCCTTCCCCTTTTATCTAGTGTAAGTAAGCCACCACCCCTCAGATGTGGAATCTGGTCCTGGGACCAGACAGCTCACAACAAGGGACAATCTTCTTTCTGTGAGCATAAGGAAAACCCTGCCCCCTTTGACCGTTTTTTCCTTATGCTCACTGAAGATTGTCCCTCTCTGCGATCCATTCAGACAGTCTTGCTTCTCTGAGGTGAGCAGTGTTACATCAGTAAAAGGGGTGGGAGGGGGATGCTTTATCAGTACTCTTGTACTACAACTCTGACAGTATTGAAATAACACTCTAAATGGCCAAAATACAAATTGGAGCTGCTGTTTTTGGGAAACATTACTATCCCTTTGAACATTCTGTATTAAGCAAGGAGTAGAAGAAATAGCATGCTTTAACGCCATGTCCTTGAGCATTCTATGTGGCAGGGGTACAAGATTTGGTGGCTATAAAGTTCTAACAGTAGTGAATTTTCTCTCCATTATGCTCAACAGTACTCATCCATTGTAGCGAATACTCCCTAGTGCAGCCACTGGAG
Source organism: Rhinophrynus dorsalis (assembly GCA_037306005.1). Lineage (NCBI taxonomy): Eukaryota > Metazoa > Chordata > Amphibia > Anura > Rhinophrynidae > Rhinophrynus > Rhinophrynus dorsalis. The sequence continues at coordinate 169,752,053 of CM074722.1, forward strand.
TTAGATGTTATCGTCAGTGAAGCTGCATTGTCTGATTCATACATTCACTGCACTGAAATGGTAAATGTCATTTCTACAATTCCGCATGCCTCCCAACAAATATACTTACTACAAGCACAGTCTCATATATAACACTGCTTATTGTGCAGCAGTTCCCCATATGAGCTGAAAGCTTTACTGTTTGTTTGCTGTACTTGCATACATTAATTTGGTGCAGGATAATGTGAACTCCAGTTGTAACTTATTTAGCGATTTCAAGGAAGCGGTCAGTCATGTGCCCAAAATACTCCTTCCAGCTACACTGAACACTGAAGCTGAAAGGAGAGGCTTTAGTAGAGCAAACTGACATCTTCAAGATAACAGCAGCTGCCTACATTAGTGGCAGCTCCAATCTTAATTAAGCCTAAAGGTTTGGTAGTCAGAAAATATGTGTTTGAATCACATCACTGTGTCTCAGCAGACCATTTGATAGCAGTCTAATTATGGGGTGGTAAGAACCCTGATCTATCAGATTGCCTGTATTTTGGTGTGAGTGTGTAGGGAGGAAATAAGGACAATCTGATCTTTCAGAAATGAGATTGCTGGCTATTTCTGATCAAAATATCATTCTGTATGGGCACCTTAATGATGTTAGGGAAGAAATACTTAGTCCCCTCTCTCATTCTTTGAAAAAAAAATATTTGTAGGGATGAGCCCTTTTTTTTCTTTGGGGGGAGGATTCAGATTTGTCAGGATTTTTAGGATTTGTTCAAGTAAGAGCAGTACAGTCACAGCTTCTTTGTAGGAAGATATGTTTAGCCACTCTGAAATACGGATCACTACCCAGACACAACCTGTAATTTGAACCCTATGATCAACTCTACAGTAAATTATTTTAAAGGGATAGTAATACTTAAAATGTAAAAAAAAATATGTTGTAGGGTTTATTCCCCTGAGTAAAACAAGGGTACTCCCACTGCTGAAAGGTGTTTCATTCAAAAGTTATTAATTTTCAAAGCTGAATTTTTTAGGTGCAATATCACAGTGGCCTGAAATTGTACAGTGGCGCTGTTGCTACACCATCCTATGGAGATTTATGGTCAACTGACCAGAGCTGTCCATAGGATCGTGTAGCAACAGCGCCACTTTACAATTTCAGGCCACTGTGATATTGCACCTAAAAAATTCAACTTTGAAAATTAATAACTTTTGAATGAAACACCTTTCAGCAGTGGGAGTACCCTTGTTTTACTCGGGGGGATAAACTCTACAACATATTTTTTTTTACATTTTAAGTATTACTATCCCTTTAATACTAGTTGAAGAGCCCATTACACTGGCCACAGTGCCACTGCCAACCGGTCGCGGAGCAGTCATTTGTAGTAGAGACTGCCCGCGCCGCAGCCCAGCCTCTACTGCACATGACTGCGTCATTACACACATTTTACACACGGCCCAGTCTCTACTGCATATGACTGCGTCATTACACACGTTTTACACACGGCCCAGTCTCTACTGCATATGACTGCGTCATTACACACATTTTACACACGGCCCAGTCTCTACTGCATATGACTGCGTCATTACACACGTTTTACACACGGCCCAGTCTCTACTGCATATGACTGCATCATTACACACGTTTTACACACGGCCCAGTCTCTACTGCATATGACTGCATCGTTACACACGTTTTACACACGGCCCAGTCTCTACTGCACATGACTGCGTCATTACACACGTTTTACACACGGCCCAGTCTCTACTGCACATGACTGCGTCATTACACACGTTTTACACACGGCCCAGTCTCTACTGCATATGACTGCGTCATTACACACGTTTTACACACGGCCCAGTCTCTACTGCATATGACTGCGTCATTACACACGTTTTACACATGGCCCAGTCTCTACTGCATATGACTGCACCGTTACACAAGTTTTAGTGAATTATTATATAGGAATTTATTTCTAATGCTATTGTGTCTGTTTTTATATAGGATTATGTATTGGTTGAATGTTAAAGAGCAGAGGTGGGCAACATAAGATCCTCCATCAACAGCTGGAGAGCCACAGCTTGTCCATTTTTTTTTTTATAAAGGATGGATTTTGTGTATATGTAGTCATTTGGGTTCATTGAAGCCCAAAAGTAGTTTCAAGGACTGGTTCATTAGAGTAAATGTTATTGCTTTTACAAGGAAAAACCGGGTTATTTGCTGTGAATAGAAGAACTGTCATTTGCAAGATAGACAAAGGGTGTCTCTTTGCTTGCCATGTTCCCTAAAATGTTGCAGCATGCCCTTTCACATTAGTGATGAGTATGTTTTAGTTCCCTTTTACTGATCATTTCTGTTTAAGGTTATTTATACTTTCGTAATCATATCTGAAAGTCTGATTTGTAGGTTGCAAACAACTCTTAGTAACTGCTGAAACTGCTTTAAGTTGGGGTAGTCATCTATGACTCTGGAACTAGCTCAGGGCCTATTTTAGTGAAAATACTCATGACACATTAACCCTTTGAGTTCCACAGAGGTATCCAACACATTGCAACTCAATCAGTTGCATGCGTTTCTGGCACTCAAAGGGTTAAAGCTAAGAGGCCTTTCATGGGAGAGGCGGACAGAGATTGAGAGCAAGCAAAGAGAGAGACAGGAAAAGAGGGAGGAGAGAGAGAACATAGATAGATGAGTGAGAGGAGAGGGCGTGGAAAGAGACGGGGAGAGAAAAAGCAGACAGTGGAAACAGAACAGAGAGAGAAACGGAAAATGATGGAAAAGAGGAGTGGATGGAATCAAGGAGTAAAGGAGATAATTTAAAATGTAATGAACGTAAGGATTTGGGGGCTTATCACTATTCCGTGTGATACAGACAATAAAAGCGACGGTAATTGTCTAGTGCAGGCAGAACTGATCAGAGAAATAGAGGAACTGGGCAGTAGTAGAAGAGATGAAGTTGAAGTGTGTGTTTGTGCTGGTGTGTGTGTTTGTGCTGGTGTGTGTGTTTGTGCTGGTGTGTGTGTGTGTGTGTGTGTGTGTGTGTGTGTGTGTGTGTGTGCTGGTGTGTGTGTTTGTGCTGGTGTGTGTGTTTGTGCTTGTGTGTGTGTTTGTGCTGGTGCGTGTGTTTGTGCGTGAGTGCGGAGTCTTCCCACAGCCTTACACGTTACTTATTACTTCTCACTTTGATTTCTGTCCTACAACTTTTCGGTAATATGAGTACTTTCAGTTTACATGCTGTCACTCCACAGAATCTGCAGGGGTTCATGAGAGATCAGTCTGAGTCTTCCAATGTCTGCAAATAGAAGTTAAAACACAGCAATGTCCTTAACCCTTTGCATTGCCTACCTCTCTGGCACTCAAAGGGTTAATAATCAAGCTTTAGAGAGGCAATTCAGGACCAGCTGCACCATACGTGGAAATAAAAATTCTCCAAATTTACCGACTCTCTTTACAGACTGCAGCTAGAGGGCACTCGCATAACTGGAAGTGAAAGGAAGAGGAGAACTGAAATGGGTGATTAAAGGTAAAAATTTAAAGTCTGCAGATAAAAGAAAAAAATACATGAGTACAATATCCTATATAATAATTTGCTAAATCGTGTGTAACGCTGCGACATGCGCAGTAGACACTGCTGCGCGTGCTGCAGTCATGCGCAGTAGAGACTGCCCGCGCCGCAGCTGATACAGAGCTGGGCGCTCCGAAGGAGCGTCCAGCTCTGTATCAGCCGCGGCGCGGACAGTCTCTACTGCGCGTGACTGCCCCACGACCGGGTGGCAGTGGCACTGTGGCCCGTGTAACGGGCTGTTGCACCCCATCTCCACATTGCCCCCAATCTCAACATTACCTCCACATTGCCTCCAATCTCCACTGCCTCCAATCTCCACGTTATTATTGTATGCCATACAAAAAGGCAATGACATTGCCTCCACATTGCCCTCATCTCCAAATTGCCTCCACATTGCCCCCAATCTCCACATTGTCCCCATCTCCACATTGCCTCCACATTGCCTCCCCATCTCCACATTGCCCCCAATCTCCACATTGCCTCCACATTGCCCTCATCTCCAAATTGCCTCCACATTGCCCCCAATCTCCACATTGTCCCCATCTACACATTGCCTCCACATTGCTCCCATCACCACATTGCCTCCACATTGCCCCCCATCTCCACATTGCCCCTATTGACACCCCCCAGTGTCCATCTCCTACCTCCATTGTGGTCCAGTGGCGTTGCAGGAGAGGTCTGTGCCTCCTTCTGCACAGACCTCTATAGAGCTGGAGCCCCCATGCAGTCCTCTCTTCAGTAATGCAGAGCGCTGGGAGATTACATCATCTCTGAAGAGGGAGCTCAGCTGCTAGAGGTCTGTGCTGAAGAAGGCACAGACCTTAGTGATCAGCATGTTGTGGGCGCTGGGCGGGGGGGTCTCAGGGGTCGGCCGGGCCCTTTTTGTTACGCCACTGGTTGTAGTTCAAGAGTAATTGAATGATAAAGTATCCCCCTCCCTCCGCTTGTACCTAGTGTAAGCCACCTCCCCTCAGATGTGGAATCTGGTCCTGGAACCAGACAGCTGGCTGCTGTAATGGCTTATAAGGACAAACTTTAGGCATAGTAATGTTTCACAATAAAAGCAGCTCCAATTAATCTTCATAGTATTTGGACCATGGACAGTGTTATTTCAATACTGTCAGAGTTGTAGTTCAAGAGTAATTGAATGATAAAACATCCCCTCCCACCCCTTTTACCTAGTGTAAGCCACCTCCCCTCAGATCTGGAATCTGGTCCTGGGACCAGACAGCTCACAGCAAGGGACAATATTTTTACTGTGGGCATATGGAAAACCCTGTGCCTCTTGACATGTTTTTCAGGTTTTTCCTTATGCTTACTGAAGATTGTCCCTCTCTGCGATCCAACCAGATTAATTGGAGCTGCTTTTATTGTGAAACATTACTATACTTTTAAAAGCTTGGCCATTCATCCCTGATTACCATTAAAACATTCTGGTAATTCAGTGGTTAACTCAACATCACACTGTCTTGCAGGGTAGGTTTAAAGCTGCTCTCCTTCCTGCCTAATTGGGCACTAGCTGCTGTAGTGGCTTAGAAGGGCTAACTTTAGGACTTCCAAAACCCTTTAGTACTAGTGTTATCTGCTACAGCTAGAATCCCCACAAAGGGGTTAGACAACCAGTGCAACTTCCTGTCTAATGGGGAGCAGCCTTCCGTTATCCTTCAAGTGCAAGATTGGAGGAGTGACTAGGTTAGACTGCCAGAGATAAGCTATAGTCAGACACATGGCCAAGCTTTTAAAGTAGATTACAACAACTGGTATTTATATAGAGCCTTTCTCCCAGTGGGACTCAAAGAGCTTTCAGTGCACACTCTTGGAATTAACCAAATCAGCAGCAGAATAATAGATGTTATTATTACCCAATTAATGGTACTCCTTTATTGACCTCGACAGGATGAAGGGCTGAGTTGACCCTGCGGGGAATCAAACCTTCAACCTTGCGGTTTGAGCAGGCTCTGAAGTCAGGGAATTTACCACTGAGCTATCCTTTAAGTATATATGTTTTGTTAAACTATTTTTTTAGTATGAACAATTTTATCTCATTATTCTTTAAGCCCTTAATGGTCTCCGACACATTGCTTATCTATAGTTAGGTCAAGTCAGTAGTTACTTCTGGTCTATTTTGACTGCTCGGTTTGTTTCTAGATAGGATCTGAAGACTAATCTACTTTGTAGGTAAGTTTTTGATTCTTTTTGCAGTTCAGCATTGTTTATATGTGTGTCTTCTTTCTGCAGATTACACAAGCCTACAGTATGTACCATTTATATTTCTGTATCTGCACGCATCAGGACTTCCTCTTTTATATCCACATTAGGAAAACCAAGATGACTGCCTTCTGATCTGGAATGAAAGCAAATGCAGAGATGAAGAGATTGAAACACACAAGAAGGTGTAAGCCCCCTGATTGAAGATTTTTCTATAACTGACTTTAGCTGTAGCAGCGTGGTAAGTAAATAATATATATTATAGGGATAGTAATGTTTCATAATAAAAGCAGCTCTAATTAATCATCATAGTATTTGGGCCTTGGAGAGTGTTATTTCAATTTTGTCAGAGTTGTAGTTCAAGAGCAATTGAACTCTTGAACTACTGATGTAACACTGTTCAGCTTAGAGCAGCAGGGAGTGTCCAGGTAGATTGCAGAGAGGGACAATCTTCAAGTAAAATAAGGGAAAAAGCTGAAAAACCTGTCAAGAGTGGCAGGGTTTTAATTGTTCTCACAGTAAGAATATTGACCCTTGATGTGAGCTGTCTGGTCTATGGACTGGATTCCTTATCTGAGGAGTGGGGGCTTACACTAGGTAAAAGGGGCTCTAGCTAGCTAATCAAATGTAAGTAGGTGGTTAGGAGAGCACCAAGAACTATGTATGTCTTGGGTACTTATACAGAAAGTAAACAAAAAAATTAAATGCATGAAATCCTAACCTTTACAGTAACTACCCCATGATTTACTACAGAAAATAAACAGTGAAGTTTAGTGATATTTTTATGACCAAATCCAAGTGAAGCTTGCACACCCTGGCAGGAGCCCTCAGACTAGGCAAGTCCCTGTCTTTCTCAAATCTGAAGTGAACATGTATTTAGTATAATACAGTTAAAAACCAGTGATACAGTCTTATCTCTGTTGTGTGCAGAACCCTTGTGAGGGAGATGTTTATACCCTAATTAGAAATAGCATCCTATCTGCTTCAAATCTGTAGTGAACATGTATTTAGTATAATTTAGTTTAATGCAATGAAACGAGAGAAAAAAGTATAGCAGTCCTCTTTAATTTTATTGAAGCATATAGGGAAGTTAGTTGTAATTCGGGAACATATAACAGCCCCCTCACAAGGGGTTTGCTCAGAGCAGAGGTAAGAGCCTATCACTATTTTATAATTATATTCTACAAAATAAATGTTCTCTTCAGATCTGAGGGAAACGCGTCCTTGCTCAGATTGAGGTGCCATGATGTGGTTGGCAAGCTACACATGCTTTTGGCCATAAACATGTCACTAACCCTCATTGTTTATTGTCTGCAGTGATTTGCAGGTTATTTATTGGTAAAGTTGAAAGATTTTTTTAATTTACTTTTTCAATCAAGTTCAAGTTTCTTGAATCTAAAAGTGATAGTTTCAAGGTGCCCAGCTCTTACACAACCTGCTAGATGAATTAAATTGACTTTAAGCAGTAGAAGCCTTTAAAAATCACATGTGCTACGGTAGGCTTGCAGGGCCTTGTGGCCATTGTTTGCTCATGTTTGTCTATGCAGGTTTGTGTGTGTGTGTGCGTGTGTGTATATTTTAACGAAAGATTAGGAGTCTGGAAAGAAATTTTGGAGCTTGGGTCCCTGAGAATATTTTTGGCATGGAGAATTATATCTCATATTTTTTTGGACTTCAGCATCAAACTAAGAATGTTTACAGATGTGGGCTGGGAGAAAAAGGTGATTAAATTATAAAACATAACATCAGGAGGGTTATGCACTAAGGTCATAAAGTGGAGATGACTTCTCCAATGAGATCACTTTTCCAATTCCAGTGTTATTCAATGGAGCCTGTACACTAAGATTTCGAAAGTTGGAGAGATTTTTGTGCATTGGCTCCATAGAATAACATAGGAACTGGAGAAGTAACATTACTGGAGAAGTCCTCTCTGCTTTATCTCCTCTTTATCACACCTTAGTGAATCTCCCCCCCTAGGTATTAGTTTATCTTTAACCCTGTAATTGCTAGAGGGGGTGTGCAATGCATTGCATGCCCAGCTGGAGCTCAGAGGGTATAGCTGCATCATATTTATTGTGCAGATACTTTTATGTTTATAACACTGAAGAATTGTCATACTGAAAATGATATTAATAATGGAATTAAAAAAAAAGAGAAATAGAGTATCATCTAGGTAAAAGAAGCCCTGCTATAATGGTTTTATAATCTTGCTTTTGATGTTTTATTTACATTCTATGTTAGATATGTTGCATGATACTCTGTAGTTTAACACAACTCTTATGAGCCTTTGTGTAACCACTTTTCTCTTTTCCCTGCAGTTGCCATTGACTGAAGCCATGATAACTGTGACGGAGCTCAGATTTTTGGCAGATGCTCAGACATCTTATCACATTTTAAAGCCATGGTGGGATGTCTTTTGGTATTATATCACAATGGTGATGTTGATGATTGCTGTTCTAGCTGGTGCCCTTCAGATCACACAAAGCAGAATGCTTTGTCTTCCCTGTAAGGCAGAAGTGAATAATCAGTGTGCATTTCCTGTGGACCAAGTTATAGCACGTATTAACTTATCAGCTGCTTCAGTAGAGAAAATCACTCCATCCATAGGAATTAAAAATGACCTTCACCGGCAACAGTATGCCTATATTGATGCTGTCTGTTATGAAAGACAGCTCCACTGGTTTACAAAATTTTTCCCTTACCTGGTGTTTCTGCACACTATAATATTTGCAGTTTGCAGCAATTTCTGGCTCCACTATCCAAGCACAAGTTCTAGACTGGAGCACTTTGTAGCAATTCTTTATAAATGTTTTGATTCTCCATGGACCACACGGGCATTGTCAGAGACCGTTGCTGAACAAACAGTGAGAAACCAGCCTCGTAAAAGATCCCGCTTGTTGACATTGTCCTCTTCTAGTGCTGAAGATGCAGAGACTCGGAAACAGTCTCTACAGCCTGGAGTGGAGCCAACAACAGTAGATGATGATGCTTCAAGTGTACTGGACAAAAAAGAAGGTGAACAGGCCAAGGCTTTGTTTGAGAAAGTGCGAAGGTTCAGACTCCATGTTGAACAAAAAGACATTATATACCGATTGTATATGAAGCAAATTGTAGTTAAAGTAATTGCACTTCTTGTAATTATTTCATATGTGTCTTACTTTTTGATGCATATAACATTTGAAATTGACTGTATAGTTGATATTGAAGCATTTACAGGGTACAAAAGATACCAATGTGTTTACTCTCTAGCTGCAATTTTTAAAGTTTTGGCTACATTTTATGTTCTTCTTGTGTTTTTGTATGGCTTTGCCTGCTTTTATAGCTTGTGGTGGATGATGAGGAGTTCACTGAAGCAATATTCTTTTGAAGCAGTGCGAGAAAAAAGCAATTACAGTGATATCCCAGATGTACAAAATGACTTTGCCTTCATCCTTCACTTGGCAGACCAGTATGATCCCCTCTATGCCAAACGGTTCTCAATATTTTTATCAGAAGTGAGTGAAAACAAACTGAAACAGATTAATCTCAATAATGAGTGGACAGTGGAAATGCTGAGAAATAAACTGACACGAAACTCCGCAGACAAGGTGGAACTTCATCTTTTTATGCTCAGTGGGTTACCAGACAACGTCTTCGAGCTTAATGAGATTGAAGTCCTACGCTTAGAACTTATACCAGATGCCAAACTTACACCAATGATAACTCAGCTGGTAAACCTTAAGGAGCTTCATATTTACCATTCCACACTTACTGTAGACCTGCAAGCTCTGAGCTTTCTAGCCGAGAACCTAGAAACATTGCATTTGAAATTTACTTCAATGGAAAAGATTCCATCTTGGCTTTTCCTTTTGAAAAACTTGAAGGAATTGTACTTAGCAGGATCTCTTGATAGTTACAACTGTCCGCGCATGGAAGGCCTTCAGGAGTTAAAGAATCTGACACGTCTTTACTTAAAGAGCAGTCTTTCCCGTATTCCTCAGGTAGTTACGGATATGTTACCATCACTGGAAAAGCTGTCCATTAATAATGAAGGAAACCGGCTGATGATTTTAATCAGTTTAAAAAAAATGATAAACCTCACCAGTCTGGAATTGATCAACTGTGACTTAGAACGAATTCCACATTCTATTTTCAGTCTTGGTGAGCTGAGGGAAATTGACTTCAGAGGAAATAACTTTAAGACAATTGAGGAAATAATTAGCTTCCAACATCTGCAGAAACTGACCTGTTTAAAATTGTGGCACAATTCCATTGCTTATATCCCACTTCAGATCGGCGCTCTAGCAAATCTAGAGCAGCTTTATTTAAATCACAATAACATTGAAATGGTTCCACTTCAGCTCTTTCTCTGTAACAAGCTTCGGGTTTTGGACTTAAGCTACAACAATTTATCTTTCATACCAGAAGAAATACAGCTTTTGAAAAATCTTCAGTATTTTGCTGTGACGAAAAATAGTGTAAGTATGTATTGGACCCCCGTTTATCCAAGGGGTTAATATGATTTAATTCCTAATTCTCTCATATTCTAAATGATGAAATGAATCTTGCATTGTTACTTATTCATAATGCTGTGTGTAGAAAGGTGAAACCATAAAAATGTAACGTCCTACTAACCTATGTGGACAAAGTTTTGCTTCATGTCAAAGGGATAATATTGTCTCGTTTTCATAAAATTGAATATTGTAGCTATTAAAAACCTAAAATAAACACTCCCGGTCCTATCTCTCAAACCTTTATAGTTTGAGAGATATTAGCCACTAAAGTTTCCCCCTCCCTTTCCCTGACGTCAGCACTTTAGGTAACTGCAGGGGAATCCGGTCCCGGGACCGTTGGAGGCTCTTTTGCAGAGCCGAGGATCGAGAAACATAAAATGAGTTACTTCACTGGAACTGTCTACAAAGTGTGCTTGCAAACCAGGCACACTTTGTAGACTGTTCCAGTGAAGTAACTCTTTTTATGTCTCTTGATCTCAGCACTGATGAAGAGCCTCCAACGGGTTTGGTCTCTAGCAGGTCATCAGTTATCACTGAACAGTTGCTGAAAGTGGTAGGGGTTTTCATAGTTCTGTGCTTTATCTATGTATAGCTATGGAATACCAAATGAGCTTCCGTGGGAACTTGGGGTCAGTAGACCATGTATAGCCCCTAGAACCCCATTTTGGGGGTCAAATTGTTGTCCCAGCAGCTGGCTGAAACAGTGCACAAAATAGTATATTCTGGAATAGATGCACCTCTCTATAGGTAGTAGTGAAGGTGTGAACATACACTAAAGGAAATGTGCTTAATCTACAATTCAAATAGAATAAAGAGGGAAACAGAATGAATAGCACCAGACCCACCCTTCATGGTTCGACAATTATGGACATAAGATGAACCCAAGAGAAGATATAAAACATAACCTTTATTTGGTAATAAAAATAAAATGACCTCTTAATCAAAGAAGCAAATTGAATAAGAATATGAGTAAAATCAAACTATCACACTTATCCCATTCCGCATTGAATACAGTTGTGACTGGTATGTATCACCCTCGTATATAAATATAAATGTGTTGTAGCTTAAACAGATTTGGTATAAGTTACAGCAAACAAAACTTCAAAAGGACACACAGTATGGCAGAGAAGCTCTGTTCGAAAAAAAGAACAGAGTACTCCGTCCCACAACTCCGGATCCTAATTAAGTAAAGGAATACGGAGACAAGTGAGAATCCTTAAATATATATGATAAATGGGAATTGATGGATCTGGAGAGAAGGTATTAGCTCACATGCTGCATTTATCAAAGCAGCATATGTACATATGTGTCGATTTAATACAGACCAGACTAGCCATTAATTGAAAGGGTACATAAACGTAATTCAGAAGGGAGTAATCCGTGTACTTCCCGTATATTTACAGAGTCTTACTGGCAGAAGGTTACTTTCTGTGATTTAGCACCCGATAGAGCCCGCTCGTCAGAACAGAGATAGAGAGAAATATGTAGCAATAAAATGGCAATCTACTAAGCTTACTGATGGTAAATTACTGTTTGTGATTATGGGACTGATACAGAAGTAATGGTGAGGCTGTATTTCCAACACCCGACAGAGTCCACTTCTCAGGACAAATTCATGAGTGATTACCTGAGTGTCAAAACAATCAGTTCTTATGCTACAGAGAACGTATAATTGTAGCCCATAATGGTCTGGTGCTATTCATTCTATTTCCCTCTTTATTTGTATTTACTTTAAGTGCACAAAATAGACTCTTCAGATTGAGTGTCGCTTGTAGTATGTTTTCACTTTACAGGAAGCATGTCCCACAGACCTTCATAGAATTTGTGGAACATCTGTAATGCATTTTCTATTGTGATCTTTGGGGAGCATAACCAGCAGAAGTAGCATAAGAGCTGAGAAGTCTGGATTTTATGATATTTTAAATGCCTGTGAGGTCAGAACATCACAAGACTCTTCAGAGCAGGTGCTTCTCTAAATGTAAGAGATTGCAAGTGTTTGGTGGAGGCCTGTGTGGAATGGTGTGTCACCTGAGTTGAACGATCACGGAATTGCACTACTTTAGAAAGTTTTTTTCATCAACATGCATTTAGAGCTCAAAGACTGTATGCACAAAATAAGCTGGGAGCAGTTTTGGAGTACATCAGCTGCACCATAGGGAACAAATGAGTTTCCATTGATTGTAATGGTTATTTTAACTCTTTGATTGCTAGACCGGTCTCCAAAACATTGCCTTTCTGCTTCAAGAGGTTAAAAGCCAAATCTAAATTGATGGGAATTTAGGTTTTGCTCTTGGATTGCGCCTTAGAGGATTTAATCCAGTTTTACACCTGAAAGCTCTAAACAAATTTCTCGCAATCTCAAAGTTCAAGATGAAGTCCATCATATGTGTAATAGTTGCCATGGATCCAGAGGAATGTATTGCACCTCTGGACATAAAAGATGCTTACCTGCATGTCCCCAGTTGGTAGTATTATTGCTGATATTTCAGATTTGCCTTCTTAATCTGAAATAATCAGTTTGAAGTTCTACTATTATGACTGGTAGCAGCACCAGGGGTCTTTATAAAGGTAGTTGTCTCATTAACAGTCTTCCTTCACACATGTCAACATCACACCTATTTTGAACAATTTCCTAATCAAGTAGAAGACGGCCCAACTGTCAAGGAGGTTGCGTTCTCTTTTGCATTACCTCCATTCACCTCTTCATCTGCAGCGATGTGTCGCAGGGTTTGTTCTGGGTCTCTCTCTCCCCCTCCTTCTCTTCACTGCCAGTGCGGCTTGCTCTCTTCTGGCCCGTGCTTTCTGGTCTGCTCCTTTATTAAGGTATGCACAGGCTCATCCTGCGCATTATTATAGCATTTGTTAGTCTTGTGTATCTAGCTCTTGTACTTCTTTTTCCAGTCTGCTCTCCATTTTGACCTTGGCTTTTTTTGCCTGCTGATATCCTGTTCTGATCACCTGTTGCTGACCATTGCCTGCCCTGAGACCATTCTTCTAAGGCTGCCGTTTTTGTCCTGTTCTGAACACATGTTGCTGACTTTGGCCTGTCATTTGACCATTCTCCTTGCTTGCAATTTGGTCCTGTTCAGCCTGCCTGTTGTCAACCTTGCCTGCTCTGGCCTTCCATTCCTGCCTCTTGGTAGCAGTCTCCTGTGTATACTTCTACGGTAGAGCTCTTCAGCTTGTATACTGCTGACCAGTCTATTCTGGGGGAGTCCTATTTACAATTTATTATTTTGGAAACATTCTCTGTGAGGTCGGCAGAGTCAGTCCCTGCTGTGTAAAGTTATCCTGGGCCTTCTTCAGCTCAACTGAAGGGGGTCATGTAGCTTTGCGGCTAGCAACTTTATTCAGCCCTGGCCACAGCATAACCTACTACAGGGGGCCTGCGTGTACCAACTATGAACACTAGTGTCGCAGACTAGCCTTCACTCTATTAACCCTTGTTGGAGGAGACTGACCTCCACAATTGAATATACTTCATACATGGAACAAATAGAATCATTGCTTCAATTTCCCCAAGAATATATGCTTTTGAGGTCCTGAATCAGAGAATCCCTGTCTGCTATAATATGTTCTTACCTGTAGCATTCCAATTTCTGTCTGTCCAAGCCTGAACTTACTGGTGCTCACCTGCAGAGGTCCAGCTCAAACAGTCCTAATACCTTTTGTGTTCTGTCACGGTATCTACATCCTTTGTACTCCAGTGTATATTATTCTCTCACAGCTCCACTGTCTATCACTTGTTCCATTGACACCATGGCTCAACTGGTGGCGGCTGTTTCAGTCATTCTAATGGCTCGCCTGGAGGCTTGTTCCTACTGCTGTAGTCTATATTCCAGTGATACCTCTGGCTCAACCAAAGGTGTCTGCCTTTACTGCTCAAATGACAGTGCTTGCTCCAGTCATTCCCCTGGCTCAATTGGAGCAGTGTTCTGATTGCAGTGGTCGATGCTGCAGGAGTGCTCCAGCTAGCTTTAACCATGGGTATCTCCCCAGGGGAAAAAAAACAAGTGGTTATTAACTCTTACCTTGCCTACATAGTAGATCTCTCTGCCAGCATAGAAAGACACTTCAGCAGCTCTTAAGTCCCTACACGGGTGGTAAACCAGACAGAATGTGCAGGTAGGCAAATCAATTGAGATTCAAATGTAGACAATGGTCACATCTGATGTTGGTCTAGCCAGATAGGGAGATTGACACATGTCTGCACAGGGTTAGTGGTCCAGGGAGGAATCCTACCTTCAGATAAATGTACTAGAACTCTAGCTTATTCAGACACCTACATTACCAAGGAAGAACAAAAAGCAGACTGGCTTGTTTAGTACGTTCAGCTGATATTTTTTTGGGTAAACAGATTCCAGTGATATCTGCCATTTATATGCCAGACATGTAGTCATTTGGAAGCAGATTATTTCAGCAAAACAAAGATAGATGCCAGAGAATGGGAATTGCCAGGATATTTGAAAACATTGTATCTCAGTGGGTCAACCAGGCATAGACATGATGGTCTCCCAGTTCAATGCCAAGTTACCACTTTTCTGTGTCAAATCATGATCCCATAGCAGTAACAGTGAATGCCATGGTCATGCTTTTGAACTATAATATCACATACCTGTTTCCACCCTTCTCAATTGTTCCCAAAGTTTTTGCAAAAGTATGCAAAAATTGAACTTTCCATAGCAGACCAATGGTGGTTACCCCTGACTCCAAAACTACTCAGGCAAAGTCCAATATTTCCTCCAAATCTGCTGAATTTGGCTTTGCTGGCCTGGATCTTGATACCTCACTCTTATGAATGTTGTTATTCAGACTAAAGAAAGCGGCTTCTGATACAGTTTATCATAGAAGTTGGAATGCGTAGTTTTCTTTTTCTGAACTTGATGATTGGAACCCACCCTCATTTAAGTTGCCATGCATCTCCATTTCCTGCAAAAATGAGTAGAGAAAGCACTCTCTTCACTCAAAGTCCAAATTTCTGCTTTAGCAAAACTGGCAGACATTCCAGATGTTCAAAACATTCTAAAGGGAGTTTACATGTGACCACCCCTCCCTACAGAGAGCCAACGTTTCTGTGGAATTTAACCCTTTTAGTGCCAGGGGGTAGCCAGCACATTGCAGTGCAAAGTATTCTATATCTATCTGGCCTTTAAAGGGTTAAACCTGGTGCTGGAAGTATCACAGTCTCCTCTTGAACTTATCTCCTTCTCTAAAACATTTGATTTACGAGATTTTTCTTTTTGGTGATTTCCACCTCCAGTAGGTTATCTGAACTCCGTACCTTCTAGTGTAAATCTTCTTTCTTGAGTTTCCATCCAGATACAACAGTTTTACGGACAGTTCCTGTTTTTTTTTACCGAAGGTGATTTCTTCGGTCAAGGTTTGATTTATCTTTCACTGTGTGCGAATTTTCAAAATGATAAAGAAAGATGTTTATGTAACTTAGATGTGGTAATCTAGAAAACAAAGAATGTGACAAACTCACAGTAAAACCAAACAAAATTAAAGAGTTAGTAATAGAGGAAAACAAACAGAGCTCCAATGTTCTACATAGTTTTATGAGCATGTAGAGTGTTATGTCTGTAGTATACGATTTGTAGTTTAATAGTAATTTAATTATAAAGGATACCTCTCTCACCCCTTTTACCCACGTCACACTGATCTCCAAGCTGCTCCATATAGCACGCAGCAAGGGACAATCTTCAGTGTACGTAAGAAAGATCCTGATCTCCTTTTGTCAAGGGGGGCAGGGTTTTTCTTATACTCAGTGGATGAAGATTTTCCCTCACTGCAAGTTGTCTGGCCCGATGACCAGATTCCACAGCTAAAGGGAGGTGGCTAAGGATAGGTAAAAGGGGTGAGAGGCGGATCTTTTATAAATATATTATTATTAAACTACAAATCACATACTATTGACATACCACTCTACATGGTCAAAAAACTATGTACAGCAATCAGAGCTCTGGTTGTTTTCATCGATTACTATCCCTTTAAGTGTTTGTTTGTTTTTTTATAAGACATTGTAGCCCACTGGGGTGCTACTCAAGTCACATTTTTTTCCATTACAGAGAGGAAATTTCCATATCCATATCAAACTGGTCCACAGACAGTCCAACTATGAAATGTCAGACAGATCCTCTCTACAGTGACACTTTGGACTTGACAAGCACCTCAGAGGCTACCATGACTTAGAACAAAACTCTTAATTTTGTTTGGTCTCGGTATGCGTTCGTCACATAGTCTATGTTTTCTAGTCTCCCTAAATGGAAAGGTATTCCAGGCTTTCCGTGTGTCTAGAGAGAATCAGGTGTACTTCATTGACCGGGCTCACATAGCCCGAAATATCCCTCTAGGGTTGTACTGTTTCCCTTGTATGGAGAGGATTTGCCTGACATTTTTGAGGGACTGTCTATGGGTAAGGCCAGTTTGATATGAATATGGAGATTTCCTCTCTGCAGTATTGCATGACTTCAGTGGTACCTCAGAGGCTACCATGCCTTACAACAAAACACTTAATTTTGTTCAGTCTCAGTGTGTGTTTGTTTATACTCTGTTTTCTGGATGTGGTAATTTGTCTTAAATATTATCTCCATATGACTGCTCTTTTTTTCTGTGAGATTCTCTGTTTATAATCTCTCACAAGCCTAGAAAGGGTAGAATTTCTTCTTTGATTATGTGGTCTTGCAAACAAAACTATATTTTGTGTTCAAAAGTAGTCCCTTTCTGACTTAGTGCAAATTCTGCTAGATCCATCATTACATCCTAGAGGTTAAAAAAGAAGTTTCAACAGAACAGATGTGCAAAGCTGCTACTTTGTCTTCAGTTCACATGCTTACAAAGAGCTATAAAGTTAAAGTTTTGTCCTCAACAGATGCCAGTTTCAGACAAAAAGTTCTAGAAGCAGCTGTTATTTAATTCAGTTGTATCTGTTTTCTCTCCCACCCTGTGTTGGTGGGATGGCTTTGGGACATTCCACTGTCTCTGCTTCCCCTCAGAGAAAAGGACATTTTATACTAACTGATAAATCCGTTCCTCAAAGTCTATTGGGGAACACAGGGTATCCCACCCAGAGAAAATGTGTATTCTTTGAAGGGTGATGTGCTCTATGGTATTTTGGCTTCTTGTCTTGATAAAACTACCATTCTATGCTTTGATAGAGGAAAACATTAGCTAAATGGAGCCTAAGAGGGAAAACTAGGACTGGGGAATGAGAGAATGTGAGTTTATTTTATTCAGTATGTCTTTAAGTGCCTGTCTCCTGATGTAGGGAAATTTACAACTGCCCTTGTGTCCTACAGTCCCTGTGTCCCATAGTGGACCAAGAGAAAAGTATTTGTCTGAGAGTACAAAAATCCTCTTTTAGCCGGTCATTAACACAGTCTGTTTATTCTGTAATATCTACTGTGGGTGCAGCTTTATTGGCTGTGCAAATGAGATGCATTATACTGCACAATCAAAATGTTGCAGCCATCCCAAAATGTTGATTGTTTCAGATAAACTATAAGTTCCCTGTGTTTGTCTTTTATAGATTGAGATGCTGCCAGATGGACTGTTCAGATGCAGCAAGCTTCAGTGTTTACTACTGGGAAAAAACAGCCTGATGAGCCTTTCCCCACACATTGGCGACCTGATGAACCTCATTAAACTAGAGCTGATTGGAAACCAGATAGAATCTCTTCCTCCTGAGATTGAATATTGCCAGTCTCTGAAACCGAGCTGCATTATTGCTGAAAATAGTGTCCTGCAGACTCTTCCATCGTACACAAAAGAGAATCCAAAATCTTCACAGAGATAGGATACTACTACTACTACTACTACTACTACTACTACTACTACTACTACTACTGGAAGAAGCACAATGCCACCACAAAAAAATTTACCTCTACATTTCAAGATTTCTTACAGAAAAGGCATTGCTTTATTAAATGCTCTAACAAGTTTTGTTAATTGTGTTTTTTTGTGTTTTGGAAGTTAAAAGGACCGTAAACTCTAGTACTAGTCTACCTAAAAAGATTGGCTATGTGTCTCTGACTGCTACCAAACAAACTACTTTGGTAGCTCAGGGATTGCAGTGTCAGAAGAATCCTCTCCTTGCGTGATCAGAAATTGTCTCCTATGAAGTCTGAGGAGGACAAACTTTTTAACCTCTCAAACCTCATATTACTGTAACTATTATGCATTTTCAGAATCCCAGCTTGAATTAAGCATCTTCCTGCATTGGGAGTGCCCTTGATTTACTCAGCCAGAAATGCAGACACAGTCTGAATGAGGGGTCATAAAAAGGGCCTGACCCTTTGTTCAGCAGATTGAAATGAAAGTTTAGGAAATGAGCGACGATCTATAGTCTATAACAGATTTCCAGTGCAAAAAAATGTTACTGATACTAGCAGAAATGGCTCCTTGTGTCACTTGGGTCTGTGACATAGAGACTGCTATACACAGACATTTTTGCATACGTTTCTTTGTCTCTTTCATGTTGTCACAATGTTTCAGTCACTTTGGTGCTCTTGGTTTCTAGGTCATGCTCCTGTTGTGTCTCGCATGCACTCTTTCTTTGGGTCTGTCTCATTGTACTGTATATCTGTGTGCCTTTTTGTGCCTGTGTGTGAATGTTTGTCTCTGTCTGATTGTGTCTCTTTGTGCCTGTCTCATTCTGTGAAAGTGTACTGTAGCCATCTCTTTTTGTGTTTGTGTATATTTCAGTGGTGAGGTGTAATAGAGGATGGGGAAGGAAGGGGAGGGCATAGGAAGGGAAAGGATGGGGATATGGGGGAAAAGAGGAGGAAAACAGGGTGAAGAATAAAAAGGGAAGAAAGGAGAGAAAGAAGAAACAAGTTAGGAAGAAAAGGGGTAGACCAAGGAGAGAATGGAGAAGGAGAGTCCCAGAACCACATATTCACTGTCTGACAACCCAGTCTTGTTCCTCTGTCCCCTGGTAACCATGGAACCACACATATACAGACAAGCACCCTACACTTGTCTCAACACCTATGGAACAGGTCACAGAACCACTCACACACGCACTGTCTGACACCCCAGCCATACCACTGTCCAAGGTTATCATATATCCACCCATACACTGTCTGCTATGAACCTATTGGATTAATGGTTAGGACTAGCGAGGAAGAATGGAAAGAACAGAGGCTGGAAGGCTGTGAGATACAGAGTATTAATCAGTGAGTGGAAGAGAGCCTGAAAAGGTGAGAGGAATTTGTTCCTTTTGAACCTCTCATACCTTCAACCTCTATCCCCTACACTAGATGCAGTTACTTCTGTAGCAGGCATTAGATCTATATACAAATTCTGCTGAACACATGTTGAATACAGTCTCTGACATCCCCAGTGAAGACATTCTCCTGTTGGTTTCAGCTGATCAAGGCCCAGAAATGTAGATCGCTGCACTAACCTTTCCAAACCTCCCATCTGGCAAGCAGTCAGTACCATCTGATTCACAACTTCAGAAAGCCTTACTTGCTCCAACCTTTTAATGCTTAACTGATGGTGCTAATATATGTAACGATACAATAGAATTGCATCTGACACCCTGCGGACAGAGTGCAAGTTGCAAAGGTGCACTTCTTTTGTGTGGTCACAGCGGCACCATCAGTGCCTAGTTTGCATGACTCCTGCCCTGTGTAACGCCTTCTGTTTGTGTGCCCTGATGTGTAAGTTAATCACACCATGTATCTGACCAGCATCCAGTTCCACATGGGCAGTTTAGAACTCTCTCTGAGGGGTGTAAATATCCTCATAATGCCCATTCCCTGCACAGTGGAGAAGCCTTTGCCAATGTGTTTTCCACAATAGTACACACTAGCAGAGGCTTCTGTACTGTGTAGGAGATCAGGCACCATGGGAAGACTTATACACAGCAGTAAGACTTCATATGCATGGTGGGCAAACAGAGGACAGTCATATACACTGTACAGTTAATATTCACATAAGGGTAAATCAACAGAGGGCTTTCTTGCTGTGCAGTGATTGGGCTGCATTGGTACATGCTCTGGGGTGGTAGTTCTCAAAGTATGCCATTTGTTTTAACCCCTTTACTTCTACAGTGATGTGCAATGCAGTACAGTGCAACATGTTGCACTTCCCTCTGGCAGTCAAAGGGTTAATAGGATTTGGCTTGGCAGCTAGTGTAGGTGTGATTCTGTGACAACCAAAGAACCCAGAAACAAGACTGGGAAACAGATCGGTTATGTGAGGGTCTGTGACAGATTACCAGGACAGTGGAACAAGGCTGGGGAAGTAGACAGTTTATGTGAGGTTCTGTGACTGACTACAAGTGGAACAACCATGGGGAAAAAGACAGTGTATGCGTGGTTCTGTGGATACTAGTGGACAGTAGAACAAGGCTGGTGAAGCAGGCAGTGTACGTGTGGTTCTGTGGCTACCAGTAGATATTGGAAAAAGGCTGAGGAAGAAGATGATGTACTTCTGGTTATGCAGCTACCAGTAGAAAATGGAACAAGACTGGGGAAGCAAACAATGTTTGTGTGGTTGTGCGGCTACCAATGGACAGTGGATAAAAAAGGTGGGGTGTCACAGTCTATGTGTGATTCTGTGACTACCAGTAGATCTAAGAATAAGGCTTGTTATCAGACAGTGTAGGCACATTAAAAGAGGGCTTTCGTGGTCTGCCCCCAGGTATTACTCCACCCATTCATTGGCGGGTTTGCATTTTATATATATTAGGTACACCCCACTGCTCCTTAAATGGTTAAAAGCCAGGAATAGTTTTCTTTAACAAATATGTCCCCAGATTCCACCACATGTTGTTAAGAGACTTCACATGTCTGCAGGCAAGCCCTAAATAGCAGGGGCAATTGGAACTGGAGAGAGTGAAGTGATGTGAACCTCTTCACAGCCCTGTGCAGTAAAGCCTGCAGTTGCTGCAGAACCTCTTGGTAAAAAATATAGACATTTTCCTTCTACTTCATGAAGTGGAGTGATTGATCTCTCTGATTTCCAAGAGATTCTGAAGTAGGCTTGTGCATTTGGAACATCAACTATCTGATGAAGTGGACTGATGTAAAACAGTGTAGAAGTGCGTGAACTACTGATGATTTGATAGCTGGGTGAGTACCTTTAAGCTGGTAGGTTGCCCTAACTATAAATCCAATGTGAAGTAAATAGGCTTTGCAATATGTTGGAAATCTCTCAAGCATTCAAAGGGTTAAAAGTCCCCTTGAAATCAATTGACCTGTTTTATTTGATTCCTATGGTGTGCGGATGGTTTACCCCAGAACGTCCACACTTTTCCATAGTACATCGGCCTCCATGCATTTAACCCTTTGAGTGCCAGAGGGGTCTACAACGCATTGATTTTTTTAATGCAATTTGTATTTTCATGGTTTTCTCAACATGGTGTCTTGAACCGTCTGCATTGGAGACTTTTAGCATGCAAGGGATTCAAAACCCCAGTTAAATCAATGGAACATTTTATTTGCCCCCTATGGTGCAATTGGCTTGCCCCAGATTTTCTCCAGATCTTCTGACTTCATTAGCCTCTTAGCATTTGCTTGTAATAAATATAAGCTAACTGGTGTAAAAGCCTGTGCACATGGGCCAAAGTGCGTAAAACCACAGAACTACACCTCCCAGCATTCTGTGCATTCAGGCAGTGTCTACTGCACATGGCTGCATCGGACAAACGTCTGCGTTCGGGCAGTCTCTACTGCCCATGACTGCATCGGCCTGCATTTAGGCATCGGCCTGCATTTAGGCAGTCTCTACTGTGCATGACTGCATCTGCCTGCGTTTGGCAGTCTCTACTGAGTATGACTGCATCGGCCTGCATTCGGGCAGTCTCTACTGCGCATGACTGCATCGGACAAACATACATCTGGCCTTTTATATTATAGGAAAATTGTCTCCTGAAATATACATGACCTCATCATACACATCACTACAGAATGCTTATGTTCTCTGTATAAGAGCTTGTGCACTGCATCACAGGAATATTGTACCTACCGTATTACATGAAAACAGTATGGGTAATTTTTTTTCTGACATTTTAACCCTTATCAATCTCTTATACATTAGAAAAACCTCTCTTGTAGGAGAAAATCCCTTTAATTGTTGGCCTGCTGCATGATTTCTGCACTGAATGTAATGTAACTGAAAGTCAGCCACTTTCACTCTGCAACTAACATAGTATTTGAAAAAGGGATGGGCATCCTTTGACTGGCCAGCTGTTGTTGGTCTACAGTTCCCATCACACTTAGCCAGCCATTGGGGGGCTGAGGATGATAGGAGTTGTAGTTCAACAGCAGTTGGATGCTGTTGAACTACATATCCTGATTGTGCTATGAGGCTGAGGTACTAAGAAGGGGGACACAGGGGATAAATAATACTATCCCAAATCCCCATAGTTTTAAATGGGGCTTTTAACCCTTTGAGTGCCAGAGGGGTACGCAGCGCATTGCTCCGCAATGCATTGCATACCCCTCTGGCACTCAAAGGGTTAAATCCTTGAAAGCTAGAAAGGTCTCCAATGTCTATCATTTAAGGGGTTAAAGGTTCAGTTTAACGCAGAACTTTCACCCACTATAAAGTCGCCCTGCAATAATTAAACAGGTAGCTACTAGCTATATAATATATATATATATATATATATATATATATGTTACCTCTCAAATGTAGCCCATTATAAAGAAATCCTTTATTGTAGGAGACTGGAAGCCAGACATCAGTGCAGACATCTTGTTTGCGCGCCTGCGCTGTCAGTCCCGGTCTCCATTGAGAAGCACTGCAGTGTGATACATGGTAACTGTAAGGGACTGACGGCGCAGGTGCACAGACTGCACATACCTGCCCATCAGTGTCCTACATTAAAGGAGCGGTAAACTTTTTTTTATGAAAACACATATTTTATAGAGCATTTCCTGCTGAATAAAACAAGCTGTCAGAGGTTTTATTCAAAATTTATAACAATTTAAATAATCAGGAAGTGAATTTACTGTGTTTACTTCCTGATAGTTCTAACTGACAGGAAATGACAGGCAGTTTCTGTCACATTCTATGGAGAACTGTACGTCTCTGACTTTTCTGACTTTCCTCTCCATTAGAATCTAACAGGAGATCTAATTAGAATTTGACCACTAGAGGGCACTGTTAATGTAAAAAAAAAAAACATGGGTTTAAACTGTAATAACTCTGGAAATATAAATCTCTCCGCAGTGGGAGTATGCTTATTTTACTCAATAGGAATATCTCTACAATATATATTTTTTCATAAAAAAAGTTTATTGCTCCTTTAAAGGATTTTTTTATAATGGGCTGCATTTCAGAGGTAACATATCTATTCTAAAGCTAGTTCCTACCTGCTTAATTATTGCAGGGCGACTTTATTGTGGGTGAAAGTTCTGCTTTAAACCAATGAAAAATTTTATTTGTTCCTTCCTGTGCAGTTGGTTTGTTCCAGAATTGATCCATTTCCTCTCGGGACATCAGCCTCTGCATACATGGCTGTTTGGCATGAGGTCAAAAGGTACTTGTGTTCAAAGACCTCATTGTTTTTGGTGCTACCTGTTGAACGGATACATTGTGTGTTTTGGATAACATTTCATATATGTCTTAGTTTATAAAAATGCATACTTTTAATTTATTTGTACATTTTGGAATCAAATCAGTTCTCGTTTCCTCTTACTGTCTTTTCTTACTATTTCAATAAATGTGATATATATATATATATATATATATATATATATATATATATATATATATATATATAATATTTTTTATTTTTTTTAAAGCGTTTTGAAATGTATCTTAAATATGCAAAAAAAAAAAAATTCATGGAAATGTAGAATTCGAGGAAGGGTGTGCTTTAACTCTTTCCTCTGTCACTCAAAGTGTTCAAATTTCTAAACATGGGTAAATATGGTATATGTTTGGGAGGGCAACTTCTAAAGGTATATGAATATTTATTTTGAAAACATTTAAATATATCTGTTGAGAGATTACTCATTTAAAAATTATTATAGGGTAAATGCATGTTTTTAGAAGTTGGGGTTTAACATAAAAGCTTGATAAACCAGAGCTAATTTATCCAGTGAGAGACATTCCCAGATTCCTATGTTATTGTATGGGGCCTATGCACTAAGGCTGTACAGAACTTAGTGCATAGAGTCCATATAATAACACAGGAAATGGAGAGTTTATCACGCTGGATATGTTTTCCCTGTTTATCACACCTCAGTGCAACTCCCCAAGCTGCCAGATAAATACAAGAGACTGGTAAAATAAAAATATCTTTACTGGCTAACTGAATGGCTTTGGAAGCCAGATTTCTAGACAACTAGCAGCTCTATTCTATTACCAGCGCTAAAACCGGCGCTACATTAAAAACAAGCAGTGTATATTTTGCAAACATGTATTACACTGCTATTCTATTGCAGAACCACGGTAAAACAAAACCGAATTCCAAGGAAATAGGCGTAGGTTCGACGACAGAAAGATCAAGTTTAGTGTTAGATGTGTTCCCCACATTATCGAAATCCGACAGAGTGCCCCCTTCGACATAATACCCCCCCTTTTGAAATTCGACTTACAGTGCTTTCCTTCACCATTTTAATTCAACAAATATTGTTCATATTTGACATTTTAACACCCACCCCCTTTGAAACTCGACCTACAGTGCTCCCGTGACTTTCTTTCTCCATTTAAATTCAACATTGTTTCTTGAATTTTTTTGACATGCCCTCGTATTTGTATTGCATGATTAACCCTATGAGTACCAGAGAGGTAGCAACACATTGCAATGTGTTTGCTACCGCTCTGGTACTCAAAGGGTTAATAGGCAAGGTATGCGGCTGTATACCTTGCATGTATATGTGTACAAATTGTATTTTTATTGTATTTGTATTATATTAAAAAAAAAAAAAAAACTTAAGACCTAAAGGGGGACATCAGGACCACTCCTGTGGTAGAGCCCAGGGGTCATCAGAGGACAGGACTCACAATGAATTACATCCTCTTATTAATCGGGAGTTCCTACTTATTGCTACTAGGAGCTAACAATATTTTTTTATAAATTATATATGTAAACACACTTGCAGGGGTTATAGTACTGAGTAATGAGGGCACTGCAACTTTCTGACCGCATCAATGTAATGAGCACAATTCAGCCGGTTGAAATTGTGCTTATTACATTGGTGCGGTCAGAAAGTTGCAGTGGATTTAGTGATGGGAAATGGAGAACCCAAGACAGACACATTATAACAGCCGATTCACTGTTTATTATTAGAGTGCTAAGCTGATGATTATTGGAGAAATATTGTTGTTAATGATTGGTTCACCAATACACTGGACCCAGAGAAAAGACATATATGAAATGAGGGCACTCCCAATGCTGTGAGATTATTCAAAGTTATTGCTGAATCTTCAAATTTTGGGGGGGCAGTATTTACCCAGTCTGAAATGTTATGGTGGCATTGTCACAGCAGTCTATAGTCTATGAACAGCTCTGATCAGTTGACCATAAACCTCCACAGGATTCTAGAATAATAGTGCCACCGTAAATTTTCAGTCCATGGATGTACTGCAAGCAAAAAATACAAGTTTGATCTGCAATAACTTTTTAACAAATTATCACTCAGCAGTGGGTATACCCTTACTTTCTCAGCAGGATATATATATATATATATATATATATATATAGGTAGGACAGATAGGACCATTTGAATGGTGGGTGCTGTGAAAGAGCCTTCCTTCAAGCTTTGCTGCATATAGATACTTGTAGAAATATCACGCACTACCACCAAATATTTCCATGAGTCCATAAATAAAAGCCATAATCTTTATTGATAAAGATAAGCATACCTTTGTAGTAATCTTTATCAGCACTTCATATTTAATGCAGAGACTGGTAGGCTATGGGTACATGCAGTCAGGTGTACAAAGAAGCAGCTTTTATTCATGGACTCATGTGGATATTTGGTAGCAGTATGTGATATTTCTACAAGTATCTATATGGGAACTTCTAGGTCATGCCCCACATGACTCTGGACCGCAAGTCTTATGGTACAGAGACTATCACAGCACAAACATGGGAGCCCAGGGAGTCTGTTTTCAGGCCCCAGTCCAGCTTTCCTGCTGATCTGCCAGGGCACATAATTCAACCTGACTTCATTGTCAGGTCAACAGATCAGCTGACCGGGCCCTATCCAGGTGATAGATTACCTTTAAAAGTAGTGAAATTAAGTAAAAGTAAAACTTCTTTGAATTTACTCGGCACTGGTGATAAATGAACACAAAGTGAACGGTCTTATATTCACAAACTGTTTCGGTATAAACAATAAAGAGACAGTTTTATTAATCTTAACCCATTCAGTGCCAGAGGGGTATGTAACGCATTGCTTTGCAATGCGTTGCGTAGCCCTCTGGCACTGAAAGGGTTAATCCCTTGAGGATTTGGGGTTGAGCAACACACACCCCTCTGGTCCTCCATGATAAAGACAGAGTCTGTATTACTGTGGTACCAGCTCACGCTGAATCATTATTACACTGCTGTATGTATGAGACTGACTCATTTGGAATATTTATTTATGTTTGCTATTCATATAAAAAAAGAGATTAATGGTTGTGTTGTTTCTTAAAAAATGTTCATGTAATTTCTATATTGCATAATAAATACAGTATTGATTGTGTTTCAATAAATGTATTTTATATTTCATCATTTTTATTTGTTGGTGTATTTTTTCATGGTCCTAAAATCTCCAATTTTAGCACAGAAGAAAAAGAGCACCCTACAGGGTCAGGTATGACTAAGCACGGGTACCTTAGCTCCACCCATAACCACACCCCCAATCATAAGGATCACACCCAGTCCTGTCCCTTGTAGTTTGGCACAGAATATTCCATTAGCCTATAACACGGATTGAGCAACCTAAGGATTCCCAGCGGTAGAAGACTACAATTCGCATCATTGGATTATGGCAATTGTAGTCAACCACAGCTGAAGGGCCTCCAGTTGCCCATTTCTGCTATAACATATAACCATACAAAAAACCCTTAATCCCCTGGATGCAAGAGCAGTCTCCATCTCATTGCATCATAGTGTGTTGGAGACCTTTTTAGCATCCAGGTGGTTAATTGGCAACCAGTAAAAATCTGTATATAGACCTAATTAAAAAAATAATATGGATAAATAAACCAGGAATTGGTGTTAGCTGTAGCAGTTTTACGATTACATTTACCACACCCATAACTCCAAAAAAACCACATCTGAGACAATCCCCATATTCTGGATCATTAGGCGGTTATGTACTCCTAAAGGGAAATGGGGCCCTTCCTATATGTTCCAATCAAGTGCATAACTCTCTGCTTTTATCAGTGATACAAATTAAAGATTAATTGATATACCATGTAATTAAAAAAAAAGTTTATGCTTTTGAGAGAAGATGGTTGAATAATAATTTAGAGGTTTAATATGTAACCAAAATGTTGTTTGCTGTTGTTCTGACTACACACATCTAAGCATTTGAATAATATTCACAAGGGGGGGGGGCGTTTGCATGAATTTAGATGTGTTGGCTGTCTGTGTGATTTAAATACCCAAAAGGGAGGCTGATGTACTAAGAAGAAAAAGGACAATTTGAAATAAACTAACTACGTCATAGGAGACAAGTAAAAAGTCCTCCAATTTCCCATTCATTTAAATTAAGTTTGTAATAGGGGGTGTTATGCACTAAGGTGTGATAATGAGGTGATGACGAGAAGATGACTTCTCCAGTGTTATTCTATGGTGCCAATGCACTAAGATTTCTCCAACTTTGGGGATATTAATACATAGACTCTATTGAATAACATAGGACTGGAGAAGTGATATCACTGGAGAATTTTCTTTTCGCTTTATCAACTCATTATCTCACCTTGCTGTATAACCCACATTAAATACAAAGAATTTGCAACAAATGACTAAATATGATGACTTGGTTTAATATTATGTTGTTTGTCCAGTTACTTATGGTCCTCAAAAATGGAGGGACTAGGTATAAAAACGGCTGTAATTCCAGTTATTCATAGTACATCCAATATTCGCTTTGATATAAATGGTGCTTTTGACCCCTTCAGTACATTGTGAAGCAATGCATCTAGCATTCATTGGAGTCATGCACTAAGGTGTGATAAAGAGGTGAGAACAAGTAAAAGACTTCTCCAGTGATATCAATTCTTCAGTTACTATGTTATTCTATCGAGCCTATACACTAAGATTTCTCCCATTTTGGAGATCTTCCACTTGAAATCCACAGATCTGAGCTAAATCTACTCCTACTCCTATTCACATATATTCTTTGAAGTTTCAGAGTCCAGAAATGTTGATTTCTAATTCTGACTCATAGCCAAATAACACAGAACCTTCCTTCAAACTTAACTACTGAAGCTCTTTTGGGTTTCCATAATATTTTCAGATTTTACATTCAAATTACTAGAATAATCTCCAAGTTTTATTTAATCATTTTCATTTGACAAATAGACTTTTTTTTATTTTTTTACATTTCAAAAATAAATGCTGTACCTATAAACCTACCTCCCACTCAAGATAATCCTCCTATATCACACCAATATACAAACTAGATAGCTGGCAACACTACATCCTACGGAAGAGCCCTGGGGCAAAAAAAAAAAAATCAAATTTTGACTTTTAAACTCAAAATTTTGACTTGAAAAGTCAGAATTCTGACTTTAAAACAGTTTTAAAGTCAGAATTTCGAGTTTAAAAGTCAGAATTCTGATTTTAAAAGTCAAAATTTTGACTTGAATCCCATCCCGACAATGGACATACATGTTCGTCACGCAGAATCTGTCACTTAGTGACAGAGGACGTACATGTACATCCAGGAAGTAGTTGAAGTTAAATGGGGGAAAAAAGTTAGGCGGGCGTTAAGTGACAGCCACGTTCGCGTGTGGCCGGTCACTAAGGGGTTAAAACACAAAATTATGACTTTCAAATTTTTACTTTTAAAATTCTGACTTTTAAACTTGAAATTCTGACTTTAAAAGTAAAAATTCTGACTTTTATAGTCAAAATTTGGAAGGCAGAATTTTGTGTTTTAAAGTCAATATTTTGACTTTTAAAGTCAGAATTTTGACTTTTAAAGTCAAAATTAGATTTTTTTTTGTTGGCCCCAGGGCTCTTCCGTAACATTCCCCTATATCCAAATATAACAATAAAATAAAAAGTATATAAATAAAAAGTTAACCCTTTGCCACTGCTGTACATTCAATGCTCATAGAGACATGGGTCTCTCCATCGCATAGGTGTAACTTTGATTGCTCAAACGATGGTTGTTGGACTAAAGTTCAAAAAATATCAATTTAAAAAAAAATAGGAGGGAAACTCAACTCCTGGTCTACTCACGGTTTCAGACTTCAGCTCAGTCAGAAGAACAGACGGTTGTCGCCAGTCGCCTCATCGGAGTCAGTCATTCACACGGCCAGGCCAGCCACAGGTACACTACAAAGCCATCGGTCCGGCACACACATATACAGTGCAGATGGTAAGCATCCGAGCACTCCAACCAATCAGTCAATGAGGATGCCAGGAGTCCTCTTAAGTGGCTGGTTGCAGGCTGGCAGCGATGTGGGCAGCGTGCGGGTTCTGTGTTATTTGACTATGAGAATTAGAAATCAACATTTCTGAGCTCTGAAAATTGAAAGAATATATGTGAATAGGAGTAGCAGTAGATTTAGCTCAGATCTGTGGATTTCAAGTAGAAGATCTCCAACATGGGAGAAATCTTAGTGCTAGGCTCAATAGAATAACATAGTAACTGAAGAATTGATATCACTGGAGAAGTCTTTTACTTGTTCTCACCTCTTTATCACACCTTAGTGCATAACCCCAATGAATGCTAGACGCATTGCTTCACAATGTACTGAAGGGGTCAAAAGCACCATTTATATCAAAGCGAATATTGGATGTACTATGAAGAACTGGGGCAATCTAACTGCAATATAGGGCAGCAATGCAGTTGCAAATTTACCACAGATGTAACCTGAGCTTTTAAACCCTTTTTCTACACAGTAAAACTAGATGAATAATGGAGCAAACCAACTGCACCATATGGAGGCAAATATAAATTTGCAAACTGTCACTGATAGAAATAGGGCTTTTAACTGCTTGAATGTTAAAGTGGTCTTTACATTGCTTTGGAGACCTCTTTAGCATTCAAGTGGTTAAAATCCCTTTTTAAAGTGAATTTTTTAAAATTGACCACTATGTTGCAGTTGGTTTGCTCCAGTCTCCCCATAGCTATGTATGGGGTGGATGTACGAATCTGCCAGCTCAGCTCCACTCATGTTAGCCCTGAACACCAATGGCTATGTCTCAGTGTATATACTATAGAGCAGGGATGTACAATGTGAGGCGCTCCAGCTGCTGCCAGACTACAATTCCCATAATTTCCTGCCTGCCAGTACAATCATTGTAGTGCATACCGGAGCACACTCTTCACTGTATTTGATGCAAGCAAGTCGCTTACACCTGCCCCATATTCCAAGCTCAGGAAAATGAAATACAGTCACATCATTTCTTCTATGCCCTGCCTTGTACAAAGTGTTAAACATATTGTAGACTGTAAGAATGCCCATAGACTGCCCGTCCCTTGGTGCAAATGACATTAATGGACCTGTCACCTTGAGTCAAGGTTTCATATTTGAAAACTTCATTATAACTGCTATGTGTCATGTTAGCCAAAAGACCATCAAATGTACAGTTAATAAGATATTCATTCTGGGTACTGTATGCTAATTATAGTACCCATGCAGTACACATGACCTCATATGCTAATTAAGCTTTTCAGTGACTTTCATGTACTAATTACACTTTTTAATTACATTTCATATGCAAATGCTGGAGTTCAGTGATGTTTCATATGCTAATCAAGAGCTGTGCTGTACCAGGAGACTTTCACTTTTCACAGAAATAAAAGTGTGAATTTCTTCTAAACTATACTATATCTGCTGGACTTTTGCTTAACATGACACATTGGGAATTCTGAATTAAGCTTTCAAATATGTAAAAAAAAAAAAAAAAACACAAAACAAGGGGACAGGTCCAGTTTTCTGCATATTCAGCTTATTAAATTTTCATTAGACAGGCATCGGGGCCAAAAATCAATTTTAGTGCTTGATTTAAAGTGGAATGTCATTCATTCATTCATTCACCCCTATGTATTTTTTCCATAACCTTAAAGTCAACAAGATGAACCTTTTCTGTATGTTTCAGTGATGTCCTCAAACATCGTTTAGATGTCACTAATCAAATACCAATGAGTATATGCATGCTTCTCCTTAAGTACTGTTTGTCCTGACCTAAAATCATCCTCGTGCTTATTTGTAGAACAAAAAAAGGCATGTTGAGGTTATATATATAGTTCTCCTAATTGCTTACAGATTACATTTTTTGCACATCAACAAATTTATCTACGATCTTCAAATGTGTTATTTTAGGATACTTTGTTTATTATATTTGTACTGCAATAAACATCGCATAAATCCCGATTCTCTACAAATATTTTAATTTCAGCAATGCTTTCTTATCTTTTAGCAAACATTAAAACTATGTGTTTATCATTTTTTGTGTTTATTTCTCAGGGTTATGAATAACTATAATTGTCTTGTTATTATTTCCAGTGGACTTTTGTGCAAACATTTAGTTTACCAACAGAAACAAAAATTAATTTAAAATGTGGATTTAAATAAAGCTCCTTGGGCTGCTTTCAAGAAAAACTACTAGCAAAAAGGCCGAAACCAACAATAGTTTGTCTTTTTTTAATCCAAATGGATGGCTCTGTGGTGGTACTAAATGTATGAGTGTTCTAGAGGGAAATACCTGCAACATAGATGAGAAATAAAAATTACAAAAAGTCCAATTGATTAAAATGGGGTGGATTTCAAAGGAAATAAAAGCAGCTCCAATTAATCTTCATAGTATTTGGGCCATAGAAAGTGTTATTTCAATACTGTCCAAGTTGTAGTTCAACAGTAAATGAATGATAAAGTATCCCCCTCCCGCCCATTTTACTGATGTAACATTGCTCACCTCAGAGCGGCAAGACTGTCCGGATGGATCGCAGAGAGGGACAATCTTCAGTGAGTATAAGGAAAAACCTGTCAAGTGGGGGGGAGGGTTTTCCTTATGCTTACAGTAAGAAGATTGTCCCTTGCTATGAGTTGTTCGGTCAAGGAACCAGATTCAACATCTGAGGGGAGGTGGATTACCTAGGTAAAAGCGGCGGGAGGGGTATACTTTATCATTCAATTACTCTTGAACTACAACTCTGACAGTATTGAAATAGCATTCTCCATGGCCCAAATACTATGAAGACTAATTGGACCTGCAAGTTTTGTGAAATATTACCATCCCTTTAACTCCCTGAATGCTTAGCAATGTGCTAGAGACCTCTGTAGTATTCAAAGGGTTGCAATTTAAATCAGTTGGTTATTTTATTGGTATCCTATGGTGCTTTGCTCGAATTGCGCCTTTTTTTTTTTTTTTTTTTTTTTTTTTTTTTTGCATAACGCCCTGTTGTACTCGAGTTCACCTTTATCCCCCCAAAAAAAATAATAATTAATCTTGGCCTCCTAAATTATTTTTACCATTTGAGTGCCGGGGAGGATATCTCTCTGTCACTCAAAGGGTTAAGGACAGCAACAATATATATCCCCTGGATGAAACATGTTAGGATGAGTGAACCATTGTACACTGGGCTACATGAATACCCATCATGAAGCCTGTATGAATTACCACATTCCCAGTCCAGCTATACAGACAGCAGAACCCACAATACAATACAGTCTAAGGAGGCTGTGAGAGTAGCGATATGTGTGCATGCAGTCCATAGTGGGTGAAAAGCTGAGGTCTATTTATAATTATTAGTTGTATACAGCCATTCTGAGTGAAGCAGGGCATTTTCTATATTCTCTCTTACTTTGGTAAACATTACATAACATAAGTGTTTCTCTTTCCACTATTTTCATATGTCACAGAGATCACTAATCGGCTGGGAGATCAGTAGCTGGGGGGCATCAGGAGGGGTCTGATTTTGTTTTTTGGTAAGTGTTTGTTTGAGGAGGCAGCATGCGAAGCCAAGGCAAGTGGCTTGTTTTATTTTTAAACACAGAGTGGTTGGCATACCTGGGAACTTTTTTGGCGGACTCCCAGGAGAGGGAAGTACTGTGGTGCCGGTGGGGGAGATAAATGATGCAATTCGTGTCAAGGCCGGGCAGAGTTTCAGTAGAAACTCCCCACATCCTGAGAATCAGCCTCTGCCCCGGAGACCTCGTAATTTCCAGCAAAAAATAGGGTCTCCAGAGCAAATCTGGAGAGTTCCCAGCTATGGTGTTTGGTTGAGGGGGCAGGGGGCTCTCCTCCTCAACCAATCAGCCGTTTCTAGTTACACTGCCATCCCAGAATGCCAGGACTGTCACCAATCCTTAAATGCCAAGACTGGTGTGACTGTCCTGGTATGTCAAGGTTGTTAAGGTATGTCACATCAGTGAACACAACTAATGTGATAGAAATTAAGGGGTAAAAGGAATTAACAATAGGAGAGCACTAAAATTGAATACTTAATAATTAAAGGATAAATCAAATATAAATTATCTGCTCTAAATAAACCTCTATGTTATGAAAAGAGCAAATCTTGTGAAATAAAAAAATGGGTGAGCGCTATATAAAATATATGAATTATTATAATGCAATACTATATAATTCTCCACAAAAGTGGTGAAAAAATGAAATATCTACTCACAGTTTACTAGCAGATGTGATTAGAAGAACTTTAATCTTATTTCTTTCTCAAAGTAGATGCAGAATCAACATGTGAAAGAAAAAAGGAAACCAATAGCGTGATCTGTATTTACATATTCATAAAGATAAACATTATAACAAAGTGCAAAATAAAAGTCCTTTATATATAATATTTTGTGTTCTTATTTGAATTCATGTCTGTGTTAATCAGAAGAAAATCAGCAATACATCTCAATGAACTATATAAAATCCACTTAGGAACTCACTTGTAAAGTAGAATGCTTGACTGGTCCAAATAGTCAAGTCAAGCAATTAAAACAAGTAGGGATATTATTACAGCTGCCCTCACTCAGCTCTCCACAAGGTTCCAGTGGATACACCGTCAATGTAATCGATGTAGCAATCACAATAGAAAACTTCATGTAAGTACTCCCAATTGCGTGCTGGCTCGGGAAGAGGACCTCCAAATCCCAGGACTTTCAAAGCTTGTGGGGAATTTATTAGACCACCCGCACTCGGTATATCTGTGTTTCTTCTTATGAAGTGTAATATCTGGTGAACTGAACCGTATTTATTTCAGTAACCCAAAGGTTTGGGAAAAAAACAAAGTATACATGCGTTGTGCGTTACAAATTTATTACAATACTTAAAAACAATGAAAACATTAAATGTCAGTTATGACTAAAATACCTCAACGCATTTCAAAACATCACTGTTTTTTCCTCAGGAGCCGAAAAAAGTATTTCGACCAGAAGACGCCAAATATTTAAACTCTCAGAAATGATGTCCTGTTCCAATAATCAAAAAGGAGTATTATCTCTCTCATTGCTCAAATACTTTAACCCTTGGAGTGCCAGAGGGGTACGCAGTGCATTGCTGAGCAATGCGTTGCGTAATCCCCTGGCACTTAAAGGGGTAAGGGCTCCAATGTCTTTAATTTGTTCATTTATCATCAGTCAGCAACAGAAGGGTTAAACAACCTTAAGTTTCACATTACACACCAGAATATCACATATACATGAAAAACACATTTTCACTACCTATATATATATATATATATATATATAAAATTCACACATAGAGGGTTACCATGAATCGGATGGAGACAAAATCCCTACTTAGAATCTCTAAAAAGATTTACAAAAAAAGCTTGTGGATAACGAATGTAGTTAAGATACACGAAAGGGGTAACATCCTCATCTACTTTGAAATTCCTTTTAGAGGCCATCCCGATCCCCAAAAAAGTCTTAAGTATCCCAAACGGGAAAAGAGGAAAATATAAAAAAAGGGGAATTTCCCATACGACTCTTTGATAAAGGGATACACATATACTCTAACATATTTAGCGCACATCAGAGGCGTAACTAGAACCCTCCGGGCCCTGGTGCAAGAAGTGCCCCCCACCCCATGGCCCCCAGGCCCTCCACAATGCCCCTATCTCCTACCTCCCAATCCCTGGAGGTCCAGTAGAGTGGCAGGAGAGATGGGTTGGCGTGTTGAGCTCCCGCGCGGTCCTCTTCTGTAATGCAGATCGCTGCGAGATGATGTCACATCAGTGAACACAACCAATGTGATAGAAAATAAGGGCTGTATTTCATATGCTAAAGATGAGCAATTCCAGAGCCAACTAAATGTACCATAAGGGAAAAATGACAATTGTAGCAATGCTTAAAATCAATATTTCACTATGGAGAAAAACACTAGACAATGATTTTCCTGCTAAGAAAAATGCACAGGTCCCAGAGCACTGAAGGGAGCCCACCCTGACTGAAAGGGTTATCAGCTCCTTCATTCATTGGCCATAAGGTTGTTGGGTTTGGGTCCACCTCATCCGCTTCCAGTGTCAACGAGCGGAGGAGGCGCAGGGGGCTGTGGGAACAGGCAGGGAGGGGTGTGGGGGTACTAGTAAGAAGTCCAGAGCACAGGGCAGGCATGGCCTGTGGAGCTTTTTGCTGGTATGGGGGGGGATAACACCAAGCCATGGCCTTTTTTACCTCCAAGTGGCCTGGCATCCTTAATTGTTTTGTGTTTTGGTCCCCTTTGGGGGTTGGGGTGTGTATGGCATCTTTCAGTCACAGGTATTCTTAGTAATTCCTGACTCAAAATACCACTTCTGCTTGTTATCAATGTACCTTATTTCAAAGAGCTTACAAGCAGGCAGTTTATTTTTTTGAATGCTATTAAAAAAGTGCCAACGGACTCCTTTTCTGGCTGATATAGTCTGCATATGCTCTTTCACACTAGTATATCACTGATAGCAAGTGCAGAGTGGGCCAAATGTCCATGCATGAGCACATGCATGACAACAAACTCATTGTACAGTCTCAGAATGCACAACATTCAAACATGGACACCTGGCTTGCCGCTGCGCTTGCTATCAGTAGACTAGTGGATAAGCAAATATGCAGACTACATGAGCTAGCAAAGGACTCAATTTTTCCTTTATAAACTAGAGTGAACCTGCATTTGCTGGGTCCATCCCCCATCTTACCTGGGCTGGGACAGCAGCCCCCCCCCCGATGGCAGCCTCATGGAGGACTGTGAAATGTGGAGAAATGTATAATACAGTGCACATTCACAAATGGCAAACTTTACACCAATACTCTAAAGTTATATGTGCAATATGAAGACTGCATAGAACGCTATGACAAAATCTACAATTCGCTAGTCTCATGGAAACAAATTTGTTTCTATGATTTCCAACAATATCACCATCTTTCAGACCATTAAATCCAACTTCAACATGCAAATAAGCCAGAGGCAAGGATGACACTGAAAAATCATAAACAAAACGAAGGCAGTGCAAAGGCATGGCAATTGTCAGCATATCTGAGGTGCAATCACAGTGGTAAGATAATGAAGACAGCTTAGTGTATACTATGAAATGGATTCAGATCAGGTTCAAATATTGCAAATAGACACCTTATCAAACCTTAGTGAATCTCACTCAAGGCCTTTCTTTTCATACAGTTTAGATGAGGGTACTCTGTTCCTTTAACTCCGCAAGAAAAGCTCTACTCTATTTCCCTATCATCCTATAACATAAAGTGATAGATTGCGTCGCTCCCTGTGATCGTAACCGCACATGAGCAGTAGAGACTGTACATGTGTGGTTTCGTACACAGGGCGCTTCGCTGTGGCCGTCTGGAGTTCCCAGTTGAGGATCAGCGTGTTCGGCGAGAGACTCACTGAACGTGCTGATCCGGAGCGGGGAGCTCCGGACGGCTCACCGTCTGTCTCTGCTCCAGGGCAGCAGCCGGGTGCACTTTAGCCCATGTACACTAGTACATGATACTAGTATTGATATATTTTTCTCTCATACAGCAGATTTTCAACTCTTATTAGCGAGATCAACTGGTTAAAGCTAAAATAAAATCAAAACCTCAGAGTAGGCAAACTATTTTAGGTATGGCTAGAATGCTTTCTACTTGTCACTCTCAATTCATCATTTACAGTGCAGTCTGTAATTATTTAGACAGTGACACAGGTTCTGTTGTTTTGGCTCTGTATTCCAGCACATTGGACTAAAATGGAACAATGAGAGAGAGGATATAATGCAGACTGTCAGCTTTAACTTCAGGGTATTTACATCCATGAACCATGAAGGAATTACTTCCTTTTTTGTTTTTGAAAGTATTTAACCAGTAAGAATACATTGAGAGTGACTCTCATTTTCAAATATGTCCTAGACTCATTTTATCTACCTTAGAAGAGTGAAAGGCTGAGCTGATCTTGCCGGGACTAGAACTTGTGACCTTGTGGTTTAAACAGATTCCGCAGCTGGTTCATTAACCAACTGAGCCATCTCTTGTCCAGGTGTGTATGGCTAAATTGAGAGTCCATGGACAGGAGAGCTAACAAAATGTCTAGAGGTGATTCTAGGTGTGGCATTTGCATTTGAAGTCTGTTGCTGTTATAACTCAACAAGGGGAGCAAAGAAGTGTCAGTGCCAAAAAAGCAGACCATAATGAAGCTGTGAAATCTTAATAAATAGATCAAAGTCATAATCGAAATGTTTGGTGTCACAATCAACCGTGTGGTGCATTGTTAAGAAGCAA
This sequence comes from Rhinophrynus dorsalis, assembly GCA_037306005.1. Lineage (NCBI taxonomy): Eukaryota > Metazoa > Chordata > Amphibia > Anura > Rhinophrynidae > Rhinophrynus > Rhinophrynus dorsalis. The sequence continues at coordinate 169,790,118 of CM074722.1, forward strand.
GAACGCACAGGTGACCTCGGCAAAAGCAAACGACCTGGTAGACCATGGAAGATGACGACTGCAGTTGATGACCGAAGAATGCTTTCAATTGAAAAGAAAAACCCCTCTCTGGCTATAGGCATAGAAGTGTCAAGAGTACCATAAGAAAAAGATTACACAAGCATAACCACAGAGTGGTTATACTGAAGTTCAAAATATCTCTAGCATATACTAGCATGTGTCTGATATGGCCTTTTTTGTGTATTTAATCTTTTTTTACAGGTTTCAGATCTATGTCTAATTATGTACTTCAAATTTTAACACGTTAAGGACCCATTCCATGCCAGGACCATCATGGGTAAACTTCCAGTGATGGTCCTGGCATGTCAAGGGTTAAATGATAGCAGCATGCCTCAGTGAGCCCTTCTATCATGCTGGGGAGGCTAAAACTGAGCGGTTCAGGACCGGAGAACTCAGTTTCAGTCATTCCCCATATAGCCAGTACATGTGATCACAGCGGTCATGTGTATCGGCTTTGTCACTGTTCCCTGCCTCTCTCTTCTTTACTGTGATAATAAGGGAGAGAGAAGCAGAGAATACACGAAAAATAAATAAATAGAGGCCAGAGTTGGGAGTATAAACCATTTCAGTGCTGGTGGTGGTGTATGTCCCTTTATGACCTACTGACAGCAACCTTTTTTTTTTTTTTTTTTAAATAAATTTATTTAATGGTATACACCTGCAATGAGAGGAGTTTTATTATCCTTCGCTATATCAATATCAAAGCACTTGTATGAGATTAATTTGTACATTACTATTAAGGCTTGAGAAAATCAAGGCTGGCCTGAAATGTTGCCCCTTACCCCTGAGAGAGTTTTTAAAAAGACCAAAGGAAGGAATTAAATAAACCTAGCCTTCATAGTTGATGAATTTGGAGAAATCCTGTGAGACAATATTTTTTTATTTTATGTATTTATATATTTTATTATTGTTAGGGATAGGTTAAAACTTTCACCCAAAAAGAGAAAATTGTGGAAAACTGCACTAGCCTTGTCCCACTGCACTGGTAGCCATAGAACCACACATACTGATCTCCAAGTCTTGTCTCACTGCGCTGGTAGCTATAGGACTACACGTACAAACCTCCCAACCTTGCCCCACTGCACTGCACTGGTAACTATAGAATCACACATGCTGACCTCCCAGCCTTGTCCCGCTGTACTGGTAGCCAGAGAACCACATATACTGACCTCTAACCTTGTCCCACTCCCCTGGTAGCCATAGTACCACACGTACTGAGTCTAACCTCTATCCCCCCCCCCCCCGCATGCGCATCCCCTCTGCAAGAACTGGTAAAGTTCCTGCACAAAATTTCTTTGGGGGGAGTTCGAAAAGCCTGAATTTTTAGGGAGTTTCTAGGTGAAAAATGGAGCACATTGCCTGTTTTCTGCCAAGATTGCCATGGGAAAAAAGGGACTTTTTGCCCATCGCTAATTATCATATGCTGAATCTGCCACCCAATTTGTTATTCTACCTGGCCATCAAGAGGATAAGAATGCCCCTTAAGTAGAACTCGTAATGCATATGAAGTGTCTGCTCTAGCTTGCAGTGCAGTCCTATAAGTTCACTAGCAGTGTTTTCCGCACAAGGACAGATATTATACAGTGATCTCTCAAAAACAAGGAATCATAACGAGACCCTGGGGAACAGCGGAACTCACAGCTGCTGGAGCAATGCTGGCTCATATGTTTCGACATGTTGGGAGTTTTTCAGTGTCATGTTCCTATCTCTAGTCCATTGGTGATAATGGTTGCAAATATTTTGAATCTGGAGCATTTTATTAAATACTAGTGTAAAAGCTCATGTACACGGGCCAAGATCCAGGTAATGTTAACCCTTTGAGTGGCAGAGGGGTACGCAACGCACTCAAAGGGTTAAGAGACTGCTACCTCACTGCTCCATGTGATGCAGACTTGCGTCGCCTCACTTACGCGATGCAATCATGCGCAGTACAGACTGCTTGAATGTGGGCAGTCTCTACTGCATATGACTGCATCGTGACAAACATCCTAGCGAATTATTATATAGGATTTTCCCTAAATTACCTGCCTGTCTCCATAAGCTCTTCACTCCCATAAAAGCCTCCTGATACATTACTAGGAATGACAATCAGTGCCAAGGAACATCAGAGAGAGGCTGATTAACTAAGTAGAATTGGAGAAAACCAACTGCACCAAAGGGGACAAATAAAAATTAGTCAAACTCCCTAGTAATTTATATGGGGCTTTTAACCCATTGAATGCTACAAAGGTTTCTATTGCATAGTTTTGCAATATGTCGGAGACCCCTCTGACATCCAAAGGGTTAAAAAAATTTAAGTCAGTGGGGATTTTACCTCCCCCCCCAACCATACTGCAGTTGGTTTGCTCAGGAATGCCTCCTCTTTTACTTTGTACATAAAAACTTGTATATGATCTGTATACGTTGAAGTTCTTTATAGGTTTCATGGGATAAAAGGCCCATTTCATTCAATGGAAGTTTTGTTGTTTTGGCTCTATACTACAGCACACTGAATTTAAAATGGAACAATGACAAAGAGGATACAATGCAGACTGTCAGCTTTAACTTCAAAGTATTTACATCCATAATCCATGAACCATATAGGAATGACATCCTTTTTTTTTTGTGAAAGTATTTAACCAGTAAGAATACATTGAGAGTTCAAATATGTCCTAGATTAATTTTATCTACCTCAGAGGGGTGAAAGGCTGTGACCTTGCAGTTTGGACAGATTCTGCAGCTGGTGCATTAACCCTGTGCGTGCCAGAGGGGTATGGAACGCATTACGTTGCAATGCATATCGTACCCCTCTGGCACTCAAAGGGTTAACCAACTGAGCCATCTCATTTATATATAGCCCTCCATTCTATAGGACCAAAAGTGATTGGGCAATTGGATACTCAGCTGTTTTTTGGCCAGGTGTGTATGGCTACATTGAGAGTCCATGAACAAAAGATCTAAAGGTGATTCTAGGTGTGGCATTTGGATTTGAAGTCTATTGCTGTTGTAACTCAACATGAGGAGCAAAGAAGTGTCAATGCCAAAGAAACAGACCATAATGAGGCTGAGAAATCTGAATAAAAAGATCAAATACATAGTCAAAATGTTAGTTGTCACAATCAACCGTGTGGTGCGTTGTTAAGAAGCAAGAACGCACAAGTGACCTCATCAAAAGCAAACGACCTGGTAGACCAGTTGATGACTGAAGAATGCTTTCAATTGAAAAGAAAAACCCCTCTCTGGATATAGGCATAGAAGTGTTAAGAGTACCATAAGAAAAAGATTACACAAGCATAACCACAGAGTGGGTATACTGAAGTTCTAAATCTCTAGAATTTACTAACATGTGTCTGATATGATCTGTTTTGTGTATTTAATGTTTTTTACAGGTTTCAGATCTATGTTGTCATGTTGTTTCAGTCTAATTATGTACTTCATAATTTTAACCCGTTACAGACCCATGCTGTGCCAGGACCATCATAGGTAAACTTCCCTTAAGGACCAGTGATGGTCATGTCTTGTCAAGGGTTAAATGATAGCAATGTGCCTCAGCGAGTTCTTCTATCATGCTGGGGAGGCTGAAACTGAGCGGTCCAGGACTGGAGAACTGAGTTTCAGTCATTCCCCATATTGCCTGTACATGTGATCGCTCCTATAGTGGTCACGTGTACCGGCTTTGTCACTGTTCTCTGCCTCTCTTCTACTGTATTAATACGGGAGAAAGTAGCAGAGAATAGACTAAAAAACAAATAGAGGCCAGAGTTAGGGGTATAAACCACTTCAGTACTGGTGCTGGGGGCAGGATGTCTTTATGTCCCTTTATGACCTACTGAAAGCAACTTTTTTTTTAGTGCCAGTTTTATTGTTGTGGAGCAATGTAATACACTTATACACACCACACAGTCTTATCTCCAAAAAAGTGTGAAACTAGAGAGGGAAAGAGGGACATGGGGATTTTCTCCCCAGAGGGACAGTGCCCCAACAAAATGTTACATTTTGTAGGTATGACTGACTGGTCATACCTTTCATGCAGTCTTCATAAAAATGAACCCAATGGGCACAAAAATCATCACAAGAGAACCAATAAAAATTGTGGGTTTTTTACATTTTTTTCATTGTTTATTTTTAATAAAATCAATGGTGGGTTATTCATATAAGTGTGGTATCACAAGAAACCCTACTTGTGCTTAAAAAAGATATGTATAATTTGTGCTGAACAAAGACATAGTCAAAAAGGTCAAAATTGCCCCGAGCCTTAAAGGGATAGTAATATTTCGTTTAATCTTTATTTTATTTTGTAGGCATTAAAAAAACATGAAGAACAATATAAGTCTTATCTCTCAAAAATTTATGGTTTGAGAGATATTCACACGCAAAGTTTCCCCTCCCGCCCCTTTTACCTAGTATAAGCCATCTCTTATCAGATGTGGAATGCAGTCCATAGACCAGACAGATAACAGCAGGGGACAATCTTCTTCCTGTGAGAACAATGAAAGTTCTGCCCCCCTTGACAAGTTTTTCAGGTTTTTCCCTTATCTTAATTGAAGATTGTCCCTCTCTGCAATCTACCTGGGCACCTCCCTTCTGCTCTGGCTGAGCAGTGTTACATCAGTAAAAGGGGTGGGAGGGGGATACTTTGTCATTGAATTACAACCCTGACAGAACTGAAATAACACTCTCCAAAGTCCAAACACTATGATGATTAATTAGAGCTGCTTTTATTATGAAACATTACTATCCCTTTAAAGGGGATGTTTACCCCCTTCTCAACTTTGGCTAAATCGTTTCAGTACCAATAATAACTAATGGAAAGTGTGTTCTTTTTTTAAAAAAAATCTGCCCGTTTGAAGAAATTCTAAGTTTAAATGTACCTCTGTAACTACTTCCAGCAGACAGTGCTGACCGGCTCTGTACCGTAGTCTCAGCTTCTATCCAGCCTCCTCCGGTGACGGAGGCTTTCTGTCTCTAAGCTGGAGCACTTTCATTGGCCAGAAATCGATCTCTGCCAATGAAAGTCCTCCAGCTTAGAGACAGACAGCCTCCGTCATTGGAGGAGGATGGATAGAAGCTGAGACTACAGTACAGATCTGGTCAGCACTGTCTGCCGGAAGTAGGAACAGAGGTACATTTAAACTTAGAATTTCTTCAAACGGGCAGATTTTTTTTAAAAAAGAACACACTTTCCATTAGTTATTATTGATACTGAAACGATTTAGCCAAAGTTGTGAAGGGGGTAAACATTCCCTTTAAAGAGGAACTACCACCGTATAACAAGTTTATCTTAAATAACTCCCCATCTGGCGACTAGCTGCTTAGTAGCGCTAGTCGCCAGAATTATTACCTTATTAAATAGATTTCTCCTTTCTTCCCTGGCTGACAGGCAGGACGGAGAGCGGACATCTTGCCATAGTGACGTCTGCGCGCCTGCTCTGTCAGTCCCAGCTGGCTCTAGGATGCTTTGCTAGGAGCCGTCAGGCTCCGGAAGGGACTGACAGAGCAGGTGCACGGACATCACTATGGCAAGATGTCCGCGATCCATCCTGCCTGTCAGCCGGGGAAGAAAGGAGAAATCTATTTAATAAGGTAATAATTCTGGCAATTAGCGCTACTAAGCAGCTAGTCACCAGATGGGGAATTAAGATAAACTTGTTATGCGGTGGTATTTCCGCTTTAAGGGCAAACCACCCTGGATTTTTCTGGTTCTTAAGGGGTTAGAACAGTATAGAAATTTTACGAATTGTTTTATTTCTCACTTTATTTAATGGTATACACCTGCATTGGGAGGAGTTTTATTATACTTCGCTGTATCAATATCAAAGCACTTAATTTGTACATTAGTAATAGTAAGGCTTGAGAAAATCAAGGCTGGCCTGAAATGTTGCCCCTTACCCCTGAGAGAGTTTTTAAAATGATCGAAGGAAGGAATTAAATAAATCTAGTCTTCATGGTTGAGGATTTTTGGAGAAATCCTGTGAGAGCTTATTTTTTTAATTTATTTATGTATTTATTTATTTTATTATTGTTAGGGATAGGTTAAAACTTTCACCCAAAACGAGAATATTGTGAAAAGCTGCACTTTTCGCCTTGTGTGGGAATTCCTATGAAAGAGAATTTTTCTGCTTTCTTCCACTATGTCCCCCAGCCTTGTCCCACTGCACTAGAAGACATAAAACTGCACATGCTGACTTCCCATCCTTGTCCCACTGCACTGGTGGCCATAGAACCACACATACTGATATCCAAGTCTTGTCCCACTGCGCTGCTAGCCATAGACCCACACATACTGATCTCCAAGTCTTGTCCCACTGCACTGGTAGCCATAGACCCACACATACTGAGCTCCAAGTCTTGTCCCACTGCACTGGTAGCCATAGAACCACACATACTGAGCTCCAAGTCTTGTCCCACTGCGCCTGTAGCCATAGGACTACATGTCCAAATTTCTCAGGGGGTATTGAAAAGCCTGAAATTTTAGCGAGTTTCTAGGCGAAAAATGAAGCACATTGCCTGTTTTCTGACAAGATTGCCATGGGAAAAAAAGGACTTTTGCCCATCGCTAATTATCATATGCTGCATCTGCCACCCAATTTGTTATCCTACCTGGTCATCAAGAGGATAAGAATGTCCCTTAAGTAGAACTCGTAATGCATATGAAGTGTCTGCTCTAGCTTGCAGTGCAGTCCTATAAGTTCACTAGCAGTGTTTTCCGCACAAGGACAGATATTATACAGTGATCTCTCAAAAACAAGGAATCATAATGAGTCCCTGGGGAACAGCGGAACTCACAGCTGCTGGAACAATGCTGGCTCATATGTTTCGACATGTTGGGAGTTTTTCAGTGTCATGTTCCTATCTCTAGTCCATTGGTGACAATGGTTACAAATATTTTGAATCTGGAGCATTTTATTACATATTTCCCCTGAATTCCCTGCTTGTCCCCATACCCTCTTCACTCCCATAAGAGCCTCCTGATACATTACTAGGAATGACAATCAGTGCCAAGGAACATCAGAGAGAGGCTGATTAACTAAGTAGAATTGGAGCAAATAAACTGCACCAAAGGGGACAAATAAATATTAGCCAAACTCCCCTTTTAAACCATTGGATGCTACAAAGGTCTCCACTGCACAGCTTTGCAATATGTTAGAGACCCATCTGGCATCCAAAGGGTTAAAAAACAATTTAAATCAATGGGGATTTCACCTCCCCCTCCAACCATGGTGCAGTTGGTTTGCTCCGGAACGCCTCCTCTTTTACTTTGTACATAAAACTTGTATGTGATCTGTATATGTTGAAGTTCTTTCTAGGATTCATGGGATAAAAGGCCCATTTCATTCAAAGGGAAGTTTTATTTGCTCTCTGTATTGCAGTTGGTTTGCTCCAGAATTGCAGCACTAGAACATGGATGAGGTTTGTCTGTGCAGAACTATGTAATATCAGTGTCACTTAGAACGCCAGAACAGAAGAGATAGCCAAACCCCTCAGAAACACAATTACAAATGAACCCTTTAAGTTAACCCTTTGCAATGCATTACACACCTCTGTCATTCAAATATTTAAATTCTATTTTGAAAGGAATACTAACCAAACAATGATATAACTTTAAATGTCATGTACTTAAACTAGCATATGTAAAAATACATTAAATCCATAAAATATAACATGCTTTTTAACCCTTTGAGTGCCAGAGATGTACACAATGAGTTGCATACGCCTCTGCTTCTCAAAGGGGTTAACAAACAAATGAGTTGTGCTATTCAGTGTATTTATTAAAGTGGAACTTTCACCCTCCATAAAGTCTCCCTCCAATAATGAGACATATGGCTACTAGCTGCATGATAGTGCTATTAGCTCTCATAAGCACCTGGTTCTGAAGTAACCCTTATTCTTCTGAGATCAGAGGCCAGGCTTGCATGCAGACATTTTGGCTTAGAGACATCTGTGCGCCTCCGCTGTCCATCCTGGTCTGCTCTAAGAGGCATTGCATGGTACCAGGGGTGGGCTGGCCTAGGGGGCAAGGGGGCAATTGCCCCCTGGGCCAGTCATATGTCTGGGACAATGGGCCACTGCTGCTCCTGCTTGCTGCTATAAATCTAGCTCCACTAGTGATACCACAGAGCTTACAACTGAAATTGAGCTACACAAATTATACCACAGAGCTGCAGTCCAAATGGAGCTATATTACACCTATTTCCATTGTAAGCTCTATGATACCATTAGTTAGCTTTATATAAATTGTAAGCTCTGTAGCATCACTAGTGTAGCCCAATTTCAACTGTAAACCATGTGGTATCACTTGCCTTCACAATATTAATGCACATTTTAAAATTAACAAAAGGGGTGGGCCTGGACAGTGGGATCAAATAATAGCAGAAATGTGCCACTTAATTGTATTTGCCCCCTGGGCCACAAGTTGCCAGCCCTCCCCTGCATGGTACCTTAAGGCACCAGAAGGGACTGACGGTGCAGGCGCGCAGACGGCTCTACAGCAAGAAGCCTGGCAGTCAGTCTCCAGAGAATAAGGTTTACTTCAGAACCGGCTACTTGTGTTTGATAATAGTACTATTAAGAAGTTAGTCACCGTATGCGTAATAATTGGGGGGTGACTTTATAGAGGGTGAAAGTTCCGCTTTTAATGTTATTTATGCTGTTTTTTGTATTGGGAGACGAGGGATAGAGTCAGTTAGCTGACTGTGATTAGTGCATACTGCTCTTCTGTTCAGACTGATTGTTATATTATCTCTGTTTATTTGCCTAGCAACATGACTCAGAGGACATGGGAAGTCTGACACAGCCAACTAGTACAATGATGTGTGTGGCACATGAGATAAATGCATGTTTATATTCATTTAGGCAGAATTGTCCACATATTTTAAAGATAAGTGTCTTAAACAATATTGCATAATTTAATCCAACTCTCCCTCTTCTGTGCCAACAAGTACGATAATCTTCCACAAATTAATTTTACTATGTAAGTGAAACTGTAGTCGCATTTTTGTGAGAACAGATTTCATCTTCATCTGTAGTGCAAATTCCTTCACTGTCTCTTCATTTCCCAGGGGCTGATACTATTTAGGCATCAGGATCTGATTTCCAATTAGTCATGGTAGGCAGCCACCTAGAGTATTGCATTCTGAGCACCTCTGCAGTATTAGCCACACCCATATTCTGAGTTGAGGGTGTGGCCAGCATAATCCAAACCACTTTGCAGCAAATGCCCATTTATGGTTTATTGTGATCGTTTATTTTTCAGTTTCTATATTAGCATGCTAGTTAATTTACCAGATTACAAATGCATTTAGTGGCCATTACTTAAACTCTGGGATGCTAGAGAGGTCTCCAACACCTTGCTTCAAATTGATTTAAATTATATTTTAATTGCTTGGATGTTAGAAGTCTCCAACCCCATTTTAACCAATGGGGATTTTAGAAATGATTGTTTGTCGCCTATGGTGCAATTGGTTTGCCCCATAATAGTAAATCAACCATGTTGTGTATCTAACAGACTTAACCCTTTGAGTGCCAGAGGGGTACACAACGCATTGCAAAGTACCCCTCTAGCACTCAAAGGGTTAAACATAACTATGTAGTGGGAGCAAGTGGTATTTGAGGAGTCATCTGAAGAGATTAGAGGTCAAAAATAGTGTTGAGCGAGCATGCTCGGCCGATGCTCGGATCGGCTCGAGCATCGCTCTGCTCGGCACATGGCGGTACTCGTACGAGTACCGCATGTGCTCGCCCGCCATGTTCGGGTCTCCTCCCCGCACGTTTTGCGGCTGCTGCGCAGCCAATAAACGTGCAGGGAGGCTCTGACATCGGTGTAATGCCAGCAGCCATGTTGGCTGCTGGCATTACACTCATTGGATGGCCAGAACCCGTGGTCGGGTGCTGTATAGCACCTGACCATCGAGTTCGGCTCAGTCTGAGCCAGGGAGAGCTGAGGATAGGAAGGGAAAGGCAGTGTAGGGAGGAAAAAAACAAAAATTGTGAAAAAAAAGAACCAAAAGTCCTTTTTAGGACTACTGTGTGTGGGGGCAGCAGGTTATTTTGTGTGGGGGGAAAAAAACAAAAAAAAAAAAAAAAAAATATTCTGTTTAGTGTGAAAAGTTGCAGATTAGAGCACATTCTGTTTAGTGTGCACAGTTGCAGATTAGAGCACATTCTGTTTAGTGTGCAAAGTTGCAGATTAGAGCACATTCTGTTTAGTGTGCAAAGTTGCAGATTAGAGCACATTCTGTTTAGTGTGCAAAGTTGCAGATTAGAGCACATTCTGTTAAGTCTTCAAACTAAAATATCAAAGTCACATATTCCATTCAGTGTGCGTCGCCGCAGTTTAGCAGCACATTCTGTGTACTGTGCAGAGTTGCAGAATAGGAAGAAATACTGTTGAGTCTTCAAACTAAAATATCAAAGTCACATATTCCATTCAGTGTGCTTCGCCGCAGTTTAGCAGCACATTCTGTGTACTGTGCAGAGTTGCAGAATTGGAAGAAATACTGTTAAGTCTTCAAACTAAAATATCAAAGTCACATATTCCATTCAGTGTGCTTCGCCGCAGTTTAGCAGCACATTCTGTGTACTGTGCAGAGTTGCAGAATAGGAAGAAATACTGTTAAGTCTTCAAACTAAAATATCAAAGTCACATATTCCATTCAGTGTGCTTCGCCGCAGTTTAGCAGCACATTCTGTGTAGTGTGCAGAGTTGCAGAATAGTAAGAAATACTGTTAAGTTTTCAAACTCAAATATTAAAGTCACATATTCCATTCAGTGTGTGTCACCGCCGTTTAGCAGCCTATTCTGTGTACTCTGCACAGTTGCAGAATAGTAAGAAATACTGTTAAGTTTTCAAACTCAAATATTAAAGTCACATATTCCATTCAGTGTGTGTCACCGCCGTTTAGCAGCCTATTCTGTGTACTCTGCACAGTTGCAGAATAGTAAGAAATACTGTTAAGTTTTCAAACTCAAATATTAAAGTCACATATTCCATTCAGTGTGTGTCACCGCCGTTTAGCAGCCTATTCTGTGTACTCTGCACAGTTGCAGAATAGTAAGAAATACTGTTAAGTTTTCAAACTCAAATATTAAAGTCACATATTCCATTCAGTGTGTGTCACCGCCGTTTAGCAGCCTATTCTGTGTACTCTGCACAGTTGCAGAATAGTAAGAAATACTGTTAAGTTTTCAAACTCAAATATTAAAGTCACATATTCCATTCAGTGTGTGTCACCGCCGTTTAGCAGCCTATTCTGTGTACTCTGCACAGTTGCAGAATAGTAAGAAATACTGTTAAGTTTTCAAACTCAAATATTAAAGTCACATATTCCATTCAGTGTGTGTCACCGCCGTTTAGCAGCCTATTCTGTGTACTCTGCACAGTTGCAGAATAGTAAGAAATACTGTTAAGTTTTCAAACTCAAATATTAAAGTCACATATTCCATTCAGTGTGTGTCACCGCCGTTTAGCAGCCTATTCTGTGTACTCTGCACAGTTGCAGAATAGTAAGAAATACTGTTAAGTTTTCAAACTCAAATATTAAAGTCACATATTCCATTCAGTGTGTGTCACCGCCGTTTAGCAGCCTATTCTGTGTACTCTGCACAGTTGCAGAATAGTAAGAAATACTGTTAAGTTTTCAAACTCAAATATTAAAGTCACATATTCCATTCAGTGTGTGTCACCGCCGTTTAGCAGCCTATTCTGTGTACTCTGCACAGTTGCAGAATAGTAAGAAATACTGTTAAGTTTTCAAACTCAAATATTAAAGTCACATATTCCATTCAGTGTGTGTCACCGCCGTTTAGCAGCCTATTCTGTGTACTCTGCAGAGTTGCAGAATAGTAAGAAATACTGTTAAGTTTTCAAACTCAAATATTAAAGTCACATATTCCATTCAGTGTGTGTCACCGCCGTTTAGCAGCCTATTCTGTGTACTCTGCACAGTTGCAGAATAGTAAGAAATACTGTTAAGTTTTCAAACTCAAATATTAAACTCACATATTCCATTCAGTGTGTGTCACCGCAGTTTAGCAGCCTATTCTGTGTACTCTGCACAGTTGCAGAATAGGAAGAAATACTGTTAAGTTTTCAAACTCAAATATTAAAGTCACATATTCCATTCAGTGTGTGTCACCGCCGTTTAGCAGCCTATTCTGTGTACTCTGCAGAGTTGCAGAATAGGAAGAAATACTGTTAAGTTTTCAAACTCAAATATTAAAGTCACATATTCCATTCAGTGTGTGTCACCGCCGTTTAGCAGCCTATTCTGTGTACTCTGCACAGTTGCAGAATAGTAAGAAATACTGTTAAGTTTTCAAACTCAAATATTAAAGTCACATATTCCATTCAGTGTGTGTCACCGCCGTTTAGCAGCCTATTCTGTGTACTCTGCACAGTTGCAGAATAGTAAGAAATACTGTTAAGTTTTCAAACTCAAATATTAAAGTCACATATTCCATTCAGTGTGTGTCACCGCCGTTTAGCAGCCTATTCTGTGTACTCTGCAGAGTTGCAGAATAGGAAGAAATACTGTTAAGTTTTCAAACTCAAATATTAAAGTCACATATTCCATTCAGTGTGTGTCACCGCCGTTTAGCAGCCTATTCTGTGTACTCTGCACAGTTGCAGAATAGGAAGAAATACTGTTAAGTTTTCAAACTCAAATATTAAAGTCACATATTCCATTCAGTGTGTGTCACCGCCGTTTAGCAGCCTATTCTGTGTACTCTGCAGAGTTGCAGAATAGGAAGAAATACTGTTAAGTTTTCAAACTCAAATATTAAAGTCACATATTCCATTCAGTGTGTGTCACCGCCGTTTAGCAGCCTATTCTGTGTACTCTGCACAGTTGCAGAATAGTAAGAAATACTGTTAAGTTTTCAAACTCAAATATTAAAGTCACATATTCCATTCAGTGTGTGTCACCGCCGTTTAGCAGCCTATTCTGTGTACTCTGCACAGTTGCAGAATAGTAAGAAATACTGTTAAGTTTTCAAACTCAAATATTAAAGTCACATATTCCATTCAGTGTGTGTCACCGCCGTTTAGCAGCCTATTCTGTGTACTCTGCAGAGTTGCAGAATAGTAAGAAATACTGTTAAGTTTTCAAACTCAAATATTAAAGTCACATATTCCATTCAGTGTGTTTCACCGCAGTTTAGCAGCCTATTCTGTGTACTCTGCACAGTTGCAGAATAGTAAGAAATACTGTTAAGTTTTCAAACTCAAATATTAAAGTCACATATTCCGTGTAAGATGAAGAAGGCGGGTAAAAAGGGACGGGGAAGTGGACGTGATCCTGATAGTTCAGGGCGCGGGTCAGGACGCGGAGAAACTGTGCCTGGTGCCAGAGCACAAGAAAGAAAGACATCCACCATACCTAGCTTCATGTCTAATTTTACAGGGCGTCGCAGGACATCACTCTCGAGGTCCGACCACTGCGAACAGGTGGTCGGTTGGATGACAGCTGATACTGCTTCCAGTCGGTTAAGCACCACCCTGTCTTCCACCAAGTCCACTCTCAGTAGCCAAGAGTCTGGTCAACATAATCCTCACTCTGATCATCCTTCCTCCCACCATACACGGTCTGGTCAAAGAAGTGATCCCACACTGGGATATAGTGAGGAGCTCGTCTCATCACCAATCCTTCATTTGACCCTCTCTCCAAGCACGCTTGCAGAGGAACATGACATCTTGTGCCCTGATTCACAACCTCTAGAGGCTACCCAATCACAAGAAGATGACAGATGTGAACGGCATTTAAGGTCAAAGGAAGTAGTGGATGATGATGATGATGATGAGACACAGTTGCCATTAAATCAACCACTATTTCCGTCTCAAGACCTTTTTGAGGAGAATGTTATACAGTTGTCAATGACTGAGTATGTGGTGGGATCAAGACTTGAGGAGGATGATCAGAGTGAGGAAGTGGAGGAGGACTTGGTGGACGATGAGGTGACTGACCCCACCTGGGAAGGTGTAGAGCCGAGCGATGACAGCAGTCCTGAGGGTGAGCCATCTGCAGCACCGCAACAGGCTGGAAGAGGCAGTGGTGTGGCTACAGAAAGAAGGCGGACCGCACCAAACCGGCCCGCAAATGTTCCACGGAGCACCCCCTTGCGTAAATCTACCTTGCCAAAGGGTAGGTGTTCCGCGGTATGGCGTTTTTTTAAGGAAAGTGCAGACGACAAAAGAATTGTAGTTTGCAACCTGTGCCACACCAGAATGAGCCGAGGCATGAACACTAGAAACCTCACCACCACCAGCATGATCCGACACATGGCATCCAAGCACCGTAGTAAGTGGGAGGAACGCCTGGATCGCCCATCTGTGTCTGCAGGCCACACCACTGCCTCCTCTTCCCCTGTTTTCGGTGCCGGCCAATCGCCTGTCGAAGGCGCAGGCCCGCATACCTCCCGCCCTGCACCTGTACCATCTGAAGCACCATCAGCGACCACATCCACTTCCCTGTCCCAGCACAGCGTCCAAATGTCGTTACCCCAGGCATTTGAGCGCAAGAGAAAGTACCCAGCCACCCACCCACAGGCCATAGCACTAACCTCACACCTTTCCAAATTACTGGCCATCGAAATGCTGCCATTTAGGCTTGTGGACACTGAGTCCTTCCGCAGCCTGATGGCAGCAGCTGTCCCTCGGTACGCGGTCCCCAGCCGCCACTACTTTTCCCGGTGTGCCATCCCCGCATTACACCACCATGTGTCCCGTAACATCACCCGTGCCCTGACCAACGCAGTTACTGGGAAGGTCCACTTAACGACTGACACATGGACAAGTGCTTGTGGCCAGGGACGCTACATTTCCCTGACGGCACACTGGGTGAATGTCGTGGAGGCTGGGAGCGACTCGGACCCTGGGATGGCACGGGTGCTACCCACGCCGAGGATTGCGGGCCCTACCTCCATCAGGGTTTCCGCCAGCACCTACGTTATTGGCTCCTCCTCCTCCGTTTCCACCTCCGAATTCTCTACACGCAGCGCCACTCCCCCATCAGCCAGTAGCTGGAAGCAGTGTAGCACTGCAGTGGGGAAGCGTCAACAGGCCGTGCTGAAGCTGATCTGCCTTGGGGACAAACAGCACACGGCCTCAGAGCTGTTGCAGGGGATTAGTCACCAGACCGAGCAGTGGCTCTCGCCACTCAACCTGCAACCAGGCATGGTTGTGTGTGATAATGGGCGTAACTTGGTGGCGGCTTTGGAGCTCGGCAAGCTCACACACGTACCATGCCTAGCGCATGTATTTAATTTAGTGGTGCAGCGATTTCTAAAAACCTACCCCAATGTGCATGATCTCTTGACCAAGGTGCGCCGCGTGTGTGCACATTTCCGTAAGTCATCTACAGCTTCGGCCGGCCTGTTGAAGCTGCAGCAGCGCTTACAATTGCCAGCTCACCGGCTGCTGTGTGACGTGAGCACGCGCTGGAACTCCACCTTCCACATGTTGGCCCGGCTTTGTGAGCAGCAGAGGGCAGTAGTGGAGTACCAGCTGTTACACGGTCGTCGCCTCTCCGTTCAACTTCCTGTAATCAGAAGTGAGGAGTGGGAATGGATGTCAGACCTCTGCGAGGTTTTACGCAATTTTGAGGAATTGACACAGATGGTGAGCGGCGATAACGCTATTATCAGTGTAACCATCCCACTTCTGTGTCTACTGAAACGCTCGCTGCTCACAATTAAAACCGACGCTTTGCATGTGGAAGAGGTGGAAATGGGGGAGGAAGAGCTTACACAAGGTGATAGCCAGAGCACCCTCACTTCGTCTTCTCAGCGACAATTGGAGGAGGCGGAGGAGGAGGAGGAAGACACGGTTGCCTCCGCTACAGAGGGTAGCCATGGAACTTTAGTTCCATCTCTTCAGCGTGGGTGGGCAGAAGAGGAGGAAGAGGATGAGGATATTGAGAGTCATCCTCCTGGTGAGGACAGCGAAATCTTGACTGTTGGTACTCTGGCACACATGGCTGACTTTATGTTAGGCTGCCTTTCCCGTGACCCACGCGTTATACGCATTTTAAACAACACGGATTACTGGGTGTTCACCCTTCTGGACCCCCGCTACAAAGAGAATTTCTCATCTCTCATTCCTCCGGTGGAGAGGACAAGCAAAATGGTGCAATACCAGAAGGTTCTTGTTGAAAAATTGCTCCAAAATTTTCCATCTGACAACGCTGGCGGCAGAGTACGTGCTACCTTGGCCAACCGAGAAGGGGAGAAAAGGGGAGCACACAGCAGTTCCGAGAAAGGCAGGGCAACACTCTCCAAGGCGTGGGACACCTTCATGACACCCCGCCAGCACCCTCACCCTGATGCGCAGCCTAGTGTCACAAGGAGGGAAAAGTTTTGGAAGATGGTGAAGGAGTACGTAGCAGACCGTGTCAGCGTCCTCAATGATCCCTCTGTGCCTTACAACTACTGGGTGTCCAAGCTGGACACGTGGTATGAACTGGCACTCTACGCCTTGGAGGTGCTGGCCTGCCCTGCCGCCAGCGTTCTGTCTGAGCGGGTATTTAGTGCTGCTGGTGGCATCATAACAGATAAGCGTATCCGCCTTTCCACCGACAATGCTGATAGGTTGACACTTATAAAAATGAACAAGGCCTGGATTTCCCCTGACTTCTCCACTCCACTGGAGGAAAGCCCCGGGGGAACATAAACTCACTTTATATATGTTATTTACAATGATGGGAATACTCTGTATTCCCATTCACCCCTTCCACCCAAAAAACGGGTATATGGTTGACTCTTAATCTTCTCATCCTCCTCCTCCTCTTCCATATGCCCTGGGATATAATTTTTATATAGGGCCAGCTCACCAGCGGGCCCTGTGCTATAATTTTTATATAGGGCCAGCTCACCAGCGGGCCCTGTGATATAATTTTTATATAGGGCCAGCTCACCAGCGGGCCCTGTTTGACAATTTTTATATAGGTCAGCTCACCAGCGGGCCTTCTCATATAATGTTTTATTGGGTCAGCTCTCTAGCGGGCCCTCTCATATAATGTTTTATAGCGTCAGCTCACTAGCGGGCCTTCGCATATAATGTTTAGGATGGTCAGCTCTGCAGCAGACCCTTACCCATAATGTTTTAGATGGTCAGCTCAGCGCACGTTTCCCTCTTAATCATGGCCTCAGTTCAATAAAATCAAGGAAATTTTTGGGAGAATTTGCCTCTGCGCACGTTTCCCTCGTAATCATGGCCTCAGTTCTGAAAATCAAGGAAATTTTTGGGAGAATTTGCCTCTGCGCACGTTTCCCTCTTAATCATGGCCTCAGTTCTGAAAATCAAGGAAATTTTTGGGAGAATTTGCCTCTGTGCACGTTTCCCTCTTAATCATGGCCTCAGTTCAGAAAAATCGAGGAAATTTTTGGGAGAATTTGCAGATGATATACAAGTAAATATACAGCAAATACTGTTTGGTAACAATTTTTCGCCTAAAGTCGTTTTTATTTTCCTTTTTGTGTGTTTTACGGTCAGTCTGTAAAAATGGCATACTACGGGCGAAAGATCGTTCCCAGCAGCGATGTTGGAGTCCAAGATGCATCCAGACATCCTCCCTATGCTGTCCCTGAACCATTTCTGTGGTGTTTCCATAATTTTCTGCCCTTTTCCTATGGACCAGGCACCCTCCCCTCATCAGAGCAGGGGGTGCCTGGTGTAATGCTCGAGTCCTCCCATTGACTTCAATGGGGCTCGGGTGCTCGGCCGAGCACTCGAGCCTCAGGGGGTGTTCGGTCAGAGCACCCGAACACCCGAGCATTGGGGTGCTCGCTCATCACTAGTCAAAAAGTGAAATGGACATACAATTAGTATTACCACAGGTCATATCTGGGCTTTTTGTTCCAGACTCCCAGCGAAACTGGGGTGTCCCAGTGATATAATAGGGGTGAAACCAATCAGGGTGGGTGAGGATGGAAGTGGTGGGATTTCCACTGAAATGGGTTTGAAAGTGGGTGGAATGGGGCAAGATTAGGCAGACTGAGTAGGAAAGTGGGTGGAGCTCGTACTGAATTCACTGAACCAGGGAATCTGCTCCGTCCCTGGAGAGCACGTAATTCAATCTGAAAAGGCAGATCCAGAAAGTTCATATATATATTGCAGGATGCTACATATATTATTGGTTAAATCCTGCAGCCTGACAAATGAATTATTATAGCATAAAAATCATTATACAGAACTGGCCTCTATAAGTTTGGCAGGTTACAACATATATGTGGATAAAGTCTGTGAACAGCCTGCAACACACAGCTATGTTTTCCTTTTCCCTGAAGGTATTGAATACATATGGAGGTCCGAGGTCACTTTGGTACCCTGCGGTGAAAGTTACAGGCAATCTAGGCACGTAATTTCATACTTTTTGTGTCATGGGTTGGTCAATAGCCCTTCTGTGGCATATACAAACATACAAAAAGTGTTCAACCTCTTGGATGCTCGATCGGTCTGCAATGCTTTGCAAGATCTCAAGCTGACAGCAGGGTAATCTGGTCCCTGAACAATCGGAGGCTCTTCAGCAGAGTTGAGATCATGTTGCACCCATCCCTCACCTTGTAGTGGCACGTAAATCGTTTGGGGGGCCAAATCTCACCCCTGTGTTATGTAGCTGGGGGGCCATGTACTTGAAGAGATTTTCATAGGAGTAGACAGGGGCCTTCGGCCCCTGGCAACTGCTATGAAAATCACGCCCCTGTGTTATGTGTGAGGAAACATGGATGTCTCCTCAGTACTGCTTGGCTGCCTGCCAAGATTCTCCTTCTAGTGCACGCCCCTGGGTGTGTTCAGTGCCAGAGAATTTTGGCTGCCTGCCAAGCTTCTACTTTTAGTAATATAGAAGAGAACAAAAAGAAAGAGAGCAACAGGGAGAAAGATAAAAAGAGAAAGTAAAAAAGTTATAAAAAAAAGGAAAAAAGAGAGAGAGAGAAAATTTATATGTAAAATAAATAAAGAAATAATAATAAAAAATAAATTAGAGAAGGAAAAAGATAGAAAATAAGAGATATATAAAGTTATAGATAAAAAGAGATATAGGGATGTAGGGAGATAGAGAGATAGATTGAAAGATAAAGAGAGAAAAATAATAAATACATAAATAAACAATGAGAGAATTACAGAGATATAGATAGCAAAAATGATAGCGGGAAATAAAGCAAGATAGAAAAAAGAAATGATATAGAAAGATATAAATAGACAAATTTAGAGATAAAAACAAAGGTAATCAGAAACTGAGATATACAAAGATATATAGAGAGAGAAAAAAGAGTGAGAAAAACAGAGAGATAAAAAGAAAAAAAAGAAGGAAAAATATAAATATAAAGAAAAAAATGGAAAAAAGATATGGGGAAACTGATAAACAGTGATAAATAAATTAAATAGTAGATATATAGGAAAAAGAAAAAGAGAAATAAAATGATAAAGATAAATAGATATAAATATGAAATAAAAAGAAAGATATGTCGAATGATCAAGAGAAAAAATAATTAAATAGAGAAAGATAATTAAAAATAGAAATAAACAGAAAAAAACAGATATAAAGAAATAAAAAAAATGGAAAGAATAATAAACAAATATAGAAAAAAAGTAAAATAAAAATTGAGAAAATAAGAAATAGAGAGAAAAGATTGAGAGGGGGAGAGGGAGAGATTTAAAAAGGAGGGAATATGAAGGGGAGAAAAATCTATATAGAAACATGAAGAGAGATAAGAAGAAAGAAGAGGAAATAATAAAAAAATAAAAAATATTTATAAATAAAGAGATAAAAAAATTAAAAGAAATAAAGATAGGGATACAGAGACATAAGAATATAGATAATAAATACAGATGGAAATGATAGAGAAAGAAAGATAGAGAGAGATAGAAATAAATAGAAAGAT